>JARUHQ010000007.1:21519788-22719788 GCA_029955515.1 Chrysomela aeneicollis
GTACAAAAATGTATTAATTCCATGCATTTGTCAATCAACAGATACTGATTTCATCAAAATTGATATAGCCTTCCAAAAACCCACAAAAGGAACGTATGCTTTCCTGAATTGAAACATTTTCAATTCTTATTGAAATCATGAACCTGATGCTATGCTTACCTTACCACAAACATGTAGGTAAGTACCAAGTTTTTGTAGTCAATGTAGTATATGGATTGGATTTTCTATAGAATCGATCGATTCACGTCATACATTCTTGTTATGTGAACTGTGACTAACGAGGTGCGAATAGAGCCAATCGAGCGATCAAGCAAGCGAATTCGAAATATACTATACTGGGGTTCGACTTTCAATTTACAACTGAAAAATGGATCAATTTCCGTGAGATCATGGAAATAGCGACCCGTTAAACGGTGAAAAATTGATAGGTATGAAATCTGGCGATCTTTTTGGCCTTGTATATACCATTTATATTATCGGAAATCAGAACTATTTGAAGTGCAGTAAATATAAGAATGTATTCGCGAAAATCACGAACCAATAGATGGCGCTGCAGATATGTCAAAAACTTCACATGAAGGTGATAAACAAGCATTTCGTTATGTTTTCAATAATAATTTGTCAACTTTTGATTCACATTTTAGGAAAGAATTAACGAATCCAAAATATTTGAAAGGGTGCTATCGTTTGGTTATTATTTATAATGTCTGGTGTCTGTTGTCTGGTGTCGATCCACAAAATGCAGAGCAATAATAATAGTGTTTACAAATGCTGTAAAAGGCCTTCAACATACTCAACTTGTATTCATTGTTTTGGAATCTTTCACAAAACATGTCTAAATAAGGCTAAAAAAAATTACAAAATCCTTGATAGTAATCATGTTATCTGCTGTGAGGAAGAGAAAAATCAGGATTCTATAGCAGAAATAAGCATACTAGAAACAACCATACAAGATCTGACGGAAGAAGCTGAACTAAGAAGTAAACATATCCAAAAACTAAAAACTGAAAACGAAATATTCACTCAAGAAGCTATTAAAGTGGAAAATGAACTGAACGATATAATAAATCAACAAAAGAAAATTATTGAAGAACTGAACGATCACATTCTAGTACTACAAAAAACAGCCAGGGATAAAGACTGCGAAATGAAAAATATCGATACCCAAACAAAAAGCACTAGTCTGAATAATGTATCAACAATGACCGAGGAATTCATTTCCAGTGGCGTAGCCCAGAAAAGGGCTGTGAGTCAAAAAAATGAATTGAACTCAAGAAAACAATATGACGGACAGACTGCAGGTGCTGCTCATGATAGGTCAACACTCACATGCCCCGAAAACCAAGGAACGATGATAAACAATGTACATAGGAATAGAATACTAATTGTAGCGGGTCACTATGGAAGAGATATGACAAAATTTCTGATGCAACAAAATGACTATGGATATATGATTCAAACGATCCTGAAGCCAAATAGCACTCCGAACGTCATGATAAAAACCGCATTGAGTAACACTGAAACATTCACCAAAAAGGATATAGTTATTATTTGGACCGAAAGAGTGACTTCTGAAGTGGAAACTAGACTTGTTTCAAATATGACGCACACAAACCTCATAATCATCACACAACCTTTTCGATATGACAATGAGGCAATGAATGATTTCATTTACTCAAATAATCTACAGCTGAAAAGACTGTTACACAGTAAGAATTCGCACACATGTATTTTCGAATGCAACAATATCCTAAGAAGATCCAATTTCCTTAGAAATGGATACAGTATATCGCGAATAGGAAAGTGGTATATATGCAAAGCCATCTGGAAACTGATACTCCAAATCGTAGACCAACCTAGTCAAGAACATGACCCCAGTGAGTTCGGGTCGAAGAACATTGTCAATATAGAATACCCCAAGTCACTAGCCGCTGAAATACAGGAATCAATAGAAAACCAAGAAGTGGAGTCTCGGCAGCATTTTTTATATCCACGACTGTCACAGGTTGCTCCGAAAATGACACCATAAAGGACCACACTACAACAACCAAACAAAATAAGCGGAACAAGAACAGAAAAAATAGTACAGCAAGTGAAGAGGATGAATATGAAGAAGTATTAACGGTGTGTCACCAAAACATTCAGTGCCTCAGCAATAAAATTCTTCAGGTAGATGTGTTAACAGATGGTGATCTAATTTGTGACTTTTTATTAATTTCGGAACACTGGCAGAACAACATACAGTTAGATGTCATAAAGCTAAAAAATTTTAATTTATGTGCCTACTTTTGTAGGAGTTCGACGAAAAACGGAGGTGTAGCAATTTATAGACAAGATGAAAGTAAGCTGAAAATAACTAAACTTGATTTAACAGGCTTCTGTGTAGAGGGAGTTCTTGAATGTTGTGGTATTATAATTGAAAGAAGTAGGACGGCCTGTGTATGTATTTACAGACCCCCATCAGGTAATCTAGAATCTTTCTTAAATCACTTCAATGGAATACTTACGCTGGTAACTGATAAATATAAAAATATCATCATAGGTGGAGATTTCAACATTAATTTTGCTGTTGGTAGTAGGGAAATTAATCTTCTTCAGGATCAGTTAGCAAGTTTCAATTTAATACATACCATTGATAAACCAACGAGGGTAACTGCTACCTCAAGTACATGCATAGATAATTTTATTATAAGGGAAAATTCTGAGTACAAGGTGGAAATCAAAAACTTCAGTTTGTCTGATCACTTTGCCCAAATCATTCAAGTTCCTACTGTAAAATGTGACAAGCGTGACCTCCATCCTCTGAATTACGGTAGGGTTTTCTCAGGGAATAACATAGATAATTTCAAACTTTACTTGGAAAATGAGTCTTGGGAAGATGTTTACAACGAAACTTGCCCAAACCGTTTCGAAAAAAATCAAATAAATTCAACCCTAGTAAATTAACTCCAGAGCTATGTGAACTGAAAAACCTAGTGTCTTTATATTCAGAATGCGCAAGAGCTGATGAAGGTTATATAGACATAAGTAGACAAGTAACACAAGAGTACAGAGAAAAACTGAAAGATAACTACAAACAGAGTATAGATGATAGGATAGCCAACGCGAATAATAAATCGAAGACTATGTGGCAAATTGTAAATCAGATTCAGAAAAAGGTAAATAATCATGATAATATCACAATTAATGAAGGCGATAAAGAAGTTTCTGAAATTGACATGGCAAATAACTTCAACAAACATTTTTCTAAATCAATCGAACAAGAAGTCTTAGATTTGAATTTTTCAGACAGTAACATAACTATATGTCAGAACTCCATTTTTCTCCACCCTATAACCAACCACGACGTTGTTGACTTTGTTAAAAGTATGAAGAATTCCAAAGCAAGTGGACATGACGAAATCTCGAATAATCTTTTAAAAAAATGTATCTATCAATTACGTGAACCTTTGACATATATCATAAATTTGTCCTTGGAACGAGGAATTTTTCCTGAAAAATTGAAAGCCGCACTTGTTACTCCGATTTTTAAAAAAGGTGATCCTGATCTTTATGAAAATTACAGGGGAATCAGTTTGCTTCCGAGTATTTCCAAGATTTTTGAGCTTAATATCAAAAAACAGTTGGTATTTTTTTTCTCTGCTAACAAACTTTTTTCACCAAATCAACACGGATTCACTCAAAACAAAAGTACTGAAATGGCACTTTATGAATTCAATGAACACGTCATAAATGCTCTCGATGGAAAACTGCATATCTGTGGGTTATTCATTGATTTCTCTAGAGCTTTTGATAGTGTAAATCATATACTTCTACTTCAGAAGCTGGAGAGATATGGTGTGAGAGGAATTGCTTTGGAGCTGATGAAGTCCTATTTAGAGGACAGGACCCAAAAGGTAGTTATTCATAATACTGTTAGTCAATCAGTAACTATTGAGCAAGGTGTACCTCAAGGTTCAATACTTGGCCCCTTACTTTTCCTCATATACGCCAACGACCTGATACAGTACCTCAGTAGTCTCACAGAAATTCATGTAGTTGCTTATGCAGATGACACCAATTTTCTCGTCAAGGATCATAATGTGTTAGATCTCACAAAAAAAACACAAAGTGTTTATGAGCGGGTGGTAACTTGGGCTAATAAAAATCACTTGAAATTGAACATCTCCAAAACCAAATTGATGAAATTTTCATTGAACAATGTCCCTGAAGAGTTCGGTATTTTTGAGAATGAGGAGTTAAATGTTGAAAATTGCTCAACAACAATGATGTTAGGTCTCACGCTGGACTATAAACTCACATGGACCCCTCATATTGAAACTCTCTGTAATAAATTAAGGAAAAATTGTTATGCATTGAGGTTTATGTCTAGACATTGTAGTAAAGAGGTTTTGCTGAATCTGTATTACGGAACTATCCACTGTCATCTACGGTATGGAATATTGAACTGGGGTACAGGGTCAACTGCAGAGAGGGTTTTTATTCTACAAAAGGAGGCTATCAGAATCATTGCTGAAATCGGGTGGAGGCAATCATGCAGAAATTCATTCAAAGAACTCCGAATATTAACGGTTGCGAGTATTTATATTTATGAACTATGCATATATATTTATAAGAACAGGCTGAACTTCACATCTAATCAGCATCAATACTCGACTCGCTCTAAAAACTTGTTAATTCCCAACATGCACCGAACCACCCTTTACCAAAAAAGTTTTCTCTTTCTTGGACCAAAGTTTTTTAATAAGCTAGATGAATCGGTTAAGAACTCACCAAATTTAACAATTTTCAAATCGAGATTGAAAACTGCTCTCATCCAAAAAAATTGCTACACCCTCGACGAATTCTAGGTTTATATAGTCCCATTTTACTAGTAGTTTTAGTAGAATGTGAAGTCGTTTTAGTTGTTCTTGCCTCTGTATACATCTTTTTTATTTCTAACATAACTTCGTTTTAGACATATGTATGTATGTGTTGTGTATGTATATATACGTTAATATTTAGCATTGTGACGTTTTCCTTGTTATTGTACCATTGAAGTCATCTTCTATTTTGTACTTTTCAACAAGAGAAATAAACATATTATTATTATTATTATAGAACACAAAACAGGTATTTTATATAAGGTTTATGGATTTATTATGTTTTTATAGGCTTTTCAAACCACCTCTGCAAAATCAATGGGGCCACTAAGGTATTTGTATTTCAATGATTTATCTTTATATTGTTATATTTCCAGAGTGCCCAATATTGGGATGAGTATCTAAAGTATATCAGAAATAAGAAGAAACCATTAAAAGAACGAGAAGCATTGTTCAAAGCTGGTCACATCATACTTTGTGGGATAGATATGGAACACACATAAATAAACTACTGTTCTCAAACTTCAGCTATAAGGCAGCCCTCATATGAAATTAAAATGATTGTATGGAGAAGTTAGCAGTGGAAGTGTGAATATATCTGTATTAAGCTGTAATTTTATTCTAACCCAAAAAATAGATGATTACAGACAGAAATAAAAACAAAAAATGTATCAATTTACTTTATTTTCTGAGAAAAGTTAGTGTAGTGGTGCATCTGCTCATATTGAGATATCTTAAATAGGCAACACAAGTTATTATTTTCGAATTCACAATGTACTTATAGTCCATAATAATAAGTATTTTGTATAGATACATAGATAGATAATCTCTGGTATGTACCAAGGAAGTTAGAGATCTTATGGTCTACCAGTCATTCAAATTCATTCCTCTCAATTAATACTTATCCAATTCATGGCTTATTCATTTTAAATAAAAATTTGATTTCATCAAGCCTACATTGTGCACTGTTTCCATGTGATTACTTTGAGATGTTCATTGAAGTAATTGCATTCTTTTTGAGCCTATCTCTTGGTTTAACTCTCCTTCTTGATGGTCCTGAAGTGAAATCAAGGTTTTCATCACGAACAATAAAATAGACAACACAACACCAGATATTATTTGTTTGATTCTACCTGAAAAGAGACATACCATACCTACCTTCAATTTGGCATTTACTTCAGAAATCTACTTCTAGGAAGTGCTTATTACAAACGTAAATGTTTGTGGTAATAAATTTTTCTATTTTCAACATGATATTCTATTTTTCACACATTCGTGAAGTTGAAATTTTGGATTTTGTGCCAAGGGAACGATGTCTGTACGGTAGGAAGAACGCTGAGGTACTGAACAAATCTTTCTCGATTTCGTCTTTACGGCCATGTGAACTGGCTGCATGTTTCAATAATATCAGTAACCAGCTGATAAGCACGAAAGAAGTCCGAAAACTATTCACAATAATTCAAATTCATTGAAAATAATGCGAAAGCCTAGCAAATGCAATGCTAAATTGCTTCATTTATCACCCTCGTTAGGTTTCGAAAATTTGACACCAGAGGCCACCCACTTCCTGATTTTCGCGAATACCTTTGTAAATGGAGCTTGATGAAAAATAATATAAATGAAATTGAAATATCTGCATATATTTGATTTTTCAATATTAATGATGGTCCGGATGTCTACAAGATGGTGAAGTGATTTCCTATCCCCGCCCGTTCTTCCCAAAAACCTCTCGATCAGCACCCCTTGATTTTTGAGTTTTCACATGGAGAAGAATGCTTTCTGAAACCGCTACGAGTGGCTCCCATATATTTAATAACAACTATATGGATAACACCTATTCTTCTCTTCACGCGAAAGTGAAGCCAGTTTTGGAAAAACAAAAGACTGTCTGCCTTGCTAATGACGAATTGTGCGCATGCGCGGGTTTTGACGGGTTGAAATCCACTGACGTTTTTAGAATTTCATAGGTTAGGTATATTTGTTTACCCAAATTATGTAAAAGTGCGTAAATAAAGTTATTAATGTAATTACTGATTGTTAACAAAACTGATTAGTGAGTGATAACAGTGATTGATCAAAAATTGGCCCATGACTCTTGTTCCGATGACTTTATCGTCAAGCAGTCACAGGTTATTTCTATGCAAATCGCAAGTATCGCTTTGTAGATCACATCCATTTCTGCATCTATCATCAACTATTATCAAAAATCGTCCAACAATCCATCGGTAAATGAATATTTGACAATATATGTCACGATAAAATGAAAACATAATCAAATTGAAGGTTACGTGACACATTTGATTGATTTTTAATAATTGTCATACGTTTGTCGCTCAATTGTCGCTCACTAGGAAGCTACTTTCCTCCGTGATGAAAACGAATGTCGATCCTTAATTCAAACTTGCGCATGCGCATATTCGCGATTTGTCCCGCAGACTGTCATTTGTTTTATTTCTCGGCTTCAGCTCTAATAGTTATTATAAGATATATGGTGGCGCCATTGTAGCCGTAAACATGATGTAAATTGCAAGGTTGCCGGATGTTTTTTGAAGAAAGAATAAATTCAGGTGGGGTGATAGTATAAAAAACATCACTATTTTGAAATAATAACATAACTTTGTGCATGTCTTTTGATAATAACGCATTAGTAGTATGAGTCCTGTGGTTTTATGCAAACAAATCTATCAGAAAATTGTCAAATTCAGAAGTGGCAACGCTGACTTCTATTATACAAAATGGCAGACTGTGCAGAGAGTACAGAGCTTTCCATTTTATTATTTCTATCAACAAAATATGTGGAATTTTGAACAATCTTATTCGAATTGAACGTGAAAAGGAAACAAAAAAAAATGTGGTGGAAGTGTTTTTAGCTGTTTTCGTTTCTTCTAAAATGTCATGTGCTCGTGAAAGTGACATTCAGGTACAGTATGATATTGTAAATATTTTAATGTTGAGCACCCCGTCTGTACCAAGGTGGATATAGATATGGTGGAACGAGTCCCATTAAAATGCACTGGAGATATTTGCAGACTTCTGCCTACTTGATTTTGTTGAATTTCAATCATAGTTTCAAACACTAGTAATACTTCCACGAGTTTATATTCATGGCGCCACGTCTGCTGATTCCGCATGATGAACATTAATTTTCACAATTTCTCAGTCATTTTGGTTTTGTGTGATTTGTTCAATCAATATCATGATTGAACAATCGAACAATATTCGAATTTGAAGCCAAAACCTCAATTATGAATGATCTGTCACTGTCACTTGAACACGAAACCATAGAATACTGATATTAATAGAGAACTGAATAATTATCGATATTGATATCAAATGCGATATCAACGCCATCTCCGAACGAATAGTGAAATATTACCGGTGTTATGATCTTCGCTAAACCAGTCTACAGGTTTTGACGAAAAACAATTAAAGAGTCGTTTCACCATATCTATATCCACTTTTGTCTGTACTGTTCATAAATATCATAGTAACCTTTTTACCATAGAGACGTTACGTTGTTGATTCTAACAATTTTGTTATACAATCTTGTAAGCTGAAGAAAATCCAATAAATAATTATAATGAAAGTATAGTTTCTTTTGAATTTCTTCGTGTATACTAACTCTGAAATAACACAAAACGAACAACTAGAAAAGGTCTAACACTCGAAAAGTATCCACAGCAGCCTGAGTACGTTAGGTAAAAACTCGAAATTCGAAAATGAAAAGAATATTTTCAATTATCAAAGTGTTTGACATAAATCGAATTTAAATCAGAACAAATCTATTTTACCGATCTCGATGGTGCCGCCATCTCTGAATGATTCGAAAAGTGTTCTTCTATGATATGTTTTGTGCTACAACGATCGACATTTTAGTACGGAAATAATAATTGAAGAGTGGATCCACTCCCAGTTAACACAGGATATCCCATGGATATCCATTTCGGGTCCGATTCAAGTCGGGATATCCGTGTATATGAAATGTACATCCATAAGATATCCACCCATGGAAGTGAGGAGGATATCCCATTAGGATTCGCTCAGTCTATCCATAAGATATCCAATCAAGACTCATTATGGATATCCATGTCAAGAACATTTCCAGTACATCCATAAGATATCCTTCAATGGAAGTAAGTAGAATTTCCCATTAGGATTTGTTCAATATATCCATAGGATATCCATTCGAGACTCAATATGGATATCCATACCAAGTACATTTTCAGTACATCCATAAGATATACACCCATGGAAGTAAGTAGGATATCCCAATAGGAATTGCTCAGTCTATCTATAGGATATCCATTCAAGACTCATAATGGATATCCATACCAAGTCATTCATAGGATATCTTATCAGGATATTTATTCATCGAGCAATTGGAGCTCATATATATGTAACATTCAAAATTTGGGCTATTTTGAATATATTCACGTCAGTTTCATTCCTTCTCACTCTCATTCTTGATCCATTTACATTCCTTTCAATTGTTGTGAAAAAATCACGTGATTCAAAAAACAAACCTACAGTCCTCTCCCAGAAAGGGATTCAAATTTCCCGCGTTCAACTGGCTCACGTTCACGTACAGCAGTTGATATACCTTCCATTGTAGATGAAGCAGACGAAACATATAAACAAAACAGTGCCCGCAGTGATAATCAAATAAATAATACTCATATGACTGGCAATAAACGACAACAACTCATCGCTTTGATTGGGCAGGTAAGTTCATTTTTTCATTTGATGAGAAGAAACCATATATCTAATAATAACTATATAGGTAACATGGATACCAGAGCTGAAGCCGAAAAATAAAACAAATGACAGTCTGCGGGACCAATCGCGAATATGCGCATGCGCATGTTTGAATTAAGAATCGACATTGGTTTTCATCATGGTGGAGAGGAGCTTTCTAGTGAGCGACAAACGTATGATAATTATTAAAAATCATTCAAATGTGTCACGTAACCTTCAATTCGATGTTTTTATTTCATCATGACATATATTTTTAAAATATTCATCCATTGATGGATTGTTGGACGATATTGAATAATAGTTGATGATAAATGCAGAAATGGATGTGATCTACAAAGCGATACTTGCGATTTGCTGAGAAACCTGTCACGATAAAGTCATTGGAACAAGATTCGTGGGCTAATTTTTGATCAATCACTGTTATCACTCACTAATCACTTCTGTAAACAATCAGTAAGTACATTAATAACTATATTAACGCTCTTTTACATAATTTGAGTCAACAAACATACCTAACCTATGAAATTCTGAAAACGTCAGTGGATTTCAACTCGTCAAAACCCGCGCATGCGCACAATTCATCATTAGCAAGCCAGACAGTCTTTTGTTTTTCCAAAACTGGCTTCATTTTCGCGTGAAGAGAAGAATAGGTGTTATCCATATAGTTGTTATTATATATATGGAAGAAACCATATAAACATACCTACTTGATTTTAGGTAGGTACATACAAGATGGCGTGGATTTATGGAATTCCCGTTGTACCTTATACCACCACAGAAATAATGTTAATTGAGACGATGAAAGGAATAATACTGATAACAAATTGGTGAAAGGAATCGGTAAGTCAATTTGGTTGAAATATGATACGATGATAAATGAACCTATATTATTATAGTTGGTCAGCTGGTTGAAAATGGTGATACACTGATGGTGCCTACTGACGTCATCTGGTATGATATCGAATTATTGTTGGTGCCAATTGAGAGTAGGGTCCCCCTAACTCTTTAGCATTGGTGCCAAACGGCGTTTTTCTAACTTTTTTATTTCGCGAGATATTCGCATTGAAAGTTATCAAATTTACACCCGGTATAATGTTTGGAAGCCAAACTCAAACATGTTGACAACTGTTTTATGGAGTGAAACAACTGGATATTATGATTAAAATCAAAAGGGTTTTGTAACTTTCCAAAACATTTCGAAACATCACTTGTCAGTTTATAGATATATTCAAGCAGAAAGATGCTGGTAGATCGATAAGGATGTTGTTCCCTCGAGAACTCTGGCACAGCAATTTCCTGACTTTTTCTTGGGTTTGACCTCAACTCAGCTGTCGCCTTCGATACATTGACATTTTCCTAGCGATTCCTACAAGTTTTATAGCATTCACACGCGCTCTTATCCCTCAAGAGGTAGCTCTCCATTTAGTTCAATCAAAGTCTCGGAATGTTATGCCCCAGAGATGTTGGTTTGGCGTGAACTTCAATAAAGTGAAAAATGATGTTGAAGTCGACTCGAATGTTGGGATTCTGAAGTAGAGAAAAGTAATCAAAAAAATTCAATAAGCCTGTGAATTGTTGTACAACTATAATAGGGTATTATTGATTTCTTTATCGTTATGAAAAATACCGAATTAGAATCAAAGAAATTTAATAATTGTTCAAATTATGATTAATTAATGATATTTCCAGTGAGAATCATTTCAAAGTTATTTGTTCAGAAGAAAAAGGTATAATTTATTTGTTGAACGGATTACACATACCACAATAGCATGATCTACAACTAACAGGGTGATTTGAAATTGGGAATTCAATCAATCAATCAATCAATCAATCAATCAATCAATCAATCAATCAATTCATTTATTGTTTAAGCAAAACATATAGTTTCATAAACAAGGAATCCGGCTATTAAGTGGAGTGAGTATTATAATATAAAATAGAAACAGAGAGAGAGAAAAAAATCTGAACCAAATCAGATAACATAAGCAGCTATAAAAATAAGAAAAAAAACATTAACCATATCTCTAGTTAAGTATAAATATTCCACCACCTACACATGTATTTTACAAGTTATATTTATATAATTTCTCTGTAAATATGCAACAGACCAAATAACATCGATGTAATAAAAAAAAATGAAAAAGAGACCCGTTACGAATTAACATACAGACCAAAAATATATGAAAGAAAGAGAACCCAGTGCCTAATGAAAATTACCTACTCATTAATAATGAATGATCTGATTTTCAAAATATTCCAGATATGTGTGGCTATTGATTTTGCTTCAGTGGGCGTAATATTATTGAGCGTGCCAAACAAATTGTTAATATTAGTATAAGGGAACGTTACGGGGTCGCATTGAGGTATATATAGGACAATCAAATAAAATATGATGGATAGTTTCAAACTCATTCTTGTTACAAACTGAGCAGATTTCTCCCGGGTTGATGCGGTAAAGTGATCCACGATAAGTAAATTTTATCGCTAAACTGTTACATAATCGGAGTTGGGCAATGGTTCTAGTAACTTGGATGGGTACCTTCATAAGGAGATAGTTTTGGGCTTGTTCAGATAGTGTAAGTGACTGGCTGAGTGAGAGGAAGGTTGAGCGAGAAAACAAGGACCTATCTTCTTCTTTGAGTCTGTTCAGATACCTGGAGAGCAACATTGACCTCCTCATCAAATTTGTTTTGTACAACATGAATATAAAATCTTGGAGAATTTGCATGTCTACTATGGCAATAAATTTTGTTAATGGAAATTCAATACGAACCGACCGTGGTCTGAGAAAGGAAACAATTATTCTAAAGTACCTCTTCCAAGTTTCAATTTTCCATGGAATTAATTGAATGGATCGGAATGATTTTCGGATGCCATATAATTCTCACGAACGATATACCTTCCATGAAATTGCTAAGTGGCAGTTATATGATGCGAATGTTGATTCCATTCATGGTGTTAATAATTTATTCATTTATTTATTAACGGCATTGCCTATTTTAACTAAACATTCAACAAAAGGTCACACATATGTGTACTGATATAACTAGAAAATGAAATAAAGAATTCAATAATAGATATTACAATTTATGACACATTTATTGAATGATTCCAATGATGAATCAAAAAACTCTAAATCCATATTATAAGTATTTGCGAGTCTCAATATTCTACTTATGGACTCATTCTGGCTATAGTTGGTACGATTAAAGGGTATTTTAAATAATTGAGTATTTCTCGTTCTCTTTGAATCCACATTGCAAGTTGCAAGTTCAACAATTTCTGGGGAATCAATGCTGCCATATATTATTTTGTGGATAAGTGAAAGATCTGATTCTAATCTTCTATGAGCCGAAGTATTCAAGTTAAGAATGTCCAAGATAATTTTTTTAGGTATATTCGCCAATATGATATCCAAGTTTATAAGCAGATATTGAACACTTTCAAGCAGGTCGTTATCCAAATCGAGGAGTTGTATTCTATTATTGATCTAACAATTGCAATGGATCTCAGGGGTTGGTGGGTGGTCGAGAGAAAACAAGGCACGTAGTTCTGGTAAAGGTTTAATCCTGGTCGCAAATACGTTGGGACGCCACTGTCGTTCATATATTAGATTCACACTGATCTACAAAAAGAATACAAAAACTTCAATCGTTACGCAACCACACAGGCACATGGCCTGGTCCTATAAATTTAGGGTTAAGGTAGTCGCAGGTGGAGACCAACACAGTAAGAACAATAAAAGGTTTTACCTACCTACAAAAAGAAGGCAAGCGAGAATCCCAGGCTCTGCCTTGGAGAGTGGGTATTCCTAAAACTCAAAGCACATCCCTTTTGATCGGTGATTGGAAAAGGTACGAATCTAAGATGGCCGAGGTCGTTGTTTGAGCTACAGTTCTCCCAGCGCACGCCAGCTAGCCGCGGTCACTTACTCCTGCCATACAGTGATACCACACCTCAAGCCTAGGTCCGGCGCGAGATTTAAATTAGGTTATCAAGACTAATCGCGGGTGTACACATGGTTGCCTAGTTGCTGGCGTGATTCGTTACACAATTGAACACTAAATGATTTTCAATGAAGATATAGATAGATAGAAGAGAGAGACTAGAGAGAGATACTACGCATAAAATGTGCGACATTTAGTTTCACGTAAATCTATTCGAATATCCGAAAACATTTTTGAGGTATTTAGAATCATTTTAATGATTTCAAAAGATCTCGAAAGCATGTTCACTGGTGTAGATATTTTTCGAAGTTAGGTATGCACGTTGAACAAGATTGTTAATGTGATTCGAGAATGTCAAATGATTACCAATCCTTAATCCTAGACATTTAATACTTTTATTTTGGCAATTCATTTTCTGGCTCCCAGATATAACTGCGTCAATAATTAGACATTTGAAATTGGAACTATTTATTGAGTACAGCTTCTTGCATTGAAAGATGATAAATTTTCACGAAGTAGATGATATATAGGTATCGATTGGAATCGTCGACATATGAATGCATTTTAAAACTTGAGTAGAATCGGTGGTAGGTATGAAGGATAAGAACCGAAGGGTAAAGAACAGACCCTTGAGGGGCTCCATAAGAGACCTCGGCATAATTTGAAAGTTCATTTTTACACACTCAGTATTTTCTGTTTCTTTCTTCTGAGAAGTTGTAAACATTCAATTTAGAAAGCTTTGATGTAGTCCAAGGAGACAAAGATTCCAAGCTTATGTTTGTCTGTATCCATGGATAAAATCATCATTTATTTCAAGGACAGCACGTTACTTTTTATTTTAATGAAATATTCAAAGAAGAGAATAATTATTCAAAAGAGGAGAGCATCAATTACATGATCCTGCTGAAATATAGGCCCAAAATGCTGAGGAATATTTTCTACAATGATAAATTAGTGAATTCTTGAAAAACAATACGTTGAATGTTATAAAACACCGTTTAATTACAAGCAGCCAATGTTTTTTATATTGCGAACTTGGCCTCAGCGTAATAGAATATTGTTACCAATAAGTTTGACCCAGTGGAGATACCACTATACTATAAGCTTTTGCGTTTACCTTTCATTGAATTTTCAGTACGTTCATCCAAATTACATCAGGGAATCTGTTTTTTTAATACGATCTGAGGCGGTTGATTAATCCTGGGATTTGACGTTGATTACTTTGGGGCATTTGAAATGTCCAAGGGCCACCAATATATTAATTTTGAAAGCATTCATGTTTCACTCTATCACTCCAAGATGATTAAGTACAGGCTGTTCTCTCATATTTTGATCCCCTACCTACAGCTTTAACTATACGGGGTGAAAAAAAAAACATTGAATATAAAAGTGGTAGGGTTTCATCGATACTATCTTCTGGAACTTCCAAATCAAACAAATGCGAATCTCTGGATTTGTCAAATTGAATTTTTTTTTCACATATCTTCAACTAAACTGAAAGACATTTTTCTTCTGTTTTCGAATATATATATAGTTTGCTGCTGTTCCCCAAGCTGGTTTTGACTAATTAAGATTCCAATATTGATTCAAGCATCAATTTTCATTCAATATTGAAATTGAAATAAGTGGAGAAAGGCTTGAGGGAACATTAGCAAACTATAGATGTATATTTGGAAACAGAAGAAGAAAGTATTTCACTATAGTTGAAAATATACGAGGTGTTTCACTTAAAAAAAAATATTTTGTCATTTTTCCAATTTTGCGATTCTCATTTGTTTGTTTAGGAATTGCCAAAAGATAGTACAGTTGAAACCTTACAACTTTCGAAACCAATGTTTTTTTTCCACCTCGTGTAGTTAAAGCTGTAGTTAGGGGTCAAAATATAAGAGGACACCCTGTGTACGTTGGGACTATTCTACCCTGACATATCCCACAACCAACTAGGGTGGTTTCTTATATGACCATACCAGTTTGTACCATAATCATCGATGTTAATGTCTTTGCAATTATTGGAGAGTGAAATGGGTCATTTTTCATATTCGATTTTCGAAAGATTTTCTTAGATATGATGAACCCAATTCCGTACACACAATCATAAACTTGTTAAGTGGTTATCTCTGCTTTGATTATACATTTTTGAAACTGATATTTTTCTGCTACTGAACTACCAGAGTCTAATCATGAAATCACACCATTAAGTTGGAAAATCATTTATTAGTATTAGAGTTATTTTCGTGGATTGTTATCGTTTTAAATTATAAAGTATGGTAAAATTTTTTAGAATGCCTGTTTCCATTACAGCGGATAATCTGATGGTTGTGATATATAGATAAGGTGATATCATCGTTTAGTCAAAATCAATATCTCTGAAAAGAAGATACGTGACTCATCCCTTAAACAGTTCATTCAATTTGTTCAAAAATTTCTCCACGTGGAATTAATTTCGTCGTTTTATTTTCTGCGAATATTTCAACAGGGTCTCTCATTAAAATGAACATTGTCAGTCCGAACAAAAGATACCCGCAACCCTTGGACAATGGTAACTTGTAATTAATTTTCTCCAAGCACTATAATAGCAAGTATTTTGTTTCAGTTGTGTGAGTGAAAAGTTTTTCCACTAGATAACGAGCGCATGTACAATTTGTGAAAAACAGAATTAGTAATGTAACAAACGAAACTTTTAATAATGTAAGCGGGCTCCTGGCATGACTTTATTGCCATACAAACTCATTTCTGAATTCTTCAGAATACTTCATATTTATTTCCGCCATAATATAGTATGGTATCAGCTGCAGAGATCTGCAGTTCATTTTTAAGTGAACATTATTTATTCAACATTTGATGTAACCTAATTTCGGAAAACTGATAAAAATTCATTAGGTTGGACCAAAACCTATATTGGAAAAGTCGTCAGAAAAATGTGATATATATATATATAGGTGATAAACAGTTACTATTGTTGAGTGAAATATGACATATCCAATTTTATATAATTATCTAATAGCAAAATCAATGAAACTATAGCTAGAATTGAACCCTGATGGTAATATGAGTTTGGATGAAAGCATCAATAATCTCTCTTTAGAAACTTGAATATTTCAGTGGTGTGCATTTAATTGAATCGATTCATTTACATTCAACATTGTATCTTCAACTGAAATAAATATATATTGATTTTGGTATGTTTTCAAGATTTTATAAGAGGCACTTCTGTTTACAGTTTTCGTGAACAACTTTCGACCAGAGATTATCAACCAAAAATTTCAATATTGGATTCAACAAAATTTGTCGATAATTGAAAAATGAAGGATTTTTTGATGACAGAAAATTCATTTCGACACAGGGATTCTTTGGGCATAAATCGATTCCGTTAAATTCCCCCTCTTCGAATATGAACTGTATCGATCAATACCAGTATTAAATATTTTATTGTCATTAGGTTAAATACCTACTATACCAACAATCTTGCGTGAACTAGTCCATTAAATTACACTATAGAAAACGGAACAGGAATACAGAATTGAGACATTTGACGTTTCTGAGCACCAAAATGAATTATTAGGGCATTATTAATCAATTAAAATAATTGGTGGACATGCAACTATCATATATAATTTGCTTTGATATCGTGCGTATGGATTGCTTCTCTTCCCAAACAACTTATTTGATGGTTCAGATATTTATCGGTAGCTACTTGATAAATTATATAATTTTTTTGTAGGAAATGATCTGCGTCGAAATTTAATTGCAATATGGTGTAAGATTCTCTTAAAATATGAAAATTAGAATCCATCTTCCCGAATTACTGACAGCAATCCTGCCCTAGAGTTAGAATTTCTTCACACGACTGAAATTGAGACATTCTTGAATAATTCTAGGGTTCATTGATAACTTTTCATTCATATACAGGGTCACTCACGGTCGATGGTAGGTTAGACGTTTCTGGAGAACAGGACGTAGGATTATTCTGAAAATTTGGTGTCTTGGGTAATCAGTTTTGTTCTATCGATCTAAAATATTTTCAGCGTTGCGGCGATGCCGCTTCTATCGAAAATTAGCAACAACTTTGTTATTACGAATGGAACACCCTATATTTTGTTATACATTATTGACTTCTCCCTGAAGAGCTGATTTCGTCAATGCATCATACTTAGGGTCTAGGGTGAATGATTACAGTGATTTCAGGAATTTTTTGTGCCGAAAATATCCATTATTGCTCAAAACGGCTCACATGTCCCTATCTGAACTTTCCATTCACTATCGATTGATATTAGTTGAAACAAATTCAGAAAAATTTTGACCACCCTGTATTTGTTTCTATTGAATGTCAATAGATAGTTGATGAAAAGTTGAGATAGGGACATGCAAGCCGTTTTAAGCAAAAATGAATAGTTTCGACACAAAAAATTCCCAAAGATGAAAAATCTCGATTTTTCACACCTTTTATCTCTGTAATCATTCACCCTAGAACTCCAGTATGATAGATCGACGAAATCAGCTCTTCAGGGAGAATTCAAGAATGTAACAAAAGACAGGGTATTTCTTTGGAAATAACAAAGTTGTTGCTACTTTTCGGTAGAAGTGGCAACGCCGAAAATATTTTAGATCGATAGAACAAAACTGATTACCGAAGAAACCAAATTTTCAGAATAATCCTACGTCCTGTTCTCCAGAAACGTCTAACCTACCATCGACCGTGAGTGACCCTGTATATACTATATACTCACTCGCTGAAATTATTCTTTGAAAAGTACCTTATTATGAAAGCAGTGAGGTGAAAATCAAGATATTATGTGACTTAGTGGTTCGAATGACAGAAGATATACTAAATAGAGAGATAAACTCTAAGCGCACGACCTTGTTTGTTTCTTCAGAAATATAAATCTTTACTATTCCGGTGTAACCAACACTTGATTTTCAAGAATACTGCCAATTTGCTCATTTCCTTCATCATCGTAAACCTAATGATAATTTATGATAGGCTATAATGAATTCAAAAAATATCGGTGGGTAATCGATAAAGCATTAACCTGTATGAATAAATAACACTCTTTCGAATACATACTCTATGACTGGGTATCAGATAGTAAATAAAAAATTAGACTCGCAAAAGTTGGTGGAAAATGTGGGTAAAATAAATACTGGATAATGAACTGTTTCGAAATCTATTAAATAATCTATACCTATTACCTCTATTAACATCATCCTATGCAAATTTAGACCTTTGGAATAATCCAACACTACATTTGCGGTTAATGATCCAAGTAATCATAATTATACCTCGAATGGGTAATGCAGCGATAGCATAAATTATGTGATCTCCTACAGGACATCCACAAATGCAGGTCTATCCCATCATTGTGGCAAAATCTATAATTTATGTTCGTTCCAAACTTGAATTGAAGTCATTGGGATAATTATATGAATATAGTTCAGTGGAAACTATAACTCGACCTACCATTATTTTTTCATAAGGCACTAGATATCCAATTCATCGAACTTATTCCAAATGAAAATAACTATAGAAGATTATTAATGACAATAACTGATGAAGAATTTTTCATGTGAGCACTTCATGAAGGTACGCTGTTTTTGGATGAAACCAGTGTTCGATGTATGCGTGTGTTTTCTAAAAATGTTACCATTTTATTTATTGAAATCAACGAGAGATAAAATTAACAGTTTTATTCCGCGAAAATCTAAAAATAAGTGAATCATTCTCATTTTATAGGTATTTCATCAATATCGTTTATATCCACCCTCATTATTGGATTGAATATTTTTATGGGTTCTGGTGAATGGAGTACATTATATAGAAGGCGATGCATTTAAAGAAAGAGCGAATTATCGCCAAAGAACATGCGAAATCACCATTTAGGAGTACGGTATTCGGCTATATCATTGTTAACTGTTCTTATCAGATGCATGGATCAAATGACGTCACAAAAAATAATTGAGCGAAGAACGCGACAGGAAATTCAATTTGTGAGCGCACTCAATTACATGTTGGACGACATAAATTGATATGAGTCATAATTTGATGTCATTTGCATTTTCATTCATTCATTGACAATTTGATGAATAGTGTTTGAACATGTTAGAAATACATACTTCGAAACAATAATTATACACACTTTTATTCTCTCATCCTTCTAATACAACGTCTAAACGGTAACTGACTCTCAGCCTAACTTCTTCACGTAACATCCCTTGATTCATCGTATCACTGAGTCACCCGATTGAGCCACTAAGTGATACTGTCAGCGTATAAGGGGTGGATGCATATCCTACACTCGGCCATCCTAGGATTAGTCTGTCCTCAGACTCTATATCGTCCTTATAACATGATTCGGATACGTGCGACTTTCACACATTTTTATGGTGACCTTCACCCATTTCCATAGCGACTTTCGCTCTTATTTCATGGTGACATTCACCCACTTACATAGCGACTTTCGCTCTTATTTCATGGTGACTTTCACTCATTTACCTAGCGACTTTCGCTCTTATTTGATGGTGACTTTCACCCATTTACATAGCGACTTTCGCTCTTATTTGATGGTTACTTTCACCATGAGTTACCTTATTCAATTTCAACTTCAAGACATTCCTTTGGTTACTCATTTTCGCTTCGAAAATCTTATTAAACTTATTACCACTAAAGAAACTGATGGATTCAATATCCCACCGCTGTCTTTGTTAGAAATACATACTTCGAAACAATAATTATATACACACTTTTATTCTCTCATCCTTCTAATACAACTTCTAAACGGTAACTGACTCTCAGCCTAACTTCTTCACGTAACATCCCTTGATTCATCGTATAACTGAGTCACCCGATTGAGCCACTAAGTGATACTGTCAGCATATACGGGGTGGATGCATATCCTACAAACAATAGTTTATTCGGCTTCATGTAAGACGATTTTTATACGTTTGTTATGCTACCTTTACTATATTACTTACTAACTATATGATTCAGAATGAAAAATAAAAAAAGTGAAAATTTTGAGATTGATGAGTTTTCAAGTAGACAGAACTGTATGGGGTTGGATCGTGGTTGTTATAATATGCTTTTATCGATGGCAAACAGCCATCATCGATGTGTTCGATAGGCTGTGTTCCATTTTCGATGGGTTCGATAGGTTATACGCCATCTTTGATACTTTCGATTTGGCGTATTCTGTATCCTATATTTTGCACCATTGTCTATAAGGGTAAATCCCAATTTATTTTTATGTAATATAGTGTTAGAAATACATACTTCGAAACAATAATTATATACACACTTTTATTCTCTCATCCTTCTAAGATTTGCACTACTGTTAGAAATACATACTTCGAAACAATAATTATATACACACTTTTATTCTCTCATCCTTCTAATACAACGTCTAAACGGTAACTGACTCTCAGCCTAACTTCTTCACGTAACATCCCTTGATTCATCGTATCACTGAGTCACCCGATTGAGCCACTAAGTGATACTGTCAGCGTATAAGGGGTGGATGCATATTCTACCATATCCTACATATCCTGCAATAGTCAATATATACAGGGATGAGTTCCATCACTGTATTGGTAAGTGGATGTATTCTTTGTATTGGTGTTGATATGCCTTTCGCATATGACAGAAATATATCTAACATTCATTCGGTTCATAATTTGGTTAGGAAAACCCCAAAAATTGTTCGTATTTCCCTCAAGAAACGAACTGAAACTACTCAAATCAACAAAAATCTGAGTGTCTGATATTTTCCTGTATTCTATATACCTATTCATGTTCCTACGAAACTAATTTCTTTACCTGGATGGATAGCTATATTCCTATAGTCATTGATTTCGATATCCTTGAACATAGTTCAGACAATATCTTGTCAGTAGTCAAATATTTGTATATTACTCAAAATCTCTAATGAAATTCTATTATTTACATTCCTTTAATTATTCCTTTACAAGTCGGAATTTCTTATTATATAATCCATTGTGTGCTTGTTTACTTGAAATGTTTGAAAATCCCTTTTGAATGTCGTGATCTCGCGAAGTCCGGTATAGGAAGATATCAAAGAGAAATTCTGATTACTAGAAATTGAACCCATTCAAATATTGTCCTCCTCGATATACGTTATTATTAAACAAATACCTACGTAATAAAATGGCTACTAACAAATTCGAAGGATAGCAGGAGGTTGAATTTATTTTTCAAGTTTCACAAATGTACAATGAGAATTTGAAGAATATCTTGTGTTTCATTTGAACACAAGGGATGCCCAAAATGCACATTCTTCAAATTGGTGAATTTCTTTTTTGTTAGTAGCGAAAATTACCCGAAAGGAGTCACACAAATTATTCATATTCCAATTTTTGCACAATTATGAATTATAGATGAAAATTTCACTTATGAACTGAGAGTTAATAAACGAGACTGTATTCTGCAGAAGAGTGAATTATGATAATTTGATACGTGGAAAGATAATTCAACATTGATCGTATGATCAGGTAGAAGAACATTCGCAAAGGGAGCAAGGAAAGCTTCAGCTAAAGCTTTTTGAGGGCTCAAGTGCTTCAGCTAAAGCTTCTTAAGGGCTCAAGTCATCCCCAGCGATATGTTTTGGATTTTCAAGAGTACATCATGAGCCTGGTGTTTGAACATTTCATAAAGAACATCAGAATATGGCATAACGGATGACAAGGTCATAACGAAACTTATCTGTAGATATAAAAAAAAATCAAATGGACTTACATAACTGACACATCAACAGAATATAGCGAACATACATATGGGTGTTCCAACCGATTCTATTCAAAACTACTTGCCTATAGCAATGTTGTGAACATCGTGAGATTGATATACCTGCATGCATGTGAATAATCATTTTCGCTTATTCGATGTTGTTTGAGTTTTGCAACTGAAACAACAATAATTAATGTCGTAAATCAGCAAGTTTCTTAGAAACGCATATCTTTGTTGGCATCCATGTGGATATGATGAAATAGATGTAATTTAGTAGCCCTGCGGTTATACTCAATTTCTGTCGGAATGCCTTCTCCATTCAGAGCTGGAAAAGGGAGACCTCACAAAGAGACAAGATTAATTATTCAATTACGTTCAATTCCACGAATCGAGTACAATGTTTTGTTAGACATTCCGCGGGTTGCTTCGATCGTTAGGGCCCGACCTCTGAATTTGTTCTTATTTGATTATTTCCTTCTCATTTGTATCAAGTGAATTCTGGGATAGCCTAATCCACATCGGTGGCTTTCTCAGATCTATGGTGATGAATGCTACTTTTCAGATATCTCATCTGCTCTTTTCTTTAGGCATACAAAATCTCAGTAGTCGCCATAATATAAAAGGGGGACTGATATTTCAATGCCTTATTTGCTGATGTCAAACACGACTGTTCTCATGAAATCCTTGATTGGTATAACCACAGATTGAACAAGATTTTTAGCACAGATCTGACTTTGATTGATTATCTATTTCGGCTCCCAAACAAACGCTGATGCATCTGAAAAAAATTCCTCTTCCTATCCCAAAGTCGACCCTGACGAAAGATTATCTAATTTATGAAAGTAAAAAAATATATAATCATATACCATCATCACTTAGAAATGAGAATTCGTACAGTAAATTTAGAAATGGTGTCAAACAGGCCCTATTGAAGAAAGCTTATTACAATCGCGACGAATTTTACAATTGTTGTGAACTTGGTTTTGTTAATTTTAAATGTTTAAAGTAGGTAATGTAATCTATTTATCTGTTGTATTGTATGATTGTTAAAAGTTTATTTTACTTCATTCGTTTGTTCGTTTTTTTCTTTTCTCTTTTTATATTTTACGTAGGTGAATTTTTATTATTTGACAGATTCACATTCAAAATTTTTCAAAATTAAATCAGGTACTAGTTATTTCACATTATACATTGACCGTTTTTAAATATGTGTATATATGTGTTTTTTAAATATTTAAGTACTTACTATACAGTTTATTTCTAGTATTTACCTAAATGTTAAGTTTATTCACAATACCTACCTTACAACATTTGGATATTGACTTGTGTTTATTCAAAAACTATCTCTATATAATATGAATTTCTCATAAAATAATGATCAAAATCATCTGACAATTTATGATCCACTTATCGTGAACAAAAATTCGCCTCTATCTACTTCAGCCCCCTCCCTACATCAATTTTTCCCCTTGATGATTTCTATTCAAAAAATATCTTCATCAATTCTAACACGTATTCAAATATAAAGGCTCGATAAATGCAGCAGTTAGTACTTCTGGCACCCATCATGAAGTATGAAAGGCTATTTCAAAATCATATCGGATATCAATATGCAAACCTCATCATTTGAGAAATTGTAAGTGGTATGGCTGCAGGGAAAAGGGGTGAATTGATCGATCGGTGATTTTTCTGTCTTGGTGATTTTCCTGAATATCAATATTTTATTGGATATTCGGAGCGCAACATTCTTACACACATCAATTATGTTATATCTACATGAGATCTGGTTTCGGAAGGTGCTGAAGTAATAATATTTATTATTCAAACTTCACATTCACAACTGAGTATAACGAAGATTCATGAGAGGCGTATTCGCAATTATGAAGATTAAAGCAGTAAATTCTGTACGTCAATTTCAGCAGATTGTAATTAGGTATAAATCTTTAATGAACCGAGTACGCTTCGAAACAGAAACTAAAAACGAGCACACTAGGATAGTGATTAAGCATCAGGTCTTGACAGATGTATTAGCGTGAAGCCATCAAATTATCCTTCTCGAAATGTCTTCCAATAACTGCCGCACATATTTGAACACTAATTTATACGACTCTAGTAGAACTGCAAATTGACTTTCACATTACATTCCTTCAATATATTGATACAATGATGATTGTTTTGTATTTTTCCACCAGATATAGGCAATATTAAAGTTTTTTCGTACTTCCGGGCCTAAAGTGACAACTTCACTCCCTTGTGACAGGTACTAAAGTGTCACATTTAATCCCTCCGGGATTAAATATTGACGAAACTCCCGGAACGATTAAATCACAAACAAACGAATTTAAGGGATATTTTATTGAAAAATATAATTAATTAGAATGGTAATTAACGTTAATATTCAAATTAATATTGTGACAGTTCGTCATATTGACCAGTCTCAGAGAGTTGAGGCACAAACATCTTTTGATTTATCATCGAAGTAGACTAACAGCGCATTTTCAGTAGGTTGTCTCACATTTTTTAAGCGGCACCACTTTTTAAAAGCATTGTACTGCTGTTCGTATAGTTTTCTAGATTTCGGTGGTACCAATTCTTCACTTACTTCGGCTGCTCTTTTATCAATATCAGATACACCTTCTTCACTCATGATACCAATAATTATCAATAACAATGTTTCTTTACAATGACACTAGTAATGACAATGTTTCTAAATTATAACTGTCACAACGCAATGTTACTATGGTAACTTATTTTAAAGACAGTTTATTAAATGAGTTGAAGAGAGAAAAAACTGATTGAAATTATTGAAATAATTAATAAAATCATACCGGAAGTACGAAAAGTATCGTATATACCTTGCGACTGAAGTACATTTAATCCTTCAGGTAAATTATGGCCCTCCCTGCGGTCGGGCCATAAACTTTACCTTCAGGATTAAATGTACTACTTCAGTCCCGCGGTATATAATGTACTATTACCACCTGATGGTTGCCTTGAAATTAGGACAAATTATTAGGACAATAGGATATTGATTTTTTCTTGTAATTTTGGTAAAGTCTCAATAGCCTTTTCACTTGTCATCATCCTAGCAATTTAATTCCAGTGATGTTTCCTAGAGTCAAAATGTCCACAGAAGGGTCTTGGACTAGGAAATTGTGTGTTTGCTCCTTCTTTAGTTTACTATAACTCTCTTGTGCACCTGGTTGTTTGCTACCAGTTAGGGATTGTTTGCAGTCCCAAGTCAGCTTATACTCACAAGTGTACGACTTCAGAGTGTTCAGTGTTGCTTGGCTATTTGAAAGGATATAGATTTCTGACCTCCTGATGCCCATTTCGAAGCATTCCTGGGCACATATCTTTATACTTCTGCTTGAAAGTCGGTTGGGGGGTTACCAGGGGGGGGTTTGGGAGCCTGAAACGTCCACTTCATCTCATTCATACATCTTGGATCTATCATCAGGTGGTACCAAATTGATGCTATATATCCCTTGCCAATTGTGTACATAATTAGATACGTATCTTGTACCACATATCAGAAAAATTTAAGGAAACAATTCATTGAGTAGATATCTGGGCATTTCATTTCATATCAATATTCATTTCGAAGAAATGTTTGCTTGCATGTTGAGTTCGATGAAGAATTGATATTTTTACTCTATCAGAAGTATGTATTCATTTCAGAACATGAAATATTTTCACTCCTTTGAATATATGATTGCTAATTTTGATATAAATGATATCGATCCTTATTATAATTAAGACAAATTAATTCTTTTTTCTCTGTCGATACAAATTTCTGGAACTGCAGGTATATTTCAAATTCCTCCAAGTAGGTAGGTTCTCAATTAACTGTACGATGCTTCTCCCACGAATGACAAAAGATTGTTAATGAGAATAAAGAGCCAAGACGATCGTTTGATATATCATACTTCATCGTCGGAAGTCTCAAAGAACTTTTCAGCTTTCAACTTACCTGACATCAGCCGTTTCGAAATCCACTTCAAGTATATTGAAACTATTAACGAGGCACTTTGCGAAGTCTCTGGAAGCTGCTGGAAGTTAACGAATATTTTTGCTGTAGAGTTTAAATCGTCAATCAATTGAATCAATGATGGATGGCTGATGTAGATGATGATGTAAAATAATTGTGGATAGTATCGATCTCTTCAACCAAAATACATCAAATTATAAATATTATAAATTATGTCAATATAGATTCTAATAATATAGATTGAAACTATGCTCAGTATATCAGAATTTACACATATTATAATGCATTCGACTTGAGGCTCATTATTCATTATCAATTCTTCGAACATGCAGGTTATTCAACTGTAATAATTATTTATGCAACTTGGACTGAGACCAATAGGATAAAAAGCGGTTAGGAAAAAATTAAAAAATTTCGTGCCTCCATATAAAAATGGCCTAAACGCAATATCTGACCCTCACGTTGTTGTATTAGTCACTGTCGGCATTTAGATAATTATGTGATAAAAATAGAATGTCTCTCATCCGAAAAGAGATACATTTTTAGGGTTCGTAAATATTCTGTCAGAAGATCCTATATTCGTGTACATCAAGAAATCTTATAAGTACAAATAGGTACGTGAGTTCAAACACTTTTAGATATATACAATATGACCAGCGGAGAATTTGAAAAAATCAGTATACATGATTAATTTTTGGCCCATATTCAAGTCTCCATGTTCATAATAATGCATCGACTTGAATGTGGGTACAATGCACAATGCTAAACTATTGTGCAATAATAAATGATCGAGTTTGAATATGCTGAAGATTTATTGAAAATCCGCGAAAGAAAGCACCTACACATTTTTGAAAGAAACACCACGAAAGCATAGCATCACAATTTCATTATCGCCCACTATTCGTCTTGCAATATTTCGAATTTGGCGGACAGGTGATGCTGATTGATGAACCTTTCATCCTACGTATACTTCAATACGTGTAGGGTAAAGTTATGCTGACGTGAATGTATTCACCGTACGTTGTCTTTTGTGTTATGGATATTCGAGAAGAAAAACATGATCTATTACACGAAACTTTGCGTGAAGTAAATCAATAATGACGAAAATAACTAGTCGCATCATTTCGACACTTCCTGATGCATCCCCCTTCTATTGGGATGGAGCTGGATGATTTTTATTTATGGGCAACCATGCAATGCACATCGCACATTATGTATACTGTACATGTTATAACCGAAACATATTTTATTACATTTCAACATGCGTGATGTGACATCCACAAAAATGAGATATAAACGTGATCCCGTTACAGAGAGCCCCGATTCCCTGATACCATAAATTTGGATTTTACACGCACATAAATTCCAGATGCAGCAGTAATGATCGGTTAGTAGCATTCGTAAATGTCGTATAGGGAATAACATCTATTATCATTGTTGCAACACGGACAATCCCATTGCGATTGCTATTTCGATTATGATTGTCAGTGAATGGGAGAGGTTGCTAGCGATTTTTTCAGAAGTAGCGGTTTTTTTTATTTTGATAATACCTGATGCAGATAAAAAAAGCAGATAATACAGGGTGTCCCCTCTCAATTGGAAAAAACTTCTGGGGCATATTGAGGAACCATAGACAAGCAGTTTGAGATAAGAGACTGATGTCCGGAAGTGCATGGTTTTCAAAATACAGGGTGTCAAAGTTTTTTTCAAAAAACTTTTTTTTATTAATATTTCAAAGACACGTTAACCGATTTTCTTGAAATTTGCTAGTGATGTAAGCTTTAATAAGACGCTCAGTTAGCACTAATTAAATGTTAATTATGACTTCCAGTGGCGCCCCGGGGGACAGTGTCACGAAAAAAAATGACAAAAAATATACGCTGCTGACTTTTTTTAAAATTTTTATATATTTTTTAGAAAGCTCAGTTAAAAATACAACTTTTTTGTCACTTGATATTTTTTTGTATCTCTCTCCGTTTTCGAGAAACATTTTTTATTAAAAACTTTATTGAAAGGTTCATTATTATTAGAAAGAAAAACAAGGAGGCTTTTTTACAAATAATTTATTATTAATTAGTGGAGCAAATGCTCAAAGTGTCCACCATGCATTTCGATGCATTTTCTGCACCTGTCGAGCCAGGATTCGCGCACCCGAGCAAACACGCCTGGATTGTTCGCGATAAATTCCGCTGCCACCACAACTCTAGCAACTAGGTCCTCCATGGTCGACAGAGGAGTTGCATAGATCAACCGTTCCATTTCGCCCCAAAGAAAAAAGTCCAGGGGGGCCAAGTCCGGCGACCTTGCTGGCCAAGGGACGGGACCACCTCTACCAATCCACCTGTTGTTGTAGGTTTGGTCGAGGTAACCTCTCACGGTGCGCGCAAAATGCGCTGGACAACCATCGTGTTGGAACCAGGCCTCTCTACGCAACTGGAGGGGTACATCTTCCAGCAGCTCGGGCAGAATATCTCGCAAAAAAACTAGATAGTTATTCCCGTTGAGGTGATCAGGTAGAACGTACGGCCCAATCAAATGGTCGCCAAGAATACCTGCCCAAACATTAACACCAAACTTCTGCTGATATCCTCTGATGTGCGTAGCATGGGGATTTTGTTCGCTCCACTCGTGGTTATTACGAGGATTGAATGTCTCCTCGCCCAGCAAGGTCGCCGGACTTGGCCCCCCTGAACTTCTTTCTTTGGGGCGAAATGGAACGGTTGATCTATGCAACTCCTGTGCCGACCGACCATGGAGGACCTAGTTGCTAGAGTTGTGGTGGCAGCGGAATTTATCGCGAACAATCCAGGCGTGTTTGCTCGGGTGCGCAAATCCTGGCTCGACAGGTGCAGAAAATGCATCGAAATGCATGGTGGACACTTTGAGCATTTGCTCCACTAATTAATAATAAATTATCTGTAAAAAAGCCTCCTTGTTTTTCTTTCTAATAATAATGAACCTTTCAATAAAGTTTTTAATAAAAAATGTTTCTCGAAAACGGAGAGAGATACGAAAAAATATCAAGTGACAAAAAAGTTGTATTTTTAACTGAGCTTTCTAAAAAATATATAAAATTTTTAAAAAAAGTCAGCAGCGTACATTTTTTGTCATTTTTATTCGTGACACTGTCCCCCGGGGCGCCACTGGAAGTCATAATTAACATTTAATTAGTGCTAACTGAGCGTCTTATTAAAGCTTACATCACTAGCAAATTTCAAGGAAATCGGTTAACGTGTCTTTGAAATATTAATAAAAAAATGTTTTTTGAAAAAAACTTTGACACCCTGTATTTTGAAAACCATGCACTTCCGGACATCAGTCTCTTATCTCAAACTGCTTGTCTATGGTTCCTCAATATGCCCCAGAAGTTTTTTCCAATTGAGAGGGGACACCCTGTATATCCTCCTAGTGAGATTTTAATTGAATATAGATATTCTTAAGAACATTTCCAATCATTTCAGGACAACAAAAATGCGTTAGGCATACTCAAAATCAGGTCAAAATCTTGCTGAAGTAAATATAAATATCGCAACATGCAAAAAAAACATTCTGCAGTAAAAGGGGACTGTGACGAAAGCAAATAAGCTTTTATAGGAGGAAGGAACATCTCGCAAAATAATTTTCCTGGTTTACCGCTAATGAATAATTCATTGTCATTTGATTCGGGCAGATAGAGTGTTCACGAATAGCACTCGACATACTTGACACATACCACATACCATGTATTTGCATGTTCATTGGCGATTTGAGCTAGGTACTTCAAGAAATGGGATGTATCTTTACCGTGCCACCAACGCCTCAATGAAAAACTGAATAACGCAGAATATTATATCGGATCAGAAAGGTTGATAATAGAACATCACAAGAGAATGGACCTATCGTTTCGAAAAGAAAATTTTCGATACACATCGACTTTTATCGAATATAGCAATACATCAATCAACGAACGCACAGACTTCAATAATATTTCGGTTTGAAATTTTCTTAACGAATACCACTCTAGCTTAAATTAAAAACTGTTAATTTTTTCTTCAACACGAATATTTTGTAGAGTATTTTGTGTTGTCTTTAAAATTTCCAGTAATAATTGAAGCTCTAGTGGTATTATAAGTGAAAATAATAAGGGGTATCGAATCTGGCGATCGAGCTGGCCAATTAATCAATTCCCTTGTATCAATCGATTCAGTATTTCCTCCCAAATGCAGAGTATTTTTGAAGCTACTCATCATGAAACGGGTGTCGAAAAAACATTGGAAACACCCCTAAAAACCCGGTGTCACCAAGATATTTTGAGTGAATTTCTGTAATACCGGCTCTAAATTTCCTAAGTTTTCTCTCTATATAAAACTCTTGCGGAGCAATCAATTTCTCTGGCCAGGGCGTACCCATTTGTAAATCTTTTGTTATTTATCTGACCGATTCTCTTCGGGTTTGTTTTTCCTACGCCCCCCAAAGTCAGTGGAAACTTTATTGTTGCCTGCTTATAACGGAGTTCGATTGATCTTTCTGATCCTTCATCGTTCTGATCTTTCTAATCCTTCATCGTTCTGATCTTTATGATCCTTCATCGTTCTGATCTTTCTGATCCTTCTGATATTTCTGATCTTTCTGATATTTCTGATCTTCTGATTTCTCTGATCTTTCTGATCATTCTGATTTCTCTGATCTTTCTGATCATTCTGATCATTGATATTTCTGATCCTTGATCTTTCTGTTCTTTCTGATCCTTGATCTTTCTGTTCTTTCTGATCCTTGATCTTTCTGTTCTTTCTGATCCTTGATCTTTCTAATACTTCATCTTTCTGATCCTTGATATTTCTGATCCTTAATCCTTATGATCCTTGATGCTTATGATCCTTCTGATATTTATTATATTTCTAATCTTTCTGATATTTCTGATATTTCTGATATTTCTGATATTTCTAATCTTTCTGATATTTCTGATATTTCTGATATTTCTGATATTTCTGATATTTCTGATATTTCTGATATTTCTGATATTTCTGATATTTCTGATATTTCTGATATTTCTGATATTTCTGATATTTCTGATATTTCTGATATTTCTGATATTTCTGATATTTCTGATATTTCTGATATTTCTGATATTTCTGATATTTCTGATATTTCTGATATTTCTGATATTTCTGATATTTCTGATATTTCTGATATTTCTGATATTTCTGATATTTCTGATATTTCTGATATTTCTGATATTTCTGATATTTCTGATATTTCTGATATTTCTGATATTTCTGATATTTCTGATATTTCTGATATTTCTGATATTTCTGATATTTCTGATATTTCTGATATTTCTGATATTTCTGATATTTCTGATATTTCTGATATTTCTGATATTTCTGATATTTCTGATATTTCTGATATTTCTGATATTTCTGATATTTCTGATATTTCTGATATTTCTGATATTTCTGATATTTCTGATATTTCTGATATTTCTGATATTTCTGATATTTCTGATATTTCTGATATTTCTGATATTTCTGATATTTCTGATATTTCTGATATTTCTGATATTTCTGATATTTCTGATATTTCTGATATTTCTGATATTTCTGATATTTCTGATATTTCTGATATTTCTGATATTTCTGATCCTTCATCCTTCTGATGCTTCATCCTTATTTATCCTCATTCATGCACAGCCATACGGTCAACTAACCACTTGTATGCTTGCCTGGCGTCTAGACCAATGAGGAGTGAGGTAAGACCTTCCTTGGACCTTCCCTATCTCCTCAACGCACCGTTGATTGATGTATAATAGGGAATATCTGTTGTTTAATCGATGATTATCAAACATTCCCTCACCCCTACATACCAGCCCTCAGAATTCAACGAAATTACCTACCTCATTGAATGGGTTATTTCATCAGGAGTTCAGTTCTTATTTTCAGATCTAATACCAAATTTTTCGTGAAGCAGGACCTTGTATATAAATCAATGAGATTCGAACAACAATAATTTTGAATGATTTATATTACTTGATCATTTATATATGTCAATTTGACATATACCTATATATATATATATATACAGGGTCGCTGATATGTATGGAAACGGTCGATTATTTCCTAAAGTAAGATAGCTAGCGAAAAATGTTAGGATACAGAAGTTGTAAGGTTTTTCAAAATCCATTAAGCTAATGAAAAATTAAGTATACAGAATGAGTCAAAAAGTCAGGACGAAACAAAGTTGCTTTTTCTCTAATGGGACGCCCTGTATATTATTCCACATTTCAATTCTGCTCGAAATTCTGAACAAAATTGATATAGCACATCATTTCCTAAATTCAACTGTTTTCGAGATATCGAATTTTGAAAATAACTTATAATAAATTATCCAAAAATGTTAGTCCATTAAGTTCATAGTCCATCAAGTTACCTTTGAAAGTTTCCAGCTCCATAACAACGCCGCGTCGTTCTTTTGTCTAACAGTGATGATCTTGACAACACATGTCAAAAATACATTTAGTGTAAATAAGTTTCGCGCAAAAATGGCACGTTCAACTAATACTGAGCGTATTGAAATTCTAATGATCATAGGATTCGGTGATAGAAGACGAAGTTGTGACCAAGTAGTGAATATTTTTAATGAATTGCTCCAAATCGGGAACCCTGAACCCTGAACAATTATGCTTTTTTTATTTTCTGTAAAAAAATTATAATTAAATTGTAATCATAATATCCACATACTCCACCTTTTGTGACTTTCATAATAAATATGCATCATTTCGTGCTTTTTCTTTAATAAATTTGAGAGTAGTAAAAAGTTATTTTCAAAATTCGATATCTCGAAATCGGTTGAATTTAGGAAATGAAGCGCTTCATCAATTTTGTTCAGAATTTCGAGCAGAATTGAAATGTGGAATAATATACAGGGCGTTCCATTAGAGAAAAAGCAACTTTGTTTCGTCCTGACTTTTTGACTCATCCTGTATACTTAATATTTCATTAGTTTAATGGATTTTGAAAAACCCTACAACTTTTGTATCCTAACATTTTTCGCTAGCTATCTTACTTTAGGAAATAATCGACCGTTTCCATACATATCAGCGACCCTGTATATATGTTTCATTATTACATGAATTATTATTGTCTAATATTTATTATATATGTATTTATATATCGCAATTTCGAGTTTTGGAACTCCCCATGAGTCAAATTCTTACGAGTGGAAGAAGCGAGACCAACATCAGCTTATGCTGGAATCCGAACCTCTTCTAGGGGAGTCATGCGGTTTCCAACAGGATTTCGAATGTTATATATTTTTTCTACATTGGGGTTTTTTGAGTTCTTATTTCGAGATACTCATTCATGTATCTCAAATTTATATGGAATTTGATGGAGCGATTTTTTTATATCGCATCTTCGAAGTTGGTAACTTTTTATGTATGAGCAGTGATGAGGAAAACGATACCAACAGCTGATATTTACCAAACTAGGTCCTGGACGTTCGGACCCAAAATGGACAAAAAATGGACGTCCCCGGGACGTTCAGTGCTATCTGGGTAGTCTGATTGTACAGTTCAGTGTGAGTAAAAATTGACTGTTTATAAAAAATGAGTAAACATTATAAGATATACTCGAAAGTCACTATGTACCTCTAGTTATAGAGGTGGATTTGAAAATATAACCCGTTCAGCACATTTGAAAAAAATTACCATATATGCCGCACTAATTTCAAAATTCTGGAATTGGATTGAATACTCTGCAGCCTTATTGTGCAATGCGATTTGCTCACCTCGACACTAATAATAGTTAGGCGGCATCAGTTTTGTTGAACGTGTCAGATCCTCTCGCTAATCCCTATAATGGAACTTTCTCGGAGTTAGTCAACAGATCAAACTGTCAAACCGAATCAATCGGCAATATCTTACCGAGTGATAAACACTGCGGTGCACGAACTAAATCCAGTCGCTTGGGATTTCGATTGGGACTTGCTCGAATAACTTTCTTATCTGAGTTTTCCAGGAACTTTTCTCATAAAACTAATTTCCACTTCATAGAATGGAGTTGCTGAATTATTGAGTCGCGATTCTATTAGTTCCGTTTACCTTCGAATGCTACTACAACTATTTTTCCCCACTTCGTAATTTTAAAACGAAGGTCATTGAGAAAACATTTATCTCAATTTCTTTCGATTCTGAACCAAGATGAATGGTTGAAAAATGTTCACTGGGTGATTGAACGGGTGTATGTCTACAAACTCTCTAATCACTTGTCTCAGTCGTGGTTCCGCTAAATGGCGTTTGAGCTCAATTTATAAACTCCGCTGCCGTAGCTACAGTTGACGCTGCAATTACTGTTCGTAGATGGATTATGCTAAAAATAAACATCTGTTCATAAACACCGCAGCTGACGCAGGTGCCGTCGGATATCTTCTCAATACATTTCGGAACAGCAGCGTTAACTGTAGCTACGGCAGCGGAGTTTATAAATTTAGCTTTATTATGAAAATATTCGAATCCGTGGAGAAACTCTGAAATAGTTTTGTACAACTTCTGTAGTTTCCAAGTTATGCAATGTACGAAATAGCCTTGGGGCCAGAGAGTTTTACGCAGTTGGGAAAGAACGAGAACTTGAATAGCGCAGAAGTTCGCGCTAGCTACGAATCATATTAGAAACTTCAAATTGAATTGTAAGTTGCACACGTTCAAAGGTAGGAAATTGTTGAATATACATTATTTCTTCCTCCGTGACTGTACTCCTTATTTTTCAAGTGAACAAACTGAAATACATTCTTTATCTGGATCAATTGATGGAATGAACATCCTATTGATCAACTTCATATTAAAAGTCGATTTTCACTTGATTATTTCGATAATATGAGGTTTATGTGATTTATTCAATATAATTATGTCTTGGATTGTTTCGAAAACAGATAGAGCCGACTAATAAACTCCATGATAAGATACAGATATGCACTGATGTGATTGAAATGATTTTCCATTTCTTGCACAAAGACGACCTATATCCTATATTTACTAATGGATACGAGTAGGATAAATACGAGATGAAATTCGTGATGATGATTGATGTGAGACGCGCTACCAACGAATTTTTCGTTCACAAGGACATTACATATTGTATGTAATTCCTTTTTGGTGTTGTCAGATCGTGAAAACAGAATAATGACATTTTTCTATTTTGGTTGTATAATGAAGTCATTGTGCAACGCAAATGCGTGTCGAAATAGCCTCTATTTCGATACGCATTTTTTATTATTCGGAGATTGGTACAATCGAACTGTCAAATGAAAGTCAGAAGAGTTAGGCCCAGCTTACTTCTGAGCGATTTTGGATTTGGTGATACTAGCATTGAAAAACTCAATGTTTTTATTGGTAAATTTAAATTCAGAGTGTGATTTGATTTGAATTGACCAATGAAAACAATAACAACATTGCATTTTTCATCGCTGGTATCGTATAAATCAAAATCGCCCATCAACAGTTAACTTGGCTTTACGCTTGTGCGTCAGATTTTAATTATTTCAATATCATCATTATTACCAATCGAAGATGTTTCTGTTATTTATCGATATTAAATCCATTTTTTTCTTCAAATTAATTCAAAATAGAAAAAAATGCATATGATACACGTTTTATAAGACACGTTGTCGCACTTGTTCACTTGGAGCACTCCTCGCTTCGCTCGTCGTTCTCCAAACAACGCGTGCGACAAAATAGCGTCTTATAAAACTCGTATCATAATATACTATTTTGATGTAAAACAATGTGGCATAAATTCTTTGTTATGCAGTAATCGTCTCTGCTTTTACGTGAACAAAAAACAACAATATATTGTTCCATCAATTTGCATTAGGAAACGTGACAACAAAAAACAATGAATATACATTCAATAAGCCATGTGGCAGGATGAAAAAGATATCCATTCCAATAACCTCCATAATTTTCAAAGTTTTTCCAAACCTAATCTATAGATATACCCTCGACTTCACAAAGTTTGATGAGAGATACAAGATTCTTTTGGATTATTTCTAATATTTGTATTTAGTAGAGGTGTTTGAATCGGTGTTGTAGGTTTCAATTTCTGCATTTCTTGGCTTCCTTTTGAAGAAAGATTTGTCATCAATGAACTACTCTATTATATATAATACCCATAACCTAAATCTCAACTATCAATTCTAGGAATTCACAAACACTATTTTATCTTCAACCAAATCATTATTTTCTTCGAAATTTAAATAAATTTAAATTAAATATCTTCATGAGTACCTATTCATACATTTTTATAAATATACTTTATTCACGACCGGGCGGTAGAGAGGTGAAAAGGTATTTCCAATAAAATATACTGGTTGTGCATAAAATGTTGTATGTATTTCGGGCGTAACTTGCTTTTATGGAGGCTATCACTTACACGCTGCGGTCCATAAAAGCCTATTTTACGCCCTTGATACATAAATAACTATTCTTCGATTGAGCGACATTGCATGCCGGTTATCTGTTATAGATTCATATAAAAATGCTCATTATATGCTTATAATACGTATGGAGATTCAAATTGAAACGTACCTATATTACAGTTACCGTTGTGGTTTACAGAAAATCGAATTTGATTGGAAACCCATATTGGAAATAGCGAAGACGTTTTATTGTCCAATTCGGAATGTTTCATTCCGAGAATATATTGGTTTCTTGACGATATCTAACATTGTGTATTGCGATTCCGTTCGCTTCAGGAAATAAATAATATATTTTCGAGAACTTATCGATAATATGGGAGAATTCAGCCTGGTGGATATTAATCACGAATGCTTGTTCGACGTCTAAAAATACGTATATCGTCAATGTGAGTATGAGATTATTGAATGAAACTTGATTGAATTTGAACAAAAAAACAGATTGATGATTCTATTCCAGTTGTATCGACTTACATCTCAAATTACAATTTTCTGGTTTCAATTCAATTTGAAAGGAATATAAAAAAATGTGAACTACATATTCCGATTTTGACAAATTTTCGAATAATTGTAGATCGCGAAAAATGGTAGTGGTAAAATAGTAAACTAAGTAAACAGTTAAGTTTGTTCGTTGATCAAGAAAATTCTCAATAAACGTTCCAACTTCTCAATCAACGGTTTATTGTGCTTGCCTACTGCATACAGCGTCCGGTTATGTTGAACATTACGGCTCTTGGCCGATAGATGTCGCTGCCAGTATACATTTCAACATTTCATACAGTGACTCTGACCAAAGACATTCCCAACCATCTTCAACTGATATTGGAATAATTGTTCACGTTCAGCTTTTTGCAAGCAGTCGAATGGAGAAAATAGAATTATTCGCCGAGGTGCATATTACACTTTTTACGGCTCTACATACCTAATTACCTACCTCGCAATCTTCGCATCACATTCTTGATTTCTTCACTATATCACTATTCATTTTTATCATTTTGAACACATTCACACAACGGTCAATCACAAGTAAAATCTATTTAATATATTCAATCTATTTAATCATGGATTTACGAAAATTACTCAATCGCAGTTCACCAAAGTGTTTGAGGATGAAAGATATAAGCCTTCAAAAATAGATATTTCATTCGGAAATTAGTACCTGAAAAATAAGTATACAAGGATGATTTGGTATTGTGAAAAATAGTGCAATTGATTATGTGCCTTCTGAAACATTTTAATATATGGGGATGTAGCTCAGTGGTAGAGCGTTCGCTTTGCATGTGAAAGGCCCCGGGTTCGATCCCCGGTATCTCCAATTTTTTCTATTCTATGAAAAAGAGAGTTTCGCCAATCAAGAAACCGTCTATATCCAAAACATTGAAAATATATCTATAGATTTTTTTTCCGACTGAACTGTAGCATTATAATTCCTGATGAATGAATATTATTATTACATGGTTTTGATAATGTAAATGAACGAATAATCAATAAATACTGTGAGAAATCTACCTTGATCCGCATGGTCAAAACAAATTTCTTTGAGCCTAGAAAAGAAGTGATGAATGAAATCAAATATCTACCCAAGAAATTTTTTATGATGATTTCCATTCATATTGATGAAGTCAACAAACATTATTTCTACGTTACGTTCTACGTTATCTATGATATTGTGGTGTGTTCTCAATTTTATAGTTGCTGATAACAAATGTTCAGTGATTATTGCATGCCTTACGAACCAATCTTAACAGATGTTAAACAATTCTATTATATTATTGTTATCCTTTATTATTAGCGGCAACTCTACAGAACACAATGCCACACGCAGTACAAATTTGGATCAATTGAATCCATCATCTAAATGAATGTCCCACTTCGGTGCTTCATTATCAGCTAGATAGATTAAATGATTTCGAAAATGTTTGTTCTTGATAAAACGTTATCTTGTGCTAAATATTGGATGTTTTCATCAACACAAATGGTCTAGGTATCGCATTGTCGCAGTATAGTGTATTTTCTGGAAACTTGTTATTTTGACGGTGAGTGAAAAATTGAGTATTGCAATTAATAAGTAAATAGAATATCTGAACCAATAAAGAAGTTAGTTTAACCAATGAGACTTCAAACCTACCACTACTCATCAGACCAGACTCATTTGAAAATAAAACATTCAACTAGTATTAACTTAAACAGATCATCCAACTTTCCACATTTTAACTTTACCTACAATACTGATTGTAGTCACAGAACACAATATCCAAGTTCTCTGCATGCAGTATTTCAAATTACAGTTTATCAAGAGAAGTATTATACTATAACAGTCATTATTTTCTGTTGCAGATGAGATGACCATTGGAATCTGTAGCTCAACTGATATTTTGTGAAGAATATCATATGCACAGAAATGAGAAATCATTCTCGAGTGAGTATTGTATAATCCTTAATATTTTAAAAGTGGCCGTGAAAATTTATTCTCATCGCATCCAACATTATTTGGATCTTATCATATTTCATAGCTAATAGATTGAATGAGTGTACATCATTGTGATCAAAATAGTAATCATTTATGTAGGCTAAAATAAGAGTCTACAAAGTAAAGAAATATTGATAACAAGTCGACGGTGATATCGAGATATCATCATCAGATACAAATTTTTAAATAAACCATTTTTTTATGAATTCAATATTGAGACTATTGTGAGCAATATGCGCGATTAATCTTCAGAATATGCACCCTATCAGAAGTGAATGCCGAAAGAAACATCTTATTATGCTCTTTTTTCAGGCATCATGGGAAATCACCACGTGAAACCACAAGACAAACTGAATTACATTATCGAAGAAGTTAATTCCCTCAGATATGGAATCCGCAATTTCAAGAGTGGTATACCTCGTGAAACCCAACAGATTCAAGTCCGAAATTTAGCCAGGTTTGCGAGCGAAGTGAATTCGCTGAAAGGCAAAGTTAAAAACAAAAATCTCACAAGGACGATGGAGAATATATCGCGAACCATGAATGAGATACTCTCTATTCCCATCCAAAATCCAGTATTGGATTCTGCAGCGATAGAGACGGATTCCTTCATCGACGTTTCTATCAACAAAAGACATAGCAAGAGTCTACCTCTAATGCCCACGAAGAAGCCAAAATTAAGCGAAGGTACAATCACCAAGCACGTTCCCACCATAAAGGAGATCGACGGCAAGTTCAAATCTGTCAAGCCCCAAGTCATATTAGCTATCGAGAACAAAGACAGTACACAGCTTAGAGTCCTTCAGCAAACCATTAAAGTACTTGCAACTGATCTCGAGATGATTGAAGTCACGGACAACACTCCAGTTAGTGACAGAAAAGAAAAATTAGTATCGTTGCTTACTCTTTTCTATCAGAAAATCAGTGTAGCTCTTAAAGACATCCGCAAGAGTAGGGATATGGATTTTGCTGCGCGGCAGAAAAAGAACAAAGCTGCAATTCAAAAGCTTCAAGAAATCAGACGAGAACTCGAAGCAACAGATGCCTTATTGTCTATGGCTGTCAAAAACGAGAAACCAGATGCTGTATCCAAATGCCAAGAAGATTTGAGAAGACTTGACGAGGAATTGTTATCTGTTGAAACGATAGAAGACGATATCAGGGCTACCAAGATGCAAATGGTGGATAGAATTGCTTGGTTGAATAAATACGCTAGCGATTCTCAGACGAAAGGAAGTTCATCAGATTTAACGAAGGCCCAGTCCAACTATGAGGACCTGATAAAGGAGATAGCTAGTGGAAAAAATAAAGATGTGAATGAGCTCTTGACCAAATTCGATAGTCTCGGCTATTTCGTGAATAGTTTATCGGAAACCGATGAACCTGGAGTCAAACAGAAAATGCAGTTACTCAACAACATTCATGCGACTAAATCCTCTATGAGTAGTCAACAAGATAAATTACTTGTGACTATCAAAAAAGACAGAGAAGAGACGAAGATGAATTCTTTGACAGAAAAAATCGACGTACTAAATAACCATTGGAATTCGATAGAGAGTGATCTGAAATCCGGTTTGAAGCTTTCTGATAAAGATAGGAGAAAAATCCTTACAATATTAGGTAAACTCCAGAATTCCATATCAGTTGCCAGAACTAAATTACTGAACTCGAATGAAATAAAACTTGGTGGTAAACTGAACCAGTCAACACCGAATCTAGCTACATCTCCTCCAATCCACAATAAATTCAGTAGCAGTTTGAGCATTAATTATATACCGACGTCTCCTCAAAAAATCAAAACGAGGATCAACGATTTGAAAGTGCCCAAAGCCAAAGTAAGTTTTGCTTCGAAGAATGATGGAGATAAGAAACAAATCAGAAATCCTCTACGCGATGATGATACTTTTTCCATTATTGAAGGAATTAAAATACAAGTGAATTACGTCAAAGAAAAGTTTGATCAGATCGATGATGAAAATCACGTGAGAAGTAAACTGGAATCATTCAAAGAGGTTCTCGAGAAATACCTCACAAACAAAAACGAAACTATTGTTAACAACGCAAAATTGGTATTAGCGGAGATTTCATCTTTGATGAGAAAGATAAGCAAGTTGAAACAATTGAAAGATATCTACTTGTTCGGGAGGGTAGAAATTATTCAGGAAGATATGGAACGTCTCAGAAAAATGGTCAATGATTATCCAGAAATATCAAAATTTCATTCATTCGAGTCTTTGGCAAAACATTTGGAATGCTGTAGAGCATTCCTTTCGGTCAATACGATTATTTCTACAGAATATAGGAAAGAAATGCTGAGCAGGTTTCACTCCATCTCGAGAATACTCGAGAAGAAAAGTGATATCAAGCTGAATCTGGATGGTTTGAAAGAAAAAGTAAGGAGATTTTCAGGAGCCTACAAAGGCGTGCTGTATAACAAACTAGAAAAAGATCTCAATAGAATACTGGTCGATACAAGCGAATATGTCGATAATAAAAGAATAGCTGATGACATCGCCAGAGAAACTGAGAAACAGCTGAAGATTCTAGAAAATAGGGCCAGCCTTGCCCAAAGTTTCAGAGGAAGCCAATCTGAAATTTCTTTCGTGGAAACAGGAGATACGTTGAGTAGTTTGAAGGCGGAGTTAGAGACAATCAGGAACGAGTTACAAGGAATTGTAACTCCTGAAGTGGATTCCTTACGTAGATTCAGAAGTCGACTAGACCTAGTAACTTTGAATTTGTATCAATTGAAGAAACTTAATGAAAACGAGGAACAACTAAAGCTTCTAATGTATAATGACATAGAATCATTGAAGAGTATCGTGGATGCAAAAATAGCGCTGGGAGAAAATAGCCTGGGCTCGACCATTGAGGAATTAGGCGTTAACGGTAACAAAGAAAAAACAAATATATTCGATGAAGTACAAGGGAAATTGGAGCAACTCAAAGAAGAAATCGATATTTTTGTAGGGACTACATCAGATAACAAATTTTATCAACTAGATGAACATTCCCTCATATTAGCTTCGAGAATAGAGGATATGGAAATTCCCAAAGGCACTAAACTACACAACAGAAAACTCCAAATTCTGAAAGAGTTATACGAATACGGAAACTTGCTAGATAAGAGAGCAATGGAGACTGAAAATATGATACAGTACGAGAGAGATATCAGCGATATTGAGAGTAATATTAAATATTATACGAAATCGATCGGCAACATGGAAAAACTCACAGAAAAATTGAAAAACCTCAAATCTAGTATTATGAACAATAGTTTGAATGAGCATTTATTTTCGAGGAAAAATCAATGTTTGGGACGAATAGATGTGATGATGAAAAATATCAGTTCAACTAGTAATGAATATGAGGAAAAAATGCAAAATTTTGAGGAAGAATTTCGCAGCCTATCAAATATTATACAAACCAGCACTGAGGGTTCATCATCAAATACTGATCAACTAGATAAATTGATCAATATCAAGACCGAAGTCGAAAGATTTAATCCTATAGACGAAAGTAGAAAAGTGAGTTTATTAAAAGATATCAAAACTTTACAAGAAATAATGCTGGAAAACAAACTGGTTCAAGATTTACTGAAGCAGCTGAATGAATTCGATACTAGAGTTACAAGTCCCATTAATGAGAATATGAATTCATTAGAGAACGATATGAAAAAATTCTACCTCAAGTTAGATGAAACTAAACTGAATCACATAGCCAAAAATACTCTTAATGAAAAATATAATCAAGTATCAGATAAATTTAAAAAAATCACAATAACGAAGGACACTTATATAGGAAGTACTGCATTCTTGAAAGATATAGAGCAAAATAGAACCAAGACAGTTGAAACCAAAGAAAGTCCTATTGCAAAGAGCTTAGATGCTTCGGAAAAAAGGATTGAAAAAATATCAGTAGATATTTCTGTGTTCAACAATTCTGAAGAAAGCGATGAATATCGTCAGTTGGAGGATGCCATTCTTCAAGAAAACGTGATTTTGAAACAACTTCGAATTCCGGAAGATGATACATTGCATCAAAGAAAAAATGATTTGAAACGAAGAATTATGAACAATCTGGACACCCTGGACAAAAAAGTTCAAACGTTCGAGGATATGAGTAATATAGAATGTCAGCTGGAAGAATTGGGAAAACAGATTGTAGAAAAGCTGTCCAGCCAGGCAAGGAATGAGCTGGATGAACAACTGATTTTTCTCCAAGTGAAACTGGGTCAGATAACTGTAGATGATAAGTCAGCTGAGAGGAAAGTTATTTTGGAGGACAGAATTAAGAATTTTATGAAGCAGCTGCAAGATTTACAATAAATGCAACTGTGAAATTTGATTGATTAATTCTCCGTTCTGTCAGTTCGAATACTTACTGATAATTCATCTAATAATTTATTTATAATGACATTTTATTATTGTAATATTATCATCGATATTCATTTTGTGAGTATATCTAATCAGTACTTACTGAATTAATATTTGAAGGTTCGTGTGATTGAAGTTAACAAATCTGAGATAAAAAATTGTTGATTTTCATATCTATAGTTTCATAATTTCTGGTTTAAATATAGTGTATATCAACATAATCTTTCAGCAATTTCGAATCCATTTAAACATTGTGTTTTTTTCTAATAAAATTTATGATACTATTATATTTTTTAATATGCAGGTAGAATAGAGGTATGAAATAATAAGAAATGTAAAGTAATGGAGTGCGAAGTGATAATGTTGATTATCATTTCGAAGTTTCAAATGGGTAAATATACCTAACATTATACTGAAATTGAAAACATTGTTTCTTAGTCCACTCTATATTAGCTGGTATTACTCATCCGGGTAGAAGTATTTATCAGAATTGCTGAACACAGCATTGTTATGGTATACCAGTTCTGAACACCGCGTCACCTATGTTTGTCACGGTTTATTATTAACCTCGTTATTAACCCACTCTAATGTCGTGAATATATTTATCTTATCAATTGAATTCACTTTGAAAGCCTTGATAAGATAATACAGCTAACTCGTTATCATCTAATATTCAGTCGTGTTCCTTGTTGAATCTTTCAAGTGTCATTCCAATAAATATACGAGTGGAGGCGATATTTGGTGGAATTGTTATTGTAATATGGATTCTAAAGTAGCGGAATTACAAATCGACGTGACGAAAATTCATAACAGTGAATCAGAAATGGCAAAATTCGGAAAGAGGATCACTCAAAGTGAGGTAGAAGGACAACTGAAAGTGATGAAGCAAAGGAGGCTTAGCCGAATGAACATTTTGGACGACGAGGATTCAGAAATTCCAGTGGAAAAAAACGTGATAACTACTCCAAACGTCAAAAGTACCGTCGAAACATTCTCTAAAGTTAGTCAAATCAGCGAACATATTGATCATAAATCTGATAAAATCAAAGTGCTCAGTACATTCAGAAGTACACCAAGCAACAACAAAAACCCATCAGATAAAAGTTTTCTTGGAGAAATCTGTAAGCTTCCACAAGTTTCTTCAGCTGCTAATTCCAAGTTGAAGCCAGAACAACGAAAAACTATTTATTACAAGGAGAATGAGGATATGTCCCTGGATTTGAAACACCACATGATAAAACACACATCTTCTGATAGTGCTCTCAAAATGCCCGCAAATAATGTTGTTATGGATAAAGAACCTACTAATGGAGTAACAGAAGATTCTTCAGTACCAGACAAAGTGGTTTCAATTGTATCGAAAGTACCATCTTTCAACTTCAAATTGACACCAAATCAGAGGAGGAGTGACAAAGTTTTCAAAAAGTTCCAGATGAACTGGAATAATTTGAATGATATCCTGGAAAATAAATCCGAGGTGGATATGGATGAATTGAAGGATCTGAAAAACAGTTTGGAGGATGTTACTTCATTAATAACCAAGTATAAAGAAGGGCTCGAAAGGTTGGAACAGATGAAAGTTCCTGCGGTGATTGATAACAAACTGGATAGCATAAAGTGCCAGGTTGAAAAGTTGAAACATCAGATCAAACATTTTAGAGGTCTCAAAAGGGACTCTGGATATCTACTGTTGTCTAATAAGCTCTCTAATATTTTTTTAGAGATTAATAAAATGTCAGACTCTTCAATTTCGCCGAGTGAAAAAAAAGAAGCCCTTGCAGAAATCAATGCCATCGTCAGAGACTTAGAGGCAAAAGTAAGAAATAATCAATCGTACTTGGAATTCATATTGAACGAACAAGTTTTGTGTGTGCGGAATAATCATAACAAACTTTCAAGTATGAAATGATTGCGATGTTGGGAATTGACTAAAATGTACGAATATTTTTTCAACGTGCATTCCTCGTTGCAACTACTTCTATTTACCAAGTGAGTACCTACATACTACCTTAATAATCTACAATGAGCGTTCTTATGATTCGAAACTCGAGGGAAATATTCTGTTTTTATAAAATATATTAATTATATCAAAGTATTTTTATGAATATTTGTAGATATCGCAACTAGTGTATCCCTTGGAATTTGAATAAGAGGCGCGTCTATAAAAATCATGTTCATGGAATAATGGTGATTTACGCAGTCGTGACTGTCAATGTGAAATAATTTGAGTAATATACAAGTTGAGATGTACGAAATTTAATTAAAAACACGACGAAATATTCTATTCATAGCAGAACAATATTTTTCAACAACCTTGAAGAGGTGAAAAATCGGGGCCCACATGATTTCTTCGAATGGCATGATATCATTTATAGCACTTTCTTGGAGAGCTACTGTAAAGAGTACATTGATTGTATACATTTTAAATCAAAGAAAAAAGTTCAAGCCTCGGTTCAAGCGGTTAAAAATTGTAAAACAAATTACAGATTTCCAAACTATGACAACAGTAAATTGTATGCTTCATTTCGAAATGGAAAATACAAATGATAGAAAAAACACCAACTTATATTTTACAATTCTTTGATAATAATCGCCTCTGAAGCTTTGTTGGTAAGTAATTATTTAAAATAATAATTGATAATCAAGCGGTTTTTCTTTGAAATTCATAGAAGAAATATGAATTGAAATGTAATTTGTAATAAAGTTATTGGGGAGATCTTTCACCCCTCCAAAAGTATTGAAAAAATGTTTCTTGTTATTGATCTTGAATGACAATGCTAATAATATGTCAATAATAATTATTATTGAATTATTTTGTTTACTTGAGATTGACAACCAACTATCATATCTAGATTATGTCATAATTTGTGGCAGACATTTTAATAATATTTAGAATAATAATATTGAATTTTTGCTGCCTAAATGGATGTTCTTGTTCAATTTTATTTTCACATGATTTTCTAATCATTAAAACTTCTAGGTGGATGGAAGCTGCAAAAAAGAAAGGGAGATTCCATCTGAGCATATTGTGATTGATTAAGTTATGTTATTGTCAGAATTTGATGTAATATGCTGAAATATGTTGAATAAAGTTTCTTCAATATGATGTCTATATTATTTATTTTTTATCTTCATCAACTTCAAACGATTATTACATAAGATTTTATTCTACAGCAATCACAAGACATGCATATTAACATTCAATATCTGTACCTATACAACGCCAACATGGCAATTTCAAATGGAAAATTGACTCACATATTGGGAATTTGTTTCCGATAGACAATACTCCAGCTTACTTGGATTAAAGTCAAATCAATTGGGTGTCTAGTCGGTTTGAAAATGAGGTGTACTGAACAGAAAATGTATATTTTTGGCTGTAGTGTTTTGATTGATTTTTCTGTGTAATCCTGATTTAGCTACTATGAAAAAAGCGAATGAACAAATGTTTTAGATGTTAAAAGATCAAATGAATGAAAGTTCAACTGTAATATTATCATGGAACTCGAGCTTTACTACGATAATAATAATAATAATAATAATAATAAAAATATTTATTCAGATAGAATTGTAACAGGATAAAAAATAAAATACAAAAAGAATAAACATCAAAGATTTCGATAAGTGCAAAGCACTTGTTTCGAAAAAATATAAATGAATGTAAAAAAATGACAATTAAAATAAAATTATAATTAAGTGAGTATATATAAATATAGTATGAACAATAGTGTATAATGACTAAAGGGTTGTGTTGAAAAAAAAAATTGTCTGCACAGTGGTAAACTTTATACATGTACTTTGCTTATGGGCCAATATATTCATGATAAATTCGGACATAGGTAAATTTATTGTGTTGATGGAGGCAAAAAGGGAAATTATTGCAATGAGGTCAGTTCAGTGGCAGTGGCAATCATTTATTGTCCACATAATCTGCAATTTTTTTTCGTGTTTCACTACGAATAAACGATTTCAATTCTCTCTTCAACAGCATAAGATTACCAATTCCGTGTATGTATAAAGGTATGGTGTTATACAATTTAGGAGCTAGATATTGGTAGGACCGTTGCCCAACCAATTTTTGTGTTCGGGGAACTTTGTGGAGATACTTTTTCCGTGTGGGGTAGGAGTGAGATGGCAAGGTGAAAGTGCTTTGATTTTTATGGTATGTTAGGATAATGTTATAATAATAAAGTTGCCGTAGATCAAAAACATTAGCCTCTTTGAAGAGTTTATCCGAGGGATATTTGTATTCTTTAGAGAGAATCAGTTTCAGTAGTCTTTTCTGTAATATTTCTAGAGGGCGCATATGAGTCTTCAGTGCCCCTCCCCATCCTACTATACCATATCGTAAATGACTCTCAATCAAAGCATGATACAGAATTTTTAGCTGATGAAATGTTAGTACATCTTTCAGGTATTTAACTTTGTATATAATCGTACGTAGTTTGTTGCAGACATAGTCGATATGTGAGTCCCATCTGAGGTGGGAGTCTATGAATACCCCTAAGTATTTAACTTTTTTTTGTGGTAGAATTGTGTTCTGTTGACCGTTTGTAAAAAATGTGAGGCAATTAAATGATGGTGAGTTGGAACGATTGGAACTAAATGGTAGATAAAACGTTTTGTCAAGGTTCACAGTGAGTAAGTAGTATTCAAGCCAATTCTTAATCGCGGGTAAGTCACTCTGTACGATATTTCTCAGTTGCTCCCAATCATCTGCTCGGTAAAAAATTGCGGTGTCATCAGCGAATCCTAATATTTCACCATTGCTTTCAACAGAGAACATCCCATTGATGTAGATGTTGAATGTTGATGACGATCCATTCCAGGAATTTGAAAAAGCTTGTCGTCATCATATATCGTTTTTAATGGACGTCCTTTAAATGCACTCCTGAAAAGTAGACTTTCTTGTTTGCAGTGGGAGTAAATCAACTCCGTGAAGAGAAGCGTATCATCATCCATCAACCGTTTGAAAAGGTATAATGTGTCGCAACCTCACTTTTGTATCGTTAAAGTGCTTCCGCCTTCAGAGAAACGAATCACAGAGCAAGTGCATCGTGAATAGAGATAATTTCATGCTTTCAACGTTCTGAACTGATATCAATCATTTCGTTCATAGAATGTAGAATCTCAGCTTCACATCTGAAGAAAGAACATTCTTTTCATGTTTTGAGAAGAAACTTCTCCACTTGATATTGATAATGATAATAATAAATTTATTTGCCAACAATGACATTCATATAAGGAACAATAACGATTCAAAGCGAATCCGAGAGACTCAAAAAGGTTTTTCATAAAACCTGTCTATGGGCGAAATTATCGGTTATAATTGCACAAGTGCATAAAAATTACCGATAATTTTGCAAGAAAGCGTGTTATCTAAAAATTGCACAAGATTTTTTTCATATTTTGGCGAAAGAGCCCGACTCCGAAGGAGGAGGGCTCTTTTACAAAATATGAAAATAACGGAGTGCAATTTTTATAGATAACACGCTTGAATGTAAAATTATCTGGTCATTTTTATGTACGAGTGTAATTCAATGGAATATTTCACGAATAAAGAAATAAGTATTGATTTTTTTCTGAGAAAAATCACATACTACTGACAAAGACTATGAATAAAATTATGCTAGACATGCTTTCAAACAATTTTATTTTCAACACACAAATTAAAAATTACAAGAATTACAGTTGAACACGCAGTTGTAAAAGTTTTTGGCATTCCGACTGGATGGACCCGATACAGGCGCATTAAGAGCTGCAGCTGACACATTATCGGAATTCGACACAAAACCTAGTTGTGGTGCTACTTCATTTCCACGCATTTTTTCAACTATTTCTTCATGGTGACCTTTGTCTAACTGCAGATACGGTGTAATGGATTTAGTGGTCGAATGGCCGGTAATTTTAATAAGCTGCTCCTCACCGACGCCTTTTTTTGCTAAACTTGAGATAGCTGTAGACCGTATCGAATGATTAGTTATCTTCACGTTTTTTGTATCCAAGCCAATTTTTGCTGCTTCTTGGGCTGTCCAAGAGCTCATTGTATTTCGTCCTACAGGAATATTCTTATACCATGCTCTGCTTGACATCCAAAAGGGGTTTACAGTAATAAAGAATCGATCTGACTTAATTCCCTCCCGCTTCTCCAAAAATTTTTTGTATAATCGTATGGGACACAAATCAGAATTCGTTTTATTCCCAATTAACCATTTTAATGGAACACACGGTTTTTCCCCGCCTTGTGTTGTTTTTGAAAAAATGGGATTATAAATTATTCTTCCCGTCTTTTCACCATTATTATTCTCTTCTTCCTTGAAGAATGACGTTAAACACTTGCTACCTTCTCCACCACGCCAAGCTAACTCAAAAGCAAAAACGAAAAATACCTTTTTTTGCAATCCATCTGGTGTCTCTTCGTCACAATTCTGGACCAAATTTTTGTATTCGTTACCTTTGAGAAACACTGAACTCTCCTTTCTTTTCTCGGGTATCGTTTGGAGTTGCTTTCTCTTAGTTTGTTTAGCGTCCCTTGCTGATTTGAATTCAATATCGGTGAAAGGGTTAAAAATAATACCATACTCCTTGTAATACTTTTCCATCAATAATTTTGTTGTAACATTCCAGATTGTCTTTATTGTGAAGTCCTTATATTCCTGACCATTCTGCTTGCGCATATTGAATGCCCATTCCGTTAATATTTTTGCCAGTACGCTTATAGACATCTCTTTGTCCAGGAAATATCCTTTGGCCTTGCAAAAATCCATGAACTGTCGCCATATATACTGTCTGTTGGATTTGGTATTTTTTGGTTCACTTTCAACTACATTTTCCTCAATTGATTGTATGGACCACTCACCAAAACGCGACATTTTTTCACTTTTTGAAGTATATCTGACATTTATCAGTATTGTCAGTCAGTGTTGTTGTTATTGGTGTCATACCGACGGGATGTTTTCGCAGTGCAATCATCGCTCCGCAGTGCAATTACCGCTGTAATTTTTCGATAATTGCATTCCTCTTATGACATATATTATACATGAGGGAAATATTCCTTTTAATTTAAACAGAATATAATATCATTCATTTTCCAAGGGATGGTTATTCGAAAATTCTTTAAAATAATAATTATATAATATGCAATAGCTATATTAACATGCACCCATACAACTTTATATGTATATACACTTAAAACATACCTTTGAATAAATATGACTTCAAATCACCTGTGAAATATGTATATGGCTAATGGCCTTAGTTGCCGATGCCAGAACAAAAAAAAAACATACCTATAGCTAAAAAAAATTTCGAGGAAGTATACAATGCATGATGTCGATGACAGCAAGTATGGCAACTTACTCCAGTAAATTATCCATTTCCATGATTATTCTGAATGAGAGACAATTTCGCATTGGAAGGGAGGATGAATAATTATTATTGTATCTTCGATTTTCAGTATATCGTAAGTTATATAATTCGGACACCATCAGTTGACGGGTGCTCATAATCGGGTAAATATTTCTCGTAAGAAGTAAAAGGCACCGCTTCAAAAATATTCACTGTGAGGAGATTGGCATTGCACCAATTCAACGCCTTTTTCAACCCGCTATCTGCATTAACTTTGACTTGATTCCACTTTTTTTTTCTGTGTAATAATATAACAGTATCACCTGCAAATTATGCCTCCTGGAGTATTGAGTTTGAGTCGAGGTTTGAGTAGTTTTTTCAAAAAAATTGTAAACAAAACTGGTCTGAGGAATGTCAGTTGTGGCATACCACAAGTAGTGACAGATCCCATTTCACTACAACATGTTTTATTTCACTTTTATGATGCTCTATTAGTAATATACCCATTATAAAAATTCAAATCAGAAATCCTAGTATACATACAATGCGTTGACGTGACAGATTTGTCTAATATTTGTTCGTAGGGAAACACATGATATGTGATGTGATCTCATAAGATGGTCTGTATTGGAGCTATTGTCTCATGTTTTGATAAAAAATGTGAGAATTTTTCCATTTTTACATTCAACATCAATGTTGTCAAAATCTTCTTATCTGATGATGTTTATTGAGTGTTTCGCTTTTCTCATTAACGAAGAAACATGGTTGAATCTTTGCATTACCTGGATTCTGAAGATCTGCCTGGCTTGGACTATCATTGATCTCATCGCTATTCGTATAGAAATTGGTTTTGAACATCATTGCGAGTTCAGATAAATGAGTACAAAGCGCGCTCTCCTCTATCCTATATTGTAACGAGTAATGAGAATAGGGACACCTGCAATGTTGTAATCCAGAATAGTGGTCATTTCCTGGGAATCAATGAGTAACAAAACGTGACAATTCTGGCCTGAATCTCGAATGTTTACAGACTGTCAGTCCATTAAATTCATTCGTGTCAGATAGTTCAGCCAATCAATGTTTGCAGAATGCTCGAACGTTTACAACAACATTACAAGTGCTCATCCATGAACGCACTGCCTGGACACTTTGCTCTGGAATGATAAACCGGCAACATTTATCGATGAATCGAACATGAATAACATGATTGAAACAAAATTTTTCAAATAATTTGCATCGGTTGCGCCTCTATTGTTGTATATGAAAACCCCACGTGATGAGCTGACATTCAATTGTTTCAACTCAAGAATTTGTCTGCTTAAACAATTGAAGAGTAGTGTCACCAGGATTTATTTCCATTATTGTCTCGAAGCAAATATTTCAAATTTAGCATCGTCGCCATTGTGAAGTATAACTTTGATTTGTATGCACTCATTAAATTTTTATAGCAACAAAGATTCGTGCTAAAGTTGAAATTATCAAAAAATTACCACCACTGTTGATAATTCACTCCACGCTATCGACAAAGCATGAGTATTTGCATGTTTACTTCCTATTAACATTCCAGATGTAGGTACTTACGACAATAATGTGAGAAAATATGAAACGAAGCAATTTGAGACAGAAATGTACTACTCACAATATGTCTTCTTTGGATTTATAGGAGCTTTAGAATTTGAATACCACTAAAAATGTTAAGAATGATAAGGATTTATAGGTCATATTTCGAAACTGACAAATATAAGTCTAATTAGTAGATATATCATTCTCAATCTGTTCTCTTTTATTAGTTCGTTTGTTTATTCACTGAGCTCACTGTGGTCTGTGGTATTATGTACCTATTTCAAGTTCCCTCAAGATTCGAGATTGACCCCTGAATTGATTTCTATATTGACCAGATATATCAAACCGATGATATCTCTCTTTATGGCCTTCTTATTTCCCATATTGAGACGGCCAAAAGCAATTTCTTGAATGGCTGGCTTTGATTGGAAATTCATATGGCAGATTGAGAGCTAGTTTTAGTGTTCATTTCGATATGGATTTCATTTTGTATTTTCTGATGACGTATTTGCAGAATGTGTCCTTCCAATGCGATATCATCGATTCATTTCAGTGAATAATACCTCTTGTCTATTGTATTTTTGAATGTAGAAGGAATGTGAGGATCTTTGTGCGATGCTATCATCATTCGAATCATACGGATATTTGAATAGTTGAAAATGTTATACCAAAGAGTTCATTCAGTCGTCAATTAGTCAAAATATATTAGGGAGCAGTAATCTATTATTTATCCGATCAATATTCTGGTACACTTTTGTCAACGATTTCATAAAATTTATCTTACACATCATAAGCATTATAATATATATTATTATGTACTGCATTATTATCATCTTCAGTATTATTCATCCATTCTATGGGGATAATCTTCCTGCGAATCCTGCGTGACACTATTGGTTTATCATTCGAAAAGGAAGCCGTCTGATTCGATTTTCTCTTCCGATCTCTTTTGCTTCTATCGAATTAGGAGTATATCGAAGAAGATAACGGGTTCGCATATAGTTGATATACATTTTCAGGGGGTCTCGATGATGCACGAGTTGAAAAACAGTCTGATGCTTTGCTTCTACCCTGTAAGGATCCTAAACCGAACTATGATGATTAAGTATTCATAAGTCGTCGAATAATAGGAGCATTATGTGTACCTATGATTGAGTGAGAACTTTTCGCGAACAAGTATAAAATATCTCACATAATATCAATTATAATAACATTTTCGATTATGCATCTTCTATGAATTCAGTAAGTATTATATTAAACAGAACGAGTTTGGTATGCACAGGTTTGAAGTCAAATTAATCAAGGAATGGAGAAGTTCTAGGTATATGTAATACTTTTTATACTTGACAGCCAATAAGAACAGTCTAGATATAGTTGAACAATTTGAAAAAAAGGTATTATAGGGCATCTTTAATGCTCCCTGATATCGGAAACAGTGACCTTCATAGGGGCATGTAAATAGATAACGATAACTAAGCCATCTGCGTATTTGCCATGATCGATACTATATTAATTCGGAAACCCTCATGGAAAACCTTCCCAATATTATCACTTCCTTTCAAAAAATGAATGCACTTATTTTCCTGTTCCATTTGCATAATCCTATGGACTCTTAAGAAAACAGGAAATTCAAGAACTTCTGGAAATCGAGGAGTAAGGCCAAAGTGTGCTCTAGAACGAAATGTTATTTGGAAACTTTACGAATTGAATTATTGTAAGTTTCAGATATTCCCAGTAAGAGACTGTAAAACATTTCTCTCTAGGTGAATCAACTCTAAGATTTCGAAGTAGTTCGCACATCAGTGTAAATAGAGTTAACAACGATAAATGCAGATTCGTGTATTCAATTTTAATCCAACTCCATCAACCCTAATTCGTGAAAGTTGAGAAGATACATCGTTAAGTCATGATTTATTAATAACTAATTAATAATTCAGATATTCACTTGAGTATATTGATCGATCAAATAATGAAAAATCTTAATAGTACGTACCTAATAATTGATTTATACCTTTTTATCACACTTCAGGAAAGACTGAAATTTGAATTTGTCGTAAAAAACATGATCTTCTATATCACCCTGTAGATTTTTTCAATTTCGTAGAGATGCACTGGAGTCTCGGAAGTTCACAAATATTGACTGTGCAGATTCATTAGAAAGATTAAAAATATTTTAATGCTCGTTACCGATGAAGAGGAATTCAATCAATCTTGGTTAGGGTTGAAGTTTTTCCGATACTTTCGTGTGTTTGGATATTTGGAGACGGTTCCGAAAGTTGCTCGATAAATCTTTTATAAAACTCATTATAAGTTCATTCTTAGAAAAACCACTCGTTGAGTTAATTAGTTGAAGCTTAATGGACGCAATCGAGGAGAATGGCCATAGGCGTCTCGATCTCAGAATGAAGTTTGACCACATCTTAGATAAACTTCCACTTGAGCAAAATTTGACATGTTCGGAAGGAATCGGTGAAGTCTAGGTACCTCACATGCAGAAAATGCTGCCATCATCAAGTGATCGAAAGTGATAATATATTTATTTGTTCCCAATCATCTATCGAGTGCTTCCCAATATTCCTTTACCTTTTGTTCGAGGCTTAATAATTCCGCAACTCATCGGTTTTACTTCGCTTTTGCATGTCAATCATCTCGAAGGCTCCATTATGGTCACGTTTAAGCCGCAGACAAGCCAAATTTGAAGAGTACGACCAATTTCTATTCGTGAAAATCATGATTGACGTTGGGAGTCTGTATTACCTCGTCGGATTTTATTCCAACTCGAAAATAAATATTCACTGTTCAACAGTGTTGAAATCGGATAGATTTCTTCTGAAATGAATAGTCCTTCTGTGAATTGTAACATCATTTAATTCTGTATAAGCACTTGACACAATTCTTATTCGCAGTTTTTCTTACATCAACTTATCAACTACTTGATTCATTCTTGACAATCAGGTTATTTTGACATATTCCTATAGCAATTGACTTATTATTCTTGCTTATTACTACTTTAGACTTTTCAAATTTTATGCAAAGACCTGCACTCTCACTCTCACATCTACCAATTGATAATAAATTACATCTCAAACCTGGGACATAGAGAACATTTATCAAGCTGCATGCTGTTGTCTTGATTGTACCCCTTTTTGTTGCTAGTGGACATTCTCCTTCCTTTGCTACACTGATTCTGATTGGTTTGGCAAGATTGATTACTTCTCCATTGAAATATGTTTCATCATTCACTAGGTGATCTGTTGCACCAGAATCTACAATGAATTCAATTTCTTCTGGACTTCTTGATGCTGACATTATTGGCAAATGCAACAAATGCTATTTCACTATTTTCTTCTTCTATTGTATGTGCCTCCTTCTTGTTTTCTTGTTTTGTTCTTTCAGTTTCTTGAATCTGCACTCTGATTTCATGTGCCCCTTCTTGCCACAGTTGTATAGCATTCAAAAGTGAACTTCTTCTGTGGTCTGTGTTTGTTATAAAATGCTGATGAATGTGATTCTGAGGCATTGTTCACTACTGTAGCTTCTTTCTTCTTTATTTCCTCATCCAATAAGCGAGTTTTCACAAATTCTATTGTCAAGTCTTTGGATGACATTGTTTCTATGGCTGTAATGATATTCTCATATGAAGCTGGCATTGTCACCAGTAAATTACAAATGATTTCTGTTTCATCTGGTTTAGCACCAGAGGATTTGAGGTCCCTGACTAGTTTGTCAAATTCTATAAAATGTTTTTCTAGACTCTCCCTGTCATTATACTTCAGGATGAGAAGTCTCTTTCAGATCAGGAGTTGAGATGCTATTCCTGTTCTCTGAAAGCTATGCTTAAACTTTTCAAGTATTTCTTTGGCACTCTTACAGTCCTTTATATACTGACTGTTTGCTGCATCTATATTCTAAAGTGTTGCTTATATATCAGAAAAAATGAACAAAAATTTGAAAAAAACAATACCCATCATCAATACAAAACAAGAACTAGGAATAATCTACTGACCACTGCTCACAGAACTACCCTATTCGAAAAATCACCTTCTTATGCGAGCAGTAAAATATACAACAAGCTTCCTGATTATATTAAAAGTTGCCGTACTATCAATACATTAAAAAAAACGGAAACATCTGCTTCACTCAAAAGTATATTATGCATTATCAGAATATTTTGATGATGCTCATATGGCAGAACCCATGTTATGAACCTAATGGCCAAAATGTACATTATATACTTCATTTTTATAATTTCCCCTTTCTACATTACTTTTATACATATTGTTGTACTCATATTAATGTATTATATATATATCATGTTTTATTAAGTCAACATTTATATATTCTTTAATATGTTATATATTTTTTTTTAATCAGTCTACTTATCTGTGCCTATATATATATATGATATACATATCTATGTATCTGTTTGTGCATATATCCTTAGAATATTTGTTATATCTTTTATACTAATTTTAAACACTATCTTTCAACTCTTGGACATGTCCAACACCATGTATGTGGTTATTTATGGATTAATAAAGTTAATTCATTCATTCATTCATATACTCAAGATGGCTATCGCTTATGCACTGGACAATGATTGAGGTAGCTTTTGCATTGTTCTTTTCCCAATGTGTATCATCTTATTCTCTATAATTTTCCACGATGTTAAAGCATTGATGTTCACATAAAACTGTTTTGATTCTGAATATCCAATTACTGAATCCTGATCCGGCAAACGGTACGACGCCATACTTGTTCATCACTATCGACTGATGTTCATAATCACTGGACCTATTCATTTTTCTCGTAGTTTAAAAAAACTTTTTAAACAATTCTAATACTTGGCTTCTGGGCCCATAACCATTTGAAATCGTATAGATTTCTTCTGAAATGAATAGTCCTTCTGTGAATTATAACAACATTTAATTCTGTATAAACACTTGATATATACAATTCTTATTCGCAGTTTTTCTTACATCAACTTATCAACTACTTGATTCATTCTTGACAATCTTGACAAACATCATGGAACACGGAACACTCAGTTATGATGGATCTGACATAGATGATTGCGATGTTGCCAAGAGTATTTATTTCAACACATTTCAATTCAACAAACAGCAACCCTATAGCAGAAAATGAACTGTTTTTGTTTTCATAAGATACACCTAAATGACTAGAATTATTATTGCAAGGAACCTTCAACTAAAACGCATTCACTATAGGTAGGTTCCTATGCTGAATTTTCAATCAGTATCATAACAGAAAAAATAACTCTCACGTATGATGTAAAAATTCAGAAGTTATCATCGAACGATGTAATATTATATGTACAACAGATGATAATACAATTATTTCAAACTTCTACTTTAACTGCCGACGACGTTAATTGAGCTTGTCGCATTTACTACTGATGATTGATGATAGTAGATGTTTTATGCCGATTCTAGACCTCCTCCCAAGGTCACACACCCCCACGTGGCCTTGGGGGGTCAATGACCTTGGGAGGAGTGACCTTGGGAGAAGTGACCTTGGGGTGAATGACCTTGGGAGGAGTGACCTTGAGAGGAGTGACCTTGGGGTGAATGACCTTGATGTGATCTTGGGAGGAGTGACCTCGAGTTGGCGACCTTGAGAGGAGGGTGCCCTTGGGAGTTGCTGTGGCCTTGAGAAGAGCGCGTCCTTGAGGAGGGCTTTCTTTTTTTTCTGTGAGCGTGACCTTGTGTTTCCACACCCCTGAAATGGGAGGGGGTGCGACCTTGAACACTGCTGCTGCGTGCGCATGCGCCATTCCCCCACGAGAGCTCAAGATCGCGTTGGTGAGAGTGGGGGAGTTCCTATAAATTGGCGATTCAGTGCTATTGTTGTCACAAGCAGTAGCAGCAGCATAACTATCAATCAATAGAAATAAATATTGACTCGTAAAGCGTGCGTGTGTCCTTGCGTGATAACGAGTGTTATTTTTATGTAAGTAAATTCCTATATTCTATATATTCTTTTGTACTCTCTTTCACGTGTTTAATCTAGAGATGGGTTCACCTAAAATTGATTTGATCGCGATCAATAATCAAATCGCTGAAGGGTATGAATTCACCAAGCAAGTGCTGATATCATCGCTGGTCTTGAATAAGCCTTATCTGATCAAGAAAATGACAATATTTGAAACTAGATTTGGTAGATCTGCCACCGTTATATTATTAGATGAAGAAAGTGGGGAAACTGTGAAAAGTTGGTTGCCCAAAAGAGTTTCAGATGTGATTGAAGAAAGCGATCTCCATTTGATCAACTCCCGCGGGCTTTATACAATAGCATACCTGGGACAGAGTGAACCATCATATGCTGGCGCGAAAACGCGAACGCTTATGAGGTTCGGCATAAAAGAAATACCCCTTAGCGAGACTTCGCCTCAGTAATTAATTGAATTATTTTTATGATTAGTTTAGTATTAGTGAAAGGGAGTTTAAAGATTATATGTATATAGTAGTTCTTACATTCTCGCCACCCTCGTCGTCGCATTTACCATTTATGGTGAGTAGTTTTTTTAAGCTGAGGGTATGAGCTATGTAATATGAAACGTATTTGTCGAATTATCTCCTGAACTCTTTTTTTTTTATTTATTTGTAGACTTCTAAGGATATGTGGATGCACTATTCTAGCCAGTTTTGGCCAGCTGCTGAAGACCTCGAATCAGCAGTCAGCAGACTTAAATGTGAACTCATCGATTTGGAGCGTGATTCACTCCATGCAGCCAACTATGATATGAGCGCATGTTTCAATCAAGAACGAGCCCGAGAGATTTTAGCGGATGCTGATCGATATAAAATCGGTCATTTTCTATGCAGTCGCCTAGAACACGGGAGTATAACTTTGGAGCAGTTTCTTGAAGAAATGGTGAAGGAGGGTTTGGAATGCTTCCTTCATGATTTAGTTGAATTCCTACCAACTACCATCATCGAAAAATACGGTTTGAGGGAAGCTTCAGAAGAAGAAGAAGGTGGAGAAGGCGAAGAAGGCGAAGAAGGGGAAGAAGAAGTTGGGGAAGAACAAGAAGGTGGCGGGGTACAAGGGGGTGCCTAGTATACTCTTATAGTCTTTAGACTCACTATTTCCATCATTGTACATAATAGGAAAAATAAAACATTATTCGACATTTTACATCTTTTATTATCCGAAAAAAACTGCTACAAATACATATATCTTAAACTATGGTGGTAGTGATTCATCTGATCATAGCTTCATAATTCTTCGTTCACACACCCATCTGTATGGAGCCATCTAGAGCGCTATATGTCATGACTGCGTCATGTAGAATGAGCGCATACACTCTTGTATTGGCTGGAAATTTTGATTTGCGAGTCTCAAATTCCAATTTGATATCTACTGTTGAGGATTTCATGGCGTCAGCTTGATGGCTGCAATCGATGATAAATAATGGGTTCTTCCTGAATTCTTCTATACCCATCATCGGCTCACTCATATCTTTACCGTAGTAACTCTTTTGGAAATTTTCGTAAGCATAATAGGCTATAGCATCCAACTTCCTATCGAATTCTAAATTCCACCGCTCGTATGGGTATACTTCTGAATTCAAATACACTCGAATATTATTAATGTCAGCATTAATGAATTGGGTGGCATCTTGAGATACATCATCCGTATTAGTAGATTTCTGGAATCCTATGATAATGTATCGCGGTCGCTCGAGGCTGTTGGTAGTTTTGACAGCCCAAATGTCTGAAGATGTTTCACGGATAGCTGGTAACTCATACAAATCCCACATCCTATATGCTATTTTTATCTTCGCAGTGGAACTTTTATTGATGCGATTCAATAGTTTGAGTTTTTGTTTATCTGACGGCATGATATGCCTTATTCTCCATTCAATCTTATCAATTTCTATTTTCGCATTAACTACTCCCATGTAGGAGTTTTTGAATGAGCGAGCAATGATTAGTATCAACTCTTGTTTTATATTCAAGACACCCTTATTATAGTCCTCAGCGAATCCCATCAAGTATTTGAGTGGTAATTTTCCGCTGAATACGTGATTGACTTTGTCTAGGATCGGTTGATTATCATCATCAATTCCCCAACCGAGGGTCTCTAGAAATTTTTTATTCGATTCCCCATAGGAGATCATACATTTCATAGCTGTAGTGATGCCTGGTTTTCGAATCATACACACTTGTTCACCACCCATCTCATAGCGAATTTCGTCGAAGAGGAATGCTAAAGCATTATTGGATAAATAGCAATCTGCTGTGAAATCATCTGGTATGAATTTTCCTTCGATGTAGATGTAGCTCTCTGCGATATCTAATATCAAATCTTGAAAGTTGACAGCTATTCTTATTTCGTCAGAGTTCTTGAATGATGGTGAACCATATGGTTTGTATGTGTGTTCATGCAGGCTGATTAGGGAATGATTGAAGATTGGTTCATCAAACACTTCCAATTGGAGGCTAGTAGAAGTTGTGGAAACCATCTCTATTTTTTCTGTAGCACTTTCAGTCCGATAGATTTCAAGAAATCAATATCGCTCTCAGATAGGTTATGATGCCGCCTTGTCTGATTGAGACGTCGATTGCGAATGAATCCGCGACCGCGTTTACACTTCTTTTTATTATTTCTGCGGCCATTATGGGGTGTGGGAATGGATATGCGCTTTGATTGGTTACCGAAGCAGAACCCCATCTTTTCTCTGCTATTTTCGAGATCAATCTAGTTGTTTCAGTTCAAGCTTCACAATAATCTTCTCTCCTCGGAAATCGACCAAACAATTTTCATCATCCAAAATTCTCAGTGTAATGTTATCGATAGACTGACGTCCGGTCGGGCTGATTGGTAGATATATAATGTTTTTCGGTTCCTTCGACAGCTTATATCCAGGATCCACATTGATGTCGAATTCATACAACGTGTGAACCTCTTCCCCATTCAGGTACGCCCCGCTCGTGATATTGCAATCGATGCGTATTAGGCGAACTTTAATAATTTTCACCGGCTTGGTGGATTTATGTAGAAAGTTGGATGGGTAGAATTTTTGCTCGAAACCCAACACTTCGGCTATGGAATTCTCAACTGACAACATAATTCCATATGAAGATTTCATTTCACACATTAGAGTGTTATTATTAGCGCGAAGATAAAATTCAATATTATTTTTACTTTTTTTACTATCAGAGGAGGGGTTCGAAGATGCTATAGCTTCTTGTATAACTCTATTGATTTCTTCTATTTCATAGGCGCCCGGTGGTATATGAATCATTTTCAAGTTCTCAGAGATGCGACCTTCTTTCTCATCCCAATAACCCAAAGCGTTATTTGTCTCATCTATATTGGCTATGGAATTGTAAGAATAAAAGCCATGTAATCCCAAACCATAAGTTCTTCTCGCATCTAGTTCAATTGGTGGGTAAAAATCAGCGCTCAAAACGCTATGGCCGCCCGATATGGTGAATGTTTGCGACATAATGTTGGTGGTGTGTAAAGAAAACGGCGAAAATGGGTAGCGAACCTCAATGAACATTCAACAGCTGCAACTTGATCGCTATGCGTGACATTGAAGAATGTTTTTATTTTCGCATTGATAATCATTTATATATAAAAAATTTTATTACATATTGCCACATCTACATTTTCATTCGGCAAAAGCAGCAAAACACTTTTCGAGGTATTGGTCCATCGTTGACATCACCACCGCCTGGTTGATTATTGCTTTTCTGATCGCCACCATGATGATCCTCACAAAATTGACATTTCGACACCTCTGGATCGTCTTTCAATCGTTGCGGTAGCTTATCCCATACTAGAGCTATTTCTTGGGAGGCCAATCCGATCAGTACTTCCTTTGGTAGGTCGGCGAGTTCTTTCTCAGTCATTTTTAAGAGAGAGCGTGATTTAGAGTAAGCTAACAACGCATGGGCCATTTCTTTGATGCTTTCTCGATCCATGATGAGCTACTTTTCGTTTGTGTTCTTCTTCGAGAGAAATTTCAAGCACAAATGCCCGCACCAGACTGTGTTGTATTCTTGTTGGCGCTCATAGTTATATACTATTTTGATAGCTCTAAGCGCCTGCGGCCCTCTATTCAGATATTTCACCAACTCTTTTGGTGGGGGTAAATCGCCATAGCTATCATAATACTCGACTACTTTACCGCTTTTTTTATATGCAACCCAATGTGTGCCATCGCCTTGTTCGCTATCTAAATTCAATATGGCGGATTCTGTACGATATGGGCCGGATGAGGGTAAATAATCCCTCATATATATACCTCGAAAGTTTGGTATTCCTATCTTTTTTATATATCGTGATAGGTCCACATCTGTTAAAGCCCTTCGAGGTAGGCCATCTAGTTTTTTGGAGTTTGGGACTTCAAATAGATACCCAACCCTTTGCGGTATGGTTTCAGATAGACCCCTTTGCCCATTTTACCTAGAGCAATTGCCTCCATATGTGTGTTGTGGCGGTTCGCCTCAGCGAGTTTCTCCTTACTTTCTTTGGCGGAATTGATAGCACGAACAACGCTTGCACTGCCTGCAGCCAAACTACCCAATGCTGATAATCCCGCGAAAATTGGGATTAGTGGGAGAATGCCGCCAACTTTGGGGATTGGTATTATGCGGGGTGTTCGAATATTTCTCCTTCCTCCTGCCATTCTCACGAATTTTTTAGCTGCACCGACGGCCTTTAGAGTTGTTTCACCCAAGTTTCTGGTGAGCGTTCCCCTGTTCCCCATTTGGCGTAGCGCATGTCGAACTTTGTGCACTATTCCCGATCCAAAAGCTATCTTTCTCATGCGTTTGGGCGTGGTCCGCTTCTTCTTCCTTTTCAGCACACTACCGCCGCACCCCATACCAAAGCGCCTTTTTCCCTTCATTATATTTGTTGTTTTCCCCTTACGACAAATACGCCAACTTTTTTTCTTTGTTGAAGTGTATCGCTTGGTGTTCATAATATAAATGAGCTTTGCGACACTCGCAGATCATTATAAAGTACTTGGCAGTCGCATGATGCAGATTGTTCGACAAAATGAGACATTCAGTGTGGAAAATTTTGATGAAAAAGTTGGGTTAGGAAATAGTGCAATTCCACAGCGTAGGCATGGGGATCTATTTCCCAATACAATTCGAAGTTTGATTATTGGTCCATCGAATTGTGGCAAGACGAATGTTATGATATCACTGCTCACCAATCAGAATGGCTTACGATTCGCCAACATATACCTCTATTCAAAATCATTGTATCAACCCAAGTATGAGTATTTACGTAAAGTATTGGAACCGATAAAGGGGTTGGGTTATCACACTTACAGTAACAATGCAGACATAGTTGAACCTGCCGATGCAAAACCTGAGAGTATATTTATATTCGATGATGTTATATGTGAGAAACAGGATGTGATTAGATCTTATTTTTCGATGGGGCGTCATAGGAATGTCGATTGTTTCTATCTTGCGCAAACCTATTCGAGAGTGCCTAAACAACTAATTCGCGATAATGCGAATTTTATAATCATGTTCAAACAGGACGAAATGAATCTTCATCACATATTTTCCGATCATGTATCCCCAGATGTGACATTCAATCAATTTCGGGATATGTGCGCACATAGTTGGACGGATAAATATGGTTTTCTCGTTATCGATAAGGATAGTGAGATTTGCGAGGGACGCTATAGAAAAGGGTTTGATTGCTTCATATATTCGTGATACCCTGATGTGGTTGAATCATTCGATCGCTGGATGGCAAAATGAGCGCATCTAGCAGTGAAAAAATGGATGAAATATGTCTCAAGCAGAAACTTGTCGAAGCAACTGATGCGGTGAGAAAAAAATTCAAAAGTTTGAAGAGCGCCCACCTCAGCGATCAGACAATGCTTGAGAAGGTATACAAACCGCTAACGAAACCATTGAAAGCTATCTCAGAAGCTGCTGCGGTAGCGATAGCCCCCTCCCAAATATCGGGTCTGAAAGTACCACCTATCCTTAAAATACCGCAGCCTACGCACCATTCTACGCCGATGCGTAGGAAAACGGTGGGAGATGCTACAGAAATGTTTGATAAACATTTGGAATCTGGAAATTCCAGCAAAAATTCGCAATTGATGCAGAGCGAACTCGATTATGTGACAATGATGGAAACACCACCAACATCATCAACTTCACATATTTCTAGCGATAATACTACCGCTATTGATACAACAACTCTACAAGATCGAGTGCAGCAGCATTTGGATAACTTGAAAACTGGAAAATCTAATTATGATACAGTATATGGTGTTCGTATCGATCCCAAAACGGGTAAATTAAGGATGGGTAATATGGAAATCCGTTTTTTGAATGATCAAATCGAATTATGGCGTGATAATAGAAGGAGTAAGGTATTTCCAGCTTCTTCTGAACTATATGATTTGATTTTTATGAATCAAGCACCTGGATCTATTAGCGATCGAGATAAGCAGATATATACCTCCATTCTGAGGACTACAGGATCCGCATATAAAAATTATGATATTAGAGGAGGTTTGAATGCTGAATCCTCTAACTCGAAAAAGAAATATCGACAAATCATCAAACCTCTTATAGATAGTCCACATTATATGAGGAGTAATCCTCAACGATTTGATATCAAAGGCGGTAAAGGAGTAGTGGAGGCAATACCGCGCAAAAAAGTTCTGAATAGAAAACGGAAAGAATTTGTTTATTGGAATGATGCTGCAGAATTGGTGGAACGTCTTCGATTATTGTGGAGTTCTAAAATGGTTGGTCATACAGGGCATGATAATGAAATAATGTCGATAATAGAGGAATTGCGTGAAGAAGGTATCATACGTTGATTTTTCAAAGTGCGAGCGCCATATGTATATGTGAGTTTGGAAGATTAGTTATTAGTATATGAATGAAAGCCGAAGTAATCGCAGCGGGAAATCTACGAAGTGGAAGATGAAAATAAGCCCAACCAAAAGGGCGATTGCTAATGAATTACACAAACCCGCGAGGCGTAACTTCAAAAGGAGGAGAACGATAATCAAAGGATTTGCTGACCTGTGGCAAATTGATTTGGCTGAAATGCAAATATATGCAGATGAGAATATGGGCTATCGATATATACTATTCGTTATCGATTGCTATTCAAAATATTTATGGGTTGAACCGATAAAAAATAAAACTGGTGTGGAAGTGACAAAAGCTATGGAAAAAGTGCTGAAGCGAGCTGAATATTCTCCAAAAAATATTCAAAGTGATTTAGGCAAAGAATTCTACAATTCACGCTTCGAAAATTTGATGCAGAGATATAAGATCAATCACTATTCAACTTATAGTATAATGAAAGCAGCTATTGTGGAGCGAGTAATTAGAACATTGAAGACTTGGATCTATAGAGAATTCTCCGCCAGAGGTGACTATAAGTGGCTCGACATTCTCGCAAATTTTGCTAACGAGTATAATAATAGAAAACATAGAACAATTGGTATGAAACCTGCTGACGTAACACCTTCAACAATACTTAAAGTATATAGCCACCTGAAAATAGCGCCACCAGCAAAATATAATGTTGGAGATGTTGTCAGAATAAGCAAATTCAAAGGAGTTTTCGAGAAAGGATACTCAGCCAATTTTTCCACAGAATTATTCACCATATCTAAAGTGAATATTACCAATCCGACGACATACAACATCAAAGATGTCAAAGGTCGCCCTATCAAGGGATGCTTTTATGAATTGGAATTGTTGAAAACAGCTGAGCCAAATGCATATCTAGTTGAAAAAGTGTTGAAAACGAAGGGGAATAAGATATTTGTCAAGTGGCTAGGATTTTCTGAAGAGCACAATTCTTGGCTTGATAAATCTGCAATTGTTTGAAGTATTTAATTTTTTTTTCAATAAATGAGTCTGTTGACATTTTCTATCGTCTATTTCTTTCCTACCCAATTTTCACCCAATAAGAAAAAGTCGCATCAGAATTTAATATATTTTATTATGAAAATTTGCAAATAATATGATGAACACAAACATAAATATATATTCACAACTATATACACCTTTATTTATATTTATAAAAACTTTATTTTCAACTATATACACAATCATCTTTATATACACACATCTTTTACTAATATTTACAATAATTTATTTACATACTTACAACTATATATACATCTTAATTTATATTTACAAAAACTATTTACAATTAGGGCCTTAACTAAAATTTACAAAAACTATATACAACTAGGTTTCCTTTCCCAGTAAAACAGCATTCGCGTCGGCATGTCCCCCATAACGAGAAACCTCCACATCGATTTCGGCTATGCTCTCTTTCTGCATTGCAGAAATTCGCTGAAGCTCAGCTTTCTGAGCTAAAATCTCAGCCAGCTGAGCTTCAATCTCAACCAGCTGAGCTTCAACCTGCGCGTTGTCGTGAAGGGTTCTCGTTTTGCGGTTGCTCATCACTGCCAACCACTGCCTCAACTCGACGTCATATTTTCGCAATTGGGTGGAAGGCAGTACTGGTCCCGGCGGAATGCTGTTTGACGGGGAAGGCGTCGGCGGCGCGGCATCCTCACTCTCCGCCTGTGAAGGCGAAGCCGCACCTCCAGCTGCCGGTGAAGATGGCGGCGACGGCTGCGACGGCGGCACATCCTCCCCTAGCGGCGAGGGTGACGCAATACCCGCCGGGGATGGTGTCGCAACCTCCGCCTCAGCTGCTGGCGATGGCGATGGTGGTGGTGGGGATGATGGGGGCGTCGCCGCAACCTCTGCCTCCAGCGCCGGCGATGGTTGTTGGGGAGGTCGCGGGGTGGCATCTCCATGAGGTGGCGCGGCGTCGGCGAAAACAACGATGGTGATGACTTCGTCATCAGGCGGCGGAGTGGCGGCAACTGCAGCCTCATGAACGATGGCATCACCACCATTGTTTTCGCCAACATCCGCGCCCTCAGCAGCAGTAGCACCTTCATCGTCGGAGATGGTGACGATGCTGATGCTTCCAGACTGTTCAATTTTATTGGTATTAGCCACTTCCGGTGCATCACCCACGGCGCCTACTCCACTGGTTCCCTCATCAATGGCGGCGATCGCATCACCGTCCGCATTGGTTCGAGCACTAGCCGGCTTGATCACGTCCACTCTGAGGACATTGATTGCCGGCTTTCGCTCTTGTTGAGCGGTACGCCGTTCCGCGTACCACTCAGCAATATCACCTCCGCGGTAGGGGTTTGCCTTGCCACTATTGTTCAGAAACTTGCGGAGTATCATTGAAGAAGAGGAAGATTTGCCCTTCTTGCTAGGGCCGGCCTTAGAAGGCCCCGCAACCGCCTTCGGGCTAATCTTCCTCTTCTTCGAAGATGCCTTGGGCGACGCTTTCGAAGACGTCGATGCCCTCGATGATAACGCCCTCTTTCCACCAACACGGCTACCAAAGATCTTTTTCTTTAGTTGCGGTGGTGGTGCAAAATCATCCTCGCTATCATCGAGAAAGATATGTTGAAGGGGGTTAGCAACCTTCCTTTTTGACGAGGACATGCTTTTCCCCCCAACAGATCCCGATGATTTCGCGCCACAAACCTTCATTTTCTTGGTTTGTGGCGCGAAATCATCAGCATTGTCATCTTCGGGCAGGCTTTCAACCAACATTGACGCTTTGTCTGAAAGCGCCATATCCTCCTCACTCTCCGACGATGAAGATGATTCACTCACCCTGCGACAGCTCATCTTAGCCCCCTTGGAAGATGCCCCTTGCGACATCGCCGGCCTCTTCTTACCCCGGGTGCCAGCCGCACCCACGGTATCGTCGCCGCACATGCTATCATACGTGTTAGCGAGAAGAGCTCCAAGATCAATTTCATCTTCGGGAACATCAAATGCATCCATGGTGATGTTCTCGAAAAATGATGAATTGATGCCTGAAAAAATTTCGAGAAAAATATTAGGATGGTGTTACAAGAAAAAGAGTTGAAAATAACCTACTCAATTGCTGGAGCTCCTCAGAATTGTCGGGAGCGGCAGAGGATTGAGCGGCGGCGGCGGAGTTGTTGAAGGCCATCTCGTATTTCTATAACAATGAAAACATGTTAAGTCGTGTATTGCATTGTATAGAGAAATTATGAAATTATCGCAAAGAAAAATATTATAAGTTATAGGTTATTATAGCACTTAGCAAAACTCGACTATATCACAATGAGAATGAAGTATGTTATAGAACTCGAAAATTTATATTTCACTATATGCACTCACAAGGAAATACTTACAATTGGTTCAGAAGTAATACTCCAAAAAAAATTTGCCGGTGGTGTGGTAGCTCGAGAGGAGGGCAAGCAACGGTGTCTTCTAGACCGGGTCCAAAAAACACTTGAAGATTCTACAACTTGGAAAAAGATTCAATATTAGTATAATGAAAAAAAACAAGAGTAAGAGTTTTCCACTTCGGAAAAATAATTCGACATTGAAGCAATGAGGAAAAACATTCAGAGTTGGAGAAATAGAAATAATCTGATATTATCACAAGGAGAAAAAAAATGTTCAAAAGTCCCAGCTTCTATCACTTTGAAAATGATTCGATATCAATGCAATGAGAAAACATTCAGAGTCAAAGAAATAGAAATAATCTAATGTTATCACAATGAGAAAAATGTACAAGTCCTACATTCACCACTTAGAATATAATTCGATATCACAAGTACAAAAATATGAAGATGTATACAAATTCACTATACACACTTCAAAGGTAATACTCACAGTTGGTCTAGGAGCGTCTAGTCTGAGTAGCCCAACAGGAAGGCAGCGAACAGAATGAGTTCAAGATGAAAACACTCGAAGATTCTATCACTTGGAAAAAGATTCAATATTAGTATAATGCAAAAAAACAAGAGTAAGAGTTTTCCACTTTGGAAAAATAATTCGACATTGGAGCAGTGAGGAAAAACATTCAGAGTCGGACAAATAGAAATAATCTAATATTATCACAACGAGAAAAAATGTTAAAGTCCCAGCTTCTTTCACTTTGAAAATGATTCGATATTAATGCAATGAGAAAACATTCAGAGTCGAAGAAATAGAAATAATCTAATGTTATCACAATGAGAAAAATATACAAGTCCTACATTCACCACTCAGAATATAACACAAAATCACAAGTACAAAAATTTAGAGATATATACAAATTCACTATACACAACCAAAAGGTAATACTCACAATTGATCTAGCGGCGTCTAGTAGGCAGGTCTAGTCGAAGAGGAAGGCGGGCAGCAGAATTAGTTGAAGATGAAACGGTTTGCAGATTCTATCACTTGGAAAAAGATTCAATATTAGTATAATGCAAAAAAAACAAGAGTAAGAGTTTTCCGCTTTGAAAAATAATTCGAAATTGGAGCAATGTGGAACAAACATTCAGAGTCGGGCAAATAGAAATAATCTAATATTATCACAACGAGAAAAAATGTTCAAGCCCCAACTTCTTCCACTTTGAAAATGATTCGATATTAATGCAATGAGAAAAATATTCAGAGTCAAAGAAACAGAAATAATCTGATGTTATCACAACGAGAGAAATCTACAAGTCCCAGATTCACCACTTAGAATATAATACAAAATCATAAGTACAAAAATATGGGGATATATACAAATTCACTATACACAGTCAAAAGGTAATACTCACAATTGATCTAGCAGCGTCTAGTAGGCAGGTCTAGTCGAAGAGGAAGGCAGGCAGCAGAATGATAAATTCGAGTGGGCGCTTCGCTTTTGTACTCTTTCCTCCCTCCTAGCTGAGAGTGGGAGTGACTGATGGCGGGTGACAGATGATGATGGCGCTACTGATGGCGGATGACAGCTGACACGGAACACCTCAACGACCAACTACGGGCACGGAACACTTCGCGATAGTTTGGTATGGCAAATAATAGCGATTGTGATAGATGGCGCCCCTGTTTCAAGGTCATTAGCCTTAATAGCAGGTGGCGCTACTGATGGCAAGTGGCGCTACTGATGGCGAGTGACGCTACTGATATCGGGTGATAGCTGGCAGATGACAATTGACAGGGCGACTGTCACGGCGGCCATCTTAGTCGGAAAGAGTATTGAAAAGCGGAGGTCATAGCGGTTTCAACTCCTGAGTCGACCACTAGTTTGAGAAGAACTCCTCAATTATTCTTCAGTCAATATGTATCCGAGTGCCTGGGATAACAAGCCAATTATTGCAGTGAGGCCGCTTATCGCGAATGGGGCGATATGCTGCCACAATTGCGGGGACGCCTTCGTGCCAGAAGACCTTAATCCCAGCACGGGAATGTGCCAGCGTTGCTCGTTGGCGAATACGACAAGAACGGGGCCCCCATCTCCTGTACCAGCGCAGTCACCAAGTTCCGGAGCCCGATGCGATAGGTGCTGTAAAAAGCTGAGGAATTCCAACTTTGGAATCTGCCGCCCAACATGCCGGGAATGCAGCATGGGTAGAAGGCTGCACTTCCATAGATGTAGAAGCTGCCGGCAATATCGGAATGATTGCTGGCAAGGGATTTGCAGAGGTTGCAATTTCAGCAAGAAATTCTTTTGCGAGGTGGTGGGCCACTTTTATAGGGGGCCCTCCGAACATTTGGACAAGTGTTGGTGCCTACCCCTCGAAGAGAGACTTCGAAGAAGGGCTAGGGATTTGGAGGTGCCGGCTCCAACATTTAGATACTATAGGGGTGATATTGAAGGAGACTATTGAATTAGTGTATATATATTTGATTATTTATTTTTCTATTTATAAGTTTTTATTTTGTATATATTTATGTATTTCTAGTTCATAAGATTTTATTTTGTATATATTTGAAATTTGAAAGTGTATATAGTTATGTAATGAATAAATGAAAAAAATAAAAATAAATTATCTATTTTATTTTGATAAATTTGACAAGAGTTCCAAATTATATCGCCCAGCATTAAATACAAGTAATATTTTCACAAGTCGAAAAAATTTATAACGTTCAAATAATATTAACTGAGAAAACTGAGGTGCTCCCCGGGGGGGGGGGGGGGGGTGCTGAGCGAATTCCACCTTGACACAGATCTAAGGGGTGGTGCTCCAAGGGGGGCGGAGCTTCCTCGGGGGGGGGGGGGGGGGGGTGGGCGTAGCCAATTTGAGACCCTCCCACTTGTTGAGGCCCAGCCCTTTGGCTTCTCCCATTGGTCGTTACGCTCGGGCCTCATTACGCTTGCCCGCTTCTTGTCAACGCCCATCACTATGGTTTCTAATATTCGCCCTACTTCTCAGACATCATTTTAACTCCGTCTAACATGGTTCGCGCGTTGGAGTATCAATGCCCAGTTACATCAAGGCGTTATTGCTGCCGCAGAAAATGTTTCTATCTATTCGAATACAACGATGTCGTAGATGGGCTTGCATGCAGGAAATGTATGCATTATTGTTATTGCGTGTGCGACTGTGATTCACATAAATATGGGATTTTCACTTCTTTTGTGAGAACAGTTAGGCATCTACGAGAGAAATTGAAACGGTAGACACTTGAGGACCACTTCTTACTTATTAATGGTGTATTCAAATCATGACAAACAATTTGTATTATGAAAAAATTTATTGAAATATATAATATAAAAAACGATATATATTTGTTCACTTCACTTTCGGCTTCAACCTTTTAGCCGTGTAAGGCGGCACTCTCGACTTCTTCTTCCTACGTAGCTCCCTTCTTGTGATAACGGGAGATAAAATGATGGTTTCATCAGAGTCTGATCCAGGGTCGAGTTCTGGAATCTCCACAGCCATTATCTCCTGCATTGCTTCATCGGCCCGCCGCTCGTCCAAGTGTCTCTGCACCATTTCGTCGATCTCCACCGGGTTGGTGCGTTGTCTCTCCCGTATGGCGGCCACCATTTGTCTCATGGACATATTTCGATATTGTCCAGACATAATTGAATGCTCACTTGTAGATGGTTCTATAACAATTCAATGACTACTGCTCGACTCAGGAGTTGAAATTGCTATGGTTAAAATTGCTACCTCCTCCGCTTTTCAATGCTCTTTCCGCCTAAGATGGCCGCCGTGACAGCTGCCCTGCCAATTGTCACCTGTCACGTCAGTTATCGCCAATCATGCCAACTGTCAATTAGGAAGTGTTCTGTACCCGTAGTTGGTTGTATTTGGGATGTATGACTTTTGACAGAAGTGAAGCGCCACCTATCGCGCCAACTATAATTTACCAACTGCCATCTCCCATACCGGATGTCACCGATCATACCAACTGTCGCGTCAGGCATTCTCTACTTCGCCCATAAGGAAATTGGTGTGGAAGGTGTCAGGTAAAATAATCTCGAATGACAATATATATATTTATTTATTTACATCATAAGTACAATATGTTGGAATATAAATGTTTCATCACCATTTCAGATGTTGAGAGACCCAACTCCATACTGCATGCGATTGCCTCAAGCTACAATTAACCCTTGCAGATAGCGTATGATTCATACATAGAGCAGCTTCTTTTTCGAATACTGGTACAGGGTTTTGAAGACACATATCATGCTGATATTTTTCAATATTCACAATGTATGGCTTATAGGTCAATTGTTCTACATACTGTTGTAAAATCTCAAACTTTTGATGCCCCTTCACATAAACTATACTAGCGCTCGCAATAGGCTCAAGCACCTCACCCATCAGTTGATCATAGTCGATGAGCCCACTCGAGTATCTTATACCGTGGATGTTTCGTTCCACATAGGTTACTTGCTTTTTTTCACTCCGAGTTAAACTGTTATAGGGCTTAGGCGGTTTCAATATGTAATGATTAGTTTTCTCCCCATCTGTGATAGATATTTCTTTGGGGTGGAATACACTATTATCACCAAGCACGAAACCTTGCATGTCAACAGCGAGTAGTTTCATGGTGGCCGCCTTTCGTACAACTGACTCTAACACACCTTTGCGGTGAAGAATATCAAGAATGGCTGAGGGGTGGGGGGATTATAGCCTACTGCGCAATAATATTACAATAAATGTTTCGAGTATAGAAAAATATTATTACTTCAAAAATGGTAAATATAAACTTCACTACATATATTGCAACAAATAGGAGCAACACCTACCGCAATTGTTTCATGAAGTTTTCGATTACATAACTTCAAAAATGGTAAATATAAACTTTGCTGCGTGCATTGCAACAAATAGGAGCAACACCTGTCACAATTGTTTCGTGAAGTGTTCGATTACATAATGTACATAAGAATGATCGAGGGACATTCATAAATTTATTTCGCTCAAGTGCTTTTTCGCTGCATTCGACGTCATCGTATCCTTCATCCATGAAATTGTCTATGCCTTGCTGCCCAACAGCGTTTTTGGAAGGCTGCAACGAGAAAATATACATTTATAATATGGAAATGATTCCCAAAATCGAGAATATTATCGAATAAAAAATATACTCACAGCTTTCCCCTTTTCTTTATCATGCTCCTGAATTGAAAGTTTCGCAAGCGTCTCGCTGACCTCGGTAGTCATCTCAACTGCTGTTGCCAATATCGCAGCTAGTCACCAACTCGGAGGAATGGAAATATCTTATACCCCTTATAGGGCATGTAGCAAACAATCCTCCCCTCCCCCTACCCCCTCTCCCGGTATAGAGCTCACTGCTGAGGTTCTAATTGCTCCATCAACATTTCAATTAGCGAGTCTAATCTTTTGGACCGTTCATTATCCTCCCCCTGATCATTCTGCGACAAGTCGCTTATTGCCTGATGTAGCCAAATTGAATTTTGCTCTGGACTAAATCGATAAAAATCGATATCATTATGACCCCAAGGAAGAGTTCTGACAGTATTGGGAATAATAAACCGCTTATCGTCGTGATATGAAAGAGCAACTTTGTTTCTCATCTCCGTGAAGATGTCATGCTTATAGCTACGAAAAGTATTCATCTTGCGAAATATCAAACCACCTTTCTCAACGATGTCTTTATAACTATCTAGAGATAGTTCGTTTCTTATAACAGCCCTGGAAACACCTTTCGCTTTTTTCACCTCGCTAGTCGTTGATTTGACGCAATAAGCTTTGGCGCCAGTACCATAAAAACTAATTAAGGGGTTGTTTGGGAATTCATCTTTCATTTTGCCGACGATCGATTCTGTGCGAGGCATGTTGAAGTTATTTTTTACAGGATAATTAGACGTGTCGAAATATTCTATGTTTTCTTTCATAAAATCATAGAAATTTTCGCTATCAATTTTCAAGATGAGGGAATCAGTATCGGTATACAATAATGATGAGGATGTTCCAGGAAAATTTTTCTTGATACAATCATATAAGAAATCATAGATTACAATTTTCGACACATCTAATATGCTGAAGCCCACATAGAGCGGTTTATCATAATGCACGCTAACCCTACCCATGTGAATTGCAACGAAATTTTCATGAAATATCGTGCAAGTCTTATAATTGGGAAGGGCCGTCAATGCATTAGCACCCTTCCGCTTCCTGATACTCTCCCAATGGGTCACAAGTTTGATATCGGTCCTTCTATCGACATTTTCCATAGTTTTACCATACACACAGTTGACCATCTTTTTAAATAATCCATTATCGGCTTTGTTCGTACTTTTATTGCGCATCTCAGTATTGAGGTCTACATATTTCTTCAACCAGCGAGATTGATTGAATTTAAGAACTCTATGTATTCGCGTCAAGATTAAACCATTTCTAATCGCCTGTTTCAAATTTCGATAATGGATTATATAATTTAACTTATTCGATAAATTCGGAATCAGTTTCTTATGAGTGGAATTTGAACCTGGCGGGCTGATGGTTTCCACAAGAAAAGGTAAATCCGAGTGTGCATCATGTAAATTTTCAGGGTAGTGAATATCTACTTCGAGAACATACCCGAACGGATCATCATCTGCAACATTCGAGATATCCAAATTTGAGATTTCAACATCAGTTAACCATGTGAAACCAGATGTAGGTAGTGGTTGCGACATACTATGACCATACAAGTTGGTCGCATCCAAATACATTATAAACGACGATGGATCATCAGGGTTGAAATTTGGGAGGAATTTATTATTAGCTACATGGCTTCTCATACTACACTGGCTGACACCGCCTCTTATTCCCTTCTTAAAGAAATTCACCATGTCGATGTCAGTTAAGAGTTCCAATTCCACTTTTGTGTAGCGCAACATAGCATCCCACGATAGACCAGGGGCTGTATAATATTGACATGGGTCCAACTTGTATGTCTTCAAACTAACCTTCCGAAAATTTTCAAAAACATCGCATAATAACAAAACATCTGATTTCAGATATACGTCTGAATAATCCCCAAGCGTTTTACATTTGAATATCTTCCAAATACGCTCAGCTCTACGATAATCCTCATTCGAAATGTGTTCATTCGATAAATTATCGAAAAAGTCATTTTGAGAAGGTAAACCTTTATGCTCCAATTTATCGATAGATGTAATAAAACTATACGGAAATACGCCTTTTCGCGTCATTAGCTTAAATTGTTCGCGATCTTGAAATGCTCTCGCTGTCTCAACACACTGTTCCGTAGTCAGATTTTCAGCTAGAGAATGCAGCGGATCAGAAAGAAATTTATAGCTATCTAAAAAGCGCAACTTCATGAACATTTTATGATTTTTCCCATCTTTTCCCAAGTACTCATCAACAAAAACATGTTTCGTGAATGAAACATACTTTTCCTTAGTTTGAGCGATACAATCCACCCTCTCTTCATGCTCGAACAATTGTTTGATGAAGAGGTGGCTATCATACCCGCTCATATTATGGAAAAAGATGGGGATGAAGTTAGGTAGCTTGAAATTCAAATTACATTTAGAATGTGCAGCGCCATCTCTCTTTTTACCAGTCAGGTGACAATGGTCTCTAACTTTAACATCTGTGGAATCAAGTGGCTTATCACAAATGTTGCAAATTGTAGCGGTAGCGAAATCAAGCTTTTCTGCAGCACTCAATTTAGCCATAGGAACAACACGTTTCAAATGCATATTATATATAGCCTTAACATTATCGACTAAACTGGAGACAAACTTTTTTGCTACACCTTTTCCTCGGAATGAAACAAATTTAGTGAGGGAATCATCGTAGGAGCATTTGATGAGATATGCAAATGAATGCGGCTCGTGAGCGAATGTTTTATTAGTATACGACCCCGTAGGATCTGGTTCACAAGTTTGGATGGGTTTCAGAACAGATTCAAAATCCGCATATATAACGAATGGTACTTTCATCTGTTTCTCAAAACTTTGGAATTTTAAAATATTCCCGGGAGCGCTATTTCCGAATTTATCAACCTTGATTTCTGGAGATGGAACCGTAGTGTATGTATGATTGCAATCATTCAATTTATGACGTAGCAACTTCGACTCATCGGAGAAACATATCAGACACCCATCGCAAAAGAAATTCCTATGCCCTCTGGCATTTAATTGACTTGACACTAATCGCGATAAATTTTTTATCCAGCAATAATGCCCCTTATCGGAATCGTCCGAGATATAAAGTAAGTTTACATGCCTACCCAACCTATTCTTAGCATAATGAAGCGGCCCAATAACCCTATATTTCATTTTTTGATCATCGAATACGCTCTCTAACCCATAAACATTGATGGAGCAATCATTTTGATTTTCGAACTTTGGAATATCACTTACTTTCATAGGAAACTCTATACCAACCAGATTCAATACTGTAGAAAAGTGTGGGTAGGAAGATGTTTCGGTATTCCTTATCCTCGCAGGATACAAAGCTGATGTAACTGCCCAGGCGAAACAATGCTCATCCTGATTAATAATATTTACCACCGCTTTCTTGTTCGCAATATAGGTGGGCAGCTTTATGTAAGACCCGCCTCTTAATGGACTATATTTATTAATATTTATTTCTAGAAACAAAATCTCTTCTAAAGCCCAACCTGTAATATCAAAGTAAAAAAAAGAAATAAGCAAACTTAGCCGACATCTGATTTTTTCAAACAACTCACCAGAATCACGTTCCTCGAATTCGATAGCTAGATTCGAAAGACAATCCCGAAATGCGTCAACGATATCTTCCAAATCTGGCGATGAAGCAATTATGCGATTCGGAGCCATGAAAGATTTCACATCTCTCACATCTCGGGTTTCAATGACATATCTACCAAAAACTTCCATGTTCACTTTAATCGAGTGATGAATCAGTAGCATATTATCCAATAGAGATATAATTGTAGCTCTATTCTCATTGAAGAACGCATTGTAATCTAAAATGTTCGTTCTACACTCTAACCTATAGCTAATAATGCGGCATTTGAACGCGCTCTCGATCGCATATACGCCATCTCTGTAGTGCATGCACGCATTAGAGCGATGCTCCAAGGTTCTCTTATGAGCACCCATCCTATCTGATGGAACATCTTTAGCGCAGGGCACACATCTTTGCATACTTCTAGATGTCGATGGCGTTGGCGGATTCGAAATATCCAATCGAGCCCTTTTTGCACTAGGTTCACACAAATCATCCAAATCACCAACACATGAAATTCTTTGATGGCAGCGTAAATTATCACTACGCGTAAAGGTTTGGAAACAAGCACTGCAGGTCAACATGAAGATGATGAATAAAAAACGCTTTTATCACTCACGAACAAACAACAAATGCTGATTAATATGTGATTCCCAATAAACTGTGCTCCGCTCTGCGCACCCTTGAATTTATAGAAGTACCGCCTCCCCCACTCTCACCAACGTGATCTTGAACTCTCGCGGGAGAATGGCGCATGCGCATGCGGCAGCAGTGTTCAAGGTCGCACCCCCTCCCATTTCAGGGGTGTGGAAACACAAGGTCACGCTCACAGAAAAAAAAGAAAGCCCTCCTCAAGGACGCGCTCTTCTCAAGGCCACAGCAACTCCCAAGGGCACCCTCCTCTCAAGGTCGCCAACTCGAGGTCACTCCTCCCAAGATCACATCAAGGTCATTCACCCCAAGGTCACTCCTCTCAAGGTCACTCCTCCCAAGGTCATTCACCCCAAGGTCACTCCTCCCAAGGTCACTCCTCCCAAGGTCATTGACCCCCCAAGGTCATTGACCCCCCAAGGCCACGTGGGGGTGTGTGACCTTGGGAGGAGGTCTAGAATCGGCATAAAACATCTACTGATGATCACATAATGGAAAATCCATAAAAATGCTGGAATGAAAAGCTGGTATTAGCATTAGCATTTGCATTCTACTGTCACTGTGTATTCAGCAACTTGTCCAGACCATGATAGATGCACCTACATATTTTGGGCGTTATGATTCACCTAAAATTTCATTGGTGGCGAGGAATTAGCGGAAGGTGAATGAAGTTCTGGCGGGTAAATATTTCACCAGTCGGTGAAAAATTCATTTCGAAGAGTTCAGAATTCGAAAATACTTTCCGACCACCCTGTATTGATTCTTACATAATATATATATAGATCTATAAATCGCATGGCTGCAGTAATATTGATAAATATGAAGAAATTATAACTTTCAAGTGATTGATATATTGATTATAATATTGGGGAAGTAGATGAGGTTCATAGGAATACTCAAAATAATTTGGGTATACAGGCTAACTTTGAATAATAAATTCAAACACGCGATATATTTCATAAATTTTACTTGTTTTATGACCTATAATAATTGTGAAATGAGCGAATTGAGGGCTCCTTTCATAGCTTCAATATTGTATAACAGCTGATATTACACGAGTTTTTCATCGTATTATCTTTCGCGAGTGCTGTTTTCGGTAGTAAAAAATAATTCAAACTTCACCGGGGGTCATCAAAAAGGGAAACCGAAATACCTTCTTTCATTAGAGTGCTTAACTTTCTTAATCACCTTTCTAATAGCTCGCACTGAAATAAGAATTTGCAAACAGTGATTTCAGTCTGCTGACGACCAACTTCAACAAAGTCTAATTAAAAGTTCTCGAAGCCCGCAACAGTTGAGATGGGAGATATCTGATATTTTTTTGAATTCAAGCGGGTGCTGAGAAGCAAAATCAACGAATATCATTCTGGTAACTTTCTAGACTTGCTAATAGCCATGATCGATGAACGGTTCGAAGTTTCTGACTATTTGATGATGTTTTAAAGCTTTACGTTTCCGTTCATACTTTGCCTTCATGTGTTCCTTATCCACTTTGAACTTCTAGTCCATTTTCTTATTTGAACACAATATGAAGGCATAAATACTATCCCGAAAGGAAGTATGCACCTTAATCAATTTGTCAATCTTGAGCTAATATGAATATGTCTCAACCACAAAAGTATAATGTCTATTTCAATGTAGGAAGTCACAATTTCGCAATTGAAAAATTTTACATCAACCAATTCAATTATATAGAACATTTGCGAAGGTGCTATGATAACAAGAAATAATATATGTTCAGTGACCGAAGTATATTATTTCAAGTCACAATGAAGATCGTTACGCACCCCTTTTCGTTGATTGGCCTGTAGGGGTGTTGCAAGTTGACTAAATCCACAGAGTTGATGAATATTCAGGCAGGAGAGAGAATATGAATATATACAATATAACATAAATTCAGTATATATACCTACGTAATACGTATATACATATACAGGGTCCGCCATAAAGTTGGCATATGGAAAAAAATTGTGATTGATTTTTATGAAAAACTCTATTGGTGGTTCGTAATACAAATTTTCAATTGACTTGGCCTTTAATTGATGAAAATCCATTTAAATTTATCGTGAAAATCTTATCGTTTTTGGTTTGTTTACAATAAAAATACAAATTTTATTCCTAGGAGATAAATAAGTGGATGTTTCAAATCCTAGGATTCAAAAATTACATACCTGGTAGCATTTTGCATGATTTGATTGTGATTACTATTTTAGAAAGAACTAATTCATTAAGATTAAACAACATAGTATGTATATTCATTATAATTATGTTCAACAAGAAACTGATACAACCGAGGAAACTACACTTGAAATTCGAATAAACCTGATTTGTCAACAGTTGGTCAAGATCTACAAATGATAAATATTCAGTTCCTTCAAAAAATGTCTAGGGCCACCCTTGAGGTAAGCGAATTCAGATAAGATTAAGAATTTCCAGAACTTCCAAATGTGTTGTCCCACGTGATCGTAGTACCTATATACTTTCTTGCAGACCGCTCACAAAAAAAAGTCTTGTAAAATTCAGGTAAAAAACGTTGGTTATTTTGTGACCAACGTGATTTACCTGAATTTCACCATCAGTTCTGTAAAATACGATTCCGGTACCAGTACTGTAATTTCATTCCAGTACGCATACCTTACTTTAACAATGTAATGTTCATGATAATATCATGTATTTTTGCATTGTGATTATCGTTCTGTGATACTTTTACAGTGTAATTTTCATGATTATATTATGTATATTTGCAATGAAAATATCGTTCTGTAACAATATAATGGTACTTTTCTTGATGAATTTCTCTGTTATTTTACAGAGGATATTTCGACTGTAACAGTTTTAAAAAAGGATGTAAGTAAGGAAATTAAACATTTATGCACAAAATATATATTATATTATGAAACAAAAAACAACAAAATTGGTAATAAAATAAGAAATTATAAACTCAAATAACACCCTTAATGAAACAATATTCATCAGTTATATCGCTGGATGATATGATGATTTTATTATTATACGGACAACTTATTCATGAAACTATAAATAGGTACTCTTTTTCTGGATAGTGCTACTTTCTTTGCCTTACTACCCTGGTCGGGGTGTACCTATCTTTATAGGAAATATATCTGAATGAATTATAACGTTCATTCTATATCTCCTGGATATTTGATATTCAAAATAAAATAAAGTGCAAGAAGTAAGTGCAGTCAGAAAGCTTTCATATAAACCTTCACCTTCGACGCATATTTTGTCGAAGAAGACAAAATGCTGATGAGAGTGTTCTTCTTTGGTGTCTTTAAAATCTGAAATCACATAGCACACCTGGTTTGGAATCCAAATTTGTTCGATTGTTCCTGAATACATGTTGCTTGAATGTTCTGTAATTTGTGTGAACCACCTCACAGTTGGCGTACAAACAACGATATTTGGCACCCTGGTTTTGCCTTTGCAAATCAAATATTGGTGAATGCTATATTTGTCTATAGTTGTACACTTGAAACAACACGTCTCACAGATATACATGCCTGATACTTTACGATACTGTGTAAAAACCAAATTGTTTTCACTTACTTTCATTTTTAATAAATGAAACACCAATGCTTAACAATAACAATGGACACCCATCAAACACTGTTAGATGCAACAAGACGCAACTTGCAGAATGGAATAAGTGCGGATATGTTCGAGTCGAGCGAATGAGCGCGAGTTGTCGCGAAGGATTCCAGAACCGGTACCTGAATTTCACAGAACTTCTGCATATTCACATATTTTTCAAGGATAAATAGATATTCAAAAGGTACTTTTATAGAATTACACTGTATTAGTCATGCGCGCACTGATAATCACCTTGTAAAGTGAAAAAAACATAATGAATACCTGAAAAGTATATTTTCACCCAACAAATATACTTTTTAGTGGTAAATGTGCAGAATTTGATGAAAAAGCATGACGGATAATGCGATATTTTACAGAAAATATATTGTTTTTTTCCACCCATTTTTATCAGTGCTCTAGAACAAGAGATTACTACAGGTTGCCGGATCTAGCGTAAGCAATAAGATCAATGGTATGCCCGGACGCTAAAATTCGCGCTCACTCACACGCCTCATCTGAAACGGCACTTAGTGCTTCGTTGCCAAAATACGCATTTGGGTTTTCAAATGTTTTCGTGATTTATGGGTTATATTTTCGTTTGCTAGGTAACAATCACGCGAGCAAAACCCAAATGGAGGTTTTCGGTATTATTGTCATCGTAAGCTCTCTCTTATATTTTATTCGTTCTTCAAACGAAAATAAGTTTTGACAAATGATGAACATAGTAAGTTTGGGTTCGTTAACATGAAAGTTTTATTTTGTAGCACGGATCGAATTTCCATCGAAATTTCCGTATGACTGAACAAGTTTTTCAATGAAACAATGTGTACCGCGACGTGGTAATTTTGAAACTGCCTCATGTGAACACAATTGCGACGTTTTCCAAAACGCACGGCGTAGGACGTATAGGGTGCGTTTTACGCCCCATCTGAAACGGCACTTACATTTCAAAAATTAGATAAGTATCAATTCTTTTGGTTGCATGTACTATTTCATAAACAGACTTTTTCAAAATTATGCGAAATATTGGTTATTGTGGCAAATCAAAAGATATTATCTAATATCCACTAAAATCGTAAAAAGGAACCCTATACACTATATATCCAATAATTTTCAACAGGTTCTATACGATATTCAATCTTTTCAGTCGTTATAATTTCGGTTTCGGTATCGCGAAGATTTGAATAATTTTGTGTGCTCTTCGATTTGGGCTTGCTCGGTGTCATCGAGGAATATGAGCTGTTAATGCTATTCGTCACGTTCACTTTGGACGCTAGTTGAATTTCTGAACGGAAATTCGTTCGGTAAACTGGCCTGGAAAATATCACAGATCGAATCTTCGTTGGAAATTATAGTGTAAAAGGTTTTATTCGACAAAATGGGATAACAGTCGACAATATCTGTTGGATTTTGATTCGGTTTGTCGGTCAACTCTGGTTTCACCAATGGTCTATTTCTTTTCATTGATGCACATCGTCACATTCGAATAAAAAGTATAATGTGATATACATTATTAGGCAAACGTTAATAATATATGCCGTAGTTGATGATTTGGTATACTGAAATCAATATTCTGAATTTAACAGTAACATAAAACATTCCCGAAGCATAATATATTTCAATAAATCGCACGATATTCGGAATATACAATTTTTTTGATGAATCACATTCGCATGAGAAAAATAATGAATGGTATATTGAATTAGTATTCTTATAAAAATACATCAGTTCCAAATTTCTTAGTGAGTCAAACATGAAGGATTTTCGAAGATCTCAAGGCATCTTGAAACCCTCAAATTGGCCGTACAGTATACCTACAGTACAGGTTTCAGAATTATTTCCATGATGGCAGCCTATTGAATCTATCGTCTGTCAGGACGCTGTAACAATTCTTCCAATATCGCTGATCCAGAAGAATAATGACGTAACTGATAAAAAAGTACACTCTATTTGATGAAGTAATACTGTAAAATGTGCTATTTGGCTCCATTTTTTCGAAAGAATACCGATGCAAGGGTCAGATATGATGAGAAGTCTTATGCCGACTCAATTTTTCAGTGTAACAACGCTGTGCGAATGCAAATTGCGATTATTAGATGTGATGTTCAATATATACCTACATCATTCTGATAAATAACGACGTCAACTGTAAAAATTGTCCATAAAGTTTATGTATTTCTCATGTTTTATGTTAATATCATGTGTCCAAAATTCTTACGATATTGATGCAAATAACAATTGTTTGAGTTAACAAATCCTTGATTTGAAACAATTGGATTTCAACTTATTAGGTGGCGTTCTCATATACAACAATAGAGGCGGTACCGTCGAAAGATATTTGGAAAAATTTTGGCATCAAACACAAATGTATCCATTATAGATGTTTTTCAGAATCGAATATTTTTACTACCTGCAGCTAAAATTGCGTGATTTACCCATCACCCTTAAAAATCATATGATACATGAACAAAATACTCGAATTGGTAAAAAACTGCCGACTACCGACTAGCTCTTGGTCAGAGCTCCTCAAGTTATCAGGGTATCTGCTACAACAGATATTTTCATTTATTCGGAAATGTATCTAATTTTAATAAATTCAAAAACGCTTTACTTGACCACCACACAAAAAATGCATTCTGAATTCTCAAAACTTATGTGATATCGTATGATATTCACTCTATTTTACTTTATAGCAATCAAATAATTTTATAGTTATTAAAATTTTATCGTTTTTATATCACTTATTTGAATTTTATTACTATTTTATCCTCAATATGTCTACCATGTATGTTTTGACTAGTCCGATAATAGTACATTAGTTATTAGGATCAAAAGTTACACTTGTATTGTTGTTTTATCTTAAATGGGTTAGTTCTTCCTGAAATGATGATCATATAACATATCACAATGCTATAGTATAAGGTACCTCCTTTTAAATTCTAGGATTCAAAAAATCAATCAATCAATCAATCCTAGGCTCTAAAAGTGTTGCCTAGCAACATACATATTGATAATTTTGTTGTGTCAGTAAGAGAAAAGTCAACTTCTAGAGCTGATTTTAGAACAAAAATGGACGACTATTTAGTCGGTTGCAGAAAAGTGTTATATATATTTGTATGTAATAGGTATTACATGTATGAAATCTTTGATGATGTATAAATTTCTAGTCTATTCTATACTAATGTCACGTTAGACACATTTCATCGAAGTATGCGATTTCAAGAGATTTGGGACCAGGCCCAGGATAGGATGTGGGAACAACCCTGCACGGAGAAGGAAACTTATCGGCCGTTTAGGTTTTTCTCGCCGCTTTCCGCGTCCCCTGCTAATTAATTATCCGCCCCCGCGAACGGCTTCGTAGGCGCCTCTTCACATCCGCCTCCAAATGTTCATTACCATTTAACCGAAAGCAGTTTTCCTTTATCGAGTGCGCGGAGACCTCCGCATAGATTGTTGCGGCCAATTTCCCAGTTTCCCGGCTCCTAATCGAATGAGGGCCCTTTCCTGACGCCGGCATTCGAATTAGTTTAGACTTTGCGACCGACCGGGTGCGGTTAATGGATCTCCTGCCGTAGAAGGGCGGTTAATGGGTTTCCGCCACGGTCCAGGGTGCCAACCGAAAGAGGCACACCTTTCTGCGAACGGGGGTTTCGATGCCGAGACGAAAAACGATGCCACTATACACTGTTGGAAATTAGTTGTTACTTTCAACAACTTCTCATATCGTTGAAAAATTGTAGTCGAATTCAACAACAGAGGGGTCCAAAGCAAGAATCGGCTATGTCCAATTTTTTAGGCAAATGAAGTTATCAACATGTTCTTGCCCAGTTTGAAACGCTTAATCGAATTCTGCAAGAACCGGGCTTCTAGGTAGACAAATAATAATGATATTCATGTTTGTTTGGTTCGATTATTTACTGTTTTTTCTTGATATTAAACCACGCTAATGTCAGAAAATATCCTCAAAACTGAGCAATAACCAGCTAAGTCCATTAGTTTTTTATTAATAATTAACAAAATACATTATTTAACGAGAAGTAGATAACATAGATTTGAAACTCAGTTGAAAACAAATAACTTTAATTTTTTCAAATTTTCAATTCCACTCACCTCATGAAAATTTCGTTTATTCGATCCCCTGAAAGATTTGTGAAAGTGGACTTAGCTAGTTCTTGCTTTGGACCCAATTATTGTCTCTCAATTTCACTTCCAAAGTTTTCGATGTAGTTGTTAAATCACTCAGTTCACTACTGATAATGTCAATACAGTCAGCTGCACGTGATTTTTTGAATTTAGGGTCGTTATTCGTGTAATTTTGAACCCCACTCTTGAGGACTGTGGGAATGAGTGCGGGAGTAGCTAGAAGGACCTTTTCCTTCCTTTTTTTACAAGACGACAATATGTATTGAACACTCGACTTGTTAGGTTTAATATTATAATCACAGAAGTATAATATTACAGACCATTCTACATACAAGTTAATTAGCTTTCTGAGCTACAAAAATCATATACAGTCCACTTATTTTAATACGAAGTTTACCTACAAGTTGCAATTACAAAGCAACAAAATGAACCTTCAAAAAACCGCAAATACACAAACAAAGTCGTGATCACGCCCGATAAATTATAACTGAAGGCATCACGACCCCAAACAATAACAACAACGAATTGTAACTAGAACTTCATTGATGGTTATTGAAACATATATACAGTCGAACATAATCTAAGTTTATATTATATTATATACATAATTATAAAATTGCGGTTTTGTCACACTCTGTTGATAAATTAACATCACCTAGTTTTACAATTTGCAACAGTTTGTGTTCGGCTACAAAGATTTTTTTTAGTTCCGATCTCTTCGTATATATTCGCTACTTTTCGTTTGTCTTCCCACGAAAACCGATTCCTTTCAAGTTCCAACTCCCAACGAGTTCCAACCCAAGTTTGCTCAGTTAACTGCAGTCTGTTGCCGTTCTAGATCATTAGAACGAATACATTATAGGTTTTCCTCTCGCGTGGTCAAGATATAAAAAAAGGTAAGTACCTACATGGAGTAGACTGATGTGGACTCGTATCATAACATCTATTTACTCATGCCAATATTAATATTATTTTTGTTTTGTTTCAGTTGATAATATTCACTATTCAACTTATAGTATAATGAAAGCAGCTATTGTGGAGCGAGTAATTAGAACATTGAAGACTTGGATCTATAGAGAATTCTCCGCCAGAGGTGACTATAAGTGGCTCGACATTCTCGCAAATTTTGCTAACGAGTATAATAATAGAAAACATAGAACAATTGGTATGAAACCTGCTGACGTAACACCTTCAACAATACTTAAAGTATATAGCCACCTGAAAATAGCGCCACCAGCAAAATATAATGTTGGAGATGTTGTCAGAATAAGCAAATTCAAAGGAGTTTTCGAGAAAGGATACTCAGCCAATTTTTCCACAGAATTATTCACCATATCTAAAGTGAATATTACCAATCCGACGACATACAACATCAAAGATGTCAAAGGTCGCCCTATCAAGGGATGCTTTTATGAATTGGAATTGTTGAAAACAGCTGAGCCAAATGCATATCTAGTTGAAAAAGTGTTGAAAACGAAGGGGAATAAGATATTTGTCAAGTGGCTAGGATTTTCTGAAGAGCACAATTCTTGGCTTGATAAATCTGCAATTGTTTGAAGTATTTAATTTTTTTTTCAATAAATGAGTCTGTTGACATTTTCTATCGTCTATTTCTTTCCTACCCAATTTTCACCCAATAAGAAAAAGTCGCATCAGAATTTAATATATTTTATTATGAAAATTTGCAAATAATATGATGAACACAAACATAAATATATATTCACAACTATATACACCTTTATTTATATTTATAAAAACTTTATTTTCAACTATATACACAATCATCTTTATATACACACATCTTTTACTAATATTTACAATAATTTATTTACATACTTACAACTATATATACATCTTAATTTATATTTACAAAAACTATTTACAATTAGGGCCTTAACTAAAATTTACAAAAACTATATACAACTAGGTTTCCTTTCCCAGTAAAACAGCATTCGCGTCGGCATGTCCCCCATAACGAGAAACCTCCACATCGATTTCGGCTATGCTCTCTTTCTGCATTGCAGAAATTCGCTGAAGCTCAGCTTTCTGAGCTAAAATCTCAGCCAGCTGAGCTTCAATCTCAACCAGCTGAGCTTCAACCTGCGCGTTGTCGTGAAGGGTTCTCGTTTTGCGGTTGCTCATCACTGCCAACCACTGCCTCAACTCGACGTCATATTTTCGCAATTGGGTGGAAGGCAGTACTGGTCCCGGCGGAATGCTGTTTGACGGGGAAGGCGTCGGCGGCGCGGCATCCTCACTCTCCGCCTGTGAAGGCGAAGCCGCACCTCCAGCTGCCGGTGAAGATGGCGGCGACGGCTGCGACGGCGGCACATCCTCCCCTAGCGGCGAGGGTGACGCAATACCCGCCGGGGATGGTGTCGCAACCTCCGCCTCAGCTGCTGGCGATGGCGATGGTGGTGGTGGGGATGATGGGGGCGTCGCCGCAACCTCTGCCTCCAGCGCCGGCGATGGTTGTTGGGGAGGTCGCGGGGTGGCATCTCCATGAGGTGGCGCGGCGTCGGCGAAAACAACGATGGTGATGACTTCGTCATCAGGCGGCGGAGTGGCGGCAACTGCAGCCTCATGAACGATGGCATCACCACCATTGTTTTCGCCAACATCCGCGCCCTCAGCAGCAGTAGCACCTTCATCGTCGGAGATGGTGACGATGCTGATGCTTCCAGACTGTTCAATTTTATTGGTATTAGCCACTTCCGGTGCATCACCCACGGCGCCTACTCCACTGGTTCCCTCATCAATGGCGGCGATCGCATCACCGTCCGCATTGGTTCGAGCACTAGCCGGCTTGATCACGTCCACTCTGAGGACATTGATTGCCGGCTTTCGCTCTTGTTGAGCGGTACGCCGTTCCGCGTACCACTCAGCAATATCACCTCCGCGGTAGGGGTTTGCCTTGCCACTATTGTTCAGAAACTTGCGGAGTATCATTGAAGAAGAGGAAGATTTGCCCTTCTTGCTAGGGCCGGCCTTAGAAGGCCCCGCAACCGCCTTCGGGCTAATCTTCCTCTTCTTCGAAGATGCCTTGGGCGACGCTTTCGAAGACGTCGATGCCCTCGATGATAACGCCCTCTTTCCACCAACACGGCTACCAAAGATCTTTTTCTTTAGTTGCGGTGGTGGTGCAAAATCATCCTCGCTATCATCGAGAAAGATATGTTGAAGGGGGTTAGCAACCTTCCTTTTTGACGAGGACATGCTTTTCCCCCCAACAGATCCCGATGATTTCGCGCCACAAACCTTCATTTTCTTGGTTTGTGGCGCGAAATCATCAGCATTGTCATCTTCGGGCAGGCTTTCAACCAACATTGACGCTTTGTCTGAAAGCGCCATATCCTCCTCACTCTCCGACGATGAAGATGATTCACTCACCCTGCGACAGCTCATCTTAGCCCCCTTGGAAGATGCCCCTTGCGACATCGCCGGCCTCTTCTTACCCCGGGTGCCAGCCGCACCCACGGTATCGTCGCCGCACATGCTATCATACGTGTTAGCGAGAAGAGCTCCAAGATCAATTTCATCTTCGGGAACATCAAATGCATCCATGGTGATGTTCTCGAAAAATGATGAATTGATGCCTGAAAAAATTTCGAGAAAAATATTAGGATGGTGTTACAAGAAAAAGAGTTGAAAATAACCTACTTAATTGCTGGAGCTCCTCAGAATTGTCGGGAGCGGCAGAGGATTGAGCGGCGGCGGCGGAGTTGTTGAAGGCCATCTCGTATTTCTATAACAATGAAAACATGTTAAGTCATGTATTGCATTGTATAGAGAAATTATGAAATTATCGCAAAGAAAAATATTATAAGTTATAGGTTATTATAGCACTTAGCAAAACTCGACTATATCACAATGAGAATGAAGTATGTTATAGAACTCGAAAATTTATATTTCACTATATGCACTCACAAGGAAATACTTACAATTGGTTCAGAAGTAATACTCCAAAAAAAATTTGCCGGTGGTGTGGTAGCTCGAGAGGAGGGCAAGCAACGGTGTCTTCTAGACCGGGTCCAAAAAACACTTGAAGATTCTACAACTTGGAAAAAGATTCAATATTAGTATAATGAAAAAAAACAAGAGTAAGAGTTTTCCACTTCGGAAAAATAATTCGACATTGAAGCAATGAGGAAAAACATTCAGAGTTGGAGAAATAGAAATAATCTGATATTATCACAAGGAGAAAAAAAATGTTCAAAAGTCCCAGCTTCTATCACTTTGAAAATGATTCGATATCAATGCAATGAGAAAACATTCAGAGTCAAAGAAATAGAAATAATCTAATGTTATCACAATGAGAAAAATGTACAAGTCCTACATTCACCACTTAGAATATAATTCGATATCACAAGTACAAAAATATGAAGATGTATACAAATTCACTATACACACTTCAAAGGTAATACTCACAGTTGGTCTAGGAGCGTCTAGTCTGAGTAGCCCAACAGGAAGGCAGCGAACAGAATGAGTTCAAGATGAAAACACTCGAAGATTCTATCACTTGGAAAAAGATTCAATATTAGTATAATGCAAAAAAACAAGAGTAAGAGTTTTCCACTTTGGAAAAATAATTCGACATTGGAGCAGTGAGGAAAAACATTCAGAGTCGGACAAATAGAAATAATCTAATATTATCACAACGAGAAAAAATGTTAAAGTCCCAGCTTCTTTCACTTTGAAAATGATTCGATATTAATGCAATGAGAAAACATTCAGAGTCGAAGAAATAGAAATAATCTAATGTTATCACAATGAGAAAAATATACAAGTCCTACATTCACCACTCAGAATATAACACAAAATCACAAGTACAAAAATTTAGAGATATATACAAATTCACTATACACAACCAAAAGGTAATACTCACAATTGATCTAGCGGCGTCTAGTAGGCAGGTCTAGTCGAAGAGGAAGGCGGGCAGCAGAATTAGTTGAAGATGGAAACGGTTTGCAGATTCTATCACTTGGAAAAAGATTCAATATTAGTATAATGCAAAAAAAACAAGAGTAAGAGTTTTCCGCTTTGAAAAATAATTCGAAATTGGAGCAATGTGGAACAAACATTCAGAGTCGGGCAAATAGAAATAATCTAATGTTATCACAATGAGAAAAATATACAAGTCCTACATTCACCACTCAGAATATAACACAAAATCACAAGTACAAAAATTTAGAGATATATACAAATTCACTATACACAACCAAAAGGTAATACTCACAATTGATCTAGCGGCGTCTAGTAGGCAGGTCTAGTCGAAGAGGAAGGCGGGCAGCAGAATTAGTTGAAGATGGAAACGGTTTGCAGATTCTATCACTTGGAAAAAGATTCAATATTAGTATAATGCAAAAAAAACAAGAGTAAGAGTTTTCCGCTTTGAAAAATAATTCGAAATTGGAGCAATGTGGAACAAACATTCAGAGTCGGGCAAATAGAAATAATCTAATATTATCACAACGAGAAAAAATGTTCAAGCCCCAACTTCTTCCACTTTGAAAATGATTCGATATTAATGCAATGAGAAAAATATTCAGAGTCAAAGAAACAGAAATAATCTGATGTTATCACAACGAGAGAAATCTACAAGTCCCAGATTCACCACTTAGAATATAATACAAAATCATAAGTACAAAAATATGGGGATATATACAAATTCACTATACACAGTCAAAAGGTAATACTCACAATTGATCTAGCAGCGTCTAGTAGGCAGGTCTAGTCGAAGAGGAAGGCAGGCAGCAGAATGATAAATTCGAGTGGGCGCTTCGCTTTTGTACTCTTTCCTCCCTCCTAGCTGAGAGTGGGAGTGACTGATGGCGGGTGACAGATGATGATGGCGCTACTGATGGCGGATGACAGCTGACACGGAACACCTCAACGACCAACTACGGGCACGGAACACTTCGCGATAGTTTGGTATGGCAAATAATAGCGATTGTGATAGATGGCGCCCCTGTTTCAAGGTCATTAGCCTTAATAGCAGGTGGCGCTACTGATGGCAAGTGGCGCTACTGATGGCGAGTGACGCTACTGATATCGGGTGATAGCTGGCAGATGACAATTGACAGGGCGACTGTCACGGCGGCCATCTTAGTCGGAAAGAGTATTGAAAAGCGGAGGTCATAGCGGTTTCAACTCCTGAGTCGACCACTAGTTTGAGAAGAACTCCTCAATTATTCTTCAGTCAATATGTATCCGAGTGCCTGGGATAACAAGCCAATTATTGCAGTGAGGCCGCTTATCGCGAATGGGGCGATATGCTGCCACAATTGCGGGGACGCCTTCGTGCCAGAAGACCTTAATCCCAGCACGGGAATGTGCCAGCGTTGCTCGTTGGCGAATACGACAAGAACGGGGCCCCCATCTCCTGTACCAGCGCAGTCACCAAGTTCCGGAGCCCGATGCGATAGGTGCTGTAAAAAGCTGAGGAATTCCAACTTTGGAATCTGCCGCCCAACATGCCGGGAATGCAGCATGGGTAGAAGGCTGCACTTCCATAGATGTAGAAGCTGCCGGCAATATCGGAATGATTGCTGGCAAGGGATTTGCAGAGGTTGCAATTTCAGCAAGAAATTCTTTTGCGAGGTGGTGGGCCACTTTTATAGGGGGCCCTCCGAACATTTGGACAAGTGTTGGTGCCTACCCCTCGAAGAGAGACTTCGAAGAAGGGCTAGGGATTTGGAGGTGCCGGCTCCAACATTTAGATACTATAGGGGTGATATTGAAGGAGACTATTGAATTAGTGTATATATATTTGATTATTTATTTTTCTATTTATAAGTTTTTATTTTGTATATATTTATGTATTTCTAGTTCATAAGATTTTATTTTGTATATATTTGAAATTTGAAAGTGTATATAGTTATGTAATGAATAAATGAAAAAAATAAAAATAAATTATCTATTTTATTTTGATAAATTTGACAAGAGTTCCAAATTATATCGCCCAGCATTAAATACAAGTAATATTTTCACAAGTCGAAAAAATTTATAACGTTCAAATAATATTAACTGAGAAAACTGAGGTGCTCCCCGGGGGGGGGGGGGTGCTGAGCGAATTCCACCTTGACACAGATCTAAGGGGTGGTGCTCCAAGGGGGGCGGAGTTTTGGGGGGCGGAGCTTCCTCGGGGGGGGGGGGGGGGGTGGGCGTAGCCAATTTGAGACCCTCCCACTTGTTGAGGCCCAGCCCTTTGGCTTCTCCCATTGGTCGTTACGCTCGGGCCTCATTACGCTTGCCCGCTTCTTGTCAACGCCCATCACTATGGTTTCTAATATTCGCCCTACTTCTCAGACATCATTTTAACTCCGTCTAACATGGTTCGCGCGTTGGAGTATCAATGCCCAGTTACATCAAGGCGTTATTGCTGCCGCAGAAAATGTTTCTATCTATTCGAATACAACGATGTCGTAGATGGGCTTGCATGCAGGAAATGTATGCATTATTGTTATTGCGTGTGCGACTGTGATTCACATAAATATGGGATTTTCACTTCTTTTGTGAGAACAGTTAGGCATCTACGAGAGAAATTGAAACGGTAGACACTTGAGGACCACTTCTTACTTATTAATGGTGTATTCAAATCATGACAAACAATTTGTATTATGAAAAAATTTATTGAAATATATAATATAAAAAACGATATATATTTGTTCACTTCACTTTCGGCTTCAACCTTTTAGCCGTGTAAGGCGGCACTCTCGACTTCTTCTTCCTACGTAGCTCCCTTCTTGTGATAACGGGAGATAAAATGATGGTTTCATCAGAGTCTGATCCAGGGTCGAGTTCTGGAATCTCCACAGCCATTATCTCCTGCATTGCTTCATCGGCCCGCCGCTCGTCCAAGTGTCTCTGCACCATTTCGTCGATCTCCACCGGGTTGGTGCGTTGTCTCTCCCGTATGGCGGCCACCATTTGTCTCATGGACATATTTCGATATTGTCCAGACATAATTGAATGCTCACTTGTAGATGGTTCTATAACAATTCAATGACTACTGCTCGACTCAGGAGTTGAAATTGCTATGGTTAAAATTGCTACCTCCTCCGCTTTTCAATGCTCTTTCCGCCTAAGATGGCCGCCGTGACAGCTGCCCTGCCAATTGTCACCTGTCACGTCAGTTATCGCCAATCATGCCAACTGTCAATTAGGAAGTGTTCTGTACCCGTAGTTGGTTGTATTTGGGATGTATGACTTTTGACAGAAGTGAAGCGCCACCTATCGCGCCAACTATAATTTACCAACTGCCATCTCCCATACCGGATGTCACCGATCATACCAACTGTCGCGTCAGGCATTCTCTACTTCGCCCATAAGGAAATTGGTGTGGAAGGTGTCAGGTAAAATAATCTCGAATGACAATATATATATTTATTTATTTACATCATAAGTACAATATGTTGGAATATAAATGTTTCATCACCATTTCAGATGTTGAGAGACCCAACTCCATACTGCATGCGATTGCCTCAAGCTACAATTAACCCTTGCAGATAGCGTATGATTCATACATAGAGCAGCTTCTTTTTCGAATACTGGTACAGGGTTTTGAAGACACATATCATGCTGATATTTTTCAATATTCACAATGTATGGCTTATAGGTCAATTGTTCTACATACTGTTGTAAAATCTCAAACTTTTGATGCCCCTTCACATAAACTATACTAGCGCTCGCAATAGGCTCAAGCACCTCACCCATCAGTTGATCATAGTCGATGAGCCCACTCGAGTATCTTATACCGTGGATGTTTCGTTCCACATAGGTTACTTGCTTTTTTTCACTCCGAGTTAAACTGTTATAGGGCTTAGGCGGTTTCAATATGTAATGATTAGTTTTCTCCCCATCTGTGATAGATATTTCTTTGGGGTGGAATACACTATTATCACCAAGCACGAAACCTTGCATGTCAACAGCGAGTAGTTTCATGGTGGCCGCCTTTCGTACAACTGACTCTAACACACCTTTGCGGTGAAGAATATCAAGAATGGCTGAGGGGTGGGGGGATTATAGCCTACTGCGCAATAATATTACAATAAATGTTTCGAGTATAGAAAAATATTATTACTTCAAAAATGGTAAATATAAACTTCACTACATATATTGCAACAAATAGGAGCAACACCTACCGCAATTGTTTCATGAAGTTTTCGATTACATAACTTCAAAAATGGTAAATATAAACTTTGCTGCGTGCATTGCAACAAATAGGAGCAACACCTGTCACAATTGTTTCGTGAAGTGTTCGATTACATAATGTACATAAGAATGATCGAGGGACATTCATAAATTTATTTCGCTCAAGTGCTTTTTCGCTGCATTCGACGTCATCGTATCCTTCATCCATGAAATTGTCTATGCCTTGCTGCCCAACAGCGTTTTTGGAAGGCTGCAACGAGAAAATATACATTTATAATATGGAAATGATTCCCAAAATCGAGAATATTATCGAATAAAAAATATACTCACAGCTTTCCCCTTTTCTTTATCATGCTCCTGAATTGAAAGTTTCGCAAGCGTCTCGCTGACCTCGGTAGTCATCTCAACTGCTGTTGCCAATATCGCAGCTAGTCACCAACTCGGAGGAATGGAAATATCTTATACCCCTTATAGGGCATGTAGCAAACAATCCTCCCCTCCCCCTACCCCCTCTCCCGGTATAGAGCTCACTGCTGAGGTTCTAATTGCTCCATCAACATTTCAATTAGCGAGTCTAATCTTTTGGACCGTTCATTATCCTCCCCCTGATCATTCTGCGACAAGTCGCTTATTGCCTGATGTAGCCAAATTGAATTTTGCTCTGGACTAAATCGATAAAAATCGATATCATTATGACCCCAAGGAAGAGTTCTGACAGTATTGGGAATAATAAACCGCTTATCGTCGTGATATGAAAGAGCAACTTTGTTTCTCATCTCCGTGAAGATGTCATGCTTATAGCTACGAAAAGTATTCATCTTGCGAAATATCAAACCACCTTTCTCAACGATGTCTTTATAACTATCTAGAGATAGTTCGTTTCTTATAACAGCCCTGGAAACACCTTTCGCTTTTTTCACCTCGCTAGTCGTTGATTTGACGCAATAAGCTTTGGCGCCAGTACCATAAAAACTAATTAAGGGGTTGTTTGGGAATTCATCTTTCATTTTGCCGACGATCGATTCTGTGCGAGGCATGTTGAAGTTATTTTTTACAGGATAATTAGACGTGTCGAAATATTCTATGTTTTCTTTCATAAAATCATAGAAATTTTCGCTATCAATTTTCAAGATGAGGGAATCAGTATCGGTATACAATAATGATGAGGATGTTCCAGGAAAATTTTTCTTGATACAATCATATAAGAAATCATAGATTACAATTTTCGACACATCTAATATGCTGAAGCCCACATAGAGCGGTTTATCATAATGCACGCTAACCCTACCCATGTGAATTGCAACGAAATTTTCATGAAATATCGTGCAAGTCTTATAATTGGGAAGGGCCGTCAATGCATTAGCACCCTTCCGCTTCCTGATACTCTCCCAATGGGTCACAAGTTTGATATCGGTCCTTCTATCGACATTTTCCATAGTTTTACCATACACACAGTTGACCATCTTTTTAAATAATCCATTATCGGCTTTGTTCGTACTTTTATTGCGCATCTCAGTATTGAGGTCTACATATTTCTTCAACCAGCGAGATTGATTGAATTTAAGAACTCTATGTATTCGCGTCAAGATTAAACCATTTCTAATCGCCTGTTTCAAATTTCGATAATGGATTATATAATTTAACTTATTCGATAAATTCGGAATCAGTTTCTTATGAGTGGATTTTGAACCTGGCGGGCTGATGGTTTCCACAAGAAAAGGTAAATCCGAGTGTGCATCATGTAAATTTTCAGGGTAGTGAATATCTACTTCGAGAACATACCCGAACGGATCATCATCTGCAACATTCGAGATATCCAAATTTGAGATTTCAACATCAGTTAACCATGTGAAACCAGATGTAGGTAGTGGTTGCGACATACTATGACCATACAAGTTGGTCGCATCCAAATACATTATAAACGACGATGGATCATCAGGGTTGAAATTTGGGAGGAATTTATTATTAGCTACATGGCTTCTCATACTACACTGGCTGACACCGCCTCTTATTCCCTTCTTAAAGAAATTCACCATGTCGATGTCAGTTAAGAGTTCCAATTCCACTTTTGTGTAGCGCAACATAGCATCCCACGATAGACCAGGGGCTGTATAATATTGACATGGGTCCAACTTGTATGTCTTCAAACTAACCTTCCGAAAATTTTCAAAAACATCGCATAATAACAAAACATCTGATTTCAGATATACGTCTGAATAATCCCCAAGCGTTTTACATTTGAATATCTTCCAAATACGCTCAGCTCTACGATAATCCTCATTCGAAATGTGTTCATTCGATAAATTATCGAAAAAGTCATTTTGAGAAGGTAAACCTTTATGCTCCAATTTATCGATAGATGTAATAAAACTATACGGAAATACGCCTTTTCGCGTCATTAGCTTAAATTGTTCGCGATCTTGAAATGCTCTCGCTGTCTCAACACACTGTTCCGTAGTCAGATTTTCAGCTAGAGAATGCAGCGGATCAGAAAGAAATTTATAGCTATCTAAAAAGCGCAACTTCATGAACATTTTATGATTTTTCCCATCTTTTCCCAAGTACTCATCAACAAAAACATGTTTCGTGAATGAAACATACTTTTCCTTAGTTTGAGCGATACAATCCACCCTCTCTTCATGCTCGAACAATTGTTTGATGAAGAGGTGGCTATCATACCCGCTCATATTATGGAAAAAGATGGGGATGAAGTTAGGTAGCTTGAAATTCAAATTACATTTAGAATGTGCAGCGCCATCTCTCTTTTTACCAGTCAGGTGACAATGGTCTCTAACTTTAACATCTGTGGAATCAAGTGGCTTATCACAAATGTTGCAAATTGTAGCGGTAGCGAAATCAAGCTTTTCTGCAGCACTCAATTTAGCCATAGGAACAACACGTTTCAAATGCATATTATATATAGCCTTAACATTATCGACTAAACTGGAGACAAACTTTTTTGCTACACCTTTTCCTCGGAATGAAACAAATTTAGTGAGGGAATCATCGTAGGAGCATTTGATGAGATATGCAAATGAATGCGGCTCGTGAGCGAATGTTTTATTAGTATACGACCCCGTAGGATCTGGTTCACAAGTTTGGATGGGTTTCAGAACAGATTCAAAATCCGCATATATAACGAATGGTACTTTCATCTGTTTCTCAAAACTTTGGAATTTTAAAATATTCCCGGGAGCGCTATTTCCGAATTTATCAACCTTGATTTCTGGAGATGGAACCGTAGTGTATGTATGATTGCAATCATTCAATTTATGACGTAGCAACTTCGACTCATCGGAGAAACATATCAGACACCCATCGCAAAAGAAATTCCTATGCCCTCTGGCATTTAATTGACTTGACACTAATCGCGATAAATTTTTTATCCAGCAATAATGCCCCTTATCGGAATCGTCCGAGATATAAAGTAAGTTTACATGCCTACCCAACCTATTCTTAGCATAATGAAGCGGCCCAATAACCCTATATTTCATTTTTTGATCATCGAATACGCTCTCTAACCCATAAACATTGATGGAGCAATCATTTTGATTTTCGAACTTTGGAATATCACTTACTTTCATAGGAAACTCTATACCAACCAGATTCAATACTGTAGAAAAGTGTGGGTAGGAAGATGTTTCGGTATTCCTTATCCTCGCAGGATACAAAGCTGATGTAACTGCCCAGGCGAAACAATGCTCATCCTGATTAATAATGTTTACCACCGCTTTCTTGTTCGCAATATAGGTGGGCAGCTTTATGTAAGACCCGCCTCTTAATGGACTATATTTATTAATATTTATTTCTAGAAACAAAATCTCTTCTAAAGCCCAACCTGTAATATCAAAGTAAAAAAAAGAAATAAGCAAACTTAGCCGACATCTGATTTTTTCAAACAACTCACCAGAATCACGTTCCTCGAATTCGATAGCTAGATTCGAAAGACAATCCCGAAATGCGTCAACGATATCTTCCAAATCTGGCGATGAAGCAATTATGCGATTCGGAGCCATGAAAGATTTCACATCTCTCACATCTCGGGTTTCAATGACATATCTACCAAAAACTTCCATGTTCACTTTAATCGAGTGATGAATCAGTAGCATATTATCCAATAGAGATATAATTGTAGCTCTATTCTCATTGAAGAACGCATTGTAATCTAAAATGTTCGTTCTACACTCTAACCTATAGCTAATAATGCGGCATTTGAACGCGCTCTCGATCGCATATACGCCATCTCTGTAGTGCATGCACGCATTAGAGCGATGCTCCAAGGTTCTCTTATGAGCACCCATCCTATCTGATGGAACATCTTTAGCGCAGGGCACACATCTTTGCATACTTCTAGATGTCGATGGCGTTGGCGGATTCGAAATATCCAATCGAGCCCTTTTTGCACTAGGTTCACACAAATCATCCAAATCACCAACACATGAAATTCTTTGATGGCAGCGTAAATTATCACTACGCGTAAAGGTTTGGAAACAAGCACTGCAGGTCAACATGAAGATGATGAATAAAAAACGCTTTTATCACTCACGAACAAACAACAAATGCTGATTAATATGTGATTCCCAATAAACTGTGCTCCGCTCTGCGCACCCTTGAATTTATAGAAGTACCGCCTCCCCCACTCTCACCAACGTGATCTTGAACTCTCGCGGGAGAATGGCGCATGCGCATGCGGCAGCAGTGTTCAAGGTCGCACCCCCTCCCATTTCAGGGGTGTGGAAACACAAGGTCACGCTCACAGAAAAAAAAGAAAGCCCTCCTCAAGGACGCGCTCTTCTCAAGGCCACAGCAACTCCCAAGGGCACCCTCCTCTCAAGGTCGCCAACTCGAGGTCACTCCTCCCAAGATCACATCAAGGTCATTCACCCCAAGGTCACTCCTCTCAAGGTCACTCCTCCCAAGGTCATTCACCCCAAGGTCACTCCTCCCAAGGTCACTCCTCCCAAGGTCATTGACCCCCCAAGGTCATTGACCCCCCAAGGCCACGTGGGGGTGTGTGACCTTGGGAGGAGGTCTAGAATCGGCATAAAACATCTACTGATGATCACATAATGGAAAATCCATAAAAATGCTGGAATGAAAAGCTGGTATTAGCATTAGCATTTGCATTCTACTGTCACTGTGTATTCAGCAACTTGTCCAGACCATGATAGATGCACCTACATATTTTGGGCGTTATGATTCACCTAAAATTTCATTGGTGGCGAGGAATTAGCGGAAGGTGAATGAAGTTCTGGCGGGTAAATATTTCACCAGTCGGTGAAAAATTCATTTCGAAGAGTTCAGAATTCGAAAATACTTTCCGACCACCCTGTATTGATTCTTACATAATATATATATAGATCTATAAATCGCATGGCTGCAGTAATATTGATAAATATGAAGAAATTATAACTTTCAAGTGATTGATATATTGATTATAATATTGGGGAAGTAGATGAGGTTCATAGGAATACTCAAAATAATTTGGGTATACAGGCTAACTTTGAATAATAAATTCAAACACGCGATATATTTCATAAATTTTACTTGCTTTATGACCTATAATAATTGTGAAATGAGCGAATTGAGGGCTCCTTTCATAGCTTCAATATTGTATAACAGCTGATATTACACGAGTTTTTCATCGTATTATCTTTCGCGAGTGCTGTTTTCGGTAGTAAAAAATAATTCAAACTTCACCGGGGGTCATCAAAAAGGGAAACCGAAATACCTTCTTTCATTAGAGTGCTTAACTTTCTTAATCACCTTTCTAATAGCTCGCACTGAAATAAGAATTTGCAAACAGTGATTTCAGTCTGCTGACGACCAACTTCAACAAAGTCTAATTAAAAGTTCTCGAAGCCCGCAACAGTTGAGATGGGAGATATCTGATATTTTTTTGAATTCAAGCGGGTGCTGAGAAGCAAAATCAACGAATATCATTCTGGTAACTTTCTAGACTTGCTAATAGCCATGATCGATGAACGGTTCGAAGTTTCTGACTATTTGATGATGTTTTAAAGCTTTACGTTTCCGTTCATACTTTGCCTTCATGTGTTCCTTATCCACTTTGAACTTCTAGTCCATTTTCTTATTTGAACACAATATGAAGGCATAAATACTATCCCGAAAGGAAGTATGCACCTTAATCAATTTGTCAATCTTGAGCTAATATGAATATGTCTCAACCACAAAAGTATAATGTCTATTTCAATGTAGGAAGTCACAATTTCGCAATTGAAAAATTTTACATCAACCAATTCAATTATATAGAACATTTGCGAAGGTGCTATGATAACAAGAAATAATATATGTTCAGTGACCGAAGTATATTATTTCAAGTCACAATGAAGATCGTTACGCACCCCTTTTCGTTGATTGGCCTGTAGGGGTGTTGCAAGTTGACTAAATCCACAGAGTTGATGAATATTCAGGCAGGAGAGAGAATATGAATATATACAATATAACATAAATTCAGTATATATACCTACGTAATACGTATATACATATACAGGGTCCGCCATAAAGTTGGCATATGGAAAAAAATTGTGATTGATTTTTATGAAAAACTCTATTGGTGGTTCGTAATACAAATTTTCAATTGACTTGGCCTTTAATTGATGAAAATCCATTTAAATTTATCGTGAAAATCTTATCGTTTTTGGTTTGTTTACAATAAAAATACAAATTTTATTCCTAGGAGATAAATAAGTGGATGTTTCAAATCCTAGGATTCAAAAATTACATACCTGGTAGCATTTTGCATGATTTGATTGTGATTACTATTTTAGAAAGAACTAATTCATTAAGATTAAACAACATAGTATGTATATTCATTATAATTATGTTCAACAAGAAACTGATACAACCGAGGAAACTACACTTGAAATTCGAATAAACCTGATTTGTCAACAGTTGGTCAAGATCTACAAATGATAAATATTCAGTTCCTTCAAAAAATGTCTAGGGCCACCCTTGAGGTAAGCGAATTCAGATAAGATTAAGAATTTCCAGAACTTCCAAATGTGTTGTCCCACGTGATCGTAGTACCTATATACTTTCTTGCAGACCGCTCACAAAAAAAAGTCTTGTAAAATTCAGGTAAAAAACGTTGGTTATTTTGTGACCAACGTGATTTACCTGAATTTCACCATCAGTTCTGTAAAATACGATTCCGGTACCAGTACTGTAATTTCATTCCAGTACGCATACCTTACTTTAACAATGTAATGTTCATGATAATATCATGTATTTTTGCATTGTGATTATCGTTCTGTGATACTTTTACAGTGTAATTTTCATGATTATATTATGTATATTTGCAATGAAAATATCGTTCTGTAACAATATAATGGTACTTTTCTTGATGAATTTCTCTGTTATTTTACAGAGGATATTTCGACTGTAACAGTTTTAAAAAAGGATGTAAGTAAGGAAATTAAACATTTATGCACAAAATATATATTATATTATGAAACAAAAAACAACAAAATTGGTAATAAAATAAGAAATTATAAACTCAAATAACACCCTTAATGAAACAATATTCATCAGTTATATCGCTGGATGATATGATGATTTTATTATTATACGGACAACTTATTCATGAAACTATAAATAGGTACTCTTTTTCTGGATAGTGCTACTTTCTTTGCCTTACTACCCTGGTCGGGGTGTACCTATCTTTATAGGAAATATATCTGAATGAATTATAACGTTCATTCTATATCTCCTGGATATTTGATATTCAAAATAAAATAAAGTGCAAGAAGTAAGTGCAGTCAGAAAGCTTTCATATAAACCTTCACCTTCGACGCATATTTTGTCGAAGAAGACAAAATGCTGATGAGAGTGTTCTTCTTTGGTGTCTTTAAAATCTGAAATCACATAGCACACCTGGTTTGGAATCCAAATTTGTTCGATTGTTCCTGAATACATGTTGCTTGAATGTTCTGTAATTTGTGTGAACCACCTCACAGTTGGCGTACAAACAACGATATTTGGCACCCTGGTTTTGCCTTTGCAAATCAAATATTGGTGAATGCTATATTTGTCTATAGTTGTACACTTGAAACAACACGTCTCACAGATATACATGCCTGATATGTTGTGAATAACAAAAATTATCAAGTACATATAGCCCCATCTTTGGACACGCTTTGTAAAGCAAACCTTTTGTTTATATAGTTATATTGGTAGACTTGATAGTTGACGTTGACATTTGTAAGAACTTGTCATCAGTAGTTATAGTTTATGGTATATTCTGTTTTATATAGTTTAGTGTTCACAAAGAGAACAAAGAGTTAAGTTCCGTATTAAAAAATTCATCAACAAGTGCACAAGCTGTTTTTATTCACTCAGGCTAACGATTTCCCAGTAAAATTTCTACAGGTTATGGGCCCAGTGAATGTCTTTCGGTGCTCTTAGTAAGAATCGTTCGAGTGATAATTAAAACGCAGTTGTGTTACTGAGTGGTTGCAGAAATTTATCAATATGGCCGTGAACTACCTAACAAGCGTGCCAAAGTTGCTTGGTCGCGAGAACTTTGACGAATGGTCATTCGCTGTCGAGAATGTGTTCGTGCTTGAAGGATTAAGCAAATGCATCGACGGAAGTGAAACGGACACCATGCTGTTAGCAAAGGCTAAAGCAAAATTGGTACTAACTATCGATCCTTCTTTGTTCCCGCACGTGAAAGACGCCACGTCAGCCCAGGAAGTATGGATGAAATTGAAGAATCTCTACGATGACAGTGGATTTATGAGGAAGATAGGACTTTTGAGAACCCTGATATCTGCCAGATTGGAAAATCATGAGTCCATGGAATCCTATATAAACCAAGTTGTCGAGACATCGCAGAAACTGAGACGAACAGGCTTCAAAATTGATGAAGAGTGGGTAGGATCCCTATTGTTAGCTGGTCTCCCTGAAAGATTTTCACCCATGATAATGGCTGTTGAACACTCGGGAATGAAAATAACAACAGATTCCATCAAAACCAAGTTGTTAGACATGCAGACAGATGGCGGCAGCAGTAGTGGCGCGTTTGCAGTGAACTACAATAAGAATAAATTCAAGTCAAGCTACCGAAAGCAGTCGAAAGATGGCAGCAGTGGTAAAACACAAAACGACAGAGCCAACTATTTTGACAGTTCAAATGTCAAGAAAAGGGATTTCAGCAATGTAGTTTGTTTCAAATGTAAACAAACAGGACATTTCATGTCGAAATGCCCAAATAAGAAATCAGATAGTGGTTTCAGTGCCGTATTTACCACTGGTGAGTTCCAAAGCACCGATTGGTATATTGACAGTGGTGCAAGCGTTCATTTAACCACAAAAAAGGAATGGTTAAGAAATGAAAGAGATCCAGACCTAGAGGAGATTACAGTTGCCAATAAAACGAAAATGCCAGTGAAAAGCTCAGGCGAAGTGCTAATTAAAACTGTTGTGGGAAATTCAGAACATAATGTTATTCTTAGCAATGTACAGTTTGTCCCCGATTTAACTACAAACTTATTATCAGTTTACCAACTCATCAATCATGGTAACCGAGTTTGCTTCAATGAGAAAGGTTGTAAGATTTACAATTCTCATAATGAGTTAGTGGCAACTGCTAGTTTGAATAACAATGTTTATAAACTGAATCTCAAAAACCAGACAGCAGCTTTCTTGACATGCACTACCAGTAGTGAAATTTGGCATCGACGTTTAGGTCATTTGAATAGTGGCTACCTAAACAAAATGTGTGATTTGGTGGATGGTCTTGTTTACAGAGGACAAGCAAACATCAATCTACAGAATTGTGAAGTTTGTTGTAAAGGCAAACAGACTCGTTTGCCCTTTCCAAGCAAAGGTAGTAGAGCTGATGATGTGCTGGAGCTCATTCACAGCGATATATGTGGACCCATGGAAACTACTTCCTTAGGAGGAGCCAGGTATTTTTTAACCTTTATTGATGACTGCAGTAGAATGTGTTTTATATACTTTTTGAAAACCAAGGATGAAATGTATGCCAAGTTCAAGGAGTTCAAGAGTTTTGTTGAGAAACAACAGAACAAGCCAATAAAAATCCTAAGAACTGATAATGGAGGTGAATACTGCAGCAAAGACTTTGAAAATTATTTGAAGGCAAATGGCATTGTTCATCAAAAGACAAACAGTCATACTCCAGAGCAAAATGAAATGGCTGAGAGGTACAACCGTACACTGGTTGAAAAAGCCAAATGTCTGATGTTTGATGAAAATGTCAGCAAAATTCTATGGGCAGAGGCCTGTAATACTGCATGTTACCTAAAAAATCGTTCTGCTTGTTCAGGTGTTTCCAAAACTCCGTATGAAGTCTGGTCAGGCAAGAAACCTGATATAAGTCACCTACGACTTTATGGTAGTGTAACCATGGTACATATTCCCAAGGTGAACAGGAACAAGTGGGACTCAAAAGCAGTAAAGCATATCTTAGTTGGTTATGATGAAAACACAAAGGGTTACAGATGCTATAATCCACTCACAAGAAAGGTGATTATAAGCAGAGATGTGACCATAATGGAGAAAGCCATTGCAAGCCCCAATGTTGATATAGTAATTGAAAACAAAGTGGAAATGCTAGATCCAGTGGGGGAAGAAACTCTGATACCTGATGACTCTATGATAGATGAAACAATCTGTGAAGACTTTGTTGAGGAAACAGATGGTTCAGACAGTGATTATGTTCCTGATAAAAACTCAGAAGTAGCTCCAGTTACAAGGAGGACTCAGAGGCCAGTAAAGAAGAGAGTCTTTGATGATTTTGTAACTTACATGTGTGTTGCTAGAGATGAAGAACAGTCACTTATTACCGATGCTCCTACATCTGTTTCTGAGGCATTTGCAAGACCAGATGGGTTCAAGTGGAAGGAAGCCATGATGGAAGAAATCAAGTCATTTGAAGAAAATGAAACTTGGGAGCTGGTTGATCTTCCAGAACAAGGGACCATTGTGGAATGCAAGTGGGTATTCAAAGTGAAGTGCAATAGTGAAAGTGAGACAAGCTATAGAGCTAGATTAGTGGCAAAGGGCTATACACAAAGAGAAGGTATTGATTATACCCAAACCTTTGCTCCAGTGGTGCGTCATTCAACATTAAGATTGTTAATAGCTTTAGCTGTCCAAGTTGATTTAACTATTGTACATTTAGATGTGAAAACAGCTTTTCTCAATGGTGTTCTGAAAGAAACTGTCTACATGAGGCAACCAGAGGGTTTTATTGTAAAAAATAGTGAAAACAAAGTGTATAAGCTCAGAAAGGCAGTTTATGGTTTGAAGCAATCTAGTAGGGCTTGGAATGAGAAAGTAGATTCTGTTTTAATGAACCTTCAGTATGAAAAGTCAAAATTTGAGCCTTGCTTATATATTAAAAAGAAAAATGGATTATTAACTGTGGTTGCTCTATATGTGGACGATTTCTTTGTTTTTTCAAATGATCCAAAGGAAAGGGAGTTTTTAGAAAATCATTTGAGTTCAAACTTTAAGATAAAAAATCTAGGAGAAGCAAAACATTGTTTAGGTGTTAGGATTGTGAGAGATCACCAAAGAAACATTATAACTTTAGATCAAGAAAATTACATAGACGAAATTTTGAAAAAGTATAATATGTCCGATTGTAAGGTAGTTTCTACACCTTTTGATGTTAATGTTAGTTTCAATGATGTACAGGATGAAGTTAGTGATGATGTACCTTATCAAGAACTTATTGGTAGTTTAATGTATTTAGCAGTGTTGACACGTCCTGACATAGCATATACTGTAAGTTTTCTCAGCCAATTCAATAATTGCTACAACAAATCTCACTGGTATTATGCTAAGAGATTATTACGGTATTTGAAGGGCACGAAAAACTTTTCCTTGAGATATGATAAAACTGATAGTTCTAATATAACTGGTTTTGTAGATGCCGACTGGGGGTCCGACAAAAGGGACAGAAAATCATATACTGGCTATAATTTTAAACTTTCAGGAGGTTCAATTTCATGGAAAAGCTGTAAACAGAGAACAGTGGCCCTTTCAAGCACAGAAGCAGAGTACATGGCTCTTAGTGAAGCCACTAAAGAGGCCATATACTTGAGAAATTTATTTTTTGATCTGACAGGTCAACTGGACTGTATTGAGATTTTCAATGACAATCAAAGTGCCCAAAAATTAGCTAGCAATCCAGTTTTCCATGACAGATCAAAACATATAGATATAAGATATCATTTTGTGCGAGATGCTGTTTCTGAAAAGACAGTTGTTATAAAATATTTGCCTACAGAAAAAATGGTAGCAGATATTTTAACAAAACCTTTACAAACTCTTAAAAACTCCAGATTTGTTCAGGGCTTAGGTTTAGGCATCAATTAGGTCATATTGTGTTTTTTTTTGGGCGAAATTTTTGTTAAGTGGGGGTGTTGTGAATAACAAAAATTATCAAGTACATATAGCCCCATCTTTGGACACGCTTTGTAAAGCAAACCTTTTGTTTATATAGTTATATTGGTAGACTTGATAGTTGACGTTGACATTTGTAAGAACTTGTCATCAGTAGTTATAGTTTATGGTATATTCTGTTTTATATAGTTTAGTGTTCACAAAGAGAACAAAGAGTTAAGTTCCGTATTAAAAAATTCATCAACAAGTGCACAAGCTGTTTTTATTCACTCAGGCTAACGATTTCCCAGTAAAATTTCTACATGATACTTTACGATACTGTGTAAAAACCAAATTGTTTTCACTTACTTTCATTTTTAATAAATGAAACACCAATGCTTAACAATAACAATGGACACCCATCAAACACTGTTAGATGCAACAAGACGCAACTTGCAGAATGGAATAAGTGCGGATATGTTCGAGTCGAGCGAATGAGCGCGAGTTGTCGCGAAGGATTCCAGAACCGGTACCTGAATTTCACAGAACTTCTGCATATTCACATATTTTTCAAGGATAAATAGATATTCAAAAGGTACTTTTATAGAATTACACTGTATTAGTCATGCGCGCACTGATAATCACCTTGTAAAGTGAAAAAAACATAATGAATACCTGAAAAGTATATTTTCACCCAACAAATATACTTTTTAGTGGTAAATGTGCAGAATTTGATGAAAAAGCATGACGGATAATGCGATATTTTACAGAAAATATATTGTTTTTTTCCACCCATTTTTATCAGTGCTCTAGAACAAGAGATTACTACAGGTTGCCGGATCTAGCGTAAGCAATAAGATCAATGGTATGCCCGGACGCTAAAATTCGCGCTCACTCACACGCCTCATCTGAAACGGCACTTAGTGCTTCGTTGCCAAAATACGCATTTGGGTTTTCAAATGTTTTCGTGATTTATGGGTTATATTTTCGTTTGCTAGGTAACAATCACGCGAGCAAAACCCAAATGGAGGTTTTCGGTATTATTGTCATCGTAAGCTCTCTCTTATATTTTATTCGTTCTTCAAACGAAAATAAGTTTTGACAAATGATGAACATAGTAAGTTTGGGTTCGTTAACATGAAAGTTTTATTTTGTAGCACGGATCGAATTTCCATCGAAATTTCCGTATGACTGAACAAGTTTTTCAATGAAACAATGTGTACCGCGACGTGGTAATTTTGAAACTGCCTCATGTGAACACAATTGCGACGTTTTCCAAAACGCACGGCGTAGGACGTATAGGGTGCGTTTTACGCCCCATCTGAAACGGCACTTACATTTCAAAAATTAGATAAGTATCAATTCTTTTGGTTGCATGTACTATTTCATAAACAGACTTTTTCAAAATTATGCGAAATATTGGTTATTGTGGCAAATCAAAAGATATTATCTAATATCCACTAAAATCGTAAAAAGGAACCCTATACACTATATATCCAATAATTTTCAACAGGTTCTATACGATATTCAATCTTTTCAGTCGTTATAATTTCGGTTTCGGTATCGCGAAGATTTGAATAATTTTGTGTGCTCTTCGATTTGGGCTTGCTCGGTGTCATCGAGGAATATGAGCTGTTAATGCTATTCGTCACGTTCACTTTGGACGCTAGTTGAATTTCTGAACGGAAATTCGTTCGGTAAACTGGCCTGGAAAATATCACAGATCGAATCTTCGTTGGAAATTATAGTGTAAAAGGTTTTATTCGACAAAATGGGATAACAGTCGACAATATCTGTTGGATTTTGATTCGGTTTGTCGGTCAACTCTGGTTTCACCAATGGTCTATTTCTTTTCATTGATGCACATCGTCACATTCGAATAAAAAGTATAATGTGATATACATTATTAGGCAAACGTTAATAATATATGCCGTAGTTGATGATTTGGTATACTGAAATCAATATTCTGAATTTAACAGTAACATAAAACATTCCCGAAGCATAATATATTTCAATAAATCGCACGATATTCGGAATATACAATTTTTTTGATGAATCACATTCGCATGAGAAAAATAATGAATGGTATATTGAATTAGTATTCTTATAAAAATACATCAGTTCCAAATTTCTTAGTGAGTCAAACATGAAGGATTTTCGAAGATCTCAAGGCATCTTGAAACCCTCAAATTGGCCGTACAGTATACCTACAGTACAGGTTTCAGAATTATTTCCATGATGGCAGCCTATTGAATCTATCGTCTGTCAGGACGCTGTAACAATTCTTCCAATATCGCTGATCCAGAAGAATAATGACGTAACTGATAAAAAAGTACACTCTATTTGATGAAGTAATACTGTAAAATGTGCTATTTGGCTCCATTTTTTCGAAAGAATACCGATGCAAGGGTCAGATATGATGAGAAGTCTTATGCCGACTCAATTTTTCAGTGTAACAACGCTGTGCGAATGCAAATTGCGATTATTAGATGTGATGTTCAATATATACCTACATCATTCTGATAAATAACGACGTCAACTGTAAAAATTGTCCATAAAGTTTATGTATTTCTCATGTTTTATGTTAATATCATGTGTCCAAAATTCTTACGATATTGATGCAAATAACAATTGTTTGAGTTAACAAATCCTTGATTTGAAACAATTGGATTTCAACTTATTAGGTGGCGTTCTCATATACAACAATAGAGGCGGTACCGTCGAAAGATATTTGGAAAAATTTTGGCATCAAACACAAATGTATCCATTATAGATGTTTTTCAGAATCGAATATTTTTACTACCTGCAGCTAAAATTGCGTGATTTACCCATCACCCTTAAAAATCATATGATACATGAACAAAATACTCGAATTGGTAAAAAACTGCCGACTACCGACTAGCTCTTGGTCAGAGCTCCTCAAGTTATCAGGGTATCTGCTACAACAGATATTTTCATTTATTCGGAAATGTATCTAATTTTAATAAATTCAAAAACGCTTTACTTGACCACCACACAAAAAATGCATTCTGAATTCTCAAAACTTATGTGATATCGTATGATATTCACTCTATTTTACTTTATAGCAATCAAATAATTTTATAGTTATTAAAATTTTATCGTTTTTATATCACTTATTTGAATTTTATTACTATTTTATCCTCAATATGTCTACCATGTATGTTTTGACTAGTCCGATAATAGTACATTAGTTATTAGGATCAAAAGTTACACTTGTATTGTTGTTTTATCTTAAATGGGTTAGTTCTTCCTGAAATGATGATCATATAACATATCACAATGCTATAGTATAAGGTACCTCCTTTTAAATTCTAGGATTCAAAAAATCAATCAATCAATCAATCCTAGGCTCTAAAAGTGTTGCCTAGCAACATACATATTGATAATTTTGTTGTGTCAGTAAGAGAAAAGTCAACTTCTAGAGCTGATTTTAGAACAAAAATGGACGACTATTTAGTCGGTTGCAGAAAAGTGTTATATATATTTGTATGTAATAGGTATTACATGTATGAAATCTTTGATGATGTATAAATTTCTAGTCTATTCTATACTAATGTCACGTTAGACACATTTCATCGAAGTATGCGATTTCAAGAGATTTGGGACCAGGCCCAGGATAGGATGTGGGAACAACCCTGCACGGAGAAGGAAACTTATCGGCCGTTTAGGTTTTTCTCGCCGCTTTCCGCGTCCCCTGCTAATTAATTATCCGCCCCCGCGAACGGCTTCGTAGGCGCCTCTTCACATCCGCCTCCAAATGTTCATTACCATTTAACCGAAAGCAGTTTTCCTTTATCGAGTGCGCGGAGACCTCCGCATAGATTGTTGCGGCCAATTTCCCAGTTTCCCGGCTCCTAATCGAATGAGGGCCCTTTCCTGACGCCGGCATTCGAATTAGTTTAGACTTTGCGACCGACCGGGTGCGGTTAATGGATCTCCTGCCGTAGAAGGGCGGTTAATGGGTTTCCGCCACGGTCCAGGGTGCCAACCGAAAGAGGCACACCTTTCTGCGAACGGGGGTTTCGATGCCGAGACGAAAAACGATGCCACTATACACTGTTGGAAATTAGTTGTTACTTTCAACAACTTCTCATATCGTTGAAAAATTGTAGTCGAATTCAACAACAGAGGGGTCCAAAGCAAGAATCGGCTATGTCCAATTTTTTAGGCAAATGAAGTTATCAACATGTTCTTGCCCAGTTTGAAACGCTTAATCGAATTCTGCAAGAACCGGGCTTCTAGGTAGACAAATAATAATGATATTCATGTTTGTTTGGTTCGATTATTTACTGTTTTTTCTTGATATTAAACCACGCTAATGTCAGAAAATATCCTCAAAACTGAGCAATAACCAGCTAAGTCCATTAGTTTTTTATTAATAATTAACAAAATACATTATTTAACGAGAAGTAGATAACATAGATTTGAAACTCAGTTGAAAACAAATAACTTTAATTTTTTCAAATTTTCAATTCCACTCACCTCATGAAAATTTCGTTTATTCGATCCCCTGAAAGATTTGTGAAAGTGGACTTAGCTAGTTCTTGCTTTGGACCCAATTATTGTCTCTCAATTTCACTTCCAAAGTTTTCGATGTAGTTGTTAAATCACTCAGTTCACTACTGATAATGTCAATACAGTCAGCTGCACGTGATTTTTTGAATTTAGGGTCGTTATTCGTGTAATTTTGAACCCCACTCTTGAGGACTGTGGGAATGAGTGCGGGAGTAGCTAGAAGGACCTTTTCCTTCCTTTTTTTACAAGACGACAATATGTATTGAACACTCGACTTGTTAGGTTTAATATTATAATCACAGAAGTATAATATTACAGACCATTCTACATACAAGTTAATTAGCTTTCTGAGCTACAAAAATCATATACAGTCCACTTATTTTAATACGAAGTTTACCTACAAGTTGCAATTACAAAGCAACAAAATGAACCTTCAAAAAACCGCAAATACACAAACAAAGTCGTGATCACGCCCGATAAATTATAACTGAAGGCATCACGACCCCAAACAATAACAACAACGAATTGTAACTAGAACTTCATTGATGGTTATTGAAACATATATACAGTCGAACATAATCTAAGTTTATATTATATTATATACATAATTATAAAATTGCGGTTTTGTCACACTCTGTTGATAAATTAACATCACCTAGTTTTACAATTTGCAACAGTTTGTGTTCGGCTACAAAGATTTTTTTTAGTTCCGATCTCTTCGTATATATTCGCTACTTTTCGTTTGTCTTCCCACGAAAACCGATTCCTTTCAAGTCCCAACTCCCAACGAGTTCCAACCCAAGTTTGCTCAGTTAACTGCAGTCTGTTGCCGTTCTAGATCATTAGAACGAATACATTATAGGTTTTCCTCTCGCGTGGTCAAGATATAAAAAAAGGTAAGTACCTACATGGAGTAGACTGATGTGGACTCGTATCATAACATCTATTTACTCATGCCAATATTAATATTATTTTTGTTTTGTTTCAGTTGATAATATTCTTCGTGATCTAGAGCAACAAATAACAATGTTTTGTCGGAATCTGCAAGCGCAATAATTTCACAAGATTTTTGACAACTCTTCTTGGGTTCTCTCTGTGAATATTGATGTTTTGCTGCAAAAAAGTGAGTATAATTATATAAGTTATATATTCATATTTTAAAATTATTATTATTTAGAAAGTTTTATTTCTTCTACTACCTACTTAGTTCATATTTTTTACTACTTATGAAGATTACTGCAACATCTAGGTTAAAACTGTTGAAGTTGTGATGTGATTATTTGTACAAATATTCATTTCAGGTATTTGTTCGATGGATGGATTCTCACTTTCGGATTATTTCTTTTAAAATTTTCAAGCTATTTGTGTAATAATATTTTTTTGTTATTGTCGTGAAGATACCAGAAATTGGAACAGACCAATCTCTCCTCACAGTTTCAAATGAAGAAAACATAATAATGTTCATCTGATATCAGTAACTACTAAGGAACTCCAAAAAAGAGAACAAAAACTGAGTTGAGTAGAGAGAAATTAATGTACTGGTAAGATTCGTTCTGAATTATATTTTGAATGATAATGTTCTATTGAGTTAATAAATCCAAGTGATTTCAAATGTAAATTGGTTGTTTTTTTTAATAAAGCAATTTTTCGAAGTGCTTTTCTGAAATATTCATGAGCAAATGATTCCGAACTGAAATATTATTATAGTTTTTATTTCAGGAATTGAACGAGTAGATAGTAAACACTCCAGAAGGAAAGGAAGTTGTCTTGGATGACGATATCGATTGATTAGAAACTAGCGATGTAAAAAATTACGTACGACTATATTCTCGATTTATTTTTCAGTAGCACTTGCAGATCTCCGCATAACTCCAATTGCTGCTGGCTGGAGTCAAGAGACTATCTCTGTTTTGCGACAGGACTCTCGACTGGGGAATGACGACCTGAAGGAGCACATGTCAGCCAAAGGGTCGGCCCTCGTCTGCAGTTGAATCCCTATAAATTGGAGTGAAGGCGCAGGTCATTACGACATTTGTTGTTCATATTCTTGAATTGGTTTATTTCTGCGAATTTCTCGAATATATTAAGAGACAACACGGGTTGTTGATAGAAATATGAATAATATTATCATAGGTATCTTAAACTGTGTATTCAATTATTGTAATTCAGAAAGTACCTAGCAACTAAGTTGGTTTATAAGATGCTATTTTGTCGCACGCGTTGTTTGGATAAATGTAAATATACCATCGATGAATAACAGAAACATCCTCGATTAATATCAATAGATCGAAATATTCAAGATTTGACAGATGCCGTTCATACCATATATCTAATAATAACTATATAGGTAACATGGATACCAGAGCTGAAGCCAAAAAATAAAACAAATGACAGTCTACGGGACCAATCGCGAATATGCGCATGCGCAAGTTTGAATTAAGAATCGACATGCGTTTTTATCATGGAGGAGAGTAGCTTTCTGGTGAGCGACAAACGTATGATAACTATTAAAAATCAATCAAATGTGTCACGTAACCTTCAATTCGATGTTTTTATTCCATCATGACATATATTTTTCAAATATTCATTCATTGATGGATTGTTGGACGATATTGAATAATAGTTGATGATAAATGCAGAAATGGATGTGATCTACAAAGCGATACTTGCGATTTGCATAGAAACCTGTGACGATAACGTCATCGGAACAAGATTCGTGGGCTAATTTTTGATCAATCACTGTTATCACTCACTAATCACTTCTGTAAACAATCAGTAAGTACATTTATAACTATATTGACGCCCTTTTACATAATTTGGGTTAACAAATATACCTAACCTATGAAATTCTGAAAACGTCAGTGGATTTCAACTCGTCAAAACCCGCGCATGCGCACATTTCATCATTAGCAAGCCAGACAGTCTTTTGTTTTTCCAAAACTGGCTTCATTTTCGCGTGAAGAGAAGAATAGGTGTTATCCATATAGTTGTTATTATATATATGGTTCATACGACTACTGCGCTATAATACCTCGTCTGACTTTCAGTTGACAGTTCAATTTTACCAACATTCGAAGAATAAAAAACGCGTTTCGAAACAGGGGCCATTCCAATACGCGTTCGTGTTTCATAATGACTCTATTATAGAACCAAAATAAAAATTCTCCTGTTTAATATCTGCCAAAAATCGTGTTCCCAGAGATATCGACGCAGACGGCTAAGCATCCAGAGGATTAGTGAATACACTGTTCGCTGTTCATTGTATTTGAGCATTATTGAAATCATGATATAGCGAATATTCCATTCGATATACCTACGAATCGATAGGTTTAGTTCGGGTTACTGATACGCGAAATTGGAATGTTCACGGTTATTTGCTATGGATTATATGCTAATCGAAATCCAGAACCACATTATCAAGAGTTTAGGGTGCATATTATACCCACTAGATCATGGCCAAATCGCTCATCTGTTCCTCAACATTATTCATTATCCAAGATTATCTCAATGTGAAATTGCAGTTTCAGTATTGTGACTAGCACTGCGTGAGAATATCTCAAGCATCAGTTGAAAACACCGGTAGACCAGACAAATGGTCAGACTAAAGAGTCATTAATAATTGGGCTCAATACTGGGCAGAAAGTCTTAATACCTACTGCTCAGATAGCAAGTGGCTCCTTACTTAGATGCAGGGTGTTTTATTCAAATATTTATTTCTACTCATTATTTCGAAACTATTTGACGTATTCGTATGATATTGTCACAAATGAGAATATATTGTAGAAATTTCCATAATCTCGAAGCAATCCATAATCATAGGTCGGTCATGTCTTTGTTTATGCTTCAATCCAAATTCAATGAACTATGAATTTTGAAAAAAAGTACATGAACATAAACACAGGCATGATGCCATTAACATTTGGTGACCTCCATGTTACGAACTTTGGGCGGGAGTTGCCTAAAATCGTGTTCTTTAGGGAGTGAATAAAATTAACCACTTATTCCAAGATTATGGAAATTTCTACAATATATTCCCATTTGTGACAATATTTGGCATAAATTGTATTAATCATAACTAGCTGATGATGTATTAAAATGGTGTATAACTTTGCAGGAGATGTATAATAAATACAGGGTGCCCGTTTTTCGAGCTTAACCATGGGGGACAGTTATTACAAAGTTTACAGAATTATATTCTGTAAACTTTGGTTATTATGAGATATACGAGGTCGGTTGAATTGGGGCAAAGTTGCGCATTTTCATGCTGAACAATTATGTGGAAGAAAATTTTATGTATCATTTGCTTGAAACAGTTCAGAAAAAGTTTATAAGGCAAGCAGATTTTATACTACATTGTGTTCATGTATCAAATTATCCCTCAAATCTAAGTAAATATAATTTGATGTCCTTATTCAATAGAAGAGTGTACTTCACCCTGATGTATCTGTACAAAATATATAACAATATGGCTCAAGACTGTACTACCCTTTCATCTGTGAGGTTACAAATACCAAATTCAAGAACTCGGGCAGGTAATAACAAAACATTTGCAGTGAATACATTTCGGACAAATTATCAACTGAAATCTCCACATGTATCTATGGCAGTAAACTATAACGAAAATTAAACCTACTGTGACATATTTCGAGACAGTGTGACTACATTTGGAAATCAAATCAAAATGAAATTATCACAATAATACTGACATTGTACTGATTCAGTGATAGATCTTATTCTTCTTGAAAAATTGTACACTCCTTCAGCTTTAAGTTAGGTTTTAGGTCATGTTGTTTGGATTAGTACTTCATTTTTGTGTTAATTTATAAAAATGAAGTACCACTTCGACCAAGCATTCATTATACACAACATATAATTGGGGTCAAACCTGTTTGTTGGAATAAATAAATAAAATAAAATTTTTAGTTTTTGAATAAATGAAAAAAAACTGAAATTTTTAATTTTCGTTTTTATTTTTTCGAACTGGACGTTTTTGACTAGGACGTTCTTGAGGCACTTTTTCACAAGGAATCTAAATCTGTCATCGTATTTTCCAAGGCGTTCTAGATGTCAGAGATACAACAGTCAACTTCGGATTTTCTTATGGGCGCCATATTGGATTTTTGCATTTTTGAAAAGTCCGTCACTTTTTGAATACAATGATGTGACATATGATATGTTTGAATCCCACATGCTGATCAAAATCGATAAAAAACCGTTTTTATGAAGAGTGCTTTGAAAATAACGCAAGCAATGTTGTGGAACGTTCACATTTCTGTCAACCTTACCTTCTTAAAAACGACGTTTTGAAGTTAGGAACGAACAGGAAAGCTTTTACGTTTTTTCTCTGCAAAACGAAACAAAATTATTGAATACAAAGTTATAAGAGATGCTCGAATATTCCACCATTCTCTTCTAGCCACAATTTCACTCGTTCTTCTTCCCAGCTCAGCATCAATATTATCGATGGGTACAATTTTAAGAAATATTTCTTCATTTCCCGTAAACAATAATCCAGTAAGATCTGATTCTTGGAATTGTAGGTACCTATCGATTGAGCTATTCAGAACTCGGGATAAAGAATAAAATTGTGTTTAGAAGTGAATAGTGGAATATCTTTTATGACCGTTTTGTTCTTCAAATGTCGTTTGTTTTTTATGCAAGTAAGCTTCCAAGTTCGATTGAACTATCAGAAGTTAGTTTGTTAAACTAAATTTTTGGCATTGTTTCCAAAGCACTCTTCGCAAAAACGATTTTTTGCCAATTTTGACCAGCAGGTAAGATTCGAATATATCGAGTGATACGTCATAGTAATGAAAAAAAAGAGACTTTACAAAAATGCAAAAATCCAATATGGCGACTATAAGACAAACCAAAGTTGAGTGTTGTATCTCTGAAATCAAGAACGCCTTGGAAAATACGATGATAGATTTAGATTCCTCGTGAGAAAGTCCCTGAAGAACATCCCAGTTAAAAATTTCTAGTTCTCTCGGTTTTCGCGTGAAAAAATGAAAACGAAAGCTACAAATTTCCGTTTTTTTCCAATAACTCAGAAACTAAAAATGATAACTCAAATTTCTTTTCAGATAATTGTTCAGCATGAAAATGCGCAACTTTGCCCTAATTCAACTGACCTCGTAACTCCTATAATAACTGATATTCCCATGGTTAAGCTCGAAAAACGGGCACCCTGTATACCGAAAAAACAAACGATTTTGATTGGTTCAAGTAGAAGCAGCAACAAACCGTTCAATGTTTCATCCTCAATTCACTGAGAACAAACACCATATCCGAGCGAGGATTTATATGATGGGTATTTCGTTTCGTTATCGAAAACAAACAATACATACCGAGAGGAGCTTGTTTTCCATTATTTTTCGGGATTTACTACTCGAATGTTGGCAGCCGAAAGCAGGAATAGCACAGCGAAGCTGATTCCAGGTGATATGAAACTACCTCGCAAATAGCGGAAACTCGACGCATAGGAATTAGTGTGCGGAAAACCACACCGAAACTGCCACGGAAAACGCCAAATAACTCTTGGGAGGTGAAACTTTATTCGTTTGCAGTTCGCACTTCGTAAAGTTTGTTTGGTGTACCAGTTGAAATTATACCGCTGGAGAGGACACCTACGAGGATGGTCGAAAAAAGCGAGGTTGGTTAAAACAATCTCGATTGAGTCAAGCAAAAGTCAAGCATAGGTATTATTGAAACGATGAAATTTTGCTTTTGATTCAGGATTTTTAAATCCACATTCAGTGTTATGCAGACTTCTCCATAAGAATGATGAAGATTCTCATAGCATGATTGATAGATCTGATTAACAGAGTACCACAGACCGAACTTTCTCAAGCAACATATACAGTGTCATCCCCAAAGCATGCACCATATGGGAAACTTTTTTATTAAGGGTTTTCGACGAAAAGTTATTCTTGATAAAAGTTTGTGCATCTCCTAAAACTAAACATGCACCAACAAAATACAGTAAAACACACGTAATGTACGAGGAGCCTTATTTTGGACAAGAAAATCTCCAGAAAATCAATGAGTTTGTTCCGAAAAACCTATTTATTTTGATGTTTTGTGATTTGATATTATTGAATATTGAGTTCTTGTTACAAAACTGTATAATTTTGAGTAATTTTCGGTGTTAACAAAAAATAAAAATAACTGCACCAAAAAATTTGAAAACTATTTCACTCCTCAGAGAAATTGACCGTGGTTAACACCATAGTTGTGTAATTTATAATATTACAGGATTTTGAAATAAACCGTTGTATACAGAATGATGTCTATTTATCGTTTTAGCAAATTATTTTTATCGCAGTCCCCATTTAAAAAAATTGGTAATAAAATAAAACTCCACTTAACTGACCATGACCTCAAAACTAGATGTATTTTTTAATGCTGAACAACTTTTCTGAATAACATTTCCTGAGATTTTTCAAAATAAGAGTACTTTACTCTTGTATCAAAATCAAATATTTGAAGGAAACTGTAGTTTATTGGTGCATGTTTAGTTTTAGGGGATGCACAAAATTTTATCAAGAATAACTTTTCGTTGAAAAACCCTTAATAAATAAGTTTCCCATATGTTCGAGTTATAAGTCGAAATAAGTGTTAATTTCGTGTTACAATTCGAAATTAGCTTAATTAAGGGCGTTGCATGGAAATAGGTGGTGCATTGCTGACTTCAATTCAAGTAACGATTGAATGTTGTATATACAGGATCTTTACGTATATTTTGAACCCCTCATTAACTTTTCATCGTTCATTTTTTTTTCAATAAATGGTCTTATGTAATTTTTACTGTAGATTTCTTTTATGTAGGTGAATATAAAAACAGTTGAAGATTCGTAAAACAATTATGGGCACCAAATATATTTTCATTTCAAATCAAACACCCCATGTATTTTGTTAGTATTGAGTGGAGTAACTTTTTCTGATTACGAATATACAGGTTGGGACAGCTCATACGACACAAAATTTATATGGCAAACGATGGAATATCACGAATTTTCTACCGGTTGGCTAGATGTATGGTTTTTATATGCACGATTTCTAATGATTTTGAACTAAACAGGGTGTTAAAAAAACAGATCAATGTTATGTTTTTATTCAAATGGGATACCCTGTATTTTATAGCATATTCAGATTCTCATTGAAGGCTGATTTCATCGACCTATATCACACTTGGAGTCTAGTAGAAATGATTACAGAGATATAGGGTGTGGAAAATCGTGAATTTGGGAATTTAGGATTTTTTTGTGTCGAAACGCATTACATGTCCCTATGTTAACTTTTGATTATCTATCTACTGACATTTAATTACATTACAAACAGGGTGATTCAGATTTCTGTAACACCCTGTACACTTCAAAATCATTTGAAATCGTGCATATAACAACCCTATATCTAGCCAACCATAGTTTGCCATAGAAACTCTGTGTCGTATGAGCTGCCCCACCCTGTATATTCGTTATCAGAAAAAGTTACTCCATTCAATAGTAACAAAATATATGGGATGATCCATTTGAAGTAAAAATGTATTTGGTGCCCATAACTGTTTTTAAGAACTTCTGTTTTTCTGTTTAAATTACATGAGACCATTTATTGAAAAAAAGAGCAATAAAAAGTTAATGAGGCGTTCAAAATATACGTGAGGACCCTGTATATGTAACATCGTCACTTGAATTGAAGTCAGAAATGCACCACCTATTCCCATGCATCTGCCTTAATTTCGAGCTATAACTCGAAATTAAGAAAAAAAAATTGCATATTCGCTCTACGCTTTCGTAACATTCAGAAAAATGAAGGCACAATTATTAGAATTTAGAAATTGCAGTCATCACGAAAAAAATTTATAGATTGCTTGCAGGGATGTGAAATAATATTTTGTAGATTCATTATTACCACAAGCCACTGAAAATTACAACTCGGTTTAGAAAATGGGCTGTACAGGGTATAAATTCAACAAAATTTGTTTATAGAATGGTATAGGCTTTTGATATGTTCACAACATCTAAAATCGTCTGATCCATACAATCGTCATGGCTCATTTTTGATAACCGAGTAGAGAGATGAGAAATTTGGCACAGTTGAAACAGAAATTTGCAGCTTACGAAAATCAATCGCTATAGGGTACAGCCTATAGCTACCCTAGTTCTTAGAAACCTACAATAGATGGCACCATAATTGTATGTTGTTGGTCATTTCGAAAGTCTTTCGAAGATGCTTTGTATAAAATAAGGATGATCCATATGGAAAAGATGGAAAATATACACGATAAGAAGCGGAATGAATTTCGTGCACATATAAATTGCCGACAATGAAGGAACGAGAAGAAGCTCCAAAAAACCCATGTAATTCTCTGGTAATATCTCGTGCTAGTTTGGGTTGGAACGGCGCGGATAATAATATCAGGGCGGTGGATATGATGTCGTGTAAAACATGCCAGTTGGCGACCCATAAAAGTAAAAATTGTTGGTTATTTCCTAGATTGGATGTGTTTTTCTTCGTAGAATTCGTTTTATGGGTAGCCATTCGGTCGGCAGATGAAACCAACAGAATAATATTATTTCTCGCTTTATGAGGCTGGTCGATTTTTTCTTCCCATCAATGCCGCGTGCGTAAAGTTTAGCAGGTGATCTACGAGATTGGAAAGAGTTTTGAGTCGAATTGTTCCCAAGAAATGTGCCCTAGAAATGAAACCAGTTCTCTCGGAAAAGTTTTATAAAAGGTAAGAATAGCAGTTCAAATAACCATATAACCACAAACTTTGAGGTTTGTAGTCGAAAGTTAAAAGAAAAAATCAAAGTAAAGTCATCGTTAACGGCTCTGATATCGATAAGAGAAAAAAAAGTTCAATTTTATGTTCTCAGTTCATCACTTCCAAGTTGATTATAATGCACTCTTGTGTACATGATCATTTGCATCTCTGGGATCAACTCGTTTTCTGGCATTCAATTTAGTTTGGCCTGATTGGCAAATTGCGCACTTGCCTGCTACTAATTGAATTCGTGGTAGTTAGTGACGGTACCAATTATATTAGCTGCCCTTCATTCTGTCTGTGCCAGACCGTTAGTGGTGATGTCAAACTTACCGCATGTCGATTTACAACTGATTTTTCGAACCTACTGTTGAATAACAGATTCGTGAGATTTCACATATTTTTCTTCCATCAAATTGAAGATGTGCAAGGATTTTGCTCAAGTCCTACTCTTAGATGTTCAACAATTACTGCTTTGATTTTTTATAAGTGACAACTCATATAAAATACAATAGTGAATTCATCTTCAGTTTCAAATAAAAATCGACTATTTTGACGGCCGTTGTTATGTTATTGTTGTTATTTATAGAAAAGCTATAAAAAGTTAGGAATCGATTTCTTCCTGATATATTCACATTACAGTAGCTAGGAACTTTGGTTGATTTCATTCAGGATGAAGTATTCACGATTTAATTTATTGATAAATATATATACCTAACTGGCTATTATTCCGGTTAAGATACTACCGAGTGCAGCGAAATCGAGTAGTATCAAGCAAAACAATTCAGCAAAACTGAACTGGCCACGTTAAAGTACAAATTAATTCGAACATCCCTATCTCCGTGGAGCTAATTTGATTAGGGCCGTCAAAATTTGCCACAGGCATCGTCAGAAGGACCGTGCTATATAGGGAAACTGCTTTGCGCCTAATGACAATGGACATTTCTGATGAAACGCAGAAGCCGGTGCTGATAATTACTTTGATGCAGACCAGAACAGAACTGGAATCATCTCTAGCACTGAATTATTTACATAAATGAATATAGTTGATATGTATATGTGTAATTGAACATGGGTCTGCAAATGTGAAATGACGGAGCGAGGGTTATAGAAAAGGAATTTTTTTTCGAGAGATAGAGATTCGTCCAATCAGAACACATTTTTCAGAACTCCGTACTCACTCACAAAAAAAGGTTGATGGTAAAGACTTCACTGTACTCTTATCGCATGTAATACAACAAGTGTATTGATGATTATCGAAACACAAATTCCTTCGATTTTGAGAAACAAATCGTGTTGCTTGGAAACTACACGAGCGCACAGCGCGAGTGTGGTTTCCCAAACCAACATGATTTGTTTCGAAAAAGAGAAGGAATTTTCGATAATCATCAATAACACAAGTTGTATTTGTTCAGATTATTTCATGAATAAAATCAAAGCCATTTTGTTGATATTCTATTTTAAACGTACAGTTTATGGAATTAGTTATTTTGATTATGGTAGTTCGACACACCGTTATGCAACCAACAATACATGTATGCCATTGTATAATGTAGGCAAGATTACCTAAGCACTAGGTACTACTGAGCTAAATTCATTTTGATTGCTGTCAGAATTTGTGTAGTTAGGTTACATTAGACTTGCTGAAATTTTCCATAATTTGTTGAAAATGAAGTGGATACATATTGATAGTGTGATTAGTGTGTGTTTATCATGGTTCAGACGAAAATTTGGTGTAGTGGCATTCATTCATTTACCAGGGAATCGGAAAATAATATGACAGATTGCAACTGGTAAGTCGTTGTTTAATTAAACTACCCTACTGCCTACGAATCAGAAAGCGAAATACAGAAACGAAAACACAGCATGTAGGTATCCAATAGCCAATCAGGAGCCGAAATACAAAATCGAAAACATGGTGTTGTTGCTTATCAACACAATCATTTCAACCAATCAAAAACGTGTATTTTAGCATGAATGAAATAATCGCATGTAATACAACAAGTGTATTGATTATTATCGAAACACTAATTCCTTCGATAATTTTCGATAATCATCAATAACACAAGTTGTATTTGTTCAGATTATTTCATGAATAAAATCGAAGCATTTTTGATGATTTCCTATTTTAGTTCCAGTTTATGGAATTAGATATTTTGAGTATGCATTGACGTTCGACACAAAAAGATTCGTTATGCAACCAACAATACATGTATGCCATTGTATGATGTAGGCAAGATTACCTAAGCACTAGGTACTGCTGAGCTAAATTCATTTTGATTGTTGTCACAATTTGTGTGGTTAGGTTACATTAGATTGATTCTATGCTGAAATTGTTTAGAATTTGTGGAAAATGAAGTGGATACATATTATTAGTGTGTGTTTATCGTGGTTCAGACGAAAATTTGGTGTAGTGGCATTCATTTCTTTACCAGGAAAATAATATGACAGATTGCAACTGGTAGGTAAGTCGTTGTGTTTAATTAAACTACCCTACTGCCTACGAATCAGAAAGCGAAATACAGAAACGAAAACACAGCATGTAGGTATCCTATAGCCAATCAGGAGCCGAAATACAAAATCGAAAACATGGTGTTGTTGCTTATCAACACAATCATTTCAACCAATCAAAAACGTATATTTTAGCATGAATGAAATAATCAAAATAACATAACATACAAGTAATGTAACAGTGGTAGATACGAAATCATATTTTCATGACAGTCTTGAATACAATATATCGAAACAATCGATGTAGGTACGCGGTATTAGCCTATATTGAAACCACCTATAAACATGTTGGTTTTGGACATTCATCCTTGCTTTTGTTGGTTTGAGTCCCCGAAAAGGTTCATCTTCAAATATAAATTCAACCATATTTGAAATGTCTTATGCATTCTAATTATAGAAGATCTAACGAAAACGGTTGTCTGGCTATCATCTAAAAGAAACTGAATGATTTAAAATAAAGAATCGAGATAACGGCCGTAATCATAGTGTAGTACGTACAGCTGATGTTGTAGAACTGGTTTTAGTATGAGTTGAACAAGATCCAGAAAGGTCTGTAAAAAGATTTCGGACAGCCAACGCAGAAGCTAAAACTCAATTTATAAACTCCGCTGCCGTAGCTGCAGTATTGACGTTGCCGTTCCAAAATGTATTGAGGAGATATCCGACGGCACCTGCGTCAGCTGCGTAGTTTATGAACAGATGTTTTTTTTAGCACATTCCATCTACGAACAGTAACTGCAGCCTCAATTGTAGCTACGGCAGCGGAGTTTATAAATTGAGCTTAACCTATTCAAAAAACATATGAGATAAATCAGCCAGTTTGACTGGATTCTCGAACAGGAGCTTGAATTTTATTGTAATACATTATTCAGAAATTCACTTTGCCTATTATATTGTCACATTCATAAGTGACATAGTCAGCTTTCTTGGCACTGTCTCAATGCTCTAACCGATCAACAACATGGTTTCTCCAGAGGCAAGTCCACTGTCACAAATTTGCTGACCTATCAGAAAGACATTTTAAATGCGTTTGAGAAACGGTATCAAGTTCATTCAATTTATACAGATTTTTCAAAGGCGTTTGATAGAGTTAATCATGAATTATTAATTCGAAAATTAGAATCTTTTGGTTTTGGGGGTAGTGTTTTGGGTTGGATTAGCAGCTTCCTTATAAATAGAATTCAGCGGGTGAAAATTAATAATTACATATCACATACAATTGAGGCCTGCTTTGGTGTTCCTCAAGGTAGTCACTGTGGACCATTACTCTTCAATATTTTCATTAATGATCTCATTACATATATTACTGACTCAGAAGGATTGTTATTTGCTGAAGATCTCAAGCTATACGGTGTGATTGAATCGTGTGTTGATTGTTTGAAACTTCAAGATGATGTGAACCATTTAACCAACTGGTGTAGAAATAATTGCTTGGAACTTAATCTTGACAAATGTCTAGTCATGTGTTTCAACCGTTCTCAGGCACCAATCACATATGAATACTGCATAAACTTTTTGTCTTTGAAGCAAGTTGATGAAGTTAAAGACCTTGGTGTTATATTTGATAAAAAGTTGTCATTCTCATCACATATTAATAAAATAACCTTGAAATCACTTAAACTTCATGGCTATGTAGGTAGGATCGCTAAAGACTCATCAGCATACACAATGAAAATTCTGTATTGTTCATTAATTAGGTCACACTTAGAATACGCATCCATTGTATGGTGTCCCTCTTACTCAGTGTACAAAACCTCACTGGAAAGGGTTCAAAATAAATTTTTGCGAAGTGCTGCCTACAAAATGGGCTTTCAAATGGACCAGCGACATAACTACACTGATATTCTTTCTACATTACACCTCACCACATTGGAAAACAGGCGGACTACAGCTGACCTCATATTTCTATTCAAATTACTGTCAGGTCATTTTAATTGCCCAGAACTTCTATCTTTGGTTGGCCTGAGAGTCAAGCAAAGAGTGACAAGAGATGATAGAACTGTTTTCGTAGAGAATTCACATTCAACCAATTATGGATTTAATAGTACAATGTCAAGAATGTTAAGGGAGGCTAATACATCAGAACTTGATTTTTTTAATAATTCCTTAGAGGCTTTCAAAAAGTCTGCAATCGATTATGTATTTTATTTATAGATTTATGCCTCGTATGTCTGTCAGTTTTTAGTATTTAGTGTTATTTTTAATTGTTTTATTTAGCATTTAGTTATTTTACAACGTTGTAACTTAGGGTTTTCCCGTTTATACTAAATAAATAAAAATAAATGATTGATTCAAATATTTTCTTGCTGCAGAACAAAATAATGTTACTGGTTGAATTGTATCACTGGTCGAATTTCTTGAAAATAATTCTAATTCTTCGATCAAGTGATGATTATAATCACCCTGTTGGATTTCCAATGATGGTTTCAGAATTCCCATAGAGATAAGACTGAACATTTGTTCGCTTGTCCATTCTGATCTGTTTAAATGACGTTTTCCATTCCAACAACTGCGTTGCTTGCTGTCGAAAGAATATTTTCGAATCGCAATAGTCCCACTTCCGCCAATCAAAATATCCCCGCGGGGATTATTTTTATGGCTGCGTGCGGAACTGGAATTGGACAACTTTGACAAAATCCCGGACGTCCTCAAACGTCCACCACTACCATCGGCGTGGAGTGCATTAATGAAGTGACAGAGACAAATTGAATTGATGTGTTCCACACTTTGTCACGTTCCTTCAACTCTCCAGTCCCTCATTAATTTCGAGTTGGTATTGCCCTTCTGCGGTTTCACATAATCATCGTTATGGAATTGGAGGTTTATGAATAAAAATTTGCGGATGAATAAAATGTCCCAGAAATCAGGCTGATTTAGATAATTTTATTATATAGGTTGAATATTTGGTTTCCCGAATTTTATTCTAAAAGATCTAATGTTTGGGCAGTCTTTTTCAGGGACTTTCATTTATTGATGGAACATTGAATGGCTATTGGCTCTTTGGATTTGCTGGAGAATATGGAGAGATTGATCATTTGATTACTTAAGAAGTTGAGAATCAGCGAGATATATGATCTTTCAGCACGATGCAGTTACTATATTTTGCTTCGAATGGCCCAATCAGAGATTACCGAATTTGAAATGATAAAAAACATTATTTTGTTAATTCAGTAACAGTGTAATGATTTCCCACACTTTCGGAATTATAATGCAGAATGAGGGGAAATCAATAATGTATAAACAAAAATCATAAAAAGATTACCTTAGTAATATTTAGTGTAATAAAAGTGTTTTGTGATATTCGCAAGCTACATGAAAAATCATAGATATTGACTATTTGCATATACCTACATCCTCAGAAATATTCAATTTTGGAGGATATATTTCAACAATACTATTTAGTTACAACTTGGGAATGAAAAAATTTCCTCAGTAAATTATCTAGTTTTTGTTATTTCAATCCTGATGCTGCATGAAAAAATATCCCAATCATTAACTGCTAGCTATGTTGAAACTATCGATGCAAACTCATCATGTTTATCATTTTCTTCTTTAGAACGGTGTAATATCAATCTTCGTTGTCTAGATTTTCTGAATAGATATGAACAAGACATACATAAACAAAAAGTTCACATTATTTTCACTACTGACTGCATTCATATCCGCAAGGTCAAGAAAATAATTTGTATAGGTAGAAAAGTAATTGAATATTGTTCAATACAAACTTATACCTTTATTGCTGTAATAGTTTCACAAAGTGCCGGACTCACATGCAACAATGGACACTGAATACCAACAATGAATCCCGAACATGTGTTCAGATGACCAAGACGTCTATGAAACCTTTACGCAGTTTCGTGATATGACGTCAGCCCTTATAAATTTGGGAAAACTAGCTATTTTCATGAAGGAATGTTCATGCATTTAACGGAATTTTCAAAGAATGATAGTTCTCCCACGAAGTACATCTGAAAACGGTAGCAACGACGATGTGAAATAGGAATGGAGTTTCCTATACCTGGATCATGTTTCTGAGAAATGTAGCAAATGTGTAACCGTGTTGTAATATTGGCGATATCGATCCGCCACTTTTTTCAAGCCTTGCACGTGAATAGGAAATAACTGCCATATATCCGTCCGCATTTTCATTCCTGTCATGGCCCAGCTTTGTTATTGCCCGGATTCTGGCCCCACCGAATACGTTCCAGATGAACATTGCTCCATTTCCTCTTATGAACATGGCGAATCCCGACAAATCTCTTTTATGACCAAACAAATTGAAGCAAAACGGGAGAATATTATGGCAGCGGAGAACCATATATAGAACGGCATTTCCTAATGTATATATATGAGATACATTCATCTGACGGGTATCACCACTCTACAGATCTTATTTGCATCACATTACTATACTTGACACGGCTATTACAGAATTGTTTATCACATTAGTATGTTCTGGATACAAACGAAATTCAAGCAAACCATTTCACCAAAATCAATACCTCCAGGAGAAAATATGCATAATCTATTTTATACTTCATCAGATTGGTGAATTTGAGAAAAATAACTCACTTTTCAACAGTAATTTTCTCAGCAATTTATGTGACTAATATCTCTAGTGAAATGTTTAATTTGATATTTATTTTCGCACTGATGAGTATCCACTATTGGCATGCATATCGGTTGCTTCCTCACGTTTTTGATCGTCTCAGAATTTGTTCTTATATTTCCTAATATCTCACCGGAGTAGCTGCAAAATGTTACGACAAGTCGTTTGAGCACGAGAGTTTCGGATAGTAAGACGCAAAAAACTGAAAATAGCTGCTTTTATGGGCATCTTTTATGTTCCTTTATTCCGCAGGAAGTGTAGGCCTTGGATACAATGTACCTTATTTTGATTCATTTCAGTGAAAATATAGCAACACTGGAAGAGGGGATTCACGTCAGTCGAATCTAGTACACCTTTTAAGTGTATCGCACCAAAAGAAATATGCAATTTTACAAAATGAAATTCCATTGCTCAGTTTACCTACTTGTTCAACTTATTGTGTTGTGACGTTTTTGTTATACAGTTCAAGCATCGCGTTGCATTAAGGGGCCATTCCACGGCGCGTGGAGTGGCACGCCTGGCGCGTGAACTGTGGAGTGCCGCGCCGATGCGTGTCTGTATACCCGCGATCCAACGGCCTGTGGATTGACAAGTCGGGTGTGGCTCCGAGTTCGCGCTAAATTGAGTCTGGCGTCTAGCCACTCCGCACGTGTGTCCTTTGAAGTGTGTAGTTTTTACCGACAGTCGACGGGACTAGGCAGGCCGCGCGAAAATAGACGCGCCGCACCATTCCCACGGCGCGTGGAGTGGCAGTTCACGCGCCAGGCGTGCCACTACACGCGCCGTGGAATGGCCCCTTCAGAAGTCTGTCCCACGTCTGTCCAGATTTCTTTGACATTTTTTTTTATTTAGAAAAAAACCGCATCAACCTGCAAGGTTAGCGGAGTAGTATACATATTTATACATATATAGAACTAAAATGGGTATTTCCATGGACTAAATACATTTCAGTAGATTAACACTTTTCAAAAATGTCATCAATGACTCGATATTATCAATATTGAGGACATTTTGTAGATCAGCCTGGATTTGGGATGTTATTCGCTGTGGTTGTGGGTCAGGATAGTCAATAAGAATATGTTTCACAGCAAGAATAGTATCACAAGTTTCACATTTCTTTAGCTGTTCACGGGTGATGAGATGTTGATGTGTTATTCTAGTGTGTCCAATTCGCAGGCGTGACAGGATTATTTGTTGTGTTCGGCTCAATCTATCGGATTCGTTGGGTTTAAGGTGCGGATTTATTTCCTTCAGTTTATTCTGGGTATTTTGCCAACGATTCTGCCAAAGTTGTCTCGAATATACTTTGAGGAAGTTCTAGAGGTCTTCGTGGGGAACATGATTTATAATTTTGGAATTTGGATTTTCTGTTGCATTTTTCGCCGCACTATCTGCTTTCTCATTACCTAAGATACCAATATCCGATGATATCCAAACGATTTCACATGATTTACCCTGTTCCTTGAATATATGGAGTGACATTTTGATTTGTTGAAGTATTTGGTGTTTAGTTGTTCTTTGACATTTGATGCACAAAATTCAAGTAATTCAACTGGTTCTTCATAAACGCACTATGTGGAAATATCAGTTGAATAATTAATGTTCTTTATTCTGAAGCTACAGTAAAAATGTTCTACATAGGTAAGTATTGTATCCTTGAACGGAATAAGGCCAACTTTGGAATATTGAAAATACAGACCTTCACAAGAAATATACATTGAATAGGGCCAACTTTCGAATTTTGGGTTAATAAAATATATCCATCTATACCAGGTGATTTCAATTCAAGTAGTAACTCATAAATAAACAGCTATTTTGAATCGAAGTGCTTCTGAAGATTTGCCCATCTGTATAACCTGATGCAATGTACCGATCACTGTGAAACATATCCTGATTTGATCCATGCATTTTCCTTACACCTTCCAGTGCATATTGAAAAACTGATCAGTGTATATTCCATATTGTTATATTGTACATGTGTCAATGGCCTTTGTTGTCGAGTCACGTTAATTTAAATAGAAAAAAAAAATCGAACTGAGTTTTTTTTCTTTGATAGCATTCACATCAAATAATTAATATGTCACAAAGTTCAACATACCGATGAGATATGGAATATGCGAATAGAATGTATCGATACTTTCAACAAGTGATAAGTGAAATATATTTTTTTGTTTATTCATAACCAGCTTGTTTTTGCGAACTACTCATATGATTTTTCAAGCCACCAGAATAATAAAAGACGTGATTTTCGATGAACATCAAGCATGAAAATATCTATTGGAAACCCAACTATTCCCTAATTTTATACGATTTTCTAGGAAACTTGGTGAGTTTGTAAGTTCAGAATCACCAACCAGCTGATCACCTGTGAATAATAGATCATGACAGGTCGAGTGAATCTGTGCCTAGTTTTAGCCATGATGAGAAGGCGTGGATGAGCTCTTGTCATGCAATAGGACAGATATTCTGTGATTAATATTGATGTGAAATTCCTGGTTTGGTGATTGCAGATTGTGAGTAACGTCACCACTTAATGATTACACTCTGTTACACATGCTATCCAGAACCTAGTTGAGAATTTCTTGACAGTATACATAACGTAACCGGTAGATATTTTTCTCAGAACTCGCTAATGAGCGGAACCAGTTCATTCTGGTGAATAAAGGAACAAGATACAATATTTGCCCCCTATGAATCTTTCGTTTCAAAGCTGTGCCCGTATAGTTTTCATCCAAATAATCCTTTGTAGTCGCCCACCCGCAATATTTAATTTGTTTCAATGTAAACACAGACGATCCGTAGAGCAACTTGTCACTCGAATGCGAAAATCGACGCAGCACAACCAATTCCACTGCCATTAATGGCACCGAACTAATCAAACCAATCGACTGTTAATGGAAACGCAACTCCATCAATCGCCGATGCTGCTATGTCAGCGTCAGGAAAAAAATACACAGCACCAAAACAGTATCGCTGCGTTGTCGTCCTCAAGTTCATAAAGCTAATGATTTCCATAACATCGAAATTCGAATTAGGTCATTAGAGTGTTGCAGAGAGTCCAGGACACTCCAGGAACATCAATACGGCACTATGATAAAAAAAATTGGACGGTTTGAGAAGCTCTGTACAGCGAAGATTTGTATCAATATACTCGGCAAGTTCAAAGCATACCAAGAGGCAGTATTTTCATCTTGATGGATATTGGTTAACCGACAAAACAGTCTTATTTGGAATTAAGCGAATCCACCACCAGATATTGTTGCTTGGTGCAGTTGATCGTTGATCAGACGATTACATCAGATTATGGTGCTGATGGCTATCCCGACATGATTATTATTTGTGCCTATAATTCAAGGTATTTATGGTGGACAAGTGATTTGCTTTTTTTATTTTTATTTTTTTTATTTTTCTAACCACTATCCTAGTTGCCCTAGCAACCCTCAGAAGTTTACGGAGTAAACTTGTACGAGTTAGGATAGCGGGGACCTTACCTTTTATAGTGGGATCCGATACCACTTCTGGGACCATTGGAAAAATTCCGCTGTCGATGGGGGTTGAACCCACGACGGGCAGACGGCTGATTAAGAGATAGACACCTTAACCGCGTGGCTACCTGTCAATGATACGTTTGGGGTTTTCGACGTCTATGGTTTATATCAACAAGTCCAATACCACTCACGCCTTGAAAGAGGAAATTGAGCCTTGTGTCATGGTACTGAGTCACGTGTAACACTCCATAAAGTCAACGTGATTAAATCTCGATGTGTGCTAAGACAACCGAAATCAATGATAGAACTATTATATGTTAGAATTGTTAGATGTATGACTATTCATGTATTCATGTGATATCTATAAATACCCTGTGATACACCTTTTTGAAAGTATTAATGCCATAAATTAAATTGTATATGTGTGAATATAACAAACTTTGTACTTTTCAGCTATCATGTATGTATTATGTCGTACTATTTCATTATGTGTTATGTTTTATTATGTATTACATTTTATGTATAGGCCTTGTTGTCATAATTTTTTTTGTACTGTATTTGAGGTCATAAATAAATAAATAAATAAAAACAAATATTGATATAAACGTCGCTCAATATACACAAGAAAACACAACTTGGATTATCTAGTCTATAGACTAAGTAGGTACGTCAGTACCTACACTAAGCAAATAGTCTGTTCCGCTTTGTAAACATTGGGGTATCAAGAATCATCAATAAAATGGAAGAGATTGCATCAATCTGGTATATACTCTCGACAAAGTATTCTTGAAATGGTACACCAACTTTTTTCATATTTTGACTGCCCGAAAGGAAAATCTATAATCGAGCCTATAATAATCGTGCAGAATCGATTTTTCAAGTAGGACTCGATCAGTCCTAATTGTACTGGGAGCTGAGCATTTATAACCTTCTTCACTTTTAACAGATTTCTACTTTGTCATTATTCCACAATTCAGTAAAAAGAGCTCGTTGAAGTTGAAGAATTACTTTTTCCATTTCGCAAATGAATATTATTTTTCAATTTATAGAATAAAAGGCTGATGCCAAAGGGAACGCGTGAATCCCTTTTTTGTAATTTTCTTTCTGTGAAATATAATAAACGATTTCCTAGTTGTTCTAGACCTTTTCAAATCCAGTTCGTTCAATATTAAAAGAAAATATACAGCGAACGACTCGTTTATAAAATAACAAACAGGTCACTCACTATTTCGTTTGGTATGTAGATGACAATTTGATTGGCCTGAATTTGATGGTAGTTATTTTGTGTGCGGAATAATTAATGTTTACCTGAAAATATTATGAATTCGAATTAAACAATCAGAATGCAAATATTCGTCAAGTTTGCAATTATGGGTTATGGTTGGATGAATTGTGGATTGCAATGAATAAAAATATCGAATATCAAAAATTCTCATTAGTAGATACCTAGTTATCGCTTTACAATATTGATTGCGCAGATGATGACCAACTGAACATTGTGGATGGATGGATTTTGAAAGTAATATTATTGTGATCCATATTGAAAACCCGGAAATATTGGAAACTCGTTTAGGTTGCATCGAACATTTTGAATGACAACATCGGAAATTAGAAATATGGAGGTTTCCAACCACACAAATATAGGCAACACCTATCGATTATCTCTTCGAATAATTTATCGAATTCTGCTCTGATATCATATAGTTACTGTGACAGTCAAACAAGAAAGTTTTTTATTTAGTTGAAGAAGGCGGGCAAACCATGTAATAGGTTTGCCCCAAGGTGGATATACGATGGTGAAACAGCTCTTCAATTGTTTCTGCGAAAAACTTGTAGACCGTTTGAGAAAGTACTAATATTTCCACGACTTGAATAAAGATGGCGGTAAGATCGATTATCGAAGAAGATTTCTGTTGCTTACGTATTTCTGTGGTTCGCATCTGACAGACGTGACTTGAAACGACATTAAAACAATATATTTTCTATAAATCTGGAATGAATATTGATATTTTGACTCTTATCAGTCATTTTACATCTAAAACAGATGCAACTGATAAAAAGATGACAGAAGCACAGTTTCTGTTTTACCGACACAAGATATGTCGCCATCTCTGTTAATTTCAGGAAATATTACTACGGTATGAAATCAAGTAGGCAAAGGTCTACAGTTTATTCTAGTGCTTGTTAATAGGAAGCTGTTTCACCATCTTATATCCACCTTGGTTTGCCCGTTTGTTCCTATCATAACATAAATGAACTTATTCAATCGTGAAAAAGAAGATTTACGAACATCACGAGAAATATGAAATGTGAAATGAAATTTATTGGAAGTATAACAATAATTGTGATATTGCATTTGAGATATATTTCAATCGCTATCCAGGAATAAGACAACCTAATGAATTTATTTGCAAGATGTCCAGATTCATTGCTATTAGAATTCAACTTTATAGGCGATAACTTGAATTGGCACCTTTTTTCATGAAATTAATTTTTCAGAGAATTTGTAATAGAACTGTTGCATCATAACGCTCACTTTCTAGAATAAAAAAACAGAAGCAGGATATGGAAATAATAGAGCATATACATGGAATTGTCGATTTTTTTACAGAATGGGGAAACCAGCGATATAGCGACTATCCATTAGTTGTGGATGGCTTCATGCAAGGATTTCGATGAGCAGATAGAATGAGTAACAGGTGATAAAAGGATGGCTTTCCGGATATCGCGTGAGAATAATCCAAGACCGATCGCTCGTTGCTGCTTCCTCTCGTTGTTGTTCTGGCTTTGTATTTGTATTTGACTCGGCAATTGGCTCGGCAATTGAAAAAAGACTATATTTTCGAATCGAGGTGAAGTTAAACTTTCTGTGGCGTGTTTGTTTGGAATTCGTTTGATAGCCTTCACGAACATTATAGGTTTTCCTCTTGTGCAGTCGAAATATACACTGTGTCCGTAAAGTATGGAACGGATTCATTTTTAGCTCAACAGGTCATTTTTAGAAGTAATCCTGAAACACGTCGATTTTTGATTTTAATTTAACGTATTTTAAAATAATGATCTAATATACAGGGTGAATTACGTTCGAGTAATGACGTCACCGTCTTTTTTTATATGGAACGCCCCCATTTTGTCTCAATTTTCGGATTACTCTAGCTGAGCTGATTCCAAAAATGTGTCCCAACAGAAAATAATCGAAAGGATTTGTTCGCAAACATTTCATCTACGTACCTTCTAACATCTACAGCATAATGTGGAGGTGCACCATCCTGTTGAAACCATAAACTTTCATCAAAACCTCCAGGATAACGTCTGCTGGGAAACAAATTACGTAGAGTAGGTACGAGATACCCCCTTAAAAACTCAAGGTACTTTGCCCCGTTTAAATTACCACCACACAAGTACCAAACATATTTGGAAACAGCTCATTTTTATTACTCTAAACATGTAGCAAACTACGGGGTGTTACATTTAAACCAATTGCCGCTAGACAATAAGTATTTTTGATGATATTGTTACTTTACCTAATAAAGAATGTTACGCGTTACTTTATGAGCACACACAAAACTATTGTATGTTTGTCCACCCTGTACCAATTGGAATCAACATGTGATACATTTTTGGAATCAACTCAGCTAGAGTAATCCGAAAATTGAGAGAAAATGGGGGTGTTCCAAAAAAAAAAATGACGGTGACGTCATTATTCGAACGTAATTCACCCTGTATATTAGATTATTATTTTAAAATACGGTAAATTAACATCAACAATCGACGTGTTTCAGGATTATTTCTTGAAATGATCTGTTTAGCTAAAAATGAATTTGTTCCATACTTTACGGTATAAAAAAAATGCCTAGTAGGAGAAAATGTCATCATCAACAGCTTCTGATGATCTGCAGAACACAAATTCGGCTTGTATTGTTAAAATATTTGGAGTTCAGCTGAAGTTACATTCTATTCGGAGGAGACCAGATCAGTAGTGTATATTGGCCGGTATTGGATCCTCCCAATTACGGGTACTTGCTTTTCAATTGCGCAATAATTGTAATTACTCATTTTGCAGTAATTGGGAGGATCCAGTACCGACCAAGGGATTATCTCAACAGTAATCACCTAGTGAATGATGACTTGTAGAAAGACTGATTACTTGATTTTCATGGAATGTAATTGTTGTTTAAGTGTTTTTTACCATTTCTTCACGCAATTATATATGTGGGAATATCCATGCGTATGTTATTTTTTGGAACGAAATTGGAGATATCATATCATCTGATTTACTTACATACATCTATTCTGCTCGAGTCGGTGTGCCCAACTGGTAAGGTACTGAGGTTTCTCAGATATGCTTCAGAGAGGGGGTGTTGATTATCAGCGCGTTTGCGCATGGTAGAGCGCGAGGGTATCTCTAACCCCCTCTCCTTCTGAATTAATATATAAAGCTCGTGCTACTTTTGCTTGGAATTATATTTCTCCACATTTCGTAGCGTTGACGTCTCACTCCGATATCAGAAGCCGACATAAACAAATTCTTCATAATCGGAAAAGGTAAAATAATTTATCAATTCATTATCCAACTTTATTATACTCAAAATGTCTATTGGCAAATTAGATCTGGATGAAATCAATAGTATGATGAATCAATCTCCACAAGAATTTCAAACAATGCGATTATCGTCATTGACTGTGAACAAAGCATATAGCATTGAAAAGATTACTGCATTATCTACGAGATATGGGAGATCCATTGTAGTTTTATTATCTGATGAGGATGTTAAATTCAAATCATGGCTGCCTAAACGGGTGGCTGATCGATTGACTGATGAAATTATAAGTGAACTGAATTCTCCAAATAGCCATTTCACTTTGAGATATTTAGGAGAGAGCGCGCCTTCTTATGATGGAGCAAAAACTCGATCTTTGATTGAATTCGATTATCTACTTTAATTATTTGTGTGAGTATGAATATTCTTGATTCAATCATTATATCTAACAATATTTTTCCTTCCAGCAGTATCCAGATCTACACCAACATGTGGATGCAATACTCGCAACAAGAATGGCCAGAAGCACAGGACTTGAAAACGGCAATCGAGCGATTGCGATGCGAGTTCAACGATCTGAGTTTTGATGCTTTACATTCCACCAATTATGATATGAATATTTGTTTCGACAATGATGCGGTTCGAAAATGCATACAGCTTCATGAAAAGTATGAAGAGGGTTCCGGTATATGTAATAAATTCATATATGGAAGTTTGAACTTGGTACAATTTTGCGAGCAACTAGTCGATATTGACTTACATGATTTCCTATTCCAGTTGGTACCCTACTTACCAAAGGAAATCTGTGAAGCATATCACTTGAATGATGATGAAGAATCTAATCAATAAACTGTGTTGAACAATATGAATATCGTGAATAAAAAAATTCAACTGATTTCAACTGTTTTATTTCAATATTAAAACATATATGTTTGAACATAGATCTAGGTGAATAACAATAATGAATAATTAGTTTGATTACTCTTTATAAAATAATTCCATATAGTTTTTGTTTGATATTCACTATATAGATCCAATTTGAACAGTGCCATCTAGCGCGCTATAGGTCAGACACGCATCGTGAATAATCAAAGCGTATACTCTTGTATTTCCTGGAAACTTAGTCTTGCGAGTTTCAAATTCAACTTTGATATCTACTGTAGAAGCCTTCATAGCATCAGGTTGGTGGCAGCAGTCGATTATAAATAAAGGATTGTCGCGGAATTCCCCAAATGCCATCATTGGTTCACTCATATCTTTATCATAATAGTTCCGTTGGAATTGTTCATAAGCATAGTATGCTGGTGAATATAGCTTCTTATCGAAATCGAGATTCCACCTTTCATATGGATACACTTCTGAGTTGAGATATAGTCGAATATTATTGATGTCGGCATGTTTGAATTGTGTCGAATCGGTAGATCTGTCGTTGAAATTATTTGTGTGTTGAAATCCAATAATAATATAGCGGGGGCGTTCAAGACTATTTGTTGTCTTTATAGCCCAAATATCTGACGCAGTTTCTCGTAATGAAGGTAGTTCATAAAGATCCCACATTCTATAAGCCATCTTAACTTTAGCGTTTGCATTACTCTTATTGATTCGACTGAGTAATTTGAGCTTTTGTCTATCCTCTGGCATGATGTGCTTAATTTTCCATTCGATCTTATTTATTTTCAAGTCAGCATCAACCTCGCCAATGTATGAGTTTTTGAATGATCGAGCAATGATGAGTATGAGCTCTTGTTTAACATTCAGAATTCCCTTGGTGTAATCCTCAGCAAAACCCATCAAGTATTTGAGGGGTAATTTTCCACTGAAAATATGACTAGTGATATCCAAAATATCCTGTTTCTCTTGGTTGAGACCCCATCCCACAGTTTGCAATGACTTGTTGTGCGTTTGTCCATAAGATACCATAGTTTTCATAGCAGTAGTTATTCCAGGCTTTCGAATTACAACTACTTGCTCACCTCCCATTTCGTAACGAATTTCATCGAAGAGAAATGCTAGTGCATTATTTGATAAATAGCAAACTTTGTTCGGGTCTGTAGGGGTAAATTTACCTTCGATGTATATATAACTTTCTGCTATATCCAATATTAGGTCTTGAAAATTGATAGGAATTCTGATCTCATCTGAATTCTTATAATATGGTGAGCCATACGGTTTGTAGGTATGTTCGTGAAGGCTTATTAATGAATGATCCATAGTTGGTTCATCGAAAACATCCAATTTATCACTTGAGGTTTGTGCCACCATATTTTTCAGGGTTTTTTCGCAATTTCAGTCCAACGATCGACTCAAGAAAATTTTTATCCTCGGCTGATAGCTTATATCTTGACTGTTCGGAACAATAACGTGAAGTGAGCTTGTAATTGCGCGCACTCTTTTTTATATGCGTTCGGGGATCTCTCGAAATTTTCTGGGGTCGTTTGAACGAGAATCCCATCTTGATTGTTTAAGATAATTTCTTCAGTTCTAGTTTCACTATGATTTTTTCTCCTCGAAAATCAATCAAAGCTCCGTTATCATCCAAAATACTCAGAGTAATGTTGTCGATGAACTGACGCCCCTCTGGTCTGACCGGCATGTAAATAATATTTCGAGGCTCCTTAGATAATTTGTATCCTGGTTCTACATCTATGTCGAATTCGAATAGGGTATGCGCCTCCCCACCATTGAAATATGCTCCAGATATTATATTGCAATCGATACGTATGATTCTTACTCTCATTATATCCACAGGTAATGCGGATTCATGTCGTATATTTGGGTCCAATCGATGTGCTTCAAATCCTAGAAGTGGAGCAATGGAATTCTCGTGTGATAAATCAATCTCAAATGTGGAATGGATCACACATTTCAGAGTATTATTGTTGGCTTGCAATAAAAATACATCATTCATATCATCAGTTGCTTTATTCATTTGTGTTTTCATAATATTTTGTATCGTTTTATTAATCTCATCTATCTCATATACGCCAGGTGGAATTTTCACAGGAATTGTTGAAGCATTATCCGTCGTTTTATAGCCGATTACATTATTCTTCTCATCCACATTGAGGATAGAATTGTAAGAGTAAAATCCATGTAAGCCTAATCCATAACTATTGTGTACATCGAGTTCGATTGGCGGGTAAAAATTTGCGCTCAAGACGCTCGTTTGTCCAGTTAGTGTGAATGTTCGCGACATGACTGCAACTATCAAACTGATCACAATATTATATCTTCACACCATTTATTGCTGTTTGCAGCATGAAGAAATGCACCGCTTCTTCCCGGTTATGGTAGGTTTGTAATCAATCTCATTATTCGCACCAACGTTGACATCGCCCATGTTACAGTAGCAGCAGAATATTTTTCTAGGTGTGGGACCGTCGTTTATATCATAACTAGCTCCTTCAGTGTTTCCATCATAATGCTTATCACAATATTGATATTTCAAAATGTCCAAATCATTTTGTAGATATTCGGGCAGCTTATCCCACACCATTACAATCTCATGTGGGGCGCATGCGATCATCACTTCCTTTGGCATATCTGCAAGCTCTTCTTTGGACATTTTCAACAAAGTCCCCAATTTAGAGTAAGCTTTCAGTGAATGGCTCATTTTTTTGATGCTGTCACGATCCATAATGTGTGAGATATTATGTCTATCTGCTGGAGAGAAACTTCAAGCACAAATGCCCACACCAGAATGTGTTATATTTTTGTTGACGTTCGTAATTATACAATAGCTTGGTTGTCGTTGGGCCGCTATGAAAGTAGCGAATTAATTCTTCAGGAGGTGGTAAGTCTCCATAGCTATCGAAGTATTTAATCACCCTACCACGTTTTTTATATGCAACCCAGTGAGTACCGGGACCGCTTATTGTATCTAGATTGATGATGGCAGACTCGTTGAGATGTGGCCCAGTACTGGGTAGGTTATCGCGCATGAATACGCCTCGAAAATATGCCAAATTTGTCTGTTGTGCAAAATTCTCAATATCAATATTGCTCAAAGGTCTTCGGGGTAGGGTGTCTATTAGTTTTTTGAATCATTCGGTCTTAAAAAGATGCCCATTCCTTTTCTATAGGGCTTCAAATAAACCCCTTTTCCATTTTTACCAATTGCAATAGCTTCCATATTCCTATTGTGGCGATTTGCTTCAATAAGTTGTTCCCTACTCGATTTAGCAGTCTGAACAGCTTTCGCTATACCTGCAGCTGCTCCTGCGATACTTCCCAAAGCAGATAATCCTGCAAATATCGGTATGAGGGGTAAAATTCCTCCAATTTTGGGGATTGGAATTATGCGAGGTGTTCGAATATTCTTCTTACCTCCAGCAACTCTCAGATATTTTTTTGCAGCTGTTAGAGCGATACTCGACACTTTCTTCATATTTTTGTCGAGCTTCTGATCCCCACCTGCCAGACGCAAAGCTCCTCTGACTTTCTTAACTATTCCCGAACCGAAAGCAATTTTTTTAGTCTTCCCAACTCTATTCTTAGATCTACTAACTCTACGACAGCCCATACCAAATCGTCTCTTTCCTTTCATTATATTAGTCACCAACCAAGCTGCAGCTTTTTCTCCAATGCTTGCTTCTTTTGATTTCACTCTTTCCCACGCAGCAAGCTCTAGTTGCTCATCTGCTTTATGTCTATTCGTTAAGTTACTGCTATTCTGAGAGTAAGCAATGTCGTGCTTTTTACATGCAATATCCAATTGATTGATTCCTGGATCACCTCTTGCTAACCGCTTCTGTAATTTGGTTCCAGGACCGCAATACTGATAACCTCCAGGTAAATGTAACTCAAATGGGAGTTTATTGATGAGAGTATTAACTAAACCTCTACCGCTTTTACTAGTTTTAGATGTGGTTTTACGTCTGCATCGCTCGACTTTCATAATATAAATGAGTTGTTCTCACTTATTCATCTTTATATATCATTCGAAGCTCGAACCATGCACATAGTGAAACAAAAAGAAAACTTCGTTGTGGACAATTGGGATCGCAAAATTGGGTATGGAAATGGGAAAGAAAATACTCCACGCCATGGGCATTTATTACCTTCCTCTATTCGGGGTCTTATTGTCGGTCCTTCAAATTGTGGTAAAACAAATGTGATGATATCATTGCTGACTCACCCATATGGGCTTCGCTTTGCGAATGTATATTTATACTCCAAGTCGTTGAATCAACCAAAGTATGTGTATCTTCAGGATGTATTACAACCAATAAAGGAGCTGGGATTTCATACTTTCAGTAATAATGCAGAGGTTATGGATCCGTCGGAAGCTAAGCCAGATTCCATATTCATTTTTGATGATGTTATCACTGAAAATCAAGATTTGATCAGATCGTATTTCAGTATGGGTCGCCATAAGCATGTAGACTGCTTTTATCTAGCACAGACGTACTCTAGAATCCCAAAGCAGCTCATTCGTGACAACTCTAACTTCATCATCATGTTTAAACAGGATGCAACAAATCTACAACACATTTTTTCCGATCACGTATCGCCTGATGTTACATTTAAAGAATTTCAAGATATGTGTGGAGAATGTTGGAGAGATAATCATGGTTTCCTGACGGTTGACAAAGACAGCGAGATATGCAATGGTCGTTATAGAAAAGGATTCGATAGTTTCATATATCCACGAGACCCTCATGCAGATAATCAATTGACCCTTGGACGTTGTGGTGACTACATAAACTGAATAATCAGAAGCTAATAGGGGTTTCTGAAAAGATTAAAATGGATGAGAATATGGAGAAGGATATTAATTTGAAACGCCAACTGATTGAAGCAACAGATGCAGTGAGACAAAAGTTCAATGCGATCAAGAGCGTTCGTAACGAGAATCAAGTTTCTCTTGAGAAGATATATGAACCTATAACGAAACCCCTGAAGGTAATATCCAATGCAACGGTGGCGAACCCAAAGATTGAAACTTCACACGCTTCAATGAATATGAAAGCACCAACTTTGGATACCACACCCATCACCCCATTATCAGCAAGTACGCCGAAGAATGATAGTAGCAGAAATAACGAATTTTTTTCACCTAAATGGGAGAGTAATGCTGCATCCAACCCTTCTGAATTATATCCCATGGATACACCCCCTTCGTCGACGATGTCTTCATCAGATGATACAATCACACGCATAGAAGTGGAGCGGGATGAAATTGCGAATAGACACATACATAAAATGAAAACTGGAAACTTGCGTTATGATACTGTTTATGGGGTATATGAAGATTCCTCTACAAAACAACTGAAGGTTGGTAATGCCGAAGTCAGTTTTCCAAGCGGACACATTGCATTTCACATCGGGAAAAAAATAAAACAATTCCCAGCCAATGCGCAATTATATGATATGATATTTCTCAAGCAACTGCCTAAAGAAATAGGATCTGAGAACCATAAAATATTTGCAACCATAATGGAAATGACTCGAGCGCCATACAAGAATTTCGATTTGAGACAAGGGTTGAATACTGCCAATACTAAAAAATTTCGTGAATTGATCGAACCGTCAGTTGGTGCCCCTTACGAAATGAGAAAGAGAGGCGGAATGGTGAATCAGAAGTTTCCTACACAGAAATACTTCACCACCCTGAAAAAGGAGTATGTTTATTGGAATAAACCTAGAGAACTGATTAATCGATTGAGATTATTATGGAGTTCAAGAATGTCTGGACATACTGGTCATGATAACGAAATAATGTCGATAATAGAAGAATTGCGTGAAGAACGTATTGTGTATTAGATATCTGGAACATATTTCGAATATATCTTATGATGAATATTGTTGAGATCGTCAGTTGCGCTCGATTTCGATGGAGAGTCGGTCAAAGAGTGATTAATTCAAGCAACAATAATGGATAATGTGAAGAGACAAATCGCAAACGAACTCCACACACCTGCTCGCCGTAACTTTAGGAGAAGAAGAACAATTATCAAAGGATTTGCTGACTTATGGCAAATTGATCTTGCCGAAATGCAACCATATGCTGAAGAAAACGATGGATATAGATATATTTTGTTTGTGATCGATTGCTACACTAAATATCTGTGGGCTGAACCGATCAAAAATAAAACGGGTAAGGAAGTCACTGAAGCAATGAGGAGAATATTGGAAGGTGTACAATACTCACCAAAGCATATTCAAAGCGACGCTGGCAAAGAATTTTATAATCGATGGTTCAATGAATTGATGATCAAATATAAAATGAAGCACTATTCCACATATAGTACGAAAAAAGCTGCAATAGTTGAGCGAGTCATCAGAACATTGAAGAATTGGATATACAAAGAATTCACAGCTCTAGGTAAATACAAGTGGTTAGAAATATTACCCCAACAAATCCATAGATATAATCATAAAAAACATCGCACAATTGGAATGAGGCCTGTAGATGTTTCTCCAACAACGTTCTTGAAAGCTTATAGTAATCCGAAAACGGCTCCGAAACCAAAATTCCGAGAAGGTGAAATCGTGCGAATAAGCAAGTACAAAGGTGTTTTTGAAAAGGGATTCGCAGCGAATTTCTCAACAGAACTTTTCAAAATTTCTGAAGTGAAGAGAACTGACCCCACAACCTACTTGCTCGAAGATATGGAAAAAAATCCGATCAAAGGATGTTTTTATGAAAAGGAACTACTGAAAACAAGAAATCCAAATATATACTTGGTTGAGAAGATTTTAAAACGAAAAGAAGGAAGACGATTCGTCAAATGGTTGGGATTCTCGAATAAACATAACTCCTGGATCAATGCATCAGATGTTGTTTAATGTATTGCCTCAATGAATAATAAAACATGTTATACTAATATGTTTTATTTATTTTAACAATTTGTTAGCAAGCTTATTCATGAGCGCTACTGGAAGCGCTGGATTGTTCTCCAGCTCCGAATGGATCAACTATACTTCTTGTCGTATATGGGTTCCGCACAACAACTCCAGAATTCTTCCTCAGAGTTTGTTTTTCGAAATTCAGGCACCAACATGTTCTGAAGTGGTGTTGAGCGTTCAAGAAGAAATGTCCCACATTCTCACATAGAAATAAATCAGAAGTGCATGAACTACACATTCCATTGAAACAATCATTTCTATAAGTATTGCACGATATACAACGCTGCTTCAATGGGCAATCATATTTCATACAATTCTTGCATACATTCCTACAAATTCCGAAATTCGAAGTTTTCAATTTCTTCAAGTCAAATTTGGAACATTTAGCCCCACAATCATCTCCCATAGTTGGTCGTAGTATTTCTCGAGGCGGCCGATTCTCATGTATACATATCGGGCATAATCCAGTACATGGATTAATCTCTTTTGTGTTGTATGCACTATTGCAGTTGTAGCACATGATTGTGTCATCAATTCTCACTGGAAAAGTCATCACTTTCGGTTTGGAATCCCACGATTTTGGAAATGGCATCTTTGACTATGTATTCTGTTCGCCAACCATGCGGAATTGATACTAACACTCGGAGCACACTCACCTCCTCTATTTATAACTACTGAAATTTTGGCTCATAACGTCACACTCCTCCTCATCTCCAGAAATATATAAAAGGAGAGGAGGGTTGTATGTGTGTCATCATTCACAACACAAATTTAGAAGAGTGAACATCATAGTCACAATGGAAGGAATCTTCAATAATATGGGAGAAATTGCTCAAATGGACTTAAATAATATAGCTGTAAGTAGTCTGCCAAAATTATTGTTCATCAGATATAATCATATACTTATTTCTTATTTCAGATCATAGAGGATGAAGGGGTGGAAGAAGAAGGAGCAGTGATTGAAATCGAAGATGATGAAGATGAAGGATTGGGAGATGACGTTCCCATTGTAGAAGACGAACTGCTAGCCATGCGTCGTCTCTTCAATGTGGAAGTCATAAGAAATCGCCCGAATCAGCTCTACTGTATCTCTATGAGCTTCGTGGTGGTTGAAACAACCGCTGGTGATAAGCATTTGTGCTTCAATTGCTTCACCTTATATACTCACAGGTCTCTGGGAGGATCGTACACCCACGTTGATGCGCACTACACGGCGAATTTCGATGGAATTCCAGTGACACAGCGCTGTGCGGTTTGTAGTGATCGCCTGTATTTGACGAAGTTGGTGGAAGTGTGCATTATATGCAATAACGCCCCTCCATTGAGAGCCAGCATCGTCGATGGTGATCTTGTCATCGATTGATTATTATAATTTAATGTTAATATTAGAAAAATAAAATTGTTGATATAGTCCGATATATTATTTATACCTAGCTAGTATACCTCGAGCAGCTGTAGATGTAAGATGTATAGCACTATAGATAAATTTGGTCGCAAAAAGAGGAAATCGATTAGTTTTCCACATGGGCGTCCAGGAATTGGATTCAAACTTGATAGTTTCGGAAATTATGATTTACAGGGTAAGCGACTAGTGAATGTGAGTTATCCTAAAAGTGGTGGGGATATTATAACATTGGATTTCCACAATCTACAAAAGTCTGAAATGCTAGAGGCGCTCAAAGAGATGGAGAAGCACGTCAAAGATTATCCGAAGGTTCTCACGATGTCACCAGAACTAAATGATTCAATTGTGGCGGTGAATCTCACATCTAAAAGAATAGATGAAGCGATATCGAGCTACGATGCCAAGATGATGGAATGCGTTAATAGAATATCGAAATTAGAAGGCATGATGCGATTTATAACTTCCCAAATGAATTAGTAGGTCTCTATCTACACGTGATTTTATTGTACATTGTAAGGAAAAATAATAAACAATGTCGAATTCATGACTTCATTATTCAATGTAGAAGATAACAAAGCGCACATAAAAATGCTACATATCAGAATGTGCGCATGCGCCATATCCTTATACATAACCAATACATATTTGCTCTGTTGATCCTTCAGATGGGTAATTATTTGTGGATGATTAATCAATCAACTGCGCATCCAAAAAATCATAAATAAAGTACTGCGCACACGCTAACTATCGAAGGAATAAACTTATCACAAGTTTGATGGAAAATATGTTCAAGGTACTCGAAACAGTACACAATTTTCCATACTGCGCATAACTTTTTTCACTGCGCATTCCAAAACACCCTGAAATGGTCGATTTTGAAAACGGTAAGGCCCACGCCTGCGCACAACTTTTCAATCTCATTAACTTGTTAATGGGATTCAAACGTATGATTTGAGCCCTGATGGTAACCCAATGTACTGCGCATAAGTTTTCCTCAAGACAAACTCAGAATGCTCATTTTGGTCGATCTCGAGAACCGTTTGACTTAGGTCTGCGCAGTTGATTCTAGGCACCAAAAATACTTATCAGTATTTTTGGCGCCTATTTTTTCCCCCACCCCACCCCCTACCCGGATAGCGATTTTTTTTTTTGCCTTCGGCAAAAAAAAAAAATCATGCGACATATCCACCGATATATCCACGATATATCCACCTCTACCCAACCTAACCTACCCTTGGTGGACCGGCGTCAAATTTTTGTGTTTTTTTTGTATTTTTTTGTAATTTTTTGTATTTTTTTGTATTTTTTGTATTTTTTTAATTTTTTTGTATTTTTTTTTTTATTTTTTTTTGTGGGGAAGGGGAATCATACACAGAGGGTTGAAATCTTCAATATACAGTTTATTCAAACTCGTCCCCACTACTCACATTCTTCAGCCTTGCCTGACAACTATCTGAAAATTTTTGAAAAATTTTTTTATATTTCTCTACCTCCAACCGGCTCTCTTTCAGCTCCTGGTCCGATTCGCTGAGTGCTGTCTTACATGCCTCCACGTTCTCTTTATTTTTTCTGGACCGCTCTTCCTGTTCGAGAATCTTGGATGCTTTCTCCCGCTTCAGAGCCTCCATTTCCTTGGCTAGCTCATCCATGCGAGCCGAAATGCGGGATCGCCATTCGCGCTGCTGTTGTTCTTCTTTCTCTTCTTCCTTCCTCACCAGCCTCTGTTTCTCGACTAACCTCTTGGCTTCCACTTTGGCTTTTTTCAACCGGAGAATTGCAGCTGCCAACTTCTTATCATAATCATCAAACGCTACGAAGACATTCCTCTCCTGTGTGAGAGGGATATCTTCGTCGATATCTGGCGCGACGTATTTTCTTGGGGCAGGTGTTGGGGCTACTCGGGTTGGCGTTGGGGCTGCTCGGGTTGGCGTTGGCGTTGGAGCTGATCGGGCCGGTATTGGAGCTGATGGGGTCGGTGCTGGAACGGCAGTCGATGTCGAGGCGATGGGCACCATCCACGGCGTTATAGAAACGCCCGTTTTGCGCCGACTATACGGTGTGTAAGCCGGCTCCCTCCCTTTCGGTTTCCTCTTCAATTCGGAGGATTTTTTGAAACCAGTCGACTGCTCAGGCATCGGTGTGACAGTAAATGGCCGCCGGACAGTGACGTCCGAAACAACCGTAACTGACGGCTGTTTATCAGCTCGCTTCCCTCTACTGGACGGCTTCCTTGTTTTCTTCAGCCCTACTCCGAGAGCTGTTCGAGTAACTGACATCGGCGATATCACCGTCGGTGTTGATAGAAACTCCTTGGCCTCAAGAAGTTCCTTCTCCTCCGGACTCGCCTCCACTTCAGTTATAGCTGCTATATCTGGCATCGATATAGCAGGATTCGGGGAAACAGCCGTATCCATAGCTGTCGGTATCGGGACCGTGTCGAATCCGATATCCGATTCGAACTCAATCCCCAACTCACTAATCAAGTCGTAATAGGTTGCCATTTTTGTTTTTTTTGGTGGTAGCACTTTGAATAAAGAAATACTTCAAGACTCAGAGAGCGTGGTAGCTTGAACTAAGAAATAGTCAAGACTGAATCGCTGTTCCTCGCTGAAGTGGTGAGGAAGCTTCACTCTCCCACTCCTCAATCGAACGCTGACCGCGCATACGTCTACTGTTGTCTCTCTCACACTTCAAACATTGCGGCTATATAACACGCTTTCACAACCATCTGTTGGGTGAGAGATGCGAGCATCTTTCTACCTGCTCGCTGGCAAAAGACCCATTCGTTCTGTTATACACAACATTCCGATGTTATTCTCAAAGAATGCCATGCCATTTCTATATCCACATTCCAACAGCAGACGCATAGGGTACAGTTTCACATAAAGTCATATTTCAAGAATTTTGTGACAAACATTCGAGGGAAAATCAAGATACACTATAGTGACGAAATATTTTATTTCATATGTATTTTATGATGCATAATAACAATATACAACTATGTACAGAAGGAATATTCTACATTTCTCCCTCAAGACCTTTTATCAAATCATCGAGATTTCCATTTCCATAATGATTGTTATGTAATTCGTGTTCTACCTTATGCTGAATAATTTCCTTATGACCCCACGGCAGAGTCTTAGTTGTATTAGGTATTACAAATCTCTTATCATCGTGTGAAGATAGGGCAATTTTGTTTCTCAATATGGTATAAATATCATGCAGTTCACTAACAAAAGTATTCATTTTTCTAAAAATGAGGCCACCCCTCTCAACGATTTTTCTATAGTCCTCCGAATGAATTTGTTTCTCGATCACAGATTTTTTTATACCCTTTGCTTTCTTCACTTCATTTTTCAACGATTGTACGTAATACGCTTTCGCCCCAGTCCCGTAAAATTTCATAATAGGATCGCTAGGAAATTCATCTTTCATTCTTCCAAGAACTGACTTTCCTATGGATATTCCAAGACAATTACCCTCCTTGTAATTGGAAGTATCGAAACTATCTGGATTATTTTTCATGAAATCATAAAAATTTTCTGTTTCTACTTTGAGAATGAGAGAATCGGTATCTGTGTATAATAAGGACGCATTTCGCCCGAACTCCTTCTTTATACAACCATAGAAGAAATCGTATATCACAGTTTTGGATAATTCCAAAATGCAGAATCCCAAATACATCGGTTTGTCATAATTGATTTTTACTTTACCCATATGAATTGCTACGAAATTTTCGTTGAATCTCGAAACAGTTTTGAAATTTGGTCGCGCTATATAAGCGCTGGCACCTAAGGTTCTGCGAATATTTTCCCAATGAGTCAAAAGTTTTATATCACACCTCTTATCTACATTCTCCATCGTTTTACCATACACCGAATTTACCATACCCTTATAATGTCTATTCTCAAATTTACTAGTTGCCTTATTTCTCATTTCGGTATTTAGATCTATGTATTTCTTGAGCCACGGAGACTGATTGAACTTCAGTATTCTATGAATTTCCACCAAAATTAAGCCGTTCTCAATTGCTTGCTTCAAATTCACATAATGAACGATGTATTTCTTCTTATTATTCAAATTTGGTATCAGCTTTGGTATTTTGGATTTCGATTCTGGTGGAATGATCGACTCTACCAGATATGGAAGGTCTGAGTGGAGATCATGCAAGCTCTCTGGGTAATGTATATCGACTTCTAGCACATATCCCACTGCATCATTACTTGAGGTACTCATGACGTCGAATTTCCCTATTTCGGTGGGAGACAACCATTCAAAACCATCAGTTGGTAGTGTTTGGCTCATACTATGTCCGTAAAGATTCGTTGCATCCAAATACATAATGAATGAGGATGGTGCTTGTCGGTCGAAGTTTGGTAATAAAATGTTATTTGCAATATGCTTTCGTTCACTACATTGACTAATGCCACCACGAATTCCTTTTTTGAAAAAATTCAACATGTCTATGTCAGTCAACAATTCCAACTTCACTTTAGTATATCGTAACATAGCATCCCAGGAAAGACCAGGAGAAGTGTAATAATGCGCGGGATCCAACTTATATTTATCCAAAGAAATATTGCGGAAATTCTCGAAAACGTCACACAGAAGAAGTACATCCGACTTCAGATAAATATCAGAATAATCGCCCAAGGTGCAGCAGTTGAATGAATTCCACACTAACTTTGCTCTACCATATTCTTCATCAGATATATGACGCTCATTCAAACTATCATAAAATTCCATTTGCGATGGCAAATCTTCGTTATCTAATCTATCCAAATTATTAACAAAACTATATGGAAATACACCTTTTTTCCTCATCAAATTGAATTTTTCATCATCTGGAAAATATTTTCTTGTTACTGGGAACTGATCATCTTTCAAACTCTCACCCAAATTCTGCAATGAATCAGCCATAAATCTGAAGCTATCTATGAACCTCAATTTTAAAAATATATTCTTCAATTGCCCATCTCTATCGATATAATTATCGACATGTAAATGCCTTGTGAATGATACATATTTTTCTTTCGTTTGAGGAATTACTTCGACTTTATCTCCCTTATCGAAAAGTTCTTTGATGAAAAGATGACAATCATACCCACTCAAATTATGGAAAACGATAGGAATAAAATATGGAATCTTGAAATTAAGGTTACAAATCGAATGTGCGGCACCATATCTTTTTTTTCCAGTTAAATGGCAATGATCTCTAACTTTGATATCACCATCCACAAATGGAACTTCACAAATACCGCAAGCAGATGCATTATCGAATTCAAACTGTTCCGCCCTAGTCAATTTATGCATCGGTACAATGCGTTTCAAGTGTTCATTATAAACTTTAGTCAAATCATCTTCAATCTTAGAAACAAATAATTCCGCAGCATTTTTTCCTCTATATGTCACGAACTTTGTTAATGAATCATCAAAAGAGCATTTAATCAAATACGCAAAAGAATAGGGTTCATGTTTATATGTCTTATGAGTAAATGAAGCATCTGGATCCATTTGACACGAATCCATAGGTTTCAGAATCGATTCAAAATCCGCATATACTATGAATGGAACCTGCAATTGCTTCTCAAAATTCTCAAATTTTAAAATATTTTCTGGCTCAGTCTTACCGAATTTATCGAGTTTCAAATTTGTTGTAGGTAAAACGCTGTAAACGTGATTACAATCATGCGATCTATGCCTCAATAAAGATATCTCATTCTCAAAGTACAACAAACAACCATCGCAAAAGTAATACTTGTGTTCATGTGATGAAATCTGACTCGAAACTAATCTGGATAAATCTTTTATCCAACAATAATGATTATTTCCTTTATCGTCGGTCAAGAACAATAAATTTACATGATTACCAAGCCTATTACGTGAATAATGAAGAGGACCGACAATCTCATATTTCAATTTATCCGACTCATAAAATTTCTCGAGACCGTAGACATTGATAGAACAATCATTCATAATCTCAAACATAGGTATATCTCGCAAACTCATTGGAAAACTTATACCTGCCAGGTTGAGCACTGTCGCAAAATGTGGATATGACGACACTCTTTGAACATTGCTAGCTGCGGGATATAAAGCAGACGTGACTGCCCAAGCGAAACAACATAAGTCTTGATTTACCACATTGATGACTGCCTTCTTATTCTCGATGAACTTCGGCAGCTTTATATAGGAACACCCTTTCAATGGGCTATACCTGTTGACGTTAACTTCCAAGAATAATATTTTTTCCAAAGCCCAACCTACAAAACGATCAAATTCATTATTCGAGACCATTATAATAATTTAAAAATAAACTCACCAGAATCTCGCTCTTCAAACTCAGTAGTTTGACTTATCATGACATCTTTGAAGATATTCATCATATGTCCCAAATTACTTGAGCGGGCTATAATCTGATTCGGAGTATTGAATGATTTTATTTCTACAATATCTCGAGTTTGATGGATATAGCGGCCAAATACCTCCATATTGGCTTTGAAAGTTACATGCATGCCCAAAACATTTTCGAGTAACGCAATAACTTTCTGTGATATGTTGCTGAAGAATAATTTATAATCCAGAGTTTCATTGTCGGAATTAACTCTATAGCTGATGATTCTGCACTTGAAGGCGCTATGGATTACTTTCACGCCGCTCGATAACTCGACACATGAGCTCGTTCTATGTTTTAACGTTCTTCTATGAGAGCTCATATCACCTTTGGGCACCATTATGTTACAGCAATGGCATAACTCTTCCAACGATGTTGACGATGGTGGATTTATCTTAAGCTTCTTTGGAGGATGTGTTGAAACACCGGCAGTATTTGGGCACGATGTTCTTTCATGTCGACGCAAATTATCGATGCGAGAAAACTTTTTATCACAACTACTGCACGCGAACATGGCTTCGTAACAGTTCATATATTCACAACTGAAGTTTTAGAAATAATGCATCGAGTAGCTATGCGTCCGAATTTATATTCTCGGAAAGAGGAGGGGGGCTTGGAACTCCCCACTACATCCGTACACAGCATAGCTGGCAATCAATGTGACTGTTCATATTCGCACCAGTCGAGTATGGCGACTCGACGTGGCAAGAAGTGTTGTTCAACTTAGTTATGGTATAATACGGCAATAATTCGATGTAATTCCTATAGTTTGTGTAAATTGCTACAATTACAAACACCAGGATATACTTTCGGAGCATCAAACCACAGTCGTTCCTTAGAGAAATCATTATTCACAAGGTAATTACTGTTGAAATAACCCATTGGTTGGTACTGGATCTTCCCAATTACTGCACAATAAGCGATTACAATTATTGCGCAATTGAAAAGCAAGTACCCGTAATTGGGAGGATCCAATACCGGCCAATATACACTACTCAGATCGTCTGTCAGGCGATTCTGCACTAGTCAACTCATTGACGCCTCTAGAACATTGTAGATTGGTAGTCATGACAGGCTTAGATTGGCTACCCTTTCATTGTCAAGCTTGAGGCATGCTGAACTTCAGAGAATACCCTCTGACAATGATGGAAATAAGACCTGGTGGCGCTACTGTTCAATTGTTTCAGCAGACAAATCCTTGATTTGAAACAATTGAATTTCAGCTCATTACGTGGGGTTCTTATGTACAACAATAGTTGGCGATACTGTCGAAAGATTTTTGAAGAATTTTCTTTCAATCATGTTCGATACATATTCGCATCATACTCATTGGAAAATGGCTCCATGAAATTGTTAGAAACGATTAGAAGTCATTCAGAATCAAATATTCATACTTTCGTGTTGACACCTGCAGTAACCTGTAAATTTGGTTGAAATCGCGGCTTCACTTAGCGAGTTTTTTTTCTATCGTTTAATTAGAAGAAGGAAAAAGTGTCAACTTTTGGATTGGTACAATTCTTCATTCATTCATATTAAGAAAGAGGACCCTTTGGCCTTCATCAATGTGGAACCTATAAATACATATAAATCCTTATACAAAAACCCTGTACATTCTATTCGGGTTTCAGCAACGGTCATCGGAATACTTAGGTACTATCAGATTTTTTCAAGGTATCACAAATTATAATGAAATCAATTTTTTTCTACTCCTACCTCTACCCACACGATTCTAGGAAAGTGTTTCTTCTTTGAATGTCGTCAGTTCCTTGAATAATATAATTTGAATTGCTGCGAAGATATAAACATCATGTCAAACAAGTAGTACAGAAGAAGTATAAAAAAGCTGTTCTGTTAATGGGAGATATTTCAACGAAGGAAATTCCGATGAGATTCATATGTTGGATAAACCATTCACGATAAAAACTATCAGAATAAAACGAGAATGAAGGAGCTGTTGAAAGTTCAAAAGAAAGTACAATAATCGTAAAAACGAGCAGTGACAATGGCAATAAAATGGGGAGAGGAGGAGATATCCAGGAACATATCTAAAACCCGATTTGAGTTGGATATAGGAAAACACAAAGGGAGGTGCTGTTATTATGGAGTGTCGATAAATTTTAAACCAGAAACATGAAACTATTATGGAAATAAATACTGGAGAGAGTAGGTAGGTATTACAAATTAATATAAATGGAGTGGTATATGGGGAAATAAAAAAAATCGCAGACACTGAAACGACATGAAAATATGATTTCATATGACTGTGTAGTTGAAAAATTGAGATCAATGAATGCGATCTTATGTAATGGGATTATGGAAAACATATTTCATCATAACATGTAAATCGTATTCTGTGTATGATTATGGTAAATGAATTTCATTACCCTCATCATTATACAAACATGAATGTACCAATGTATTGTACTGTATATACACTTCAATTGAAAATACATTTCAGTTTATGCATTGGATGATGAATCTTCTGCATTAGCAGCAATAGCAATCATAAATGAGTGATGAAGCCAGATTACTGACGAAAATTATGCCGCAAACCAAGAAAAAATCAAACATACATCACGTTTTCTGAATAAATGATCTATGAATATTGTCACGAGTAGAACGTTCAGTATATTAGAGTATATTCCAAATCGATATTTTATAGTTTTATGAATAATTATGTCATTAATAATTACTGACATTGAACTAAACGTGCTAACTGAGGAATCCATGCAGAAACGTAACAACATGAACTTATATTTCTTATAAATAGTTAATGTAAGGATTCTGAAGTAAGTCTGGTCTGAGGCTACTCGTGACACAACATCAACGTAATGTAAGTTAGTTTTAGGATCATCTCCATCTTGTATATTCAAATTCATAACCATATGTTACTCTTGTTATTCCTATATTTTAATGAATGTTGTTATGTTTAAAATACCACAAAACTATTAGTGCTTATCATTATAAAATACCTCTTGCTACCCTCTGTAGTAACCCCCTGATCACGACCTGAGGGAGCCTTCACCCCAAAGCTTCCCCCTAGTTGTGACAAATATTCTATGAACATTCAAGGAATAATCGATGCGAATATTCTACAACATGGCATTTCCGCGGATAATTAAAATATTCTGAGGATATTTGTGCATGCTATCTGTTTTTTAACATTTTTTTATAGCACTATATCTATACCTATCTATTTATTTGTAGGTTTTCCTTCTCTAATTATGAACTCCGCGCTACTGTCTGCATCAATCTGTTCATCGAGAGAAAAGATCTGCGATTCCTTTAATCGATGAGCCTTCGGCGTCGGTGGGGCTTCTTCCTTCCTTCCTTCCTCCACCTATCCCTCTAATCCGCTACCCCCAGCTCCTTCCTGCCGTCCTCAGTGTCATTACAGATTGGCCGTCGGCTGTTGATCCTATCGACTGAAGAAGCACGTGTCGATCGTGTTACGGAAAACGGCCGATGAATACCGGAACACCGGAAGCTCCGAAAAATGTCGGCCTGGGGTTGCTGATGATATAATGGCGACTTCCGTTTGATCAAGCCTAGAGTTTCCTAGCGATGGCGGTAGGGTCGGAATGGGATTATTCAAATCTGGGGTATTCTGGATATTCCTAGCCTACCAGTGGATGAGCTCGATTAGGAAAATATACTTAGTTATTTGCTGAATGAAATTGACCGCTGAAACCTCCGATCAACGAATCCAGTAGAATAGTAAAACCCCAAATTGCCTGAAGCCAATATGTAATTCATATTCATATGTTTTTTCCACATCGTAACATTTCAAAGTGATAATAATTATTATACCATATTTTCTCAACAATTATATATATCCTTCTGTTGGTTCTTATATGAGTCATATGAGTGTAACAAAAGCTATTTGTTCCATGTTCGTCATATAATACAGTGCCACATTTATATATAGGTGGTTTATAGATAGCACGTCTTTCTGGAGATTGCGGTATTTTTGGCGAATGCGCCAACACCGCTAATTTCGTTCAACCGATAATCGACCGAACGCTGACAGTGACAGCGCAAAACTTATCGTTTTCAAATCAAATTATGTTTGATGGTTCATTAAACGGGATATTTCCAGTTTTGTGTGAAAATTTGAATAGGATTTTATTTAACCTTGCTCCGTGCTCATTCTGTTCAAGTCGAATTTAAAGGATGGTGAAACGCTGTTGAATATGTAAGAGACGATTTAAAAGTGGTGACTAGAACACATCATTCCACTGGTGAGTGTCGTATCATTAGTTGTATAAACATTATTCACCCACCCTCATATGTAAAACGATTTTTGGTTATTTGAAAACATTCTCGGGTTTCTCCGAGATGAAAGTGAAGATGAAGAGTGTATATATGTAAAAATATGATCAAGAAAAAGAATATTTCAAGAGACGCTAGAGCTCGCTCGCATAATTTCACTATAAGTGATAAAATGGTTGGCCCAAGTGGTAAGAATGCTCAGAGTAGTAGATAAGCCTATATTTAGTAGTATTGAATAGTAATAACAACATGTTTGATATTATATTTCTCAAGTTCGAAAAAACTTCATATTGCCGAAAATAGTTGTGACAGTGAATTAAATCTATTATTATTCGGGTATTGAATCGAAGATGTATATTTTCAGAAAACTTTGATATTACATTGTTTTCATTCAGTCTTAGGAAGAATGGATACGATAATTTTGTTTTGTAACAATATTCAGAATTTTAATGTTAATATATCCGTACAACATTGCAATGTCCTATGTTCCTTTTTTTGTAAAATTTATGACAAGTGAGTAACATTACAAAATTTACTTTTATCAATTTGTTCTCGAAATTTCAACCATTTCATTTAACTTTAACTCACTTTCAGAAATTTCTCCTGATGCTGGCTTGACGCCAAAAATGTTTGAGAATTTGCTTGTGATTAAAAAAAATGTCAGTGTACTTTCGGTGATATAGTAATTCCTGTGTTCTCCCTAAAAAAAAAATTATAAATCCACATGAAATTAATACACACAGTCATATACTTCGTAAATGTTTTAATTCTACATTTATATGAACAGGGTGATTGACTATGGATTTCACGACTTTGATAGCTGATATCCTGAAAACTGAAAGAGATATTCAAGATTCGAAAAAAATAACTCAATTTAGATGCCGTTTTATTTAGGAACTAGATTATGTTTCACATGATTCCATCATTTTATATATATCATTTATACCATACAGGTGATGTCCCTATCTTAACTTTTTATTTACTATCTACTGACATTCAATAGAAACAAATACAGAGTGGTGCAAAACTCAAAATTCTGAACCACCCTGTTTTGTTTCAATTGAATATCAATCGATAGTAAATGGAAAGTTAAGACGGGAAAATGTAAGGCGTTTTGAGCAATAATGGATAGTTTCGGCACAAAAAGTTCCTAAAGTTGAAAAATCTCAATTTTTCACACCCTATATCTCTGTTATGATTTACCCTAGACCCCAAGTATAATGATTGACGAAATCAGCTCTTCAGGGAGAATTCAAATATGTAACAAAATATAGGGTGTTCCATTCGAACTAACAAAGTTGTTGCTACTTTTTGGTAAAAGCGGCAACGCCGCAACGCTGAAAATATTTTCATCGAATAGAACCCCTCATTCTGTGCCTGTTATGAGAGTGAGGTTTGATGGACTGTATTTTACCAATGATCAAACATAAAAGGAAAAAAAAATGCTTGGTGCCACTTCCTACCTGATGAAGCCGGGATGTTCTACAATGGCAGTTTTCAATGATTGTCCACACAGGATAGGGGGTCACTCGATGCACTTTGGTTCGCGATTTTGATCACCTTTTTTTTGAGTTTCTCAGATTGAGAGGAGTTTTGGCTGGTTCACTTCACTGTGTCTCAAAAGCGTATATTTTATTTTCTTCTTCTATTGTTCATGCGCGGTTAGGCATATAAAGCTTTACCAAGCAACAGGGAGGGACATATACTACTTTCAAATATTAATGGTATTTGAGTGGCTTGGCTTAATTACATATACTTATTATTTATTAAATGCAACTTAAAGTCGACTATGACGCGACATACCGCCGACCTTTAAAATACATACTTATTATTTTAAATTTAAATATCTGATAGGGGAAGCGGCGATAGTTTTATTACCGGTCTCTTCAGGAGCCCATTTTTTGTTCTCACAGTAACTACCCGGGTGATACCATCCCTGCCAGGATGTAATTCCACAATCCTGCCGAGCGGCCAGTTCAGAGGAGACGTATTTTCGTCGTTAATTAATACCAGTGTATTAGGTAGAATGGGTTTTGAAGTGTCAGTCCATTTTGATCGTTGCTGGAGATTATGGAGGTACTCTTTGTGCCAACGAGACCAAAAGTCTTGATGTAAACGCACTAAAAGTTGCCATCTTGTCAAATGATTCATCTTTAAATGACTCAAATCAGAGTCTGGAACACAAGTTAATGGTTCGAGCGTCAAAAAATGACCGGGGGTTAAAACTGAGAAATCTTGTGGATCATTACTTGAAGCATAGAGAGGACGCGAGTTGAGTACCGCCTCGATTTGGACAAGAATAGTATATAATTCTTCGTAACTTAATATCTGTTCCCCAATTACACGCCGTAAATGGGTTTTGACAGACTTAACTCCAGCTTCAATCAATCCGTTGAAATGAGCTCCTCTAGGGGGGTGATGAGTCCAAGAGATAGACTCTGACTTTGCAACGGTCACCATAATATCAGAGAGATACCGTTGAGCGCCAATAAAATTTGTGCCGCAATCGCTGTACAGCTGACTGCACCTTCCGCGACGTGCTATGAACCGCCTAAAAGAAGCGAGAAAAGCTTCAGTGGATAGATCTGATGCCAGTTCAACGTGTAGTGCCTTGGTTACGAAACACACAAAGAGACAAATGTATGCCTTAGATACCGAGGATTTTCGCGTTTTGCCGAGTTTGATAGTAAATGGTCCCGCATAGTCCACTCCCACAATTGAAAACGCTTTGACCTGGGAAATTCTACACGACGGCAAATCACCCATAGGGGGTTGGAAGTGAGCAGGATTGAGACGAAAACATTTCATACATTTATGCACAACTTTTCTAATCGCCCTTCTCCCCGACAAAATCCAGAAATTCTGCAGAATTAAGAAATGCAGTGCCTGAACGCCCGGATGCATATTCGAATTATGAGTCTCTTCGATGACAAGATCAGTCAATCGACTCACACGCGGTAACAAAGCGGGGTGTTTTTTGTCATATGACAATTGGGAAAAGTGCAATCTACCGCCGACCCTGAGAAGACCAGAGGGGTCCATGAAGGGAAACAATTTTCTTAGTGGTTTGGAAACAGGTTGTTTTTTATCGAGCCTGGAAATATCAGCAAAAAAATGAGTTTGCTGATTTCGTTTTATTAAAAGACAAAGTGCTTCCTGAATTTCGAACTGATTTAGAAATCCAGTTTTTTTATCACGAGGAAAGCGTGCATTATGTATGAAACGTAAGATATAGGCCACGATTCTTTTTATTTTGGCGAGGGAGGAGAATTTATCGAGTAAATGATCTAAGGAGTCTAACGTTACAACATTAAACAATGTTAATTTGCGTTCTTCTAGTTCACATTCAGGAACCGAAGTTGGAATTTGTAGATATGGCCAAAGATCAGGTGATAGTAGTAGAAACTCTGGCCCAGACCACCAAAGAGTATGATGGCATAATTCTGAGGGGAAAATACCACGACTAGCACAGTCGGCCGCATTTAGTTTGGTAGGCACGTGACGCCACCTCGAAGGAGGGATTTTTTCTTGGATATAGGAACTTCTATTGCTGACAAAAGATTTATATTTATGGGGTGAGTTTTTGATCCATGTGAGAGCAGCTGTAGAGTCTGACCATGCGAATATTTCGTCTATCACAAATTTACCTCTGTAAGTGTAGAGAACAAAATCTACGAGTTTAGCTAAGAGAACCGCAGCACATAATTCCAGTTTTGGAAGTGAGATGCGTTTGAGGGGGGCTACCTTGGACTTTGCACAAATTAAAGAAATTTGAGGTTTATCAGAGCCCAATGGGCAAAATCTGAGGTAGGTTATCGCCGCATAACCACGTTCTGAGGCATCACAAAAGCCATGGAGAGAAAAGGAACCAGGCAACTTGGAAAGAATGTGTCTTGGTAGTTGAAATGAAGATAGAAAAGGGAGTTCAGTGACATACCGCTCCCAACTTCTCCTGATTTCAGATGGAGGATCTTCATCCCATGATAATCCCCGAGACCAGAGATTCTGTATAAGTAATTTTGCATAGAACGTCAATGGTGCTAGGAATCCTAACGGGTCATATATTCTAGCAAGTTCAGACAGTATCACGCGTTTCGTACAAGTGCGGTTGAGAGGCTTTACATCATAAGAGAAGGAATCTGAATAGGAATGCCATTTCAAACCGAGAATTTTGATCACATGATCCTTTTCAAAATCACATGAGAGAGATTCATTCTGAAGAAATTCTTTCGGTAAATCCGAAATGAGCTTTTGATTATTACTTCCCCATTTGCGTAAAAGAAAACCGCCTGAAGCAAACAATTCAACTATTTCCTTTTGTAGAGATAGTGTTTCGTCGAAAGAGTCACTGCCAAATAATAGATCGTCAACATAAAGGCATGTTTCCAGAATGTGAGCTGCACGGGGAAATCTGTCTCTTTCATCATTACATAACTGTAATATTGTTCGTAGAGCGAGATATGGGCTCGAGGCTACTCCAAAACTCACTGTTTTCAATTTATAATCCCTGATGGGGTCATTGGGAGAAAATCTCCAAACTATCCTTTGAAAATTCATGTGTTCAGGTGAGATTAAAATTTGTCTATACATTTGTTTTATGTCTGCGGACAAAACGTATGAGGGGAGTCGAAAATTCAGTAGGAGTGAAACAATATTCTGTTGTAACTTGGGTCCAATCAAAAGGGACTCGTTTAGAGATGGATAACCGGGAATATGTGCCGATGCATCTAGAACTACACGTAATTTAGTTGTAGTGCTTTCTGGTTTCAAAATACCATGATGAGGGATATAAAATACATTTTTTATGGGTACGGCACTTTCATCGATTTTTTCCATGTGACCAGATTCTAAATAATCGCTCATGAAAACGGAATATTGTTCATATAGATCGGGGTCATTCAATAATCTTTTCTCCAATGAAGCAAATCTACGTAAAGCGAGGGTGCGAGTGTCACCAAAATAAGGGATGAAGTCATTTTTAAATGGTAAAGACACCACGTACCTCCCTGTATGTGTGCGAGAAACATTCTTCAGAAAATGTCTTTCGCATGCTTCCTCTTCGGGGGACATTAGAGTGATTTCGGGAATTTCTTCGATTTGCCAAAATTTTGTTAGAGTTTTATCCAGATTAAGTGAATCGACAAGACATGTGAGAGAGTTTGTGTGCATAGAATTATCTGAGGTAGGTGTCGATCCCATCAAAATCCAACCAAAAATCGTTGAGAGTGCTATCGGCTCTGTCTTATCTCCTGTCACTTTATCGTTGAGAAGTATTTGAGCGAAAATATCCGCACCTAATAACATATCAATAGTCCCAGGAGTATGGAAATTAGGATCTGCTAAAGGCGAACCTTGAATGTGTGACCAAGACTTGTAGCTAATGTTTGAATTAGGTAGATCCGTACAAATATTTGGTAAAATAATAGCATCGAGAACAAGTGAGGGGTGATTTTTACCAATGGGGTGAATGCGACAAGTGATTGAGTGTGAGGTGGAGTTCATTTGCATCTGACCAATTCCACTTATTGAAATAGAGGATTTGAATCGAGATAATCCTAGTTGATTAGCGCATTTCTGCGTTATAAAGCTAACTTGGCTTCCGCAATCTAGTAAGGCCCTAATTTTCCGAGAATTATTGGAGAAGTCTACAATTTCCATTTGTGCGGTGGCGAGAAGAACGCCCTGTACATGGTTTACTAGTCCCGCGAGACTAGCAGCAGCCGCGGACGTCGCCGCCGCCGGGCCGGTTTGCGAATGATTCGAAACGCGCGCATTCGTTGGCTCATTGTTTACACGAGTCACCTGATTGGTTTCCGAATTGTTTATGTGCAACAAGGTATGGTGTCCTTTTCGACCACAAATCCGACAATTTGCTCGTGAGGCACAATTTCTTGCATGATGTTTTGTTCCTAAACAATTCAAGCAACAATTGTTCGCCCTAACAAAATCATTTCTTTCTTGTGACGATTTTGATAAGAAATCCTGACATGTATAAATGGCATGATCTGAGGTTTTGCAAGCGAAACAATATGTTTTATTTCCAGTGTTCGAAATCGAAATCAACGCCGACGACCTCACGGGATTCTGATAATTGGTATACGAGGGGCGAGAAAAAGCTCTCTTGTCGACGTGAGGCACTTTGTTAGAAACCTTTTGTGACGCACCTACGGTTTCTAAGGCATTACACTGTTGTGTGATGAACTCTTTGAGAGAATCATAAGAGGGGATGTCTGTAGAGTTTTGTTTGAATTCAAATTGAGTTATTGTGTGTGAGTCAAGTCGTTTCAATAACATAAAGAATAAGATAAAATCCCACTTATCGACAGGAAATTTCATGTTTTTTAGAGCTGATATGTTTTCATCGAAAGTGTCTATTAATTTGCGCAAATTCGACGAATTTACATTATTTTCTGGGATTTTATTGCAATTATCAATTTCCTGGAGATAAGCCGTCGCGATTAATCTTTTATTATGAAATCTCTTTTTTAGAGCATTGTAGGCTATTTCGTAGTTATCTCCTGTGAGAGGGGTACATTGAGTCATTGATAAAGCTGGGCCCTGTAGAGAGTTGCAGAGATGAGTGAATTTTTCAATATTGGAGAGATTAGGATTATTGTGTACTAGAGAATCATATATATCAATAAAGCCTGTGAATCTTTTGTAGTCTCCAGAAAACTTCGGAACTTCAATTCGGGGCAGTTTTACATTCGGTTGCGTAACGACAGGATTATTCGGAAGTTCGCTTTGATCGCCAAAAAGAGTATAGTAAGTGGTTTCAATAGAGATAGCTTCATCTTCGAAAGCCTTCCTAATTTTTTCGTGATCTTCGAGATTGGTACCGTCAATGAGCGCGCCAATTGAGAGAATATTCTGATGCGCCTTTTTAAATTCTTCACGAATTACATCATAACGCCGAAATGCCACTCTGAAAGCGCGATGATATGTAGCATCTGCTTCAGCCATAGCCGAATGTTGAAAGACAGTTTTCAATTCGTTAACATTCATGTCACGAAATGCAATCTGTTGTTTGAGTTTATTTACATTAGCTGCCATTTTAAACAAATTCGTGAAAATGAGTGATTGATTGAGTGAGTGAGAACGTGATTGGATACGTAAGTGTGTACTTGAGTGAGCGAATACGTGAATGAGGAATTACGTGAGTGAGGAATTGCGTGAGTGCGTGATTATATGAGTGAACAAGTGTGTGAGTGAGAGAGTGCGTGATGTAGTGAGTACGCTTATGATTGCGAGAGTAACGTTGCCAATGGAGTCAGTTATCTTCCAGAATCATTTATTATGGGTGATTCACAAGAGATACGCGTACGAAAATCCAAATTCCGATAAATCAGTAAACAAATGAGCAATCAGCTGGGAGGTGAACGTAGCAAAAAACTGACCAAGCGGATTGAGGATTCCCTTGGCAAAAAACGTGAACCTTGACTAGTTTTTGCAACCTCTAGTACGAACAGAATGATGATAATTCTGAACAGAAAAGAGGCACTAGAGAGAGAGATTTTAAATGCGAGTGTAAAAGAGATAGCGATATGATTTCCAATGAAATGATTGAGTAATTAATTAAACCAAGCCAAAAAATACAATAAATTCTGAGAAAACATCCGTTGCCTCGAAGGACCAAATGTTATGAGAGTGAGGTTTGATGGACTGTATTTTACCAATGATCAAACATAAAAGGAAAAAAAAATGCTTGGTGCCACTTCCTACCTGATGAAGCCGGGATGTTCTACAATGGCAGTTTTCAATGATTGTCCACACAGGATAGGGGGTCACTCGATGCACTTTGGTTCGCGATTTTGATCACCTTTTTTTTGAGTTTCTCAGATTGAGAGGAGTTTTGGCTGGTTCACTTCACTGTGTCTCAAAAGCGTATATTTTATTTTCTTCTTCTATTGTTCATGCGCGGTTAGGCATATAAAGCTTTACCAAGCAACAGGGAGGGACATATACTACTTTCAAATATTAATGGTATTTGAGTGGCTTGGCTTAATTACATATACTTATTATTTATTAAATGCAACTTAAAGTCGACTATGACGCGACAGTGCCTGTTGCCGAGTTTTCAAAGAATTATCTATCTTCGTTTTAGAGATACTTCTAATAGACGGTCAAAAAAAATCACCCTGTATATACCATATTCAGATCTAGTGTGAGAGATGATTCATGAGGAATCAAATGTAAACATTCCAATGACATCCAGTGCGCTGCGCTTTTTGAAATATTTTTCATATGTCATACCCACTAGAACAAAAAAGAGATATTTTGGAGTGCTGATATTTCTTCAATGCCTCCATAGAGTATATGGAAAGTAAATATTATTGAAATGGAAAAAAAAACATCCTCTGGAAGGAAGACATCACCTTACTAGAGTTACTCGACGTATTCTACATCATGGCTGATGGTCAAATGGTCAAAAATATATAAAATGAGTATACTCCGATATGGCAAAACATCAGACAGTACCTTTGAAATAACTGCTAATCAGAAATAGAAGCTATAAGCAATCAAGGTGGATATAGGATGGTGAAACAGCTCTTCAATTGTTTCTGAGAAAAACTTGTAGACCGTTTGAGAAGGTAGTAATATTTCAGCTACTTGAATGAAGATGGCGGTAAGATCGATTATCGAAGAATATTTCTGTTGCTTATGTATTTCTGTGGTTCGCATCTGACAGACGTGACTTGAAACGGCATTAAACAATATATTTCCTATAAATCTGGAATGAATATTCTTCTCAGTCATTTTTCATCTAGAACAGATGAAACTGATAAAAGATGATCAAGTAGGCAAAGGTCTACAGTTTATTCTAGTGCCTGTTAATAGGAAGCTGTTTCACCATCCTATATCCACCTTGGATGCAATAAAGTTATACTCGAAAAACTGCGCTCTGAACTTCAATCCGCATCCACCCTCACCGCCTACTACTCGTATCGTTTTGATGATCGAAAGCGACCTCCTCCAATCCCTATTGGATCCCCCAATGTCGTGTCAAAGCAGATTGCCTTTGGGGCCGTGTTGATTCCATCAACTTGAGAAGCGTGAGCTAATCATGCTATGCGAGACCCTCGATGAATGCTTGATTGTTTTCGAGAGATAAAGCATTAAAAGTACGTGCCCCTCATGTGTATAGCGCCCTTTGACTGCCCTCATTATCGCAGAAGTCAGGACAAGACTTTCCAATTATCAATAAATTAGGATTACGTTCGAGAACCAAATGTTACGGATAGGAACTCCAAGTTATTCTGGAGAGTGTCATTGCTGTCACAGAAATGAATGGTGCAAAAACGCAATGAAGAACTCACGGTTTGCGAGGAAATACATGTTTTCAAATCCCAATGGTTTTTTCATCATTATAGGGTTTCGATCACCTAGTTTTTGAAAATACATATAATCAGATATCCACGACCATAAGAACTCTAGTAAATGCATGACTCTGGAATTATTTCTTTGGAAGCCAGTAGATTTTGAATGATTCGAACTTGAGCAAAATTCATAATATACATATTATGAAAGCTGAAAAAATCGAGACGTATTGTTTGTCAATACGACGAAATTCATACTTGGTACCTATTCAATTTGTTGTACCAGTACATTTTTGTGGACTCATTGTCATTGATTCACTGCAGAAAACTTGATACATAATTGAACAAATATTAGTGAATATGAAAAACTGAAACTCAAAGTTTGATTGAATTCAGTCATTGTCCACATAATTAGCGATTTTATATTCACTTTGATGATATTTTTAATTGGCACATTTCTTTTCATTCCATTCGACTACCCATTGAAGAATTAGCCATCGTATGCAGGATTAATGGAAATGAAAAACTTTGGTATCTACATTTCCACGTTATTTTCCAATTTCCGTTTAACCATATCATATTTGATGATATTTTTAAAAGCTTCACATCACATTCAAAGTAACAGATTTTTTTGTCTTCAGAATGCAGAAGCAATCATATGAAAATAATAATGATACAACTATGATGTATTTGCACAGTATCTGCAAATGCTTCACAATAAAGATTCCATTAAAAGCCCACTTTTCCCTGCAGTAAAATGAAAGTCGAGATATAAGAGTAGATTTAGTATTCTTCATCCAATGTTTCAAATAATTATTTAATGAGATTTTAATGGGTAGGGAAATGCAAAGCAGGCAATATTTAAAAAATATGGAATATTAGTATCCGCCATTGGAATGAGGAATGGTATTTGGGACATTTATATCACAGAAATAGGTACTCACAAAATATATAATGAATATTGAAATATATTGTAAAACAATTCGAATATTGGAATGACTGGAAATTAAAGAATAATATACTTTCTGTTGCTTTTTCGAAGGGTGTCGAATTTCATTTTATGAAAAGTCATTCTTTCAGGAAACCTACTTTTTTCACCGATGTATCTGATCTTGTTCACGATGCCATGATGACATCTAGATTGGTCAAAGGCGATTCTTGACACCTGCTCCACCTCCAGTGGATCTAACGACGAAAAATTCACTTATATGTCAAAAAACGTTGCGAATTGTCGATAAAGTTGAGAAACGAAGAACGTCAAAAGAACATGATGAAACTTCACGTATCCGCCAAAGATATTAAAACAATCGTTGAAACTTCCTGATGCATGTGTGACGTTTTCATTTAATTTTTTTGATGAGAAAAATCTACTGACTCGTTAGCATCCCAGAATATCTATTGGTTATATCTATATAATATCCTGAAAGATACCCACTTTTTTGCACTTCAGCATTCAGGCCGTAATATCCATAAGCTCCGATTTATTGGACAAACTCTGCCAGTCCTCGAAGTCACTTATTCTCAGAGTCCTTCCGTCATTCCACGCATAAATCGCCTGTCATGGAAAATACTCTGGGAGACAGGACTAGTTCCTGGATAGCATCTTCTCCAATTTGGGGCGAAATCGTGAATTTACGAGTGGGGAGCAGTGCCGGGCCGGCAATGCAACATAAATATCAGGAGCTCTTTCACCGTCTTGGCTCATTACCAACCAGCCAGAGCTGGGCGGCTTCGAAATATGGACGAGAAAAAGTAATGGCATCGAGCAGGATGGCACGAGGCAGTTAATTGGAAGGATCTACTGACTCCTCAAGGAACGGATTGTAAACGATGCTGGCGCCCATTTTTCCTCAACTTCCAGAATAATCACTACTGTTACCTCTTAAATAAATCAAGTGGAGAATATATATTGACGTCCAAACCCTTTGACCGTTCAGAAGTTGAGATTATCTGGATATTGTTTGAAGTAGGCATGGAATTACGGACGATAATAACTTTTATCCCAGAAATTTTATGAACAATACAAACATGCATGAAATTCTGTATTCCATGCAGGACCACTACCATCTTTGTTATTCATCAATCATATTTCATGAGTAATACAATACAGCTCGATTTTTGCAGATGTCTCCAAACTTCATAAAATCATTAACAGTGTCTGTGATGCTGAACTATCACGAATAGATTCGATCAATTTGTCCCGTTAATGTAATATGAAAAGATGTACCGACTTCATCTAAATATGAACCTATATATTCAAATTGATATTTCATTTGACTGCAAATTAGGTAACTATTAAGACAAATACTGATGTTTTTATAGACCTCTGAATGATTTTTTCTATTTTGGTTTTATAATGAAGTCATTGTGCAACGCAAATGCGTGTCGAAATAGCCTCTATTTCGATACGCATTTTTTATTATTCGGAGATTGGTACAATCGAACTGTCAAATGAAAGTCAGTTAGGCCCAGTTTACTTCTGAGCTATTTGGATTTGGTGATATTAGCAGTAGAAAACTCAATGTTTCAATTGGTAAATTTCGATTCAGAGTGTAATTTGATTTAAATTGACCAATAAAAACAATAACAACATTTAAATTTTCACCGATGGAATTGCAATAATCAAAATCGCTCAACTGTAAGCTGAGCTTTACGCTTGTGCGTCAGATTTTAATTATTTCAATGTCATCATTGTTACCAATCGAAGATGTTTCTGTTATTTATCGGTATTGATCCACTTTTTCCATCAAATTAATTCAGAATAGAAAAAATTGCATATGACACACGTTTTATAAGACACGTTGTCACACTTGTTCACTTGGAGCACTCCTCGCTTCGCTCGTCGTACTCCAAACAACGCGTGCGACAAAATAGCGTCTTATAAAACTTGTATCATAATATACTATTTCATTAATGATATTAAATTCAATTACATTTATCAATTCATAAATCCGATCTAACGTTTTCACCTAAGGTAACTTCATTACCTTTCGGTAGTGGATTTTCCATTTTATAACAAGGCGAAGTGCTTACGTCCATGCATTTTTCATCGAATCGGTTTTCCACCTTAGCGTCTGCGAAAATATTGCCGATCCCCTGCCATTTACTTTTTATTCTCCACCATGAAGGAAAAAATCATATTTGCTGAAGGTTATCCAAGAAAAAATATGTGCAATATGTTTCTTATATTTTCATTGAAGTGATATTCTCGATAGGTTTTTCAATATGTGTCAGTATATAGCAGGAGGCATATATTTTTTATAGCCTATGGATCTCATAGATTTTTCGAGGAAATTTATTTCTTGATGTAGTTCAATCTGCTACAAATTGATCTTCAACCAGATAGAACCTTGGAACAATTGTGAGTTAACATGAAAGAAGAAAATGCTCTAATAATGAGAAAAAAAATTGAAATAGATATATTAGAGACCGATTTACTTTTGAAAAAAGAGAGTGTGAATATAGATATCATATTGATGGTTATCATTATGCTACATTCGATTATTGAAAAAATAAATAAAGATACATTATATTATTACATCCTCTTTTTCATATACATATATATGTATGTGTTATGATTTCATTGAAAACTAACGTAGTTGCAACAAGTAATTTCATATTTTTATGGACTGTGAATTCTTTTATTCTCCATTATTGACTTCCATCATTGATTTTTATTCAAAATTATTGAAACATTCAGTAGAAATCAGAAAAATTGAGTTATGATGTCTACATATTCCTGGCTTAAAATATAAAGCCGCTGATTGTGATCGCTTAGAGTTGAGCGAGCTTAAATGATTTTGTGGATACGGTGCAAACAAATTCGTAACGGTAAGCGAGCTTAAGCCTTAAGCTCAGCTTGATAGTATACGGCGAATACGGCCGTTGTGATTGGAAAATTAATTCTTCAATTCAGATTTTAGAATTTGACCAAATGCTTCATTTTGAAAACCAAATACATTTTTAGTATTCTAAACCAATCAAAGTTATCAAATCATCCGATACTTTTCTATTGTGAGATTGTCAAATGTCACTTGTCAACTTCAGAATTTTCATATTGCATTCGCATTAATATCCATAATAATGTCGAATAGGTGTTATGATTCCCAGTCACTTCTCAAAATCTCGCTATCAAATTGGAGATCACGAAACGAATTGAACCCAAATGGAATAACGAGAGCATAGCATGATTATGTATTATCACAGTCGATTCTCATAGCGTTGTGCCCTATTGGAAAACTGTTCATGCGAATCAATTAGACGTTTGCTCGGCATGTTCCAATTATAATTTCACGCTCGTCGCATTTTCGAGTCACTTCTGTTTACTCGATATGCGAATGCCAAGATCGACAGAAAAATCACTCACCATGAAATTGCAGCGTTCGATTGACATGTAGGAAAATGAAAAGCCGTATCTGATTGCCTATTTACCAACACACATTATTCTGAAAAGAAAAAATGTTCTGCAATGTTAACCCACTCTGTTTTTTCTGGCGATTTGGTGTGCCTATACGTTGATTTAGCGATGATTGATTCAGAGGTTCTCATTTGGAATATTCTCAAAATTTGGGGTAATCCATCAAAGAAACAATCATTCGTACCCTATTTAGATGCCCCAAACAAGATAATAGTAATTTCACTCACGTTATCTGCCTCGACCTTTTCTGTTGCACACAGGCAGACCTATGTAATTCGATTTTCCGAAGAACATGCTGGCAGAAATCGAATCACTATTTTATCAGAATGACTTCCACGTTTTATCCAGTGAAAGTCCGCAAGAATTCCATTCGCCATTCTACAAAGAAAATTACTGACATTTTCTCTTTGATCGAAATAATGCAGTGAATTGACTCCTCCTAGAAAACTGATTTAGGTGTAATTTTCTAAACAGCACATCGATCATAAATTTTTGGAGTTACTGCTTGGCAAATAAAGCTTGGCCTCTGAGATAAACAGAGAGGGCCCGTGTACGGTAAAGATATATCAATCAACGAATCCACTATGTCCCTTTATTGAGAAGTACAATCGGAAAAAGAACCAACATTCACTGAATGAATTCCTTGTCATGACACTCTTGACAACAATGATCTACTTTACCGGGTGGTCTACTGCGCACAAACAGATTGAGAAAAATGAAGTTGTGCAGTTTATATCAAGCTCATCCGTTTACCAAAGACAGAGTGTTTGATATTTTGAACTGTTTTTATAGAATGAGATACATTTCAGACTTTCAACTTATTTCACTCCAAAGTGAAAATCTATATAGATTACGAATAGGAGCCGAAAACAACGTGTGCATCCAATTCTCTGCCAAGTTAGATCTTTCAAGCTGCACTCGCAGTAAAGACCACATTAGTTGCTGAATTCGACGTTCGATAGAAAAAAATCTGATGTAAGTCTCGATCCTGACTTCAGAAAGGTAGTCTGCCTGCTTAGCTCGTGGTGGAATCTATCTGCGATGATTTTAGAGAGATCATTGGGTTTCTATGAGCAACCAGATAAACAACCTCTTTTCTGGCTAGGATGTAGCTGCCTCAACGTACGTTTGGAAGCTGAACCCCAAAAATGTGAACAATACTCGATAACTTTCTGATGGCTTTTTCAAACGTATTGCAGGAAACAATTACCCACTCAGATCAATAAAATACATAGACAGGCCTTTCCTATCTCTTAAGCATTACATTGTTTGAAACTAAGATCTAACTATCTCTCTTGGTATCGAGGAGAGAGGAGGAGAGCGGGCGGTAATGTTAACCCTTCTTGTTAATAGTTAAATGAAAATGGTTGAATGAAATTTATAGAGGCAAATATTCAGACGGATAAAACAACAGAAATATAACACGAATTGATTCTTTGAAACATATTATATGCATCATTGTTAATTTGTTTTATATTCTACAAGAAGGAAATCTGTGAAATACAATTTCGATCAACTGAAAATATTCATCATATTGGAAAAATAAATATCCATGCATTATTCCACATTATTTCATTCCCGAACGTACGACTATGGCACTCACCAATGAAATGACACTATTGACCCTTTAATCCCAGAAACCTGCTTGTGTTCACAAATAAAACATTTTTTTTTAACATTTTAAATGAAGGGCATTATATTTATTACACGAATAAGGAAATTAATCGATAAAAAACGCACATATCAACGTTTTGAGAACGATAATACGGCAACACGAATGACCACGCCATGAATCGTAAACCATCTGAGAAACTCGTTCGAAACACGAAAACGGCGAGTTGGTCCGACGAAGCCCGAACGATAGATTCTTATCGTGGAAACAAGAAGGTTTGACAGTCGTGTTGGCATCATAAAAAGGGTGGAAAATACCAGTCTATAGAAAGAGAAATTAGTCTATCCAATTAGAATATCAAACATAGTTTGAAATGAATGTCTGGTAGACTACGAGCAGAAAACAACTACTTTCCTGGTAAATACCACGCAGAACATTGAATTATATCTGCTCGTAATCCATGCAACGATTCACACTGTGAATGCAGATCGCAAATGTTTCTTTCTTCCTAAGACGTGACAAATTCACATCGGGACAGGCACGCCTAACAACCTACAGACCGGTTTCGGGCTTATTGGCCCTCATCAGTGCAGGGTAGTTATCCGAGTAGAGACCGTAAGATCTCCACTCGAAGCGTTGCCTGTCCCAATGCACCTTCGTCGCGTTTATTTGACCGCACTGAGCCGCGTTCCAACAGACAATTGGAAGTGGCGACACCATGCGGCAGAAGAAAGAAACACTCCAGAACTAAATCTCCCAAATCACAGAACTTGGAAGTGGCTTATAGCTCGACTAAGCTAATAAATGAAAAATGGAAAAGCCATAAATTGGACAACAATTTTAGAAAGAGAAATTAGTCTATCCAATTAGAATATCAAACATAGTTTGAAATGAATGTCTGGTAGACTACGAGCAGAAAACAACTACTTTCCTGGTAAATACCACGCAGAACATTGAATTATATCTGCTCGTAATCCATGCAACGATTCACACTGTGAATGCAGATCGCAAATGTTTCTTTCTTCCTAAGACGTGACAAATTCACATCGGGACAGGCACGCCTAACAACCTACAGACCGGTTTCGGGCTTATTGGCCCTCATCAGTGCAGGGTAGTTATCCGAGTAGAGACCGTAAGATCTCCACTCGAAGCGTTGCCTGTCCCAATGCACCTTCGTCGCGTTTATTTGACCGCACTGAGCCGCGTTCCAACAGACAATTGGAAGTGGCGACACCATGCGGCAGAAGAAAGAAACACTCCAGAACTAAATCTCCCAAATCACAGAACTTGGAAGTGGCTTATAGCTCGACTAAGCTAATAAATGAAAAATGGAAAAGCCATAAATTGGACAACAATTTTAGAAAGAGAAATTAGTCTATCCAATTAGAATATCAAACATAGTTTGAAATGAATGTCTGGTAGACTACGAGCAGAAAACAACTACTTTCCTGGTAAATACCACGCAGAACATTGAATTATATCTGCTCGTAATCCATGCAACGATTCACACTGTGAATGCAGATCGCAAATGTTTCTTTCTTCCTAAGACGTGACAAATTCACATCGGGACAGGCACGCCTAACAACCTACAGACCGGTTTCGGGCTTATTGGCCCTCATCAGTGCAGGGTAGTTATCCGAGTAGAGACCGTAAGATCTCCACTCGAAGCGTTGCCTGTCCCAATGCACCTTCGTCGCGTTTATTTGACCGCACTGAGCCGCGTTCCAACAGACAATTGGAAGTGGCGACACCTGTCCCGATGTGAATTTGTCACGTCTTAGGAAGAAATAACATTTGCGATCTGCATTCACAGTGTGAATCGTTGCATGGATTACGAGCAGATATAATTCAATGTTCTGCGTGGTAATTACCAGGAAAGTAGTTGTTTTCTGCTCGTAGTCTACCAGACATTCATTTCAAACTATGTTTGATATTCTAATTGGATAGACTAATTTCTCTTTCTAAAATTGTTGTCCAATTTATGGCTTTTCCATTTTTCATACCAGTCTATGTTTTTTATTCGTCTGAGATTACCCATATCTGCAGAAGTATGGAGGAACTCGGAATTCAGATTCACTCTAGATATCAAAAATCATTGAAAATCCTGTTGATTTGAAGTTTTTGTTAGATTGAGCATAATCGATTATGTATCATAACAAAGTTTCAGGAAATCGAGGCAGATCAAACAATCTAGTATTACTTTGTTTCCTCAGGTTCACATCATTGTTAAAACTTCATGACCTTATTTCTTTTGTTTCCCAATGACTTAATGAGGGATTATTTTTGCTCAAAATCTTCAAATTTTTTCCAAAACATGGATAATTCCTCAAATTGTGAATGAATATTTCTCATTTATGTTACGATTACTTCCCAGACTGAAACGTAGCAAACATTTGAAATACCTCATTGCGCCGAGCGGATTTTTGTTCTAGGGTTGGCATAAATATGTGTTAGCGGTGAAACTGGTATGAAATTGCAACAGTCGGGAGCCGGCAGCGAATATTGGATTACACACGGACTGATGCATTAATCAAAAACTGTGTTTATCGTTGTTTGTTTGATTTAAAGCGTGAAATATGGCGTCTAGTAACATGCGGAAATGATAATGAATGTCGGCATTCTCGGTTTTTAATACCAACCTGCGATGTTATTCATTCGGAAATTCGAATGTACCAGATTGTATTCGAATTCGAAAGCCCATGCAAAGCGTGATTTATTTTTGAATGTTCACGTGAAATTCTCCAAGTCTTTTCATCACGAGATATGGCTATGAAATAATCGGCTAATGGAATATCGAGATTTTTTTGGAAAATGACATTTTGTGCCTTCAACAATATTTATGCCAAAGCCTTTCATATATATTTTTCGTCTAAGAATCTCACAAAGAATTATCCATTGAAGTTTTTAAACCCTTTATTTTTGTTTCGCATTATTCAAATGAAACTACTGAAACATATCTTTCATTGGAAGACGTAGGTATACGTGTCTTCATTTCAAAACTTCCCACCCCTAGTACTTCTTTTAGCAGGGAGAATTTGCCGTGGGCAAAAAACACGTCAATTTAGATATCGAGGGGGAAGTTTAAAACCAGTGCCAGTGGTATTTTAGGTTTAACCCCCTTACCCCTAGCTACCCCCACTTAATAATTTTAAATGGCACCCCCTATCTTGTAACACATCATTTTGAAGATCTTAAAAATCCTCACTCAACCCCGTTTAGAAAACTGAAATTGGTTGATTCGTTCTCGTAAAATAGGGCAAAAAGAAAATTAATTATAACAAAATGCAAAAATTTATGGAACCGCTACCACTGACTCAATAACGGTATGTTTATGTTTCTTTTTTACACATAGTTTTTTGCTTTAGCTGAAAGTGAGATAAGGGCACACAGTTGCTTCTTGGCGTCAGTTAAAATTAAATGGTGAAAACATTTATCAGAATTAGTTATTCCTGATTTTAAACTGTTTGTCAAGTGGTGTCAGTTGCACTGACAGTAATACAAATCGTAATGGTGTACACTTTACAAGAAAGAACTGAAATTATTTTTATTTATGGTGCTGAAGATAGGTGTGCTCGTAGGACAGCCCGGGTTTTTAATGAAAGGCATGCAGGCCAAAATGTGAGTCACCGATATGTTCAAGACCTTGTTCAAAAATTTGAAGAGACCGGTTCTGTGTGCAACAAAGCAGTAAAGCAGCCGAGAGTTCTTACGGAAGCCGCACAGATTGCGATTTTAGGCCAATTCGCCATTGAGCCTACTACTTCAATTTCGAAAGTCGCTAAGTTAGTAAATATTTCAGTTGGTTCTATACACAAAGTGTTAAAACTGAACAAGTTCTTTCCTTACAAAATGAGTATTCATCAGCAACTCAGTGAGGATGACTATGATAGGAGAATTGAATTTTGTGAAATGATGACTGCGAGAATTCAAAATGACCCGAATTTAATAAAAAATATTTGCTTCAGTGATGAATCAACTTTTTTTCTTAATGGCTTTGTAAATAAGCATAACTGTAGATACTGGGATAATGAAAATCCACACTTGTTTCGAGAGGATCATACGCAATATCCAAAAAAAATAAACGTCTGGGCTGGAATTCTGGGAAACGAAATAATTGGCCCTATTTTTATTGAAGAAAATTTAACTGGTCAATTGTATTTAAACTTATTGGAAAATGTAATCGATCCACTCATAACACAGTCCTTAGAAAGCCAAGTTGGTGAAGAAGACAACCCGCTCTTGGATGAACAAAATTTACATTTTCAACAGGACGGCGCACCGCCACACTACGCATTGCATGTCCGACAGTGGCTCGATCAACGGTATCCTGACAGAATTGGGAGAAGAGGCGCTCTGGAATGGCCGACGAGATCTCCGGATTTAACGCCATTGGATTTCTTTCTCTGGGGTTATTTGGTGACAATGGTATACAAAACTCCCCCGCAGGACATTCAGGATCTAAGACACAGGATTACTGACACATGCAGACAAATTAATAACGAAACATTTACAAAAGTCCGACAGGAATTCGAGAATAGATTGTACTTTTGCTTAGCTACCAATGGTGCACATTTTGAACACCTAATAAAGTAAGGTACATTTATTTAATTGCAATAGCTATTATTTTATTTTTTATTATAATTAATTTTCTTTTTGCCCTATTTTACGAGAACGAATCAACCAATTTCAGTTTTCTAAACGGGGTTGAGTGAGGATTTTTAAGATCTTCAAAATGATGTGTTACAAGATAGGGGGTGCCATTTAAAATTATTAAGTGGGGGTAGCTAGGGGTAAGGGGGCTAAACCTAAAATACCACTGGCACTGGTTTTAAACTTCCCCCTCGATATCTAAATTGACGTGTTTTTTGCCCACGGCAAATTCTCCCTGCTAAAAGAAGTACTAGAGGTGGGAAGTTTTGAAATGAAGACACTGTATACATACAGGGTGTCCCCTCTCAATTGGAAAAAACTTCTGGGGCATATTGAGGAACCATAGACAAGCAGTTTGAGATAAGAGACTGATGTCCGGAAGTGCATGATTTTCAAAATACAGGGTGTCAAAGTTTTTTTCAAAAAACTTTTTTTTATTAATATTTCAAAGACACGTTAACCGATTTTCTTGAAATTTGCTAGTGATGTAAGCTTCAATAAGACGCTCAGTTAGCACTAATTAAATGTTAATTATGACTTCCAGTGGCGCCCCGGGGGACAGTGTCACGAATAAAAATGACAAAAAATGTACGCTGCTGACTTTTTTAAAAATTTTATATAGTTTTTAGAAAGCTCAGTTAAAAATACAACTTTTTTGTCACTTGATATTTTTTCGTATCTCTCTCAGTTTTCGAGAAAAAATTTTTATTAAAAACTTTATTGAAAGGTTCATTATTATTAGAAAGAAAAACAAGGAGGCTTTTTTACAAATAATTTATTATTAATTAGTGGAGCAAATGCTCAAAGTGTCCACCATGCATTTCGATGCATTTTCTGCACCTGTCGAGCCAGGATTCGCGCACCCGAGCAAACACGCCTGGATTGTTCGCGATAAATTCCGCTGCCACCACAACTCTAGCAACTAGGCCCTCCATGGTCGGCACAGGAGTTGCATAGATCAACCGTTCCATTTCGCCCCAAAGAAAAAAGTCCAGTGGGGCCAAGTCTGGCGACCTTGCTGGCCAAGGGACGGGACCACCTCTACCAATCCACCTGTTGTTGTAGGTTTGGTCGAGGTAACCTCTCACGGTGCGCGCAAAATGCGCTGGACAACCATCGTGTTGGAACCAGGCCTCTCTACGCAACTGGAGGGGTACATCTTCGGGCAGAATATCTCGCAAAAAAACTAGATAGTTATTCCCGTTGAGGTGATCAGGTAGAACGTACGGCCCAATCAAATGGTCGCCAAGAATACCTGCCCAAACATTAACACCAAACTTCTGCTGATATCCTCTGATGTGCGTAGCATGGGGATTTTGTTCGCTCCACTCGTGGTTATCACGAGGATTGAATGTCCCCTCGCGCGAAAATCCTTTTTCATCGCTCGTGAAGATTATACTTAAAAAATCAGCGTTTTCATCCGCTTGACGGAGCAACCACTCGCAGAACTCGAGCCGCCGAGGAGCGTCTTCAGGCAGTAGATGCTGCACCTTTTGCAGTTTAAATGGATAGAGATCGTGGATTTTCAATACCCGATGGACAGTATTTTTGCTGCAATCAAGTTGCGACGCAATCAGACGAGTGCTAGTGTTGGGCTCATTCTGAATGCGTGCCATGACTTCATCCTCAACGGCATCTCTGATCGGAAACTGCCTTGCAAATTCTCGAATAGGCTGCAAAGATAACAAAGCCTCTTAGATTGGCTGTAAAACAGAAACGCGCAAGAAAAAAACACAGAAAGTTGCCATTTCTGCAATACTTACCACGAATGAGCCGGTCTCCCGTAGATTTTGATGAATTTTGATAAAAATCTTATGGTTTGGCAATTCACGATTTGGGAACCGCTGCCCGTACAACCGTTGTGCTAACAAAGAATTACCCCGCGCTTCCCCATACAAGAGATGCATATCTGCAAGCTCGGCTAATTCAAACCGATTCATTTTTGCAATTAGTGTGTAACGTTTGAAGATAATTAAGTACTTAGAAACTGACACTTTTACTAAAGTTTGACATGTTTATGTGTTACCATGACAACATTGTTTTGTTTTAGATTTTCAGATAATGAACCTTTCAATAAAGATTTTAATAAAAAATTTTTCTCGAAAACGGAGAGAGATACGGAAAAAAATCAAGTGACAAAAAAGTTGTATTTTTAACTGAGCTTTCTAAAGAAAATATAAAATTTTTAAAAAAAGTCAGCAGCGTACATTTTTTGTCATTTTTATTCGTGACACTGTCCCCCGGGGCGCCACTGGAATTCATAATTAACATTTAATTAGTGCTAACTGAGCGTCTTATTAAAGCTTACATCACTAGCAAATTTCAAGAAAATCGGTTAACGTGTTTTTGAAATATTAATAAAAAAAAGTTTTTTGAAAAAAACTTTGACACCCTGTATTTTGAAAACCATGCACTTCCGGACATCAGTCTCTTATCTCAAACTGCTTGTCTATGGTTCCTCAATATGCCCCAGAAGTTTTTTCCAATTGAGAGGGGACACCCTGTATAGCAATGCATTTATACAGGTTTTTGTGGTATGAGCGTTTCCAAAGTTACCGAGAAGTTCATTATCTATTACATTTCAATATACAGTGCTAGCCTTATTTTGAATAGTTAAATCTAATATTTTGAGAGGTTGGAAGTCAAATGCATCAGGAAAGTCCCCACTTGGTGATAAGATTCAGAATGTCTCTGTTCGAAAGAAAAAGAATTGTGAAAAGCAGTTCTTGAGCCTGAAAATGGGAGCGTGGCCAATCTGAGTCCTTGAATTATTCATATTTGGATTGTATCGAACATTTTATTTGCTGGGGTTATCATACTTGTATAAGGTCTATCCTGTGTCCTTCTGTTGTCCAGTCTTTCAGGATGTCCAAACGACTAGGGAAATTCCTTCATAGCTTTTGAAGAGTCCCGGATATCGGATCGCCTCAGGTTAGGTAAATGTTTTCCGTGATATTATTCAAAACTTCGAACCCAAATGAAATATCAATATTGTTGAATATTCATTACAGATGAAACTTTTGACCGAGGTGTCACTTGCCTTGTAGGATCCCAGTCGAAGTTATTGGTCACAATGATACTGTAACCACTAAGAAAGTAGTTCACATTCGTTCATATTTTTCTTTTGAATTTTCAAGAGTAGGACCCTATACACTAGGGAATCTTTCAACTAGCACTGTATAGAGGAATTTGTGAACAAAGTTACTCCATCAGATTGAAGAGCCTTTTATAAATCACGAAATAACGAAATATAGGTGATGGGTATAATACTTTCACCAAAAGTCCTACTTTTTCCGTTATTACAGCTCGATATTTGGAGAAATAATTCAATTCCTACATAAACAAATTCTTTTTATTGGGTATCTTACGCAGGAGGCCTTCAAATATTCATAAATGTGAGTGAAATTCTGTGTCGTCGATTCAAGAACATGAAGCCTACGTCAAACACAATACATCTGAGCTGCCTCCTTTCGAAAGTCGACTCCGAGATGAATAATGTATTGAGTAATTCTAGCAGCGAATAAAAAGGCGAAGGGGACAACGATATCCCATTAAAGTCGAATCTCAATGCCTATCGAAAAAATAAGACATTTTAGTAGACTCATCTGAGTAAATGAACCAATTGGAAAAGTCTTGCTTTCAAGGTTCTGAAAGAAACAAATCATTAATAATGCAAAAACATCCCTCTATCACCCTCTATCACTACTAAGTATGACACAAAATTGAAGCAATAATTTTATGGGGAATTCAACAATGTGACAGTTAGCTATGTATATTTTTATTCGAGTGTCCCCTGACGAGAAGGAAACTGTTAAATACCTATTCAGAATCTTTAAATTTCATTCAATAGCGGATTTCAAAAAGAATGTATGAGTATATTTCTGGTTCATTAGACATCCCAAAACGTAATTTTTGTCACCTTCTATACGTGTTTCGCTAACGAGTCAAGGTGAGTTCCCAATGCAGCGTTTTTGCTTCTCGCGTCATGCACTCTGATTGGTGAATCGGAATTCAAAATTGCTGTGCTGCTTTTTGTTTATTTTTATTGTTCCCAATGAAAGAATCAAGTGCGAATGAATAAATGAAATGATGGAGGCCATAGTGGAACAAAAGCGAAGAAAATTATTAGTTCATTTTCTAAGAAAACGTAGAAGACATGGGGTTCATGCTGGGTTATATGCTGCCTAATCCACATTTATACTGCAATTATTTGAAAACCTCAGTAATGTGATTCCAGATAACAGCAATAATTTTACTCACTCAAGATATCCTCATGCTCTTGTTCCTCCATTTCAGTTGAATAAATAACCTAACAAATGCCAGCAGCGATCAGCGACGCAAGAAAGTTGAAAATATCGAACTTTTTCGCTTCAATATTGTCTAAATTCCGCTTCACCAATCAGATTGCATGACGCGCGACGAGAGAAGCGAAAACGCTGCATTGGGAACTCACCTTTAGCAACAATAACGTGTAAAAACTAATAAGATAACGATGAATTCCGCAATTTCCATTTCCAAGAATAATTATTGTTATGATCATTGAACTTTCTTTTCAGTATAACAAGAAAATGATTGATTATGGTTGTTTCCAGAGTTAATAGTTGATAAATAAACATGCATCGTTGTGGAGTACCTATCCATTAAATATTATTATAGATATTGATGAAAACATTTTTGTACGTTAATAACTAAAACCGAAGTTTCTAGGTGTTTCGTTTCGAATTTTGCCCACTTTATTTGAGAAACTGTCTGAGAATCGATGAAAGTTGTGATTTCGTACTATAACCTCAAGAAATTGCATTCTTTATTGCGAATTTTGGATTCGTAGGCGGAAAGTGACTTTTTAAAAACAACAAGTGAACTACATGAACTTTATTCAAACGGGTCTCGATGAAGTAAAGCTATCAAATGACGATTACAAATAGTTTTATATTAATAATACGCTGAGTCGACAGCCTCTAACATTGGATGACTTTGGCGATGCATCAATGGCGGCACAGTGTGGCTTCCCATAACTCCTCCATCCTTAGAAGGAAAATCCGGGGCTGCATACAGGATTTTGCATCTCGGATTCTTCCGGTTGATTTCTTGATTGGGCTCTTTGTTGTAGCTTCTTCTTGAAGAACTTGCAGGCAATGTAACATATAGAAACGACAAGTAGAACATACATAATTAATGTCCATACACTGATATTTTTTGCAATAACAGGAGTTTCGATGTCATTTAATTGTTCATTTTGAATATCGAGTTTGCTTCTAATATGATCCAATTCATCTAAATTAATTGAATCCATCTTCAATGGCTTGAAGTTTATTTTCAAATTTCCAATGGCGTTGAGGTCTTCTTTTATCTCGGGCAAGTCTATAATGTTGACTTGTCTTTGAGAACTATGATAATTTCTGATTTGGATATCTTCAATTTTAATTTTACATTCTGGGTTCAATTCTAGTAGATAGGTTCCTTCCAATGGGACGTTATCTTTATTTTTCTCACATTGTTGTTGGGCTACTACTTTCTTAGGAGTAATAATTATCCAAGTATTTTTCTCAAGTTTTTGAATCTTGATTTCTTGAATTTCAACTTGTATCTGATGACAATTTGTAACATTTTCGGAATAAAGTAACATTTCTATTTCACATGGGAGATTTTTTTTCTTGATCTTCACAGGACTTGTTTCTTGACAAATGTATTCTTCTGGTATTATTTCAGAACATTTTGAATTCAAATATACAAACTGTTTGTCATTCAGGATAAGGTATTTTGATTGAGGAATAATAGCTTTGAAGATATTTTCTTTTTGGATTGGTAAGGAATATAAATGATAATAATTATAGCTCTCAAATTCCACTATTGGTGTCTCGAGAATAAATATTATTTGATTTCCTTTACTATAACATTTTATTTCGATAATTTTCTCAAAAATTAATATATTTTCTAAAATTGGTTCATAAGGAAGTCTTCCATTTTTGAGCTGTTTACTTATAGTTGATATTTCTTGTAGAAGTTTATTTGGATCTATCATGGAATTATGGAATGTATTTAACTTGGAAAAAGTAATTGCCGTTTCGATTCTTTCTAAGATATCATATATTGCTTGAAAACTCATGTTTATTTGGAATAGGACCACATGAATAATAAAATATTCATAGCTTTCCATACTTTCTATCTCTTTAGATTTCAATATCTGTTCAATTTGCATAATTCTAGATTCTAATACAATTTGATTATGTGCTAGAGCCTTTGTATTATTTTTGAAGTTATCAATTGATTTTTGAAGGAGGGTTATTTGATCTTTCAAAATAGTTTTCATTTTTGATTGATTATCAGACAATTTTTGAATAGCATTGTCATATTTTTCTGCATCATTTTGATCTAGATTTCCTGTTAATGTCTTTATGACTGTTCCTAGACCGTCAAAAATTCCTCTCTTACTTTTCTTGCTAGTTTTTGTAGGATTTAATTGATGTATCTGAGATTTGATTTTCTGTTCGATATTATTTATAAGATTATAAGAATTGTGAAATTCTCTATCGTAATTTTTCTTTGTGTAGTTCCCTTTGAATAATGTTCTCATATTACTAAACATATTTTGTAGTATGTAAAATTCCTCTATAATATTGGTTATATCAAATATTTGTATAAACGTCCAACAATCTACTTTGTTTTGGGCGTTACCTAGCTTATAGGGTAATATTCCGGGATTCTTATTTAAGTTGTGGAATCTCGGGAATTCGAATGTTCCGAAGGAGTAGGAGATGAGGAATCTGAAACAATAATAGGTTTTCTCAGTTCCTTTATATGAATGATCTCTTTTTTATCGGGTTTTTTCTTATTAGTTATCTCGACTTTATTTCTTTCTAACATTTCAGTGATTTCAAAAGGTCCTAAGAATTTATTATTCTTTTTATTACGTTTTGCAGGGTTGACTTTATATACCGTTTGTCCTACATGGAATTCATTACTAGAATTTCCATCTTTATTAGTTTTTTCAAGAACTTTTTCTTTTTTCGTTTCCAATAATTGATTTACCTTCTCATAAACGTGTTTTAATTTTTCTTTATGATTTTCTGCATAATCAGAATAGAATTCGGTGGGTATTAGGATTTCATTTGGATCTCGTGTTTGAGTATGTCCAAAAGTCAATTCAAAAGGTGTATAATTCGTAGAACTATGGACTGTACTATTATAACCTAATATTGCGTAGTCCATTAAATTTTCGTCTTCATCAGGGTGTATTTCTTTTACGATTCTCAAATGTTCAATTATTGTTGAGTGAAAACGTTCAACAATGCTGTTCGATTCATGATGTCCTGGAGTTGTAAAATGAATGTTTATTTTGTGCATTTTTAATATTTCTTTCACCGTGTCATTATTAAATTCTGTTCCATGGTCAATAATTAATTTCTTCGGTACTCCGAATGATGAAAAGTATTTTATTAACGCTTGACTAATATGAATTGCTGTTTTCCCTAACACTTGATATGCTTGGGCAAATTTTGTAAAAGAATCTACTAACGTTAAATAATTTTTATTATTAAAGAAAAATAGATCTATGTGTACAATTTCAAATGGCTTTGATGCTGTTTCGGTGTGCATCAGAGGTGTATATGGTTTTTTTCTGGAATATTTCGTTCTCTGACAAATGTCACATGAATTAATATATTCAGTTATAGTAGTGTTCATATGTTTCCAATAATAATTTCGTTTTAAATATTCAAGGGTTTCTTTAATACCTCTATGATTTGATTTTCCTTCATGGTGATTTTTCATTAACATTATCTGTTCATCTTTATCAATTACTGTATTCACTTTTTGTAAACATCTTATTAATTTTGGTCCTTTTTCAGAAAAATACTCAAGATAGACTGAGTTAAAATCATTATACAGATTATCATTATGAAAATGCATACAATAACATCTGGCTGTAATTGTATAATCTCTAAGGAATTCTAATATTAGATCTCTATTATTCTTTGTTGGAATTTTCAAGGTAATAATTTTATAATTCTCATATTTTTCTTGCTTTATCTCTAACTTGGGATATGGGTTTGGTAAGACAATGATTTGATTCAATTTGTTGTTGATGATTTCATTATATATCTGGATTCCATTGTTTGTTGTTTCATTTGCTGTTGTATGTTGAGTCATTTGTTTTTCATGGTCAAGATCAGTATTATTCCGATTAATTTCATTATCTTCTGGAGGTATTATTTGTACGTCCGAGATTATTTGAATCTTATCTTTATTATTAGAACTGGATGCAATTTGTTGTATAGGGGGATTCATTTGATCGGATTGATTTAGTTTTGCTATATTTTCTGATAAATTTCGAAGATATTCTAAAGTTTCTTGATCAATATCTCCTGGATTATTAATCATTGATTCATCTTCTAATGCATTGATTTCAATTCTCGATAATGCGTCAGCTACGGTGTTCAATTTTCCTTTTTTATGAATTATTTCATAATCAAATTCTTCTAATTTTAAACGCCATCGAACTAATTTCGAATTGGGTTCTTTTAATTTGAATAACCAAACTAATGGTCTATGATCACAATAAATTTCGAATTTTCTTCCAAACAAATAAGGCCTAAAATATTTGCATGCCCATACAATTGCGAGTAATTCTCTTTCAATTGTACTATATTTTTGCTCTGTATCATTTAAAGTTCTGGATGCGTATGCGATCGGTTTGTCACTACCTACATTACCTTGTGATAAAACAGCGCCTAACGCAACTTTTGATGCGTCTGTAGTTAATATAAATTTTTTCGAAAAATCTGGATATTGAAGTATTGGTGAATTTGATAATAATTGTTTACACGAATTAAAGGCTGATATGAAATTCTGATCATGAATTACTTTTGCATTTTTCTTTAAACAAAGAGTCATTGGTTTTGTAATTTTAGCGAAATCTTTTATATATTTCCTATAGTATCCGAGTAATCCAAGAAAGCTTTTGATTTCTTTCTGGGTTTTGGGGATTGGAAATTTCTTTATAGCTTGAATTTTCTCTGCATTTGGTTTTACTCCATCAGGTGTAATAACATGTCCTAAATAATTGACTTCTTTACGTAAAAATTCGGATTTGTCTAATTGAACTTTAAAATTGGATTGTCTCAATCTTTCAAATACTAATTTCAGTTTTTCAATATGTTCTTGAAGTGATGTCGAAAAAATAACGATATCATCAAGGTAAACTAAACAAATTTCATTTTGTAAACCTCGTAAAATATTGTCCATTACTCTCTGGAATGTACTGGGTGCATTTTTTAATCCGAAGGGCATTCGTTTAAATTCGTAATGTCCATTTTCTGTTGAAAAAGCAGTTTTTGAAATATCATCTGAATGCATTTCAATTTGGTGAAATCCGTTAGCAAGATCAAGAGTGCTAAAATATTGGCTTTTACCTAATTTATCTAGTATATCCGTGATATTCGGAAGTGGGTATTTATCATCAATAGTTTTTTCATTTAGTTTCCGATAATCTATAACCATTCTCCATTTTCTTTTTCCGGTAACATCTAACTTTTTTGGAACTATCCAAATAGGACTAGACCAAGGGGAAGTTGAATTTTGTATAATACCTTGTTCTAACATTTTATGAATTTGTGACTTTACTTCTTGTTTGTGGATTTCTGGATAACGATATGTCTTTGTATAGATTGGCGATTCATTATTCAAATTAATTTTATGTTGAATTTGATTCGTAAAGGTTAAAGGAATTTCTTCACAATGAAATATGTCTCTGTATTCAAAGCAAAGGTTTTTTATTGCTTTTTTCTCTTCTAAATTACAATGGTCAAGGCGAATGTTTTTTAAGTTTCGCTTCGTGAGATTGTCTTGATTTTGTGTTAAAGTCTCATCAGTTTCCATTTTTTCAATGAAATTGATCTCTGCAATATCTAGAATTTCAATTTCGAACGGAGCATGTATTTCAATTTTTGATGCAAATTCATTTGCATTCGAAATCATAGTTGTAGCAAAATAATTTTTCACGTTCACTACTGCACGAGGGGATTCCGTTAAGTTTGCGAATTTAATATAATTTAATAAACCTATACCTTCTTTTTGATTGACTGGTAATCTGACTGTTTTTTGAATTCTCGGAGGAATTATTAATGTATAACTTTTATTTTTTAATTTATTTTTCAGTTCTGTCAATTCTTCAGTTTCATAAATAATTGGAATTTTTACAAAAGGTGTAATTATTAATTTTGAATTCACGTCTACAAGGGCTTTAAGTTGTTTCAGTAAATCAATGCCTATAAGTCCGTCATATTTATTACTGAATTTGAATAAATAAAATTTATGCGTTTCTGGAATTCTAAAAATATTAAATACTGGAATAATTGCTATTTCATTATGGTATGAAATATTATGAGCACTTTGTATATGAAAATCTTGTTTGAATATGTTATTTCTATAAAATTTATATGCTAATTCTGGTGTCATAAAACTTCTTGTACTTCCTGTATCAATTAGAAAATTTGCTTTTAATTCTGGGATAAAAATATGGGGTAAATTATTTTTTGATAAGTTTAGATTCATTATGTAGGGTGTGTTTTCATAGGAACATGGGAAAAATTTGTTTTTGGATTTTCCGGTTCATTAATTTGAGAATATTCGGGAATATTGGAATAATAATCGTTATCATTTTGTTCTTGTTCGTATTCGTTATACTCAGGATAATAATCAGGATGTTGGTATTCATTTGACATAGTATTTTCATCATGATTCATTTCTGGTTGGTTTTCGAAAGGATTTTCGAATTCTTCGATATCTTGTGCAAATAATTGGGCTTGAGTAGATGATTTTTGTCGATTAATTACTGTATTTCCTGTGGATGTATCCATTGGTTCTGGTCTATAATAATTTCTTCGAATTTGAGAATTATTTGATCGATTGAAATTTTGTGGTATTTGAGTTATTTGGCTTGATCTTTGTTGATTGAAATTATTGGGGCGAAATTGAGATTGATTATTTTGAAATGGATAAGGTCTATTCAAATAATAAGGAAGTGATCGAAATGGATTGTATGAAGGATTCATGTTCTGACTAGTACTCGGCAAATTTTGTGAAAAATAAGGTCTTTGAAAATGGTTTTGATATTGTGGAAATATTGGTCTCTGAACATTATTTTGATAATGTGGAAATATTGGTCTCTGAACATTATTTTGATAATGTGGAAATATTGGTCTCTGAACATTATTTTGATTAGCAGGTGTTATTTTTGGAATTGGTTTATAAGAACTCTGTAGATTAATGGAATTATTTCTGTTTTGACTGTACATGAAATTTTCTTCTTCTATAACTAATGACATTGCTTTTTCCAAACTATCGGGATTTCTTAGTCTTACATTATTCTGAAGTGAATTTGGTAAACATCTAATAAATGTTTTCAAAGATAGATCTTCATAATTTTGCATTTGTATTGTTTTTTGTTGAGCTGAACCATTAGAAGCGTTCAATTTAGCAGCAATCAAACTTCTAGAATCTTGAATTCTCATTCCAAAATTATATGGTGTTTCATTTTTCAAAGGTCTCATAGTTATAAGGTCCTGAACCAAACAATCAAGATTTCTTTGATCTCCAAAACATAATTTCAATGCGTTTTTTATATCTGTCCAAGTTTTTAATTCTATTCTAGAACCAACTAAACTTAATGCTCTGTGTGTTAATTTTCCAACAATTGCTCTCACAATGAAATTGGTCAAAGATTGATTTGTGGGATTTTGAAAATTTGATATTAGACTTTCACAGTTGTCAATGAAAACTCCTAACGTATGGGGATTTCCATCGTATTGCGGAATAGTATCGATATAAAGTCTCAATAATTGATAATTTACTTCGGTCATATTGCTAGTTTGAGATTCTATTAAATTATCTTCTACTGATATATTATTGAAATTTTGAATCAAATATTCGATATTATTTTCCAAATCTGACATAAAATTTTAAAATGCGAAAATGATTTCTTTTCTACGGCTACGTGGATTTGAAGATATAATATTAACAATTATATACAAGGAATGGATATGAAAAGAATGAATGACTTACAGTAGAAACACTGTCGATTTTTTCATTCTCAAGTACTGATGGTGATGAGTGATGATTTTCTTGGTTTCTTGTTTCTTCGTTTCTTCGTTTCTTCGTTTCTTGTTTTCTTGGTTTCTTGTTTCTTCGTTTCTTGGTTTCTTGTTTCTTCTTAACTCTAATGCCACTAGGAGTTGAGCGATGCTGTCTCTTGTCCCTGGACTTCCTATCCTAGAACTGGTGTTGGCGATGTGTGTCCTCTTCCAGTTTTTTCAAATCTTCGGCGATGTTTGTCCTCCAATTTGAGCTGGTTTTGGCGATGCTTGTCCTCTACCAGGCGTAGACACTTGAGTTTTTGTTGTATCACGAACCACTAACGTTTTTTTGCTTTCAAACTGTTAAAACAGACCGGTTTAACGCGATTTTGTCGTTGCACCGTTTTGCAAAAGAATCCTACCGACTGCGCCAATTTTGGATTCGTAGGCGGAAAGTGACTTTTTAAAAACAACAAGTGAACTACATGAACTTTATTCAAACGGGTCTCGATGAAGTAAAGCTATCAAATGACGATTACAAATAGTTTTATATTAATAATACGCTGAGTCGACAGCCTCTAACATTGGATGACTTTGGCGATGCATCAATGGCGGCACAGTGTGGCTTCCCATAACTTGCGTAATACATCCGTTCTGATTAAGCATCACCTCATTTTTGAGTCTATTCTAAGTGTTATTCAATTCATTGCTTATAAGTTAGAATTTTAAATGAGGATAGATATTTTCATTTTTAAGATTATGTTTATCATCAATGAGTGAATTTCAATTCTATTTTGAGTGAACTCGCCCAGATTTTTCAAAATTTTAATTCAATATTTAGTTTTAATACATAATAGGAATAATTATAGTTTAGTTCAAATTGAAAGCATGTTATAAACAGTGATTCGATATCCTTCTTCCATCATCATCTGTATACTGTTGATGACTCGCAAATCTGTAAATAAACAAACATTCACATATATGGAAATGTATCCAATTGAGCTAAAGTTGTTTTTATGCCGTGATAATGGTTTAGAAATTATAGATGAATCTATATTTTCAGTTGAACCAATTTCAAAAATATCATTTTTCATCTTGAAATAACTCAGTATAAAATAAAGGATTAACCTCTTCCAGAGTTTTTTGATCAAACCAAATTCAGATAGTATTGAGACAATATATATTGTTTCATTCAACTCAAAATTAATTTGAAAAACTCTTGCAAGAGAAAACTTAGATTAATTCCACTCAATATCGGTATAATGGACGCTAAAATACAATTTGATCGTTAAGGTAGGTTATAGGCAAGTATAGATCCCGAGGTAGATATACTATTTCTTTCTTAGAAATATTGGTAAGTACTTACTCGAAAAAAGAAACGAAATTCAACTATTCAACCGGCATTAATTCAACGTTGCACAAATCGAACAAGTATGATGATTATCAAAGTCGAAGATCCAACTAATTATTATAAACTGATATCACTAAAGTAAAATAAACCATCAGGATATGAAGCATTTTTTTTCATTATGAAGTCACTGTGTTCTTTCCGCAGTGCGCATCAGTGCGTCTGTGCGCCTCCAATGGAGTGGTTGAATTAGTGTACAGTCCGTCTTTTTTGGTTTAGCCCAATATTCGGTAAATGCGCTTGAAAGTGGGTGATTTCCGTTATTATTTACACAATCACTCTAAGGATAAAGTAAAAGTCACCTGGAAAGGGTTATTCACTTCATTTTATTCCTCATCTGAGTAAAGTTAATCGAATTTGCTTTAAATATTGTCATAAATGGAAAAAATTCAAGATACGCTCGATTTTGATCAATATTTCAATCAAAAATTTCAATCAAAAATTTCACTCAGAACTTTAACTCACTATCAAATATGCAGTCACTCGAAGGCATTTTAAACAGTGTAATGGAAAAATATACGATTAAAATTAAAGAAAAAGGTATTTCTCTCGGAGTCTACTCATGTGGTAAAAACTTTTTTATTTTTCCAATTGGCTTTGCCAATGTCACTCCATCGAATCACCCTGTACAACGAATGTCATACTAGGTCACCTCAATGGCCTCTACTGTCGCTGAGTAAACGAACATTTCGTGAATTCCGCTCATGATGAACTTTAGTTGGGTTTGGAAGTGAAACTGGCGGCAAGCCCACTTGTTACTAATGAAAACGGTTCAATGCTCGAAAGTTATTTCGCGGTTTCGGAGATAGGTACGTTGTGGTCTACCGCAAACATATATTCCTGCAGGGTTCTGCCAGCAGGATGCATGTGGTGAATTTGATACCCTCCTGTATTCACCTGAAAGTTTTCGCCATTTCGTTGCTCACGTACGTTTTTGCTAATTGCAAACGAATTACACGGTAGCTGATGATGCTCGATTTTATTTGCGAAATGCTTATTTGCATAAGCAGAGGTCACGAAGGTCACGAAGGTCACGAAGTGTGTGAAAAAATAATTTAAGGATCATATGAAAACATGAATTTCGTATAGTTTGCGAATAATTTTTTGAGGGATGTAAGGCAACGGGGAATTGAGCAATCTTCCGTGAAATGTTCACCAAATCATATTTCATTCTTGAATACATTTTACATATGGGAAAACCATTTGTTGTTGAAATTTCTGAAAAAAACTAATGGCGCTTCGTTTCTCAATGTCTGACAACTGAAAAATCCGTTGTGACTTTTATCACGTGACCTCAGATTTTGCGGTAATTAAAGAAATTGTCTATGCTACCAAATAATAGGTTGAATTGATGAGATATCGATAATTTTTTTTGAGAAAATGTGTTTAGGACTCAACGAGGACCCCATTTATCAATTGAGAACCAGATTGAAAGAAACCTGGAAATACCATCTCGTTTCTCTACCTTTACTAAGTAAACAGTATGCACTTTCTTTTTCATTTTGAAACAGCTTGAATCACCTTAATCACAAAAACTTGGGACGAAACCACAGAACATATTTCCTTATGGAAACAGGAGCGACACTCTCCACCAAAACAGAAGTCAAATTTCTTTGCGCATGCGCGATTTTCGTAAAACTGGCAAAATGGCGACCAATGTTTATTGTTGATGAATTATTAGTTTGAATTATTGATAGCATTTCAGATTTTTTAAAATGATGAAGCGTGGTGGTTATGTTTGTGCATATATTATTGTGGTAGTGCTACAAGTCATGATGACAAAAATATCAGTTTTTTTTCGCTTCCCAAATGATCCAACAAGGTAATCTAATGAAACTCTTTCATTTCATCATGCAAGAACAATTTATTTTGTCAGTATTTTTTTCTTTGCAAAACTACATTGTCCTCAATCCAACTAACAAATTTGAAATTCGCGCGTAATGTACAATCCACAAAATGGCTACTGCCGTTCAAGGTCTTTATTTTTGACCTCTCAAAGATTGAAGTGTTAGTAGAACAGACATATTGCGGGAGTTTGATAATAAATACACGATTCAGTCCTGTCACTAGATGTAGTCATGCCCTGTATATTGGTATACGCATAAGCTTCATCAATATTTTCAACCAGTGAATAAAATGTAAACTGTCAATTCTTCAATTGAAATTTAATGATGCATTTTTTATCCTTGTATTTTCACGCACCAGGGAAAACTTTTTTCAAATTCTCGCCAAATCTGAGGTCACGTGATATAAGTCGCAACTGATTTTATAGTTGTCAGACATACAGAAACGAACGGCCATATTTCAGAAATGTCAATAACAAATCTGTTCCTCATAGGTAGCCAACTTTATAAATATTGACGTTTGCTTGATGTTGATTTCGAAATATTGTAGATCTAGTCAATGCACAAATCCATTATCTTTGAAAATCGTCGATATTGCTTCAATTCCAACTTCCCAAAGAACGCTGAACTTCGACATTTGGAATCATTTAGCAGCGGTTGCAGGCTGTTCGCCTATGGATTTCTCATCTAACATTCTCCGACAAACTTCTCATCCGGTGGATATTTCAATTTCTCCAAAAATTTTGTTCATGAACCTTATTTTGAATTTATTGGTAGCTACTTCGTTACTGATCATATCTTTCTGGGTCAACGTTAGTTTCCACAAGCAGAGTGTGCAACATTGTGTTACATTACATCAGAAGATCCATATACTATCTTGAAAGGGGATCAGTTATCGTGAATAACCCTCTTCAATTTTTAGGAGTGGCTCTTGTATTTAGGTTGTTATTGTTTCCCACTACCAGTAGAGTTTGGATAAGTACTAGGAGTGTCAATCGTTATCAACATTTTCTTGATTGCTGCCTTTCTCTCCCACCAGCAAAGTTCTTCAATAGTCAGCAACCACTTATGTTAAGGATATATAGATGTTGAGGCCTAAATATCCATTATTCGGTGTTAATCCTTGGAGAAAACTGAAAATCCATAATTGAACACTAAACTAATCTAGAACTTTACAAGATTCTCACAAGTTGAGGGTTACAAACCACCAACACAGGAAGAGTATTGAAGTACAACTTTTAATACTCTACTACTACAAAAGTATTATTAACTGATGAAGCTATAGTATAGCGAAACACGTGTTGTGGTTTGTAATCCCCAATTATAGTGAAAATCTTGTAGTGTTCTACATTAGTGTAGTGTTCAACAGACTATTGTTACGTGATAATTCCATTTGTATCTGTCATATTTTTCATGGGTAGCAATCACCAAACTGATATCACAGACACAGTAACCATTCGTGAATGATACCGAGATTCGCCTTGCAGTCTAACCGAGATCCTCCATTGATAATGATTTATGAATACCGACAGTCCCTGGCGACTCGTAAATTCATAAATTTTCACTCCCGGAGTTGATAGAAGCGGGTAGAGATCGCGCGAAGATGGAACTAATCCTCAGAGTTTCACGGCATTTTATGGACCAACAGTAGATATATGTATATATTGGTTCAGCAGGGAATGTGAGAGGGCGTGAATGGTGATATATTATTTTATGATGGTTCGGTTTTATGAGTTCGTGCACTCTGTCACGTAATGGAGACCGTATCTGCATGGAACTGGGAATATTTTTATGTGAAAATGGAGCCTGGAGAAAGCTATGAAAGAGCACAAAATAGAAGAATGGAAGAGAAAAAGTTTGTGGATGTTGCGAAATGTGAATAAACATTTCATTATTCTGAATTATATTCAGGCAAAGGAAGAATATCAGTGTGTATGTTTCATCTGATCATGTTCCTTGCATTACTAGAGGAAAATATAAAATAATATTCATTATGTATCCCAAAAAAGCTCAATGTACAAGAAGGATATCAAAATGAGCCTGCAAAATGAATGAATGAAAAAAAGTTGTACTTGTAATGACTGATAGACAACGAGTAAGAGATAAATAGTTTCCTGGCTAATACCACGCAGAACATTGAAAGTGTGTTTCGAAAAGTGTTTTTTAACCGCCAACTTAGTTGCAAAGCAACCCTCGAAGTCTCATCGAGACTTGTATGAGTAAGGAAGACGGGGACCTTACCTTTTAAGTGTCATCCGAAGCACTACTCGGCTGGTTATCGTTGGGAGTCCGAAGGATTGATATCTAGGTACCAAGAATGTTCGGTTGGTCACCTATCTCCTCCCGCTAAACGATGCTACAGAAATAAATAAAATTTCTGATAGCCCCGCCGGGATTCGAACTCGGAACCTCTTGACTATAAGTCAGCGATACACGCACTCGACCACCAGCCCAGTTATTGAATCATATCTACTCGTAGTCCTTTCACAAAGTGAATGCAGATTGTACATGTTTCTTTCTTCCTAACACGTGACAAAGTTCACATCGCTGTCTCTGACAATACTATACAATGATTCCCATTGAATCGGAGAGCATTTACTTGAAGAACCTCCAAATAATGGATCATTTATGGGGTCGCCAATGAAACTTTCGAAGTGAGGGTTGAAGGAGCTGATGGGGTGAGATTATCAAGATTCGATAAATCTGTTATACTACTCCGAGTCTCTCGACCTTGTCTTTTATTTTCATCACCGAGATATCCAATAGCAACTTCAGAATTTAACACACTGTGAACATTATTTCTCAATCCAAAAATTAGACTCGTGCGGAATCTCAAGTATAAAATTTTGTGAAACTAGATATATCGAATCAATATATCAAGATAATATGTTTTTAGTTAGGAAAAATATCTTGCATTGTCGATGCACATTCTCAATACCCGCAAAAAATGGTGATGATGACGAGAATCTCACAAGACATTTTTATCATTTCTAATTGAATTGAAAATACTAACATTGTAAATCAATCAAACCTGTTCCAGATATTCTTTATTGCCAGAAAAACAAGTTCTCCTGGACAAAGGTTAGCCAAAGGTGAACATATATATGATGGTGAAACGACTCTTCAATTGTTTTTCGCGTCAAAACCTGTAGACCTGGTTTAGCAAAGATAATATCCTTGGTAATTATTCATTAGAATTGTTCCGAGATGGCGTTGATATCGCATCCGAAATCACTATCGATAATGGAGTTATCTGTGTTCCAGTGGCAGTGACAGATAATTCATAATTATGGTTTTGTCTTATTATTATCATTTATTGCTTCTTAAAACAAGTTTACGGCAAGAAATGTATGGGTGTATAAAAAAAATATACATAATGTTATGAGTTTTACAATTCGAAGTAAGAATAAAGAACTTAACATTTACTCACTTAAAATAAATGATCATAATCTAAGGATGTCGCAAATGTATTCTGATATTTTTTTGACATCAGTTACGGATATATTTTGTAAAGTGGTAATCAATGTTTCTAAACTCGCTAGGCAAGGAGTATTTTGTTTCATCACTGTATAAATTGGACAGTCAAAAATAATAATGAAAATTGTTTCTTTTTCGTTTTTATTACAGACTGGGCAATTAAGTTCAGGATCAATAGAATAAGCGACTTCATTCAGAGCAAATTTGATCCTGAACTGATTGGCCATACGTAATTGAGCAAGATGCGGGTGACCTGGATGGGGAGTTTGAGTTAATATGAATATTTTTCGATTGTTCAATCATGTTATCGATAAACACGAAATCAAAATGACTGCAGAATCGCGAAAATTAATATTCATCATGCGGAATTAGCAGGGCCATCATCTATATGAACTCGTGGAAGCATTATCAGCGTTTGGAATTCGACATGATCAAGTAGGCAAACGTCTAAAAATTTTTCTGGTTCCTTATCAATGGGACTTGGCCATTTGGTGATAGCTTCTACAAGAATGAAAATCGTACATCAAAATCTGCAAATCAAGGATTTCTTGAGAAAAACATTTGACTCTTTAAATGATTCTGTGTTATACTTCTGTCGGTCAATTCAAGATTTTCATTCGAACTCGAACTACTTCGCAGTTGGTTCGAACCAACACGTTCTGATGGTTCTGTGATCTGAGATGTCACGTACCGTCGGAAGAATCGAACACTTCCTCCCCGAAATGAAATGCGATGGAGTTTCCTCCTCTGCAGGTCGGTAAACCGACTTTTGCGAGGCTCTGTACACTCTCTCGCAGTTAATGGGTCAGAACGAGCCGGATTGCTGACCCCTTATCGCCGGCCTGGCACAGCTCGGGTAGCCTCTATCTGCTTCGCAAACTGCTTTCCGCCCCCGCAGGCGGCTATTTTCACTTTGGCAATCCCCTTTTCCATTCCTAATCCGTTGACGGTCCAGATGTACCCCAAATTGGAAATTTATTCAGATTCATTAGGTCCGATTCTATTCAATGCCTCTCTTTTCGGTTTCTCTATACAGGATCGTCATTTCGGATTGTACAGGGTGAAGCACCATTGATATGTTGGATATCTGAAAGAACTGGAGGGAATGTAAAAACAGATAGATTTCAACTCTGAGTGGGTATTATAGTGGGACGTATACGTCCTTTTCTTGTGTCCCTTTCACCAATACAATTCACCAGGAAAGTAATAATTCAGTACCTACCTATATCAATAAGTGCTATAAAATAAAATTTCAACATTTGATTGCTAATTTGCGAATTATTTACGGTAACCGTCATTTGCTACCTATGTACGTGTACGTATCACTATTGTTATTATGTAATTTTCCTACGACTACGTATGAAAACGTCAATAATCACACTGTTTTGTTATTCACAAAGTAGCTCATATCACCATGGTATTGTTTATTTGAAAGAAAAGATGCACTAGTGTTGATATGAAAAATTTCACAACGGTCGCCTGAATTGATAGAAATAATTAGGTATATTGTGAAGGTACTCACTGTCAATATAAGCGTTCTCAAATCAAATTTATATTGTTTATTGAAATTTCTGTCTCGTTTTGAATTATACTGAGAACCCTTTATCTATTAATTTCAATGTGTCTGATACATAACCTCTGAATTCACTTTAAAACTGGAACCTATACTCTTTACTGGAACTATTTCGATGTTGATGACAGAGGGTTAGATCATTCAAAAGAGTAAGGCTATAGTTTTATGCGCGGTTTGCTGCTTGCATCAGTTTGATATCACAGTAGCACCAAAGAGAAGATTTTTTGGTATCACAGATGCAGATGTTTGCAAGAAGTCAAGGACGCACTAACAGTGATGTTCTACGGATTGAAATAAAAGTGATAAGATTTGGCAGGAAATTGTACTGAATCGGAGTAAATTGTACTAAATTCAAAAAGTGGCGCCAAATTCAAAGTTCTGATCTTATTCGATTCTGAAAGTTTTATGGTTCTTTTTCTTCAAGACAGGGATTATTTATGGATAGCGCCTTATGTTTTGCTCGTTTTGGCACAATCAAATTCAAAACCAACTCGGAAAGATCGAGTAAATAGAACAAGTTACTATTATTGATGATAGTGAGCCATATGAAGAAACAAGTCTTGAACTTATGAACAAAATAATAATTCATAACCTGGTTCTTTATTTTCTCTTTCTTCATTAATAATTCTTCCTGCCTTTTTCAAAGTATCCAGTTGATCCTTCAACGAAACGTTCGAACATGATCCGTATGCGATATGCGAATAGAATATGACAAACTTAGGTACTTACGGCTGTACTCTGCGTATACATTTAAGCTTAGCTTAGGGTTTAAGATCGCTTAACAATACGGAAATTGTATGCTTCCAAATCGAGCTTAAGTTGAGCTTAGCTTGAAAGTATACGGCGAATACGGCCGTAAGTGTGTGTAAAAGTGAAATAGTAGACCAACTTCCTATGGTCGTTATAAATTGTACTAAATTGGATCGAGAGGTACTATTGTACTTATTCAAATCTAATTGTACTAAATTTAGTACAATTGTAGGGTGTGGAACATCACTGCGCACTAACTCGAGTAACTCGTACGCGCTCGCGCACTACGTACTTCAATGTTTCTGTATTCCTGGTTGCGTGATTACTGGCGCTAGCAGGCGTATGGTGTCAAGGTTGTTTATGTACGCTGGTGTCAATATCAATAAAATTTGCCAAACTGAACTAACTCGATCAATCAGTAGTTCACATAATGAGGAATTGTCGGAGAAGTATTCAAATATCATCTTGAATATGGAAATAAACAGTAATTATTGATATCGAAACAAAACCACCTGAAATTATAGAGACCGCTCAAATTACATTTTTGACAATACCTCCCGCGAAATGAAAGTATTCGGAGTCGTAGGAAAAATAGTGTAGAAAACTCGTTGGAAAGTGCATTTCCTTCACTCGTTACGTTTCCTACTACTCGTGTGAAATATGTCACTTTCCACACTTGTTGTGTAATATACTATATCATACTTCTTGAGAATTTCCACAAGTTTCCATTTGTGTACGAGAATTCTTTTTTGTTTCTAATGTTCAGATTATAAAGCCTGTATTGGTAGATCAAATTGTGAATAACTGATCAAGTGCTGCCAGGATAGCTACTAAAACCATAATTTTCAGGATTTCATGTAGGTGAGTATATAACTGGGTATGATATTGTGGTTGCTGAACTCCATTCATCATAGTGATTCTTAGCATTCGGCTTTGGAAGAGCACTCCAGGTACGTTATATAGTAGTGTAATTAATGACACAGTGTTAGTCCGCCTGAGAGCCTAATCAATAGCTGACTCGTCCACATTTTAATCACTTGCGGGAACAAAGGATAATGAACAAGGACGTGGGAGATTAATCGGACCGCAGAATACACAGAAATATACAGATGAACCAGAATCGCGTAGCCTGTTGTTTTGTGCGATGCGGTTTTGTTTCCGATTGGAACACGCCAGGCGAGTTCCTTATTCCATTGTTCCAATGCTGTCCCGTCTGATGCATTTTCCAAATGGATCATTAGGGAGTCGATCATTTTCCCCTGTGGTCTATATTGAACGAGTTGACGTCATCAGTGAGTTGAGATGAGTTGTTAGGTTTTTGAAATAACGCAACCATTTTTTTTTCGTATAATGGGTGTTTCTCAGAAGTGATTAACCCCTAAAGTGGGTATAGTAGAAAATCACATTGTGAATACAATGATACCTACCAAATATGTCAGCTTTTGGCATTCATCATCCAGAAATTATCAATTTTTAATTTTAAATCCAGATTGCCATGAATGAGTTGAAGCGGTTAATTTTGGATCAACTTGCCAGGAAAAAATAGACCTGACCAAGTATAACTCTTCATTTGTTTCATAGGTTGACACAAAGTTCATAAGATCGTATTATTTATGATGTTTACTGAATTTTTTCAAATGGAACATGGAAGGCTCATTGGGATATCTAAAAAGGGTATTTTGTTACGAACAATTTGAAAGTTTTAAAGGGGATAAATACTCAAAGTCATCTCCACAACATTTAATCCATTAGGGATACTTCAGAAACATGTTTCGGGCATATATACGTTCATCTTCAGCCTGATATAATGAGTTCTAAAAAGGAAGAAATATATATATCCCATTTGAAACTACATCACTTCACTACAGAAATTATGGACTTCTACCTAAAATTTGAAAGTGTTTAAACCGCCAACTTGATTGCAAAGCAACCCTCGAAAGTCTAATTCAAGACTTGTCTGATATCTAACATCATAATTACGATCTCGGAAATTGAAAAAAGGAAAAATGGTGTATTATTGAACTCAGAATAATATTTTTTACTGAAAGAAGTAAAATATACCGGGTATCCCATTCAAAATTAGAAAGTAGGGGTCAGTTTTGGTCAAACCAAACCAAAACAAATTTAAGTATTATACCAACACACTATATTCCACTTGTTCAGCATGTGACAGCAATGTGAACATGCGAAACGACAAGGCTACTACATTTCCACGTACCAATACAACACTTCAACAATCAAATGCAAAGCGAACAAACTTTCAACATTTCAACAATCGAATGCAAAGCGTACATGCTTTCAACACTCATTTCTAATAGTACAAAGCGTCCATGCTCTCAACACTTATGCATTACCAACACAGTGCAAAGCGACCATGCTTTCAACCCTCATTCATCAACAACAGTGCAAAGCGTCCATGCTTTCAACGCTCATGCATTACTAATAATGCAAAGTGTCCATGCTTTCAACACTCATTAATCAACAACAGTGCAAAGCGTCCATGCTTTCAACACTCATGCATTACTAACAGTGCGAAGCATCCATGCTTTCAACACTTATGCATTACTAAAAGTGAAAACCGTCCATGCTTTCAACACGCATGCATTACTAACAGTGCGAAGCGTCCATGCTTTCAACACTCATGCATTACTAATAGTGCAAAGTGTCCATGCTTTCAACACTCATTCATCAACAACTGTGCAAAGCGTCTATGCTTTCAACACTCATGCATTACTCACAGTGCGAAGCATCCATGCTTTCAACACTTATGCATTACTAAAAGTGCGAACCGTCCATGCTTTCAACACTCATTGATCAACAACAGTGCAAAGCGTCCATGCTTTCAACACTCATTATTCAACAACAGTGCAAAGCGTCGATGCTTTCAACGCTCATGCATTACTAATAGTGCAAAGTATCCATGCTTTCAACACTCATTAATCAACAACAGTGCAAAGCGTCCATGCTTTCAAAACTCATGCATTACTAATAGTGCAAAGTGTCCATGCTTTCAACACTCATTCATCAACAACAGTGCAAAGCGTCCATGCTTTCAACACTCATGCATTACTAACAGTGCGAAGCATCCATGCTTTCAACACTTATGCATTACTAAAAGTGAAAACCGTCCATGCTTCCAACACTCATGCATTACTAACAGTGCGAAGCATCCATGCTTTCAACACTTATGCATTACTAAAAGTGCAAACCGTCCATGCTTTCAACACTCATTAATCAACAACAGTGCAAAGGGTCCATGCTTTCAACGCTCATTATTCAACAACAGCGCAAAGCGTCCATGCTTTCAACACTCGTGCATTACTAATAGTGCAAAGTGTCCATGCTCTCAACACTCATTCATCAACAACAGTGCAAAGCATCCATGCTTTCAGCACTTATGCATTACTTAAAGTGCAAACCGTCCATGCTTTCAACACTCATTAATCAACAACAGTGCGAAGCGTCCATGCTTTCAACACTCATTAATCAACAACAGTGTAAAGCGTCCATGCTTTGAACACTCGTACATCAATCCACAAAGAACATGCACTTCAACCTTCCCGGTGCATGCGGTCCTCACGGTGTATCAGAACAAAGTCTTCAACATTGAAGCCCGTGGTGCTCCCGCGTTTCTCATTGACTCTGAGGTATGGCATCCACAAATGCTTCCAGATGTTCCTTCATCCTGCCACGATCAAGTTCCAAACAGCGTATAGGTTGCAGCTCACTGCTTATATTCCTCAGAAGATTTTGAATCAAAGGTGTTGCACCATCTATACCGATCAACGCTCTCAGCGGGGCCACCCTAGTTGTCTTCTGAATCGCCGAACTCAACACAGGATGAATCCTCCATAACCGGATGATCCCTCCTACCCCACCTCTGTCTCAATCCGAATGAGATCAATGATGATTCGCATGTGCACCTCTACCTGCCCATATCAGATCTATGGACATCTGGTGTAGCGGATTCCCTGACCAATCCCACTTCTTATGTTAGAAACTCTTTCAAAGCCACCACCCAATTCCACAAACACGGCTTTTATTTCGATCAACACATCTAATAGTCAATAAACAATTTGATATCTAACTACATCGACAATCCAAGCGGCTGCCTTATACGAGCGTGGTCAGTGTGTCTTCCATTGTCCGATTAGAATACAAAGAAACTCCCTTTCTTCGAGTGTCATTGCCATTATTCGCTTGTTCATACATCGTTATTTATTCAAGTAGGTAGTTATCACTGTAGGAGAGGGAAGGATTAGAACGACTGTCTATGTTAAGAAAGAATCTGCTTAAATTAGGGTATGCAGTCATTGGCTAGAAAAAGTGTAACTCTTTTTTCTGTTCAAGCTTTCGAGACTTTATTGGCTCTTCATCAGGAACTCTACAAATAACAATGAAACAATTGATTGGAATATTTCATGAGAACAACAGTACTTACAAAGTTGAGATTTAAAGGAAGCATTGTTCATCATCACAATTATGTAAAACATTGATTAAAGGTGAAACATCTATTACTTATTAATCATTATATCGACCAACAATTGTGAACAACAAAGTTATAAAACCATTAAAAACTTTATTAGGTTTCGTAAAAATTTTTTTACTTCTTAATAAGTTATAACCTTACAAAACAGCCATGTGATAAAATTATGGAGGGAAAGAAAATGAAAGATTGATTGACAAGTTGACAATTCATGACATGGAATCATAGAAAACAATGTCATTCACAAATTCATAAGATTGAATGAATAGGTTGACAAACTTGAAAACAAGAAAAAATGAGATTTATAAATAAAAATTCAAAAACTGTTATTTGTATTGTAATTTGATAAATGGAAAGGAAGACTAAGTAAATAGGAGTAAATAATGCTGAGATTGTCGATATCAGTTCTAGCATTCATAGCGTTAGGTTCTTTGACAATATTGGTCATTTCAAGAAAAAGTCTTTTTGATAAGTTAGATTCATTATCTAATATACTCACATTAGCATAATCTGGAATGTGAAATTCATTTATAGCATGTATAGCTAGTGTACTGGAAAGTTTGGAATTTCTAATATTACTTTTGTGGGAGGAAATTCTGTCTTTAAGTTTGTTCTTAGTTTGGCCAATATATTTTTTATCACATTGTGAACAAGGAATGGAATAAATTACATTAGAACGTTCTAACAGGGGATCTTTATCTTTTAATTATGTAAATATTGAATTCAACTGTAAAGGATTTTTATAGGCGACATTAATGGTTGGATATTTGACCAACAATTTTTTCATTTTATGATTTAATTCTGAAATGTGAGGTAGGGAAAAATAATATTTCTGAGTGTTATCTTGACTGAGAGGGGTGTTTAGAGTGGAAGATATATTCATTATTGATGATCTGCTGAACAACAGTTTAAAAATAAGTTTTTTTGGGTAACCACTATTAATGAACAATTTACTTAATTTATTGAGATTTTTTATACAAACAGAGGTGTGGCTTGTTTTCAGAACTCTATTTTTCATACCTAAAACTAGGTTGATTTTTTGTTTCTGTAGATGATGAGACTCATAATGTAGAAATCTACCAGAGGCACCAGGTTTGGAATACCAACTAGTGATTAAAGAATTATCGACCCTTCTGATTAATTTTGTATCAAGGAAGGGGACGCTGTTGTTATCATCTTCTTCTTCGATGGTAAATTGTAAACGATCGTGGTATGAGTTAAAAACAAGTAACACATCTTGAGAAGTATTATGTGGAATGCTGAGACCTCTGTTTGTATAAAAAATCTCAATAAATTAAGTAAATTGTTCATTAATAGTGGTTACCCAAAAAAACTTATTTTTAAACTGTTGTTCAGCAGATCATCAATAATGAATATATCTTCCACTCTAAACACCCCTCTCAGTCAAGATAACACTCAGAAATATTATTTTTCCCTACCTCACATTTCAGAATTAAATCATAAAATGAAAAAATTGTTGGTCAAATATCCAACCATTAATGTCGCCTATAAAAATCCTTTACAGTTGAATTCAATATTTACAAAATTAAAAGATAAAGATCCCCTGTTAGAACGTTCTAATGTAATTTATTCCATTCCTTGTTCACAATGTGATAAAAAATATATTGGCCAAACTAAGAACAAACTTAAAGACAGAATTTCCTCCCACAAAAGTAATATTAGAAATTCCAAACTTTCCAGTACACTAGCTATACATGCTATAAATGAATTTCACATTCCAGATTATGCTAATGTGAGTATATTAGATAATGAATCTAACTTATCAAAAAGACTTTTTCTTGAAATGACCAATATTGTCAAAGAACCTAACGCTATGAATGCTAGAACTGATATCGACAATCTCAGCATTATTTACTCCTATTTACTTAGTCTTCCTTTCCATTTATCAAATTACAATACAAATAACAGTTTTTGAATTTTTATTTATAAATCTCATTTTTTCTTGTTTTCAAGTTTGTCAACCTGTTCATTCAATCTTATGAATTTGTGAATGACATTGTTTTCTATGATTCCATGTCATGAATTGTCAACTTGTCAATCAATCTTTCATTTTCTTTCCCTCCATAATTTTATCACATGGCTGTTTTGTAAGGTTATAACTTATTAAGAAGTAAAAAAATTTTTCCGAAACCTAATAAAGTTTTTAATGGTTTTATAACTTTGTTGTTCACAATTGTTGGTCGATATAATGATTAATAAGTAATAGATGTTTCACCTTTAATCAATGTTTTACATAATTGTGATGATGAACAATGCTTCCTTTAAATCTCAACTTTGTAAGTACTGTTGTTCTCATGAAATATTCCAATCAATTGTTTCATTGTTATTTGTAGAGTTCCTGATGAAGAGCCAATAAAGTCTCGAAAGCTTGAACAGAAAAAAGAGTTACACTTTTTCTAGCCAATGACTGCATACCATAATTTAAGCAGATTCTTTGTTATCACTGTAGATATATTTTAATCCTCCAGGATACATTCTTTTATCACTGTTAGGTAGGTACGTATAGCCCACCTGAGGCAATTCCCTATGATAGTTTTTTGCCGAAACTATCCCAACGTCTAGCACAATGGTGCCCCGGGCAAACAGTCGATATATTTGGTGGAGAGAGCCATTCAGCAAGTCGGCCAGGTATGTAGGTATATGTACAAATGGTCCGGGCGAGCAAACTCGTCTTGTTTGCGTCTAGTTGCCGAAGCAAGTCGGAAATTAATAATTCGCGGGAGGGAAGGACTGGAAGAAGCCAGGCCCAGGAAACACCCAGCGTTGTGTGCGCGTGTGTCCCATCATTCCTGTTCATGTTCCAGTCGTACAGTGGGGCCGAATTACGGCAATCTTGGAGGCCCGGATCTACTTACTAGCTATTTCACACCCTACTACATCTATCAATTAGTTCGCTTAATGACAACATATCATCACTTATAAAAACCTCTAAACAATACTCACTTCACATAAATGCGAGTAAAACTTCCGTCTTGGTTTTTAATTCCAGAAATCCCGACAATGATGTGAGAATTAATGTAGATGGATGTCGAATTGCTCCAGTTGAATATACAAAAAATTTAGGTCTGATTATGGACTCACATTTAAAATTCAAACGACATGTGAACAAATGCATCAGCCTTGCCTATATGAATATGAAAATAATATACGCAAATAGACAATATCTTACGAAGGCGTAGAACGGACATGCGATATTTTTTTCTTCATTTCGAGTTCGAACTCGAAAGTGAAAACTATTTTATGCGATTCGCTAGTCCTATCCAGGTTCAACTTTGGTAGTGCAGTTTATGGTCCATGCATTGATTCAGAAGATAAAAGGCGAATACAAGTAGTACAAAATAACTGCCTTCGCTTGATTCACGGTATAAAAAGTAGAAGGAGTATTTTCCACAAATTGCGGGAGACTGGCTGGTTGAATATGTCAAAACGGCAATTATTACATGCCGCGTGGCGTGTCTCTATCGCAGGATTGTTGTTGACAACGTTGCTTAGTGACAACGAAACGATTGACTTGTGGATTCTAGGAGGAAAACAGAATCAGATTTCAGCAGAATCCGCACATGAATTTCCTATCGAGTTTCCCAATTATATTCATCTTTATCGAACATATTGTATTGAAATGTATCCCGAGGGAGCGGATAAAATAGTAATTCTATCGCTTTATTCAGTTTCATGAATAATTAATGATTTTCCAGTACGTCGTACGAACGGATAGGGAACAAAGATACGAACGTGTCTGGGTGCAGGTGTATGGAAATATCAAACCAGTGCCAGTTAAATTGAATGCCACCTCTGGGTCGTAAACAATTGAAGGAAATTGAATGTAGGTAGGTATATCTTGGATTCGGAATTTATTCTGAATCTGAGAAATGTCGACCATTGTTCAATGTAGTCATGACAAGACAATTATATTAAGAGCCCGAAAGACGTGCTAGGTTCTATGCTCATACCAGAAAATTGGAGAATTCAGAAATACTTTTGAGAAACCATCCTTTGCTATGATGAAATCTTTCAAGCTTTATTGTTGTATATTTTAGCACATCTTCTATTTTGTTTTCAGGAACTGTTGTATATTATTATAATCATCATTCTTTTATTATAAGTATATATAGGTTTCCACTAATTTCCTTTCTTCATGTTGATATTATCATATGCATATAAAATGAAACAATACAACTTAATCGTGAGGAAACGGTTTGAACGTTTAGATATTTATATCAACTGGTCTATTCTCTAAAATAATTCAATTGATTGTTCCAATATTCTGGAGTGAACAAAAAAATTCCTCATCTAGAAACATAGTTTTTTCAAGTTGAACGATAGTCATTGACAGACAATTTTTCCATTTCTTAATGGAGTGACCCAAATGTTCAGTTCTAAAGTTATTTCAAAATTGTATACAATAACAGTATTCACAGATAGGTATTTTATAAATATACAATATCTAATAAGTAATCCTAGTTAATCACAAAATTGATGAAGTTTTACTTTGAAATGAAGGTCAAGTGATGTACATACAAGTGAATCGGTTGGTGATGGATAAATGAAAACGAAAATTAAAAACACACTTATTCCATACATATGATGATATTTAGCCTGCAGAACGAGGAAATATAATCTTGACCCATTTATATATCAACACATAATGACCCACCAAGACTGATAATCATATATTTCTCACCCAGTACAAAATAAACTTCAATAATGAAGCGTTTCGGAATTGATTCGATTGATAGAATTACAATGATGCGATGGTAATTTCATATTTTTCCTGTAGCTGGAACCTTTACTGAAATTACCAGCCTTCAAGCTAATACAAATGACGTGTGACACGTATTTATGAATACCTAATAATATAGGAATTGGCTCTACTCGTATTAGTGTTCCATGCAGCAGAACCATGCATAATACAGGGCATTCAAATTCCCGGAATAATTGACCCATTTTCGGTATATTGAATTCATTACTAGTTCAATGGGCTATAATACCACAGTCATTATACATCCAATGTATTGATTTGTTGTTTGATAATGATTAGATTAACAGGAGCACATTGTGATCGTGAATCAGCTTCTATAAAGTTGACAAAGATTAATAAAATACGTTTTATAACCAAGAATCAGAGTGTCGAATGCTCTGGCGACAACAGACCTGTTGTTCATCAGGATTGAATGAGTTACGAAAATCAGGCATATAATTAGTCATATACCCATGCACTCATTTTTATGGAACCATCTTTGATCCGAACGTTTTGTTTCTACTCCTCATCAACGAACTGTTTCTAAATTTATTCTACCTTTTCCTTCAGAGTCTCTATATTGCCTAACGATTTCTATGAATTATTGATGGGTTTCTTGCAGATGCACAATATATATTGGCACCTAAACAGTTCGGTTTTAAAAATAATAAGAGTACAAATGATGTAAATGGAAAATATTTGACTCTCTCGAAATAGTCTACATGAGCTAAGGCATTCGAAGAAATAGCAGCTTTGGACTGACATTGAATTTTGCGAAAACAAATCGAAATAAAGCCAGGAACAAAATTTCTTGGCGAGCTCATTGACAACAATCTGAATTCCAAATATCATATTATGGCTCTAAAAAAAGCTGTCCTTTCTAGTTGTTACGTGATCAATGCAATATCTCGCGAACTTGTCTTCTTTAACGGCATACTTTTTATTGAACCTCACTTAAGCTATGGAATTCCATTCTGGGGTTCTTGCAGTCAGCTTCTATTCCAAAGTATATTCGTCCACCAGAAACGGGCGTTAAAATTGATTCACAAAAGTAAAGATGCGTGAATCATGCAGGCCTATTTTCTCCAATGAAAAGATACTAACATCACATGAAATTTTCAAATTGAAGACAGCTTGCACTGAGAAAAGTCCCAGGAGAAAGATCTTTGCTGAGTTTTTTTCGCCTGTCGTAGCCAAAAAAGTTACAAACGTAGTAATGTTGCTTCGCTCTTACAGAAAAGATCACTCTACTGAAACTGCTTTATTGTAATTGCGAAGAAACTATCTATCACAGAAAAGAAATTGGCTGTAGTAGTAGAACTGCAATTCTATAAAATTATTTCTGCCACCATGAAAAAGTACTTTTCCACGATAGTTAGTTAGGTTACTGTTGTAGCAAAGAAGATTTCATCAACATTTCTTTATAATAACAGTAATGTTCTCTGCTATCCCAGCAGAAAATATTTGCATCACGAAATATTTCTTTATGATAACTGTAATGTTCTTTGCTAGCCCAGCAAAAATTATTAGCTGAAAGCGATATGGATATGCCAAAATCGCAGTTCGGTTGGTATCGTTTTCATTTATCGCCAGACTTGCAACAGTTCATCTCGTCTGGTCGTCCGTCGTTCGTCCGTCGACTATTCCGGTGTTTTTCTGTTTTCACATAGTAACAGTGGATATTTCAAAGTATTACCAAAAATATTCGTGTTGAGTTTGAGTGAAACCCTTAACGCATGTTTGGTTTGAATTTTTGTGATACCTACGTATATATGTGTATATGGTTCAACGAGTGTATATAAACTACATTAACTACAATTTAAGTGATCTTGAGAGATGGACGACGATCATTTTGAAGCATATACCTTGAAAGCTGGGATTTCTTATTATATTTGCCATCATGAATATTATAGTGATAGCTATTTCAAAAGTATAGTACTTTCTTTGTATAATCTTCGAAGCAATATCAAGACGTTAACAAGACCCCAAATGTCGAGGTATGGTTGATGATGAACATTATTTTTCCTTTTTGGTGGAAGGAAGTAACAGGATAAATTGTATTTTATTTGAAGAACTGATATCTTTTGACACCTTTGAAATTGTTTAAATTAATAATTTGACTATTTCATCCATGAAATGGAAATAAGTATTGACTTATGTGGTTGAGAAAATACATCGTTTTGAAAATGTTTAGATTTCTGAAATGATAAATACATTAATGTGACCGTAAAATATCGTGGGTATATATACATACTGAGTTATGAGTGCCCTGACATTCTGAATAAATATATTTTGTTCATTACCTATACTCATATATAGATTTAAGTTTTTTGAGACTGATAAAGTACCGATATAGAAGAATAAATTGATTAAATTTTGCATAGGTACTGTTGTTTTATTAAAATTCTTAGTCCCTTGAACAATTATGATGTTATATAGACTGAGACAGTCTAAAAAGAATGTATTAGCAAGTGGAAGTTAATTCTCTTACTATAGCATTATATTTGAGAGGAATCTCTTCGAAAGTGGAACCATAGTGCGTGCAACAATAAAACTAGAATAAACGAACTTTTATTGAATCTCTGAATTTTCAGAAATTGGCAATAATTTGAGTATCGATTGATGAACATTCAGGGGTTTGATTAAACTTTGTTCACATCCTGGTTTTGTTGATTGCGATAAATGGTACCACTATGAGAATATTTCCAGCAAATATCTTTGCTATTGTGAGAGAATTAACTTCCACTGACGAAAAAAACACTCTGCTGCTCTAGGCAAGAACTTTGCTCTTCTAATAAAGACTCTTACCTGTATCAGTGAGCATTCTTTTCAACAACAACAAATATCTCTCCTACTATAGCATAGTAACTCTTCCATAACAGGAGAGTATCTTTATTACGACAGCAAAGTTACTTAGCTGAAACTGTAAACAAGTTCTTCATAAAGTAGCTATGCTACCACAGGTAGACGTTGGCAGTAGAGTGCTCTCTTCTGCAGTAGTAAAGATATTTCCTGTCCCCTATGTAGCCAAAATTTTTGGCTATCGCAGCAGAAAAATCTGCTGTGACGATGAAAACATTTTCTCAGTGTGAGCATAACACAATCAGATGCACACGACAGGAAAAGAAACTTACCCTCCCACTTCAACTCTAATGAAACAGTCTTCGATTTACAGAAGCAGATTCATAATTATTTACCAAACCAAATCAGATATGTCAGCGACATGAAACGTTTCTGAGAGTCAGTTAAAAAACTCCTAATGGCGAAATGCTTCTCCAATCTGCATATGCATTCTAGTCGTATATTTATTTTCATGTTCGTATAAATATATTTTACAAATAAATTAGTTTGTTTCTGTTTATTCCCCTTTGAAAATATATACATATGTTATATCTAGAATCAATGATTTTTTTTATATGGGAGCATCTTCTCCCAATAGACTGTAATAATCTATTTTCATTTCATGTAAATATCATATCCTTTGAATTGTATACGCATTCTAAGATTTGGACTCTGTCGACAAATGTTCTCATTCATTTGGGCAATAAAGCTTATATCTATCTGTCGATCACGTTTGTCCACTGGCATGTCAATGTATAGGTAGATTTACTTCTTATCTTAGAGGCCGTGAAATAGGCTTTTATGGACCGCAGCATCGCTCAGGCTATTAACACGTCTAGGTCCATAAAAGCAAGTTACGCCCGAAATACATACAACATTTTATGCACGACCAGTATATTTTATTGTGAATACCTCTTCACCACTCAAGTATGAAAGGAATAAAACGGTTTTTAAATACCCTTTAAACCACTTTTAAATAATTTTTGCTACTCCCATGATGTTCCTCTCGAAAAAGCATTAGGTACATAAGAGTGTTTTCACTTTTGTCTATCTCTTATATTTCCTCATGTTCCAGACTGGTGGGTGGATAGATAGGCTAGTAGCCATATTTGCTGTCAATGCAGACAATAGTCATTACAAAATGCATTCCAGTGACGAAAAAAGTGTGAATTGTACCCCACCAGAAATCAGTAAAGCAGCTGAGGATGCGAATAATTAATAATTTATTGTCCGGCGGACGGTAAAGTGCCATTTTACGCCCGGTCGTGCATAAAATATATTATATAATGAGAGAATATAAATGTATCAAATGATTTCAGTTAGAATTAATATTTTTTCATTCCATCGCCCGTAAGTTCTAAGGCGTATTGGAAGTGTTAGTCGTGGTTGGACGCTACGCCGGTTACCAAACCAACAAGAAAGCATTATTGGGCGCGATAAAATACACTCCGAGACAGATAAGCAGGAAGGAGACGCTCATAAATAATGCAAAAGTTTTGTATCCCTCGCGGATTTCGTGTAGCGATGATATATTCGCTGCAAAATTCGACGTACTCATTCTTAAAGCCTCCGGGGGGTTATCACCTACACACTGCGAAAAAAGAGGGAAGTTATGATGGTTGTCTCGAAAGGAAATAGTTGATTTTCAATTCTTTCATTGAATTTTATGATTATTCGAAGAGTATGCGATAGAGAATTAATTATTTTCATAACCACATCAATAATATTGTTATCAAATGATAATCTTTTATTTCTCTAGAGGTTTCCGAAGTTTTGTTTTCTAGCAACAATCATTAATTATTGATTTTTCCAAGTATGGTCCTGATTTTATGTCGAACTATGATAATAATAAAAAGTTTATTTGTAAGTAAAAGAAACAAGAAAAACAATGCAAATTTACGAAAGTACAAAATGTAAAAATTCATTTTGTTTTCCTTGGGTAACTGATTATAGGTTCTTGTAGCAAGATAGTGGTGATTTCGTTGACCAACATATTTTTCCAATATTTCTCGAAACTAGACCCTATCTGGAATATCTAATCATAAACTTGTTGAAACTTTATCGTTATTGCCTATTGAAGCGAGAAGTATAAAATATACATATCTACCTATCATAACTTCGAATAATAATTCTGTTCACACAAATCAAGCACAATTTATGAATTTTATTTTTATAACACGATATAATTGCAATTTCTGCACTGTAAATAACAGAAAGAGGGTTTTACACGAATTCCTAGTAATAAGTCTAGAATAGCAGCGGAGTAATTTCTTCCTGAAGGATATTTCATGACAGCCAGGATTTATGGAACTGTATATTGCCGCGGCGTACTTCCTTTTATTGATGTCCAAAAGTGCACGATCTCGCGACGTTGAATGATTTAGGGATGAGGGTCACAATCTTTTCGCGAAAAGAGATTCATTTTATACGATACATATTTTTCCATTGGAGTATTTCAATAGGTAGTAACAACATAACGAAATGAAGCAATAGCCGAAGTCAATTGAAATAGAAATTTAATGTAACAGTTGAAACATATAAGCAATTAATTTCCAGTTATAATATAGGCGATGAATCATGAGTAATTTAATGAATTTCAATGATTCAGCAGCTACAATTGTAGATTGTTGATTGTAGTAGGGGTCGTGAAGGCTGTACAGCCTCTCAAGCACTTCGACCTATTGGATCTTTTGTGCATAACCCTTAATCTATTCGAGGCCCGGGATTTCGAGGCTTCGTGCGAAGTTTATCAGTTTCCTGAAAGCTAGGTTCCTGATGTCGGAGGGCTCTAAAAAGGCCCCTTTCAGGAACTTGAGCCTCTTGCAGAAGAGTGCTGGGCATTCGCAAAGCAAATGTTCTTCAGTTTCAGCGAAGTTCTCGCAGTAGCGGCAACTATCACTCTCTGTTTTGCCCATCTTTTTGAGGTGATACCTTAGAGGGCAGTGTCCAGTGAGGAGTCCCGTCACCAGTTTCAAGTATTTCTTGTCCAACTTGAGAAGCTGCTTAGCTTTCCTTGGCGATAGGCTCACTATCCTTTTCGCTTGTCTTTGTCCTGGCACTTTATTCCAGTGAGATTTCATTTCATCCGCTTTCCAGCGTCGGAACTCTTCTCTCAGGTAGGCTTTGGAAAGTCCACAGAAGGGTTCTGGACCGAGAAATTGTGTATTTGCCCCTTCTTTGGCAAGGCAGTCTGCTTCCACGTTGCCCTTAACTCCCTTATGACCTGGCACCCACATCAAAGTGACCTGGTTGTTCGCTGCCAGTTGTCTTAGGGATTGTTTACAGTCCCAAGTCAGCTTAGACTCACAAGTGTATGACTTCAGAGCTTTTAGAGCAGCTACAATTACATTCTCAACTAAGGGATTGATACACAATTCGAAGACAATCATCATTGCTTCTTGAAATAGGTATACCTACTCAACTAACTGAATATTTAGATCGCGTAGATGTGTGTTTCGAATGGTCTCCTATTCACTATAAACTTTTTGTCTTTTTAATTCCTCACCTTCACACTTACCGTATAATGGTTTCCAATTTCTAAACTGTGATATAGGTACAACGATTTCTGGCATTCAACAATACCTAAATGTTATTTTGAATCGATGCATATTCATCAATTCTCATTAGACGATTGATTCCTACCAGCTTATTTTTTCCAGACATATTTTTTCTGAATATATTCTATTGATGTTCGTGCGAGAATATCGCATTTCTTTTTTCCTGCATCTCCGCAGAGCAAGCTCGTTTCTTTCCGAAACTTTATTGGATTTCCATGAAAAGTAGATCCTGAACCTCCATTAGGACTAAACATTAGACGGGCTCTATGGCGGAATAACATTAAACGTGTCTTGAAAAGCTACGAGGAGCTGCGAGGTGTGAAACCCAATTCAGCAGTCTGAGGATTTTATCTTGCGCATATACATTGATCGGTCGGATTGAAAATGGTGATACTAAGAAGATGATACTGAGATGATACTAAGATGATACTAAGAAGATTTTCATTATATTACTCAACATAATATAATGTTCGATAAATTGTTTTATGGGTGACACGTGATGCGATAATTTATAGTCTCGGAACAATAAAATGATGAAAAATGTGTCTGAAAAGTATTAGGAACAAGAACCTTGTGTATTCTGTGATACATTGATCAATTTGTGATGTGCAAAAACAAATTTTCAGAGCGTTGATCAGATCACATCGTTTCACACCATTCAGAAAATTTTTTAGATGCAAACTCAGTAAAAACTTGAAGAACTATAATTGATAAAGGAATTATTACCATTTTACTTCAAGTTATACAATGGTTGGCACACGTGAAAAAAAAAAGCTTAGAGTAGGAGCTTTACTTGTTACTACTGAGATTGGAAGGTTATAACATTCAGTATACAAGAAAATTTACGTGTTTATTTGAAGAGAGTCATCAGACAATCAAATGGGAAAAATCATCATCGCTCATACCAATCTGCTTATTTTTTCCATAGAATCCGTTTCTTCAATCGAAAAAATCGAAATCGAAAAAAAATGTTGTTCATCATAGAAAAAATGTAGCAAATCGCCATAACTTCCGAACGGATGGACCAATTTTCAACTTCGCTCATACCAATCTGCTTATTTTTTTCCATAGAATCCGTTTCTCCAATCAAAAAAATCGAAATCTGAAAAAAATTTTGTTTATCATAGAAAAAAATTTAGCACATCGCCATATATAACTTCCGAACGGATGGACCAATTTTCAACTTCGCTCATACCAATCTGTTTATTTTTTTCCATAGAATCCGTTTCTCCAAACTAAAAAATCGAAATCGAAAAAAAATTTACAATCATTTTTGTAGAAATAAAAAGAACTTCATCAATTGTATAGGGGCTGATTTCATATAGCAGTTTTTTAGTTTTATTTTTGAAAATTCTTTTGTGGCTGCGCACTTGATATTTCCAGAAATAAGATTATATGTCCTGAGTCCAAAAAACTCAAAGGAATTCATGGATAGGGATAATCGTGATTTAGGTACATGAAAATCATTATTTATACGTGTGTCATGATCATGAAATGAATTATTCTTATTGAAATTGTTACGATTTTTATATATAAATACTAGTACTTCCATGATATAAAGACCTGCTGACGGTAGAATTTTGAACTTCTTGAACAAGTTTCGACATGATTCTACTGGTGATACCTTCGCGATTGTTCTGACGATTCGCTTTTGTGTTAAAAAAAGATTGCGTGCATGTGGAGAGTTACCCCAAACTATTATACCATAGCTTATTCTTGATTGAATTTCTCCAATGTGATATAAGAGTAGACCCGAGCTGTCAAGGACTCTTGTTAAACTTCTTAACAAATAACACTTTTTGTTAAGATTACTGATCAGTTGGGTACAATGAGTGCGAAAACTGAAATCACTGTCAAGAAATATACCTAGAAATTTCACACTATCACTTTTTTCAATCAAAGTATCAGATATTCGAATATCTAGGTCGGTATAGTTATTATTCTGCGCAGTACGGAACATAACTGCTTTTGTTTTGGAGGCATTCAAATAAAGGGAGTTGTCACAAAACCAGTTTTTTATTGACGTTCTGCTGTAAAATACTCAAGTCCCTGGATCTGAACAAAAGAGAAGAATCATCGGCATACAGGCAAGTGAAGATCTTAGATAAAGTCGATGGCATTTCATTTATATAAATGATAAGAATTGGGCCCAAAACTGATCCCTGGGGAACCCCAATATCATTTGATAATTGATCCGAAAAGAAATAATTCTCATCGCGATTATTCTCCAAGTGTTGTATTTTCACTGTCTGCGTGCGGTTAGAAAGTTACGACATAAACCAATTATGCTGATACCCTCTAATACCCAAACTATACAACTTTCTTGAAAGAATGTTGTGATCCACACAATCAAAGGCCCGACTGAGATCACAGAAGATCCCACTCGGGTTTTCAAATTCTTCTACAGATTTCAGAAGAGTTGAATAAAATGACACTATTGCAGTTGTAGTTGAGTGTTCAGATCGGAATCCATGTTGGTTTGGAGATAAAATATTATTTGTGTTCAAGAAGTTATAAAGAAATTTCAACATGATATACTCAAATACTTTTGATAGCGTTGATGTCACAGCAATTGGGCGTGAAGGTTAATATCAATTAGGCCAATGGACATTTCTGCGACAGGGATTGCCAATAGAGGATAATTAGGAGGGACCCGGAACCGTTGCCGCCTCATTCTTCCGGGGCTCGTTTCCCGGAATGCGTCGATTATACAGAGAAGTCACGACAAAGAGTCTTTGTTTTCACGATCAAAAAGCAGCGATGTGATTAAATGCTCCTCATCATATGCTCAGTGGATTCCCAGTTTAATTTTAATTGTAAGAAAGAGTAGAATTAAGCAAAAATACATCATGGCATCCTGAATCATCAGTTCGGTATTTTCATTCAATTTCCAATGAACCGATCGATCAATTATTGTTTCAGGAAAATCGACGTCATATAGTTTGAAAGTTGAATATATCGAAATCTATTTGATATATTATACTTTTCCTACGACCCCGTATGAAATAGTATATTACACAACAAGTGTGGAAAGTGACATATTTCACAGGAGTAGTCGTTTAGCACGAGCCGCGTAGCGGTGAGTGCGGAAACGTAACGAGTGAAGGAAATGCACTTTCCAACGAGTTTTGTACACTATTTTTCCTACGACTCCGAATACTTTCATTTCGTGGGAGGTTTTGTCAAAAATGTAACTTGAGCGGTCTCTAGAATTTCAGGTGGTTTTGATGCAATATCAAGTACTGTTTATTTCCATATTCAAGATGATATTTGAATACTTCTCCGACAATTCCTTATTATGTGAATTACTGATTGATTGAGTTAGTTTAGTTTGGACAGATTTTATTGATCTTGACACCAGCGTACATAAACAAACTTGACACCATACGCCTACTAGCGCCAGTAATCACGCAACCAGGAATACAGAACAATAGAAGTACGTAGTTCACAAGCGCGTACGAGTTACTCGAGTTAGTGCGTCCTTGACTTTTTGCAAACATCTGTGCATATCTGTGATACCAAAGAATCTTCTCTTTGGTGATACTGTGATATCAAACTGAAGCAAGCAGCAAGCCGCGCAAAAAACTATAGCCGTACTCTTTTGAATGATCTAACCCTCTGTCATCAACATCGAAATAGTTCCAGCAAAGAGTATAGGTTCCAGTTTTAAAGTGAATTCAGAGGTTATGTAGAAATTAATAGATGAAGAATTCTCGGTATAATTCAAAACGAGACAGAAATTTCAATAAATAATATGAATTTGATTTGGGAACACTTATATTGACAGTGAGTACCTTCACAATATACCTAATTATTTCGATCAATTCAGGCGAGCGTTGTGATATATTTCATATCAACACTAGTGCTTTTTTTCTTTCAAATAAACAATACCATGGTGATATGACAAAGAATAGAGGTTACCAAGAAGCGTCAGTGACGAACGCGGGAAATTTTGTGGGAATGACCTTGGAATTTTACTACGATCTGTCTGCTAAGAGAAGGGGTCTGTCAACAAAGAAGCTGTCACTGTCTGTTTGTCAATTGATTTCGAAAGAAGGATTGGCGAACATTTTACCTGCGATTTATAGCGATTAAAGGCGATTTACGAGTTATATTGCATCCACAAGCGATTACACAATATATTTTGTGTTGTTTAATCAAGTTTTAGTGAACATCATTTGTGTTGTGTTAATTTTTTTTATCTAACCTCAATATTTGTCTGAGAGAAAGTTTATTTTAGTAGTTTAGTTTTTTAAGTAGTGGCTTTGGTTTGCTTTGGTGCTAGTGTTGCTTTGTTCTATTTTGGCATCAACAATGGGAGTCAAATGCGCAATAAAGGGCTGCAGAAGTGTTTATTCCCATAATAATCACAGTAGACCCATTAGATTTTTCAGGTTCCCTCATCCTATTCATGAAGTCCAATTGAATCAGTGGAAACTTGCATGCAATGATGATGATATCATGGTGACTGACAATGAAAGATTGTATCACATGAGAATTTGTAGCTTACATTTCGAGGATAATATGATGAGAAAGTATCAACTGAAAGAAGATGCTGTTCCAACATTGAATTTAGAAGTAATAAATGTTTTATCATGTATGATTTTCTAATATACTTTCTTACCACTTCTTCAGGCACCTTCAGCTACCTCCATATATGAGGAGCATTCATATTTCAGAGATAAAAATTTGGAAGTAGGCCACTATGTAGACATAGATGAATCAGTCCCAGATTATGGAATGGATGTAATTTCAAGAAGTATTGGTACCCAAACAGATTTGTCAACAATGAATATGGGAACACAAACATGTTGTGTTTATACATCAGACTGCCAAATACAAACAGAGAAGGAACTTTCAGCTAGAACACCAAGAAAATTGAAACTATTGAAAGAAATTAAGGTTGCAAATTGAGATTAACTCCACATCATGTAGGTACATTGGAATTTTTTTTTCAGGATCAGAAAGCAAATATGAAGCTGAAAGAAAAGGAGAAGGCAAGACTTCAACTTTCATTTGATAAGCAGGTTAACCAGGAAGAGGAAATATTTGTTATATATGTTTAATGTGTTATACTTTTATTTTACTCATTTTCATGTTGCTACCACTTTCTGAAATATCTATGGATAAAATGTATGTGAAAGCAGATCAGCAGAATCCAGGAGTGTTCATCATATATTTTTGTAATAGCCAATATACAAACATGATATGATCCCAATCTTAAGTATTCCATTATTGACTACAAAATTATTACAAAAATAAAGTATTTGAATCTATGATCCTGGTTATTATTTTTAAATCTATCCAAGAAAATTTCCATCAAAGAAATGAAAGAGCATGGTTCATTGATTATATTATGTTTACAACTTGGTAACTTTTCCTGTACTCTGAATCACTGAGTTTCTGCAAATAATAGCACCAACTTCCTGATTTTCACAATCTAGGAGGTTTCTTGTATGTAGTCTTGCCAAAACCTCAGGATGTAGATTTTGGAATTTTTTCTTTTTGATCTGCTGCATAAGCCAATTAACTTGAATTTTGTCAATTCTTATATTTTAAATTCCTTCTATTTTTTCTTCAAAAGGTTATTAACTTTTAGTGCATTTGAAATAATCATAAAAATCTGACAACAAAATACAAACAATAACAATATGGGTTTATATGATATTTATTATTTTCAATGTTAGTGTTCTGATTGGCTCAATATTGATATACGCTACAGAAGTTGAACTGTGCACCAATGAAAATCCTAGACGTTATGAACGATAACGGCCTTTACGTGAACTCGCCTTTACCCTAGATGTCATTCTCTTGGCATTTATCACGTGATCATTACGACCAATTGAATCGTTGGAACCCGACGAAATAGTTCATTCATGAAAGTTACTCAAGGTCATTCAGACAGTTTTACTATTTCATTCATAAATACGGCCACTGAAACCTCTTGTTACTACCCCTTCTCTTTGGATATGAGCTACTTTCTGAAAAACAAAACAGTGTGATTATTGACGTTTTCATAGATGGTCGTAGGAAAATGTCATAAACATGTCATAAAACACACTGTTCTGTTATTTGGAAAGTAGCTCATATCACCATGGTGTTGTTATTTGAAAGAAAAAAGCACACGTGTTTAAAAAAGAAAAATATCACACGCTCGCAAGAATGATAGTAATAATTAGGTACAGTTGGTACTCACCTCGGTACTCGCTGTCAATATAAGCGTCTTCAAATCAAATTTATAATATTTACTGAAATGTCTGTCTCTTTTCGGATTATACCGAGAATTCATTATCTATTAATTTCAATCTGTCACTTTGATGAAAATTAGGGACAGTGACTGGAACTATTTGTATACATTGGAACTATTTCTATACATGTCTGATAAGTGATGATGTTGATGGCAGCGGATGAAGAATCCACAGATCCACAACTCGCTACCAAAGAGTGCGACTACAATATTATGCGCGGCTTGCATTAGTTGCATGTTGCATCATATCACAGATGTTCGCACTATTGACAAGGAATCAAGGACGCACTAACTCGGACGCGCTTGCGCACTACGTACTTCTGCGGTCATGTATTCCTGGTTGCGTGATTACTGGCGCCAGAAGGCGGGTGGTGTCGAATATCAAATCGAAACCACCTGAAATTATAGAGACCGCTCAAGTTACATCTTTGACATGACTCCACACGAAATGAAAGTACTTACCTATTCATGGTCGTACGTAAAATACTGTACAAAACTCGTTGCTATGCCGCTATGCGGCTCGTGCTAAACGACTACTTGTGTGAAATATTTCACTTTCCACACTTGTTGTGTAATATACTATTGACGCTTATCAATACTTTTTATATCTCGATGAAAATGCTTCGTGAGAAATCAAGAAGCATAAAACCATATGTTTTCTATCAATGCAACATAAGCTTCGTCTATTATTTGCCTCAAGGAATATTGGTGGTGGTTTTGAAAGAGATTTCTCTACCATAGTCTGGGTGTATTCGTTGGTTTATCACAACCCCGGCATGCGAAGATATGGATGGCAAAAATATGACCAAATACCAGTAGTTCACATCGCCTATATAAAATATTATGACACACGACCCCGAATTCAATGTATTCCACTATAACGCTTCCAACGTCATTCGATCTTGCTTTTTCAACGTATATCTACGCCATAATTCATTCTCATATTTCGGATAGCAAACAGATATCTGAATGAAATGTGTTTATCTGTAACAGTATATTATCAAAGCTCTTGCGGAAAATTCGAATGGGAAAACATAAATCGCCAGTACTGTTGCTCGTGTTTTTTTCTGCTTCGAGGCCAGTAATTGTTCATCCAGAATTATATGATGACTGTAGATCGTGAATTCAGCTCAGTGGATACACGGTGGAAAATATTACTCCAAGAGGTATATAGGAGAATTATTGTTTTCTTCGATTTTATGAATGAAAATAGTCAAAAAAGCACTCAAAATTATGAATTAACTCAACTTCACTATGTAGCGGGTAGGTACTATTATAATACTGCGATGAAATAATATTTTCCATCGATTTTTCAGTGATATTTTGCTATCAGTGGAGAATTTACTATAATAATACAATAAAAACTTTTTCCTGCTTGTGAAATTTGCATTGAATTGAATCAAATTGTTCTTTGAACTAATGTACCACATCGTCTACATCCTCTGTATCTTATCATCAGGTATCATACTATACAGCGGCTAGCTTGTCTGAGAATCACAGGGGCAATATTAAAGTGCCCCACTGCAGCCTTAGAGGTAATGCTGAACCTTCCACCATTGCACCTGTGTGTAATAAAAGAAGCAGCAATCAGTGCCTTCAGACTGAGTCAGACAATAAATCTCAAATCAGGAAATCGGATTGGCCACTTGAAGATTTTGGAAAATATTTCCCTCATGCCAGTTAGGTACGACTTCGAAATGTAGTGTGAAGTGGTCAACTGGGAAGGGATGCATCAGTATGGTATACTGAGGGATCCAAGATGGATGAAAGGGCTGGAGAGGGAGTTACATGGCCAAATTTCAGGCTCTCAAAACCCATTCGTAACGCCCCAACCATCTTCCAAGCATAAGTATATGCTATAGACATATGTGCTCAGGAGTGCCTCGAAAGGGAGTCTAAGCTGACTTGGAACTGTAAACAATCCCTGATACAACATGGCACCGAGCAACTAGATCACTTTGATGTGGGTGCCAGGTCACGTTGGGAAGCGGATGAAATGAAATCTCACTGATGGAATAAAGTGCCAGGACAAAGACAAGCGAAAAGGTTAGTGAGCCTCTCACCAACGAAAGCTAAACAGCTTCTCGAGTTGGACAAAAAAGACTTGAAACTGGTAACTGGACACTGCCTTCTGAGGTATCACCTCAAGAAGAAGGGTAAAAAAGAGTGATAGTTGCCGTTACTGCGAGAACTTCGCTGAAACTGCAGAACATTTGCTTTGCGAATGCTCAGCACTCTTCTGCAAAACGCTTTCTGGAAGGAGCCTTTTCAGGGCCCTCCGATATCAGGAACCTAGCTCCCAGGAAACTGATAAACTTTGCACGAAGTCTCGGAATCCCGGGCCTCGAATTGGTTAAGGATTATGCACAAAATATCTAATAAGTCGAGGTGCTTGAGATGCTGCACAGCCTTAACGACCCCCCCTATACGACTATACAATGTGTGCAAAATTCTAGAATAATTAAATATTTCCGAAATTAAGAAAATCTTCCGGAAAAATCTCTAGTATCTTTTAGGACAGCTTTCACACCATAAGTTCGAAGTCATTCGACATCTAGGTACAGCCTGCTAATGTTAAATTCTCACCAAATATTGAATTGGATAATCAGTTTCTCATCTCGCTGCTTTGGTGATCCGTCCTGTATGATATCGAATGTCGAGGGAATAGAGCGCTCTATATAGCGCCAGATAAGCCGGAAACATCTGCTCATAAATAATGCGAGCCTTTTGCATCAGTCAGAGAATCCCGGAACAACGAACGACGGAATGAATATTCACAGCAAAAATGGGTCGAGTCACTCCTTTCTGGTGCTGCATATTTTATGAGAAAGAGGCTGTCGAGAATGAACATTTTGGTCACGCCACGAAAGACTTGCTCTCTCTGTAATTATGGAAGAGGGATGATGATTATGATAGGAAATTAATGTGGATTTCAATTCAAATTATTGAATTAGAAATACAGGAACTTCTGATGCTTGATGTCTTTGAAATGTTATATTGTTTCAAATGACTATATTAACATTCAATTATCATTAACGTTCAATTACCAGGCACTTTTGTTATATTTTGAGAAATGTAGATGTACCTTCCATCTTAAACTTGAATCATTTATAAAATATTGAGACATCACCAGTGAATATTGGAATGACTGAAGCTTGTGAGAGTTTATTTTGTACATTAATTGAGCAAATGCATGGTGAATAATGTACCAAATCTGTCTGCTCAATTTTTCGATAGTATTAAATTATTTGGCATCATCGAAGTATGAAGTGATAAAAATTTTTATTTGTTAAACGACAAGAATACCATACTTTTTCTACAGATAACTAAATATCCAAACAGTTTGGAAATTCGAAAAGTCGTGCGCACGCAACAATTAAAGAACCAGTGCTGTCAACCTCATCATATTACCAGAATATCAATTTCAGGAAAATAGGTTTTACGCGAAATGTCTTTTTATTGCAGATTCTCAGAAAATTGAGTTTTCAACAATGATATTGCTAATGTGTAACTAAGATGCCTTATGCAATCAACATTACATTTGTATGGTGTTCTGTCATCATGTTCGGAATGTACGTTTTTGCACCCAATGCAGCCCTCACCTCATCTTTCAAGCTGAAGTACATGCTATGAAGATATGTGCCCAGGAGTGCCTCGAAAGGCAAAAAATCGAAGGGCAAAAATCTATGTTCTATCAGATAGCCAAGCAGCACTAAAAGCTCTGAAGTCAGTGAGTCTAAGCTGACTTGGAACTGTTAACAATCCCTGAGACAACTGACAGCGAACAACCAGATCACTTTGATGTAGGTGCCAGGTCATATGGGAGACTGCCTTGCCAAAGAAGGGGCAAATACACAATCTCTCGGCCCAGAACCCTTCTGTAGACTTTCTAAAGCCCACTTGAGAGAAGAGTTCCGACGCTGGGATGCAGATGAAAAGAAATCTCACTGGAATAAAGTGCCAGGACAATGACAAGCCAAAAGGCTAGTGAGCCTTTCGCCAAGGAAAGCTGAACAGCTTCTCGAAATGGACAAAAAAACTTGAAACTGGTAACGGAACTCCTCACTGGACACTGCCCTCTGATGAGGTATAACTTCAAAAAGAAATAGAGAGTGATAGTTGCCGCTATTGCCAGAATTTCGCTGAAACTGCAGAACATTTGCTTTGCGAATGCCAAGTACTTTTCTGCAAGAGGTTCAAGTTTCTAAAAGGGGCCTTTTTAGAGCCCTCCGACATCAGGAACCTAGCTCCCAGGAAACTGATAAACTTCGCACGAAGCCTCGGAATCCCGGGCCTCGAATAGATTGAGGGTTATGCACAAAAGATCTAATAGGTAGAGGTGCTTGAGAGGCTGCACAGCCTTAACGACTCCCTCTACAATCTACCCCTAACCTCAGTTTCAGAGTTTCAATAAGGAACCAATTCCTTGTAACGCGGTTGGGAATAAAATACAATAAATTCTAGTTTTTCTTATTCGTGCACGAGCGATTGATGTCAGGTAAGTTTCTGTTGAATTTGCATGCATTTCATAAACGGTTGTATTGTACTTTAGTAGAACCCAGAGATGACTAGATTCCTTGTCATTCCTATTTGAAAAGTGTTTGGAAAGTGTTTTTAACCGCCAACATAGTTGCGAAGCATCCCTAGTAAGTCTAGGAAGACGGGTACCTTAGCTTTTTGAGTGTCATCCGAAGCACTACTCGGCTGATTATCGTTGAGAGTCCGAAGGATTTGAAATCTAGGTAGGTACCAAGAATGTTCGGTTGGTCACCTATCTCGTCCCGCTAAACGATACAATAGAAATAAATGAATATTTCCAATAACCGCCGCGGGATTTGAACCCGGGCCCTCTAGTCTATAAGCCAGCGATTCAACGCACTCGACCACTAGCCCAGTGACTTTGACAAGACGATGTGATGTTACAATATTACACAATCTTACTATTATTATTACTCGATTCATCACAACAATGACAGTCATCAGCTGTTGAATATCGAGTAAGCAATTGATATGAATATGAATTTTTACCGAACATCACTATATCCACGATTTTTTATCAAGAATCGGAAATCGATTGATACTTCGCCCAAAAGGCCTTTCGAAATTGTTCATTGCTCCATAAAACCTTGGAAGTGAATATCTTCCGCTGTTTGATTCCTTTTCAGTGGGTGAATGGTGGATGGCATCCTCGAGGATTTGCATGGGATGCGGTAAGCGACAATCTTCATGAATACGGAAGCAAGTTGGAAACTTTTGCAATTAACACTTCTTATATAAAGATCCTCCGTTAATGAACACGAACTCCAGTCGAATAATTCAAAGGTACGCTGTGTCTGAGATGGAAGTTCTCGTTTTGTATATTTGTACATCTTATTATACGGAACATAGATTACAGGAAGTTAATAGCTCAGAAAATGTTGGTGGGATTATTTCCCTTGCACGATGAGTTTGCTTGGTATACAAGGTGCCTTGCGCAGTATCTAATATGTATATGAAATTTTCACCCATCGTCGATGGTTAAAATTCCATTATCAAATGAGTTGTACCTACTCATGTAGTTTCGTTTTTAGTTGAAACTTTTGTTGGTACCAATTGACCTCTATGATTTTGATGATATTTTTAAAATTGCGTACACGTCAAATTAAGAGAGTTGTAGTTCGTGTTAATTATTATTTTCCATTATATCGTAATATATACACAGTAAAAACTGGGTAGTTAAAATTAACTACAACTTGTTGCTCAGCTCGATCCACTAACCTTATTTAGTTAAATTAACAAAAGTACATGTAGTCGAATGAATCTTGTCAATTTGTGCAATAGCTTAGTTGACAAATAACAAAACTTAGTTGCGAAATCATACTAGTTTTTTTGGAGTTACTACAAAACGGTTTTGCGAAATCACCGGATATATTTCGTATTTTCAACAATATTCTTTCGATGAATGTGAAACCAATGATGGTGATTCGACAAATCATTTTGGTTAATTAGTACTAAATATTGTAGTGGACTGGTTTCTATTTTGTTACTTTAGCAATATGATATTGTTAATTCAAAAATATAATTTTGCTCTTTCAAATATAATATTGTGAATTTAACAATATAATATTATATACTTAATAATAGCATATTGTCGATTCCACAAGTTCAGTAGTATGGTATGAAAATTTATAAGCAAAAGATGTACCATGAGGAAAATGAATAAAACTCAATGAATATCTTTCAATTCAATTTTATTTAAAAAATTAGGACATTCACAAATATTTACAGTTTTATGAAGAAAATCAAAATAACTTGAAAAATAAACACTCGAATAAATGTATTACCTCTTGACAGATTTCTATACATTGAGAAAAAATGTACATATATGATTAACCGAATATTACCAGCGGATTTGGTAATATATAACTATCAGAGATGATATAATTCACGTAGATGTATTCTTTGCCTGTTTATTCCATCTCTCGAACTGGAATCTCCGTCTAATAGAATGAAACAAAAAAGGTGAATGATGAATCAGGAATAACATGAATTTCAAATAATGAAATTGAAATAAGAATGAATGAAATAGGAATGAAAAAACTCAAAGGAATACTTACGTTCGAAAGAAGTTATTGAATATTCTTATGTCGTCAACCCTGATCTCCTATTTTGGAAAATTTTATGAATGCCTTTAGGAAATCCCTCGAGAAATCCGCTTGTAGTTCCATGCTGAGCAACTAGAAGGAACTTCTAACTTTCAAGTGATGAACATAGTTGCCCAAATTGAATGATGCTGAAGTTATAAGATGACGAATTTCATCTGGAATCTACTGCATCTTTCCATAAATCTCCAAAATATCTGCAATAATTGAAAAAAATCGGTTATGATTTCAATTATTATTGTTGAAGGTACTGGGTAGTTTGTTTGAACACGATTAGTGAATTTAACATCAAAAATTATAGAACAACCGTAAAGATAGCAGTAAAATACCTCTACCTTATTGGAAAAGACTATTCAGTATGAGTACCTACTGAATGGTTTGAATAATAATATACTATATAATACCCTATTGATATTGAGTATGCTGAAATTGAGTGCAGCACTTGATTGAGTTTTTATACTCAAGGGTACATCTAATCTGCTCTAGGTCAATGAATACATTTTTCATCTACTTACTTTCTGTTGCAATTTCTCTGTTGGCGTTTACTACTCTCGTATACTGCTTCATTTTTCACTCGAATTTTGTGGGATATGTTGAATATGAATTCAGTCAACCACGTCCATCTTGAATTCTTGAATCAACGATATTGTAACTTGATATATTATAGCTGAAAAATGTAATGATTATTCACAAATTGATTTCTTACCAAAACAATATTGCCTTTATCTTTTTGTGGAAGTTGGGCACTCTTATTACATTGTCAAGACTCCACCCTATTGATTTTTCCTGCTTTTTGAAATAATCTAGAAACAGATAATTATTCTTACATACATATTATAGTCGATAATAATGCATTAGATGAATCACGAAACGGTTTTGCGAAATCACCAAACATTTTGTATTCGTAACAATGTACTTTAGATTAAAGTTAAACCAATGATGGTTATTCAACAAATCAATTTGGTTAATTACTACTAAATATAATGAAATATCATTTCATTTCGTTACTTCAACAACAAGATATTGTCAATTCAACAAATGGTTTGGTATGGGAACAAATATATTCTTGAATGAATATGTAACTAAAAATAAACAATTAAACCTTACCTTCAATACATATTTAATATGCAGCAATTCTTCATCATCGACCAGAGATTAGTTCAGTGAATTCTAACTTGATGGAGGTGTTGCTTCTTTTCTGATGAGACAAAACTTTGCACGATCACCTCACACCGCACACCTCAACGACACGAAAGACTACCAAGTACTGAGCTTACCTCATTCTGACTTGCATCACATCGTCGTCAAACGTTGATCAAATGACAACTACTTTTTGAAAGATTAAATATTTGTTTTGTCTATTTCACTCAAATATATAGAAATCAACAAAAGACATAGTATTTTTCACTACAATTTTTGTTACGGACATTTTTTAACTAATCGTTGTAGTGAAAAGAACAAATTTCATCATTAACAAGTTCCTCGGATGAGTTTTATGCTAATATAGATATAATGTTTGTGGTTATTAACAAATTTCTTGCTATTTTCAACTAAATAGACATTAACAAATATATTTTTTTTACTGTGTATTATTATATCATCAGTCTATACACACAGAAGATCAAGTGTCACACATTGTTGAATTGTGTAGCTGGAACATTGTTGGTGCTAAAACAGATCCTCGTAGAACACTTTGATAGCCATTTTATCAGACATCATCAACCAGTACATAAATAGATCTTCTTCATCAATAATGTTGAAGACCTCCTTTGGTGAATTTGGGTGTTTTTTTGTGTGTTGTATGTCTTCCGTAACATAAAGTATATTATATAGCATCTCGTTGACTATTAAATAATATAGTTCATGTTACACAAGACCTATAACCCAAAAAAAAACACCGAAATAGAAAGATCTAATCGAAAGTGAGGTCGATGGTAAACGAGAGTTGTGGCGGCAAACCATATGGCGGAATTTCCCCAAGTAGGAAGAGATTCTGTATGATGAAATTAGAAAGAAAGTATTTAATCCTTCATCACTTTAGCTAAACGGAATCACCAGAAATCGGCAAATAGACAAAATATTTCAACGGCTGTTAAGATGTCCGAAAGCAACAGAAAACTTTTTTTATAATTTCCGAAAAATCTGAAAATACGTGATATAAGTCGCAATGGATTTTTCAGTTGTTAGACATGCAGAAACGAATCGATATTGGAGTTTTCTACAAAATTCAACAACAAATTTGTTTTCCATATGTAGCCAACGTCATGGCGGACGTTGTATATCAAATATTTCTTTGAATGAAATCTGTTTATTATTACCCGAAATGAAGGAAAGTCTGCAACATATTTTTTCCCCATAGAGGTTACCATATCGTAACATTTGATAGTGATAATCATCCCAAGACGACATTTTCTCAAGGGTTTCAAATATTGTTGGTGCTTACACGAGTCATATGAGTGTATCAAGAGCAATGTATTCAATATAATACATTGCCTCATTCATATATAAATGCATAGGTAGCAAGTCTTTCTGGATATTGCGACATTTTTGGTGAATGCACCAACGCCGCTAATTTCGTTCAACCGATAATCGACCGAACGCTGACAGTGAAAGCGCGAAACGTCTGGTTTCCAAATGGAATTTTGTTTGCTAGTTAATTAAACGCCATATTTCCAGTTTTGTGTGGTAATCTGAATAGGATTTTACTTGAAAACCTTGTTTATTCTGATAAATGTGTAAGAGACGATTTAAAAGTAGTGACCAGAACACAACATTCCACTGGTGAGTTACTCAGTGTTTGAAAAAGTGTGTGTTTGAAAAGTGTTTTTTACCGCCAACTTAGTTGCAAAGCAACTCTCGTAAGTCTAGGACTAGTATAAGAAAGGAAGACGGGGACCTTAGCTTTTTAAGTGTCATCCGAAGCACTACTCGGCTGGTTATCGTTGAGAGTCCGAAGGATTGAAATCTAGGTAGGTACCAAGAATATTCGGTTGGTCACCTATCTCCTCCTGCTAAACGATACAATAGAAATAAATAAATACTTCCAATAGGATTTGAACCGCGCACCCTTAGGCCCATAGACCAGCGCCTTTGCGCACTCGTCCACCAACTCAGTGTCGTATCATTTGTTATATATAAACATTATTCACCCACCCTAATATGCAAAACGATTTTTGGTTATTGGAAAACATTCTCGGGTTTCCCCGAGATGAAAAGTTAGTGGATATATGTAAAAATATGATAATTTTTCATGAGACGCTAGAGTTTGCTCTCATCATTTCACTACAAGTGATAAAATGGTTAGCCCAAGTGGTAAGAAAATGCTCAGAGTAGTAGATAAGCCTATATTTAGTGGAATATAAAAATAAAAACAACCTGTTTGATGTTATATTTCTCAAGTTCGACAGTTTGAAACTTCATATTGCCATAAAGTAAACAATATAGTTGTGACAGTGAATTAAATCTATTATCAGTCGGCTAATACATCGAAGATGTATATTTTCAGATAACTTTGACATAACATTGTTTTCATTCAGTTTATTCAAATTCAGACAGTAGAAGGTTTAAGCCGATTCCAGGTCTCCCCCCAAGGTCGACCCCCCCAAGGCCACCCCCCAAGGCCACCCCCCAAGGTCGCATCACATATTATGCTTGCAGTACGCCACTGGTGACCTTGGGGGGAGTGGTCTTGGAGGGTGTCCTTGGAGGGTAACCTTCGATTGGGAGTGATTTTGCGTTTGGATGACCTTGGGAGAATACAGTGATCTCGGGGTGGAGTGGCCTTGGGAGTATACGTGCACTCTTTTGAGAGACGACCTTGGCGATTGATGATATATGCGCTCTTTTCGCGACCTTGGGAAGATGTGGAAGAGTTCCTCTGACTCAGAGAGTATGTGACCTTGATGGCTCGCTCGACATCCTACACTCGAGGTCACTCAGTTAGGAGGGGATAACCTTGCCGAGTTCTACGTCATCACTCCTCTCCCCTATAAATTGAAAGGTGTGTTCGTTAGACTTCAGTTCTCCCATTGCTCTCGATTGTCACACACTCCTTTTTCATTCTCGAAAGTGTACTTTGCATTCGCTTAATCGAAATGTTGTTCTGCAATGCTTGTGCCCAATCCTTTACACGAAGTGATAACCTGCGGCGCCATCAGAAATTGTCTTGTATAGGGAGTGTTGGTCCATCTGCGGCAAAGAAGTCACGATTAGATGATGCATCATCAACATCAGCGATTGGAAATGTGCAAACATGCACTGTATGTGATAAAACAGTTCCTGCAGACAGAATGGCGGCACATAAGAGGTCATTGGAGCATCGTACGAATGCTTGTATTAATCAAGGAAATGGCATATCCGTGATTGAGAGCGCATTCAGATGCCGCATCATCAGTTACAGAGTGGAATGTAGAACTGGAGTATTAGATTATAATACATTTTTTGATGAGAATAGAGCGACTATCATATCATTATTAAACAATATGGTCTCGATTCACCACACCATCAAAGTGAACATGGAAATGTTTGGGAGATATGTGATTGAATCTAAGGATATTCGTGATAATAAATCTTTCATCACACCCAATCATATCATCGATTCTTCCCTCGATCTAGGAGCTTGCATAGATACATTCAAGGAGATGATTGTGAATCTTTCAACGGAATTCGAAGAACGTGATTCTGGTGAGTTCAATTGTGACATTTTAGCTATTTATGCGAACCCATTGAAGAATATTGTCACCTCAATATTTTCTATTGTTACAGGGTGGGCTCTCGAGAAGATATTATTTCTCGAGATAAACATCAATAAATATAGCCCGCTGCGAGGATGTTCCTACTTGAAACTCCCCAGATTCATCGAGAACAAGACGGCGGTGGTGAATGTGATTAATCAGGACGAATGCTGTTTCGCATGGGCTGTGACATCTGCACTATATCCAGCATACAGCAAGCCGTGTGAAATGTCTTCGTACCCGCATTTTTCAACAGTCCTGAATCTGGTGGGTATAGAGTTTCCTGTCAAGGTATCAAGTATACCTAAATTTGAGGTCCTAAACGACTGTTCCATAAATGTTTATGGTTTAGAAAGCGTCTTTGAAAATCAGCAAGTTAAGTATCAAGTGGTTGGCCCACTTCATTATGCTAGAAAGAGAATGAGTAAACATGTTAACTTACTATTGATGACAGATGATTCTGGTAATAGTCACTATTGCTGGATAAAGAACTTGTCTAGATTGGTTTCAAGTCAAATATCTTCGAGAGGTCATAAGAAATATTTCTGTGATGGATGTTTGTTATATTTCTCTGACGAGTCTAAGTTGTTGCGCCATCAACAGACTGATTGTAATCATACTTTTACAACAACACCGTCTACAAAACTAAAAATTGATAAATTTGGTAATGATACACAAGAAAATCTTTTGAAATTTGAGAATTTCGAGAAACAGATGAAGGTACCCTTCGTTATATATGCAGATTTTGAGTCAGTATTGAAGCCGATACATACTTGTGAACCAGATTCGAAGAAATCGTTTACTAATCGAACATTCATTCATGAACCACATTCATTTGCATATGTGATAAAATGCTCATACGATGATTCCATCACGAAATTTGTTTCTTTTCGTGGCAAAGGTGTATCGAAGAAATTTGTTTCAAGTTTAGTGAATGATTCAAAAAATATATACAATACATATTTGAAGCATATAGTTCCGATGGAGAAATTGACTCGAGCAGAAGAGCTTGATTTTAACAGAGCAACCGAGTGCGGTATTTGTGATAAACCCTTCGAATATGGTGATGTTAAAGTGAGAGATCACTGTCATTTAACTGGTAGGAAGAGATTTGGAGCAGCACACTCAATTTGCAATTTGAATTATAAAATTCCAAATTTCATTCCCATATTCTTTCATAATATGAGCGGTTATGATAGCCATCTTTTTATCAAAGAATTATTTGATCAGAATGAACAAGTAGATTGCGTGGCTCAAACAAAGGAGAAATATATTTCATTCACCAAGCACATCTTGGTTGACAAATATCTGGGAAAAGATGGCCACAATCATGACATATTTCTCAAACTCCGCTTTTTAGATAGCTACAAGTTTCTTCCACAATCCCTTGAAACGTTAGCTGGAAATTTGAAATCGAATCAATTAATTGAAACTATGAAGCATTTCCGAGACCCAATACAATTTGAAGTTATGACTAAAAAAGGTATTTTCCCATATAGCTTCATTACTTCAATGGATAAATTGGACGTTCAAGTTTTACCATCAAAAAATGATTTTTATGATAACCTTTCCAACCAACACATTTCGGATGGAGATTATCGGAGAGCTGAGCTTGTCTGGAACCTATTCAAGTGTAAATCTCTCGGAGATTACTCAGACATTTACTTGAAATCAGATGTTCTATTACTATGTGATGTTTTCGAAAACTTTCGAAAGGTTTGTTTGAGAACATATAAGTTAGATCCTAGCCAATACTTCACAGCACCCGGTTTATCATGGGATGCTATGTTGAGATATACCAAAGTTGAATTGGAATTACTAACCGTCATAGACATGATACATTTCTTCAAGAAAGGAATAAGGGGTGGCATTAGCCAGTGCAGCCTCAGATCCCATGTAGCAAATAATAGTTTTCTTCCGAATTTCAATCCAAATGAACCAACATCATTTATTATGTATCTTGATGCAACTAATTTATATGGGCATAGCATGTCGCAACCGCTACCTACTTCTGGTTTCGAGTGGTTATCTTCTGAAGACATTGAAGAATTGGATGTAATGAATTTGGCGGACGATGGTCCATGCGGGTATATCTTTGAAGTGGATGTACACTATCCCGAAGGATTACATGACGCTCATTCGGATCTTCCATTTCTCGTAGAGTCAATGTCGCCTCCTGGTTCGATATCGAAATTACTGAAATTGATTCCAAATTTGTTCAACAAATCTAAATATATCGTGCATCAAAGAAACCTCAAACAAGCTTTGATGAATGGGCTGGTATTGGTGAAAACTCATAGAGTTCTTAAATTCAATCAATCCCCGTGGCTGAAGAAGTATGTAGACCTCAATACTGAAATGCGTAACAAGAGTACCAATAAGGCGGATAAAGATCTGTTTAAAAATATGGTTAACTCAGTTTATGGCAAGACAATGGAGAATGTAGATAAAAGAACTGATATCAAACTGGTTACTCATTGGGATAGTGTCAAAAGAAGGATGGGTGCCAATGCATTGATCGCGCAACCGAATTATAAAACCTGTAAAATATTTCATGAGAATTTTGTAGCGATCCACATGGGTAAAGTAAGGGTGCACTATGACAAACCACTTTATTTGGGTTTTTGTATATTAGATGTGTCGAAAGTCGTCATATATAATTTTCTTTATGAATGTATCAAGAAACAGTTTGCTAGCAAATCACAATTATTATATACTGATACAGACTCCTTGATCCTGAAAATAGAGACAGAAAACTTTTACAATTTCATGAAGGAAAACATAGCGTATTTCGACACATCCAATTACCCCGTGAACAATAAAATGGGTATGCCGATTACGAAATCAGTCGTGGGAAATATGAAGGATGAATTTCCAGATGATCCTATTGTGAGTTTCTATGGAACTGGGGCCAAAGCATATTGTGTTCGATCTTTAGGTAGTGAATTGAAGAAAGCAAAAGGCATTTCAAGATCTGTGGTTAGAACCCAATTAACACTGGATGATTACAAAAATATTGTACAGAAAGGCGGCTTTATCTTCAGAAAAATGAATTGTTTCCGTAGTGATCATCATGATATTTATACGGAAATGAAAAACAAAGTTGCCCTTTCATATCATGACGATAAACGTTTCATTATACCTAACACACCAAAAACTCTACCGTGGGGGCATAATGACATCGAATTCTATAAAGTGAGTCCCGAACAAAATGTGCTTTGGCTACAGCAAGCAATTACTCATGCGGAATCGGACCGAAACAAAAATTCAAACGATAGCGGGTTAGATGGGCTGATAAGACTATTGGAAATGGAACAAACAGGACTTCAATAGATAACTCTATACCCACGAAATATTGATTAATTTATTTTATGTTTTCCCGGAATGATATTTCATATATCTATGTGTACATATAATTTTTATTTCATGATATTCTATATATGACGTAGATCTCGAATTTCGAATATTTTGAATCATCCTATACAAAGAAGAAGAAAGTGATGTATTATTTATCATATTATATCCGTTTCGAATTGTATCTTGTGAATTTGAAATGTATAATTATTCAATGTATTCTATGATTACTCTATTCCTTTCAACATATGAAGATGGAGATGAATATGTGTATGCAAATCTATTCTAGAATAAAACATTTTCGAGCAACAATGCCTATTATTTCTGTGGAACAAAAATATTCAATAACTTGATAGAGATGGAGTTGAATGGGGTATATGTATAAATATATTTCTTGGAAGTGGAGGTGGGGTGGGAAGGAGAGATGCATTCGTACACAGTTCGATATTCAAGTAATATATAGTTAGTTCACGTCGAGCTGTTGTGGTTGAAGGATGTATAACACTATCGATAAATTTGGTCGAAAGAAGAAAAAATCGATAAGTTTTTCACAAGGGCGCCCAGGAATCGGATTCAAATTCGACAACAGTGGAAATTATGATATGCAGGGTAAACGGCTAGTGAATATTGGCTATCCAATAAATGATGGGGATGGTATACCACTGAAATTCCACAACCTACAAATGTCTGAGATGCAAGAAGCAGTAAACGGGTTGAAGAAGTTCGTCAAAGATTATCCACAATTCTGCCAGAAGGTTCTCACGATGTCACCCGAATTGAATGATTCAATTGTAGCGGTGAATCTCACATCTAAAAGAATAGATGAAACGATATCGAGCTACGACATCAAATTGAAGGAATGTGTTGATAGAATATCTCAATTAGAACGCATGATGAGATTTGTTACTTCCCAACTAAATTAGTAGGTCTCTATCTTAACGTGATTTTATTGTACATTGTAGCAAATAAAAATTATAAATCTTATAATTTGATTTTCATTGAATAAAACAATTCCCTATGATCGAAGTTCTTCCCATACCGCGCTGGTTAGGTATTTTTTAAGTTTTTCGGCCCGTGGGGGTGGGGGGGCCGAAAAACTTTAAAAATACCTTACCTGCAAAATGAAAAATTCAAAAAAAAAATCGGAAAAAAAAACAAAAAAAAAATTTTTCGCCCCGGGTGCGGCGAAACCGCCTCCAAAAAAATTTTAAACACATGTGTGGTGCCCCACACCTGCGTCAAAAAGTTTTTTTTCCGGCGGTTTCTATGCCGCACCCGGGTCGAAAAATTTTTTTTTTTGTTTTTTTTTCCGATTTTTTTTTTGAATTTTTCATTTTTTTTTCTCACTTTTTTTTTTCGAATTTTTTTTTCGAATTTTTCGGATTTTTTTTGGATTTTTTCTGTTTTTTTTTTGCATATTTTTCCAATTCTGCAATATTTTTTACTAAATCATCTCAATTTTTCGGAACCACTCATATACATTCTATTGCGACCTTGGGCCACTCTGCAACAAGGTCGATTTGCATCAAGTCAAGGTGAATGCTGGAGTAGGGGGTTGTGAATAGGAGGGGGAAGGGTTGAGAGTGGGGAGTGAGTTGACAAAACCGGTGACGCGCACACCAAATCTTCATTCTGTTAGCAGACGCCGTCTACCACCAGAATATTCCTCCTCTTTCGTCAATCGTTATTCCACACTACAGCAGCAAACATGATGAGTGAGTACCTATTTTCATGATTGGCTATTGCCTCATTTGACTTCTTTTTATGTATAAAAAATTGGTATCGAATGTGATTTTTATTGTTTCAGATATGTCCGATGATAGTATATTCAACGATGCCTTCTTCGGGGAAGATGCAGAACAAGCTCTACCCATCTTAAGTGAGTTTATTGTCCTAAAACTGTTCGCTTCAACAATTTTTCATTTTATACTTTGACTATTGCAGATATGGAGAAGAGCTTCAGCGATCTACCAATGGATCCAAAGGACCAGACCGAGTCCCAGCGAGAGTGGCTCAGTGGACAAATACGAGAGTATTTGGAAGGGGATGAAGCATTCACTGACCCATCAGAACAACCTCTCACACTTCCTTCATTGGTTGTTGAGGATATACCCCTTCTCTGCCCTAAAGGACCATCTGAAGCCGGCAATAGCGACTCCGGGAGTGGAATGAAGAGATCTTCCAAAGGTTTCAAGAGACCTCCGCCATCGCCGATGCCATCAACATCTAAGGGAGTTGGTGGTGATTATGCTCATGATGACGATGGTGATTTCCAATCACCTAAGAAGGGTAGGAAACTACACCTTTCTAAAAAAAGGAAATCAGCATCATCACCGCTGATGCCACTATCGTCGTCGTCGTCGCCATCTGCGAAGGATAAAGCGGGATCTTCATCAGTCCTTCAAAAATTCCTCAAACACACGAGCAAGGCAAACCCATACCGAGGAGGCGAGATTTCAAAATGGTATAGGCCCCATAAGAAAGTTGCTGCTCCCTCAACGGCTATAGAACGCACGAATCCATCGAGGCCTGAAATAAATGTGATTCGTGTTGATGTTGTACGCCCGGCCAATGAGAATGTACAGCCTGTTGATGATAGCGTGGCAGATACAGCCGACCATAATGCTCGCATTCCCACATCTATTCCACTGCCGCCAAAACAGCTGATCGACTACGTAAAACGGTATGATGCTGATTTGAAGCAATGGAATTCTGGTGTGGATGCTAAGATTGCTGCGAGTAGAAAGAAATGTGAATCTATCTTGCAGCAAAGAGACGCACTGCTTCGACAGTTGGAAGCTGAAGAAAAATTTCAGCGAGACTGTGAAGAAGGCAGAACCCTCTTTGAGCGTTATGCTCGGCTGAATACGGAATTTTTGAAGGATATGTAGTTGTATTTATATTTGAGGCCCATGTATTTAGTTAGGTTTAAGTGATGTATAATAATATTAGGTGTATATGATATGATTTTTTTTGTTTATATACTATACTAAGATATTTTGTAGATATTCTTGAATAAATAATATGTGCTAGACAAATTCAGTATCTTCTTCCGCCCGTCTCATGTTCCTCTCGACTTATCTATCCCCACCACTGTTTCCGCATAGCCACTCCTCTTTTTATCGTATATAAATGCACCCGCTCCTCTGAAATCATTCAGTTGAATTTCAACATGAGTTCTCCAAGTGTCATCATTGTACAAGAAGCTGACACCACCACCACTAGGGACGGGAATGAGATGTCATTCACCCGTCGCTTAGCACCACCAGGACCGTGCGATTCGACGACAGCGACGACTGACTTCTCCCTCAACGGACTCATCGAAGAGGTACAGAATAGACGGGGCGCAGAGGGCGTCATCGGAGAGCACCGAGCAGTAGCCGATATGTTCGATGATATGGAGGAAGACATCGATAACTTCTTCAGGGATTTGGAAGTTGGCGTGGCTGAACTAGACGAGGCGTCAAGAGAACGACGTCGACGGCAGGAACAAAGGGCTGTACTTCAGAGAGAAGAAGATCGGCGACAAGAACTGAGAGCAGAAATGCAGAGGCAAGAAGATCGACAACAGAGGCGTCGCCTCCGCCACCAGCGGAGGAATGTATATTATGGAATAGACGACTTCATGCGGCAAGATATGGAGCTTGACAGCGATGACGAAAGAGGGCTGCATGAATTCGTCGAAGATTTCATAAGAGATTGAATATGTATTCAAGTTTCAATAAAATTATTATTCAGTTGAAATGGTGTATGATTTTTCATAATCTGAACTAGTCTTTACATGATGTTTTCGTAATAAACCCAATCCAACTTTGAATTAACACACAATTTTTTTCTCCAGACATTTTCATATGTCAGGCGCACAAAATGTTTAGGAGGGGAGGATTCAAGCATTTAAAAGCGGAGGATGTCAGTATTTTCGATCATAGTGTTTCTACCTTCCACAAAATAGTCTTCAAGAGGAAGTTAAGTTTTATTCACTCTGAAAATATGTCCTACCCCAAATCCTGGGATTCGAAACCAGTGGTAGCTGTGAACCCGGTGAGAGTTAATGATTTCATGATATGCCACAATTGCGACGTTGGTTGGAGAGCCATTGAAATAAACCCCTGCACCGGGGTGTGCCAACACTGCACGTTGGAGAATAGAAGACTACGAGGCCCTCAAGACCCTTCTAGAAATGTGCATCATGAAAATGGGATCGGACCAAAATGCATTAAGTGTTCGAAGTTGCTGCGGAACACGAATATGGGGATATGCAGGAATACTTGCAGAGAATGCAGCATGGTGGATCGGCTGTACTTTCGTCGATGTTTCAGCTGTAGCACATACCGCAACGATTGTTGGAATGGGGTGTGTGCTGGATGTTCAAGTGTCAGCTACTTCTGCGAGAATGTTGGCTACATATATAGATCTGCTGGCCACCATTTCAGCACATGTTGGTGTTTGCCTTATGAGAGGCGCATGTTTCGGCGAAGTCTGAATCAACCTCCACCAGAATCATACTTTGTGCCGGAAGCAGAAACCTCCGACGAAGATTAGTTCCGAAATGTATTTGTTCCCATTTTATACATAATAAAAATATCATTCAATAAGCAAATATGACTTTTTTTGTCGGGTTAGGAGTGATGTATATATAAATATTCGAACAATTGATCTGAAAATATTTATTGAATTAAAGTAGGTAATATTAAATATTAACACTTCAAATAATTGCGGACTTATCAATCCAAGAGTTGTGTTTGTTGGAAAATCCGAGCCATTTGACATATATTCTCCCGTTTTTCTTCCTCAAGACTTTCTCTACCAAATATGCATCAGGATTGTCAGTCTTTAATAATTCCATTTCATAAAAAGATCCTTCGATTGGTTCACCTTCCATACCCTCAAGTTTGTACGTTCTAGGGTTCGTCATATTTACCTTGACTATTTTGAATAGTTCTGTGGAGAAATTGGCAGTATATCCTTTTTCAAATATGCCTTTATATTTACTTATACGAACGACATCACCAGTACAATATTTTGCCTTTGGTGCTATTTTAATGTGGCTATAAGCATGTAGTATTGTAGTAGGTGTCACGTCAGAGGGTTTCATACCAATTGTTCTATGTACTCTGTCATTATACATTTCGGTTAGGTGTGAAAGAAAGTCGCACCACTTATATTCACCTCTGACAGAAAATTCTTTATAAATCCAATTTTTCAATGTTCTTATGACCCTTTCAACGATTGCAGCCTTCATAGTACTATACGTTGAATAATGATTGATTCCATATTTTGCCATCAGAGAAGTGAAGGATTTATTATAGAACTCTTTTCCAAGATCGCTTTGGATATTCTTCGGTGAATATTCAGACTTTTCCAATACCCTTTCCATGGCACGTGTCACTTCTGGACCAGTTTTGTTTTTTATTGGCTCAGTCCATAGATATTTGGAATAACAATCGATGATAAATAATATGTATCGATAACCGCTATTTTCTTTCGAATATGTTTGCATTTCAGCTAAATCTATTTGCCACAGGTCTGCGAAACCTTTTATTATAGTTCTTCTTCTCTCGAAGTTGCGTCTTGCAGGTTTATGCAATTCATTGGCGATTTGCCTCTTTGTCGCACTCATCCTCACGCCAGTAATATGCCAATGCAAAATGCATGTGACCTCTTTGAATAACGTTTATATACTAGTATGATAGCTCCTACGATATGGATATTATATATTTGAAAAATTGTGTATGTGAGATTCAGCACAACTCAATACACGATACCTTCTTCACGCATTTCCTCAATTATAGACATTATCTCATTATCATGTCCAGTGTGGCCAGCCATTTTCGAACTCCACAGTAGTCGAAGCCGGTCAACTAATTCTGTAGCCACATTCCAATATACATAATCCTTAGGGCACTTACTTACAAGCTTTTCAAAAGGTATCGGTTGCATTATTCTCCCCCCACCTATACCCTTACGTTGCTTACTCCTCATGTCATGGGGCGAACCAATTAATGGTTTGATGATCTGCTGAAACTTTTTTCTCGATTTTGTGCTTGTATTCAATCCTTTCCGTATATTGTATTCCTTATATGGTGCTCTGGTGATTTCCAATATCAATGCATACACCTGCCCATCTCTATCACTCACCGATGTCGGAACATGTTTAATGAATATCAGATTATATAGCTCGGGAGTAGCTGGAAAAAACTTGCTCCTCTTATTATTGCGCCATAATTCGATTTGTCCTGGGGGAAAACGAATCTCCATATTTCCCATCATCATACCCCCTGTGGAAGAATCGATACGGACACCGTATGTGGTATCATAATTGGGGTCGCCAGAATTCAGATTTTCTAAATGTTTTTCCAACTGTTGACTCAATTCGCTCGTGATTGTGCTATTAATTGGTGAAATGGCATCGGTGGAGATGTGCGAGTTTGATGATATTGGCGGTGTATTCAACATTTTCAGATAATTGGGGGCTACTTCGTCTTCATCACCATCCAATGATGCAAAATCGTCGGCAGAACTGTCCGTTTTCATGAGTTTCCTAGATGATTTCATAACACTCGACTCTTTTCCCGACATCGGTGTGGAATAATGCATAGGTTGTGTAATCATAGACTTGACTGGTTTCTCATCGATATTCTTCACCATAGATGATGTAGTTGCAATATTATCACCCACAGAAGTTGCAGCTGAAATAGCATTCAATGGTTTTGTTATAGGTTCATACATCTTCTCGAGTACCATTTGAGTATCCATACGATCACTCTTGAGGCTTCTGAACTTTTTCCTCACTGCATCGGTTGCTTCTATGAGTTCACGTTTTAGGATGATTTCAGATTCCGTCCCGAAACTGTTTTCATTAGATGTAGCCATTGTCGCATCTGAAGATTGAATGGATCAAATTCTACTGACATGTCATGGATATATGAAATTATCGAATCCTTTTCTATAGCGTCCCTCATGAATCTCACTATCTTTATCGATAACGAGAAACCCATATTTACTTGTCCAACTTTGTGCGCACATATCCTGGAATTGTTTGAAAGTCACATCTGGAGACACGTGATCGGAAAAAATGTGATGTAGATTCATGTCATCTTGTTTGAACATCACTATGAAGTTTGAATTATCACGGATCAGCTGCTTGGGAACTCTGGAATATGTTTGTGCCAGATAGAAGCAATCCACATTCTTATGTCGCCCCATAGAGAAATAAGATCTGATAACATCCTGTTTTTCACAAATAACATCATCAAATATAAAAATGCTATCAGATTTTGCATCGGTCGGTTCTACTATGTCTACATTATTATCGAAAGTGTGGAATCCCAACCCCCTGATCGGCTCCAACACCTTCCGCAGATACTCATACTTTGGTTGATATAGTGATTTTGAGTAGAGGTAAACATTGGCAAATCGTAAACCATTCACGTTGGTGAGAAGTGATATCATAACATTCGTTTTGCCGCAATTAGATGGACCAATTATGAGGCTGCGCATCGTGTTTGGAAATAATGCACCATGCCGCCGTTGCGTAATTGCACCATTTCCCAATCCCACCTTCCCATCAAAATTGTCCACATTGAACACTTCTGACTGCTGGACAATCCGCATCGTATGACGGTCGAATGATATATAAGGAAGCGCAACACATATTCACACCATTTATATTATGAGTGTGGCACACTGCACATCGATTGCGAAAAAAATAAATCAAAGAAAAAATAAAAGTGGAGCCGGGCTTGTCAACAACCTGATTAATAAACTGCCATTCGAATTACATATTCCCGGTGGTTATCAATATTGTGGGCCTGGAACAAAACTACAGAAAAGATTAGCTCGAGGTGATCTGGGGATAAATCAACTTGATAGAGCCTGCAAGGAACACGATATAGCGTATCTCAAGCATCCAAACGATTTAACTGCTAGGCATTCAGCTGATAAAAGATTGGAGGAAGCTGCCTGGGAAAGAGTTAAATCGAAGGACGCCAACGTGGGTGAAAAGACAGCATCCTGGTTAGTAACCAACCTAATGAAAGGAAAGAGGCATTTTGGTATGGGGTGTAAAGATAAGAACGGTGGGTTGAATAGACACCGAGTAACGAGAAAGATGAGTAAATCGAAGCGTATCAGGAAAATTGCTTTTGGTTCTGGTGTAGTCAACAAGGTTCGCAACGTAATACGTCAAATGGGTAAAAAAGGCGATATCGTACGAAATTTGAATAAAACGTCACTTATGGCGATTGGAGCTGCTCGAAAATTCGTGAAGATGGCTGGTGGAAAAAAAAAATATCCGGATACCCAGAATAATACCAATCCCAAAAGTTGGTGGAATCCTTCCACTCATACCAATTTTTGCAGGCTTATCAGCGTTAGGTAGTTTGGCTGCAGGAAGCGCTAGTATAGCACGCGCAATTCATTCGACCAAAGAGAGTAAGGAGCAACTTGCCGAATCAAATCGTCACAATAGACATATGGAGGCGATTGCTCTCGGAAAAGTTGGTAGCGGTGTTTATCTGAAACCGTATAGAAAGGGATTAGGTATCTATTTGAAGCCCCAAAATTCAAAAAACTAGATAAATTACCTCGGAGGCCTTTAACAGACATTGATCTATTGAATTACATAGATGAAATGAAAGTTCCACACTTCCGAGGTATATTCATGAGAGATAGCCTACCAAGGTCCGCCCCACACACCATCGAATCAGCTATTATAAATCTAGATAGTGCTCAAGGTAGAGGTACACACTGGGTTGCATACAAGAAACGCAACAGAGCAATAAACTATTACGATAGCTATGGTGATTTACCCCCAACACAGGAGTTGCTGGAATATTGGGAGAGGGGTTTGAAACCTCCGAATACCATCAAAATCACATATAACTACGAGCGCCATCAAGATTACAACACAGTCTGGTGTGGTCATTTGTGCTTGAGATTTCTCTCGACGAACAAAAAAATCAAAAACAGTCGCAGTGAAAATGGATAGAGAAAGCATCAAACAAATGGGTCACTCATTATTGGCTTACTCAAGAATGCGTTCCTTGCTGAAGATGAGTAGAAAACAGCTTGCAGACATGCCAAAAGAAGTTCTCATCGGGTGTGCTTCACATGAAATTGCTCTAGTGTGGGATATGCTGCCTGAAAAGTTACAGAGTGATCCAGATATTTCAAAATATCGATTTTGTGAGGAACATCACGGTGAAGAGGGTGGCAGACCACACAATGGTGACGTCAATGATGGGCCAGCGCCAAGAAGAATATTTTGCTGTTATTGTCAAATCAATGATGTGAATGTGGCAACTGATAATAAATTTGATATTAATACTTCATCTTCCGGAAATAGCGGCATTCTTCATTGTTGCAAGCAACAATAAGGTTGTTGTTGCATATATTGACGTTTGCCACCGTTTGCCGCCGTCGTTTTTTTTCTTCGTGATACCATGTCACAAACGTTCACCATATCTGGAGATCGCAGTGTTCTCAGTGTCGACTTTTACCCGCCCATTGAACTTGATACAAAAAAAACCTACGGTTTGGGGTTGCATGGTTTCTATTCATACAACTCTATACTCAATATAGATGAGAAGAATAATCGTTTGGATATTTGGGTGAAATCAGGAGCTACGGTTACCCATCGAGTACTCTTTATACCACCCGGTGTCTATGAAATAGATGAAATCAATAAAGCTCTACAAAAAGGTTTCGCAAGATTAGAAACGCTAGATGATCGAAACATTGACGAAATATTTCATCTCCATGCTAATAATAATACTCTCAAATGTGAAATGAAATGCATGCATGAGGTGGATTTGACATTCGAGAATTCTATTGCAAGTGTGTTGGGATTTGAGGCGAAAAAATACTCACCGAACGTGTTGCATGAATCCACAGAGCCTGTAAATATAATAAAAGTGCGCCTCATAAGAGTGGATTGTAATATTACCACAGGAGCATTCCTGAATGGTGAGGAGGTGCATACACTATATGAGTTCGATGTTGATGTGGAGCCTGGATATAAACTGTCAAAGGAGCCACAAAATATTATATATCTACCCATCAGCCCCGCTGGACGTCAGTTCATCGACAACATTACACTGCGGATATTGGACGATAATAGCTTTCCAGTTGATTTTCGAGGAGAAAAAATCATCGTGAAGCTTGAATTGAAACATATTGCTTAGAAATCGGATATTTTGAAAGGAACATGGGATTTTGTTTCGGGAACCAATCAAAACGTACTTTGCTAACTAATACCAACACTCACCGTCAGAAAACCAATAAGAAGGGTGGAACAACTGGTAAAGGATTCATTCGAGCTGAGCTACCCGGACGAGTTAGACATATATTGTCTGCAAATGATAAACATTTCTTGAAGTCAATTGGTCTCAAGCTGCGGCGATAAACAGCGAGAAAATGGTTGCTACAAACTCAATCAATCCGCAATTGGAAGTATTCGATGAACCAATTTTGGATCATTCGCTCATAAGCCTACATGAGCACACATACAAACCATATGGTTCACCATCATTCAAGAATTCAGATGAAGTAAGGATTGCAATCAATTTCCAAGATCTAATTCTCGACGTTTCTGAGAGTTATATCTACATCGAGGGGAAATTCACACCCAATGATCTCACTAAAACCTGCTATTTGTCGAATAATGCTTTGGCATTTCTATTCGACGAGATACGATATGAAATGGGTGGTGAACAAGTATGTATGGTTCGAAAACCAGGTATAACCACTACTATGAAAAGTATGGTGTCATATGGTGAGGCGAATGCGAAATTCCTAGAAACAGTCGGATGGGGCCTCGATAATAAAAAACAGGGAATTCTGGATGAAACTAGTCACGTTTTCAGCGGTAAATTACCGCTCAAGTATCTGATGGGGTTTGCTGAAGATTATGATAAGAGTATTCTGAATATTAAGCAGGAGCTCATACTCATCATAGCTCGTTCATTCAAGAACTCCTATATGGGAGAGGTTGATGCGAAAGTGGAGATAAACAAAATTGAGTGGAAGATAAGGCATGTTATTCCATCAGATAAGCAGAGATTGAAGCTGCTGAATCGTTTGAATAAAAGTGCTACGGCGAAAGTGAAAGTTGCATACAGAATGTGGGATTTGTACGAATTACCAATAATTCGGGAAACGGCTTCCGACATTTGGTCTGTCAAAACGACTAATAGTCTTGAACGACCTCGATACATCATCATAGGCTTCCAAAACTCTAATAATACAGACGATAGATCTAAGGATGTAACAGAATTCATCCATGCAGGAGTGAACAATATTCGCCTGTATCTAAATTCGGAAGTTTATCCGTACGAGCGATGGAATTTGGATTTTGATAAGAAATTGGATGCAGTAGCCTATTATGCATATGAAAATTTTCAACGCAGTTACTATGGCAAAGATATGAGTGAACCAATGATGAGTATCGGGGAATTCCGTAAAAATCCCCTATTCATCATTGACTGCAACCATCAGCCAGATGCTATGAAATCCTCAACTGTCGACATCAAGTTGGAGTTTGAAACACGTAAATCAAAGTTTCCATCCCATACCAAGGTCTACGCACTGATTCTTCATGACGCATATTTGACGTATAGTGCATTGGATGGTTCCATACAGATGGGTGCCGTATGAATATCAAATTCCTACAACTATTGTTATCATAACTAGAATAACATATATGATTGATTATTGTAGACGTGGTTCGAATATTATACTGAATAAAACGAAAAAATATATATATAGCATTGTTTTATTTTTACAACAATATTTTTTATTTAGATATATATACAGATTCACGCATCATATAAGGATCTGATACAGGATCATAGACAATTTTCTTCAGCATCAGATGAAGTTGGAGTTATACCAATGTTGTATTTTCGAACAAGGTAATTGGGTAGGAAATCGGAAATTTCATAAAGGTATTGTACCAAGTCACCTTCGAACATTGCTTCAACGAATTGCTCCAGATTGATGTTACTATATTCGAATCGGGAACAAAGTAGGAAGCCATTTTTGTATTGTTCAGCCTGTTTGTAGAGACGTTGAACATGGTCTTGATCAAAGCACAAGCTCACGTCATAATTAACTGCATGTAGAATATCACGCTCCAAATCAGCGAATTGGCATTTCATCCTCCTCACACCTGACATGATATCTTCCACTATCGGCCATGACTGACTAGAATAATGCATCCACATTTTATATATCTATAGAGGCTGATCGGTGTATTCTGCAAAAAATAAAAAATAATTAGATTCGAAGAAAATTGGTGAATCATGATTTCAATCAATTATTGTATGTACTACCTCTGTTGCACTTACCAAATAATTTCACCGTCATTATTGGTGCACAATAATAATGATAATGTTATATGTGGGGATAATTATTATTATAACAAATTCGAACCCCTTTTCACTATATAAATCAGCTTAACATATCTATGAACTCTGATTATATTAATATTTTTTCATATTCTTTTGGTGTCGAATCTGATAAGCGTTCTTGTCTTCGCACCAATAAAGGTAGGCTCACTCTGACCCAAATACGTTGAAGTATAATGACCGTTAGAAGAATTCATCTCATCAATATCACTTTCCATCAATCGATCGACAACTCTTTTTGGCAACCAACATCTCAAACTTATTTCAGTCTCTTCATCATAGAGTATTACCGTCCCACATCTACCATATCTAGTCCCACACAATGAAATTTTCTTGATTGTGTGGCTTTTATTGAGAGGTAGTGATGATATCAAGGTTTGTTTGATTATTTCATTATCCTCATTGATTTTTTCATTGATCGCAACTAAATTAATTTTTGAATCAGCCATTATTATTTCCTGAGTGAAAGGGGAACGAAAAAATATAATAATAAGTGTACTTACATAAAACACATCAGAACTATAAGCGCACAATAACTTTTCAACTTCGTCGGTGGATTATAAGCTCAATGTTATGGAAAGAGAGAACTATAATCCTGTGCGTGGCGGACCCCGTATTTATATGTGATTACAACCCCTACTACCGTGAACGATATATGGTGATGGTATGCCATCAAGGTCACATACTCTCTGAGTCAGAGGAACTCTTCCACATCTTCCCAAGGTCGCGAAAAGAGCGCATATATCATCAATCGCCAAGGTCGTCTCTCAAAAGAGTGCACGTATACTCCCAAGGCCACTCCACCCGAGATCACTGTATTCTCCCAAGGTCATCCAAACGCAAAATCACTCCCAATCGAAGGTTACCCCCCAAGGACACCCTCCAAGACCACTCCCCCCAAGGTCACCAGTGGCGTACTGCAAGCATAATATGTGATGCGACCTTGGGGGGTGGCCTTGGGGGGTGGCCTTGGGGGGGTCGACCTTGGGGGGAGACCTGGAATCGGCTTAAACCTTCTACTTCAGACCCTTTCAAGATAGAATGACACTGGTGCTGGGGGAATCTCTTGTTGCTATCCTTGTTTTAGAATGAGGTAACCCTAGTAACTGATTTCGATGTTGGCTTCAAACAATGGAAACGATGCAGTAGTAGATCATCACTGTTCCGTCCCATTAATTTAATTTTAGTTATAAATATAAATATAAAATTTCCAATCGCGAAAATGGTCGTGCCTTTCGCTATTTATGCCACGAGGGAAGAAGAACTGGATACTTTCTTCAAGAAGTGGCAACCTAGCATGTTTCCCATGGACGAGGGAAAAAAAGGTTGGAGGTGTGAAAGACGGCAGAACTCGCTCTCGCCTCTCTCGAAAAACTGATTGACAATAATAAACAAATGGTGTCGCGCCCCATGGTTCTTTACGCACAAGCTACGAGTGCATCGGCTGAGTGCACCTGAAGATTCAACCATTCACATCTTCAAGATTACCTCAAGGTAGGAAACGCACGACCTCGTCATTATTTTCTTGAATAAGGTTGTCTTAACCATTCACTCGATAATCATAGTAGATGATCTATGCTCTAGTTTAATTTTGTCAGTTCTCAATCTCAAATCTACAGTCCACTAAAACATTGGTCCTTCGTCGCCAAGGATATTTGTAATTTATTATTTGCTCTTTAATGTAACTCAATTATTTGCTTTTTGATGTAACTATACCATTTTATTAAGGCAAGAATTCCTATTTTCGTGAATCATCAATAAATTCTTCCTCATCGAATTACATCTTTCGAATCCCTTTGGCAGTGTGATGATTATGTTAAAAATATAATGTACAACAATTTTCCTCAGTTCATCACCTATAAAATAAATAAGTTAATATTTCGCTTTTGGAATCATCAAAATTGTAAGATCGATTCATTTAACGATAAACAAGTTTTTTTTGGATTTGCCCGTTTTGCGATACACGCTATCGCATGCTTGGGAATTAAAAACATTTCTCGCATAAATTGGAAAGAATAAAAACTGTTTAGTTAAGTCGAGCTCTATTCATCTTCGTGTTGCTGAAATTTCATCGATAGTAATATACAGGACGATCTCGAGTTGGAGACCCTCTCAGTCTGATCAATATACGTTCAATTATTTTCTCACAAATCAACTAGAACGGTTTATTAGTGTACTAGGTGTTCCTTTTTTTTCACATTCACGATAATTTCACTCGAGATACTGCTTCAAGATTGAATTATACTAGTTTGACATGACATCCACAGCCAATAAGGTGAAACAGTTGAAAGCTCTTCAACAAGCATGCATTGATCGAATGCAAGATTTGTGCGCTATTGCTAATGCCGCACAAACTTCTGCAGATGTTCATATGCATTTCAAGGCGAGGTACTTGCACATTGAAAAAATTTATACGGATTTCGAGGCTCACACAAATCAATTGCTCACTGTTTCAATTGCTGCTGATGTCTATAATGCTGAAGAAGCTAAGGCAATAGGAAAGCAGTTTTTTCACGATTATTATCTAGCAAAGACAATTTACGGTCAAATTTTCAACAATCGAATGTAGGAGGTCAATTAAAATTACCCAAAATTGAACTTTTCAAGTTTGACGGAGATTTGAAGAATTGGAAAACATTCATAGACATGTTCAACAGCCTGGTTCATACTCATCAAAATTTGACAAACATAGAAAAATTTAATTATCTCGTTTCATCTCTAACCGGTCCTCCGTTGGCACTAGTCAAGTGCAACCCTATCACTGTTACAAATTACATAATTGCTTACGATTCTCTCATCAACAGATATGAAAATAAACGTTTATTAGCAACAACTCACTACTTAGAGTTGGAAAACTCTCAAAAAATACCCGAAAATAATGTCAATTCTCAAAATTTAAGGAAATTGTGTGATACGTTCACTGAAAATGTAGCTGCACTGAAGAATATGCAATTTCCAACGGAATCATGGAGCTTTCTGTTATTCAACATGCTCATTCGACGTCTCGATTCCAATACTGTTTCTAAATTCGAAATTGACCACGGATCTGACGATATCCCTACTTTCGAATCATTGACGGAATTTGTTCTCAGACATTGCAGTGCATTGGATCGTGCATCCGAATGTACCCAATCGAGGCAGCCAAAATTTGAGAGCAAAGCACGTCAATTCCCCACTCCCTTTACTCCGCGGAGATCTTCATTATTTCATGCAGAAATTAGATCTTCATCGAAGTGTTCGCTGTGTGGTGAAAACCATGTGATTTACAAATGCTCGCGTCTCATATCTCTGTCCTCTCGTGAACGATTTAAAGTTGCTAAAACCCATCGTTGGTGTATTAACTGTCTAGGATCGAAACATGTCCTAGCGGAGTGCACTTTTCACTCTCTCTGCGCCATATGTGGCTCGAAACATCATACTCTTCTTAATTTCCATAATGACAATTTCTCATCTACTGCTAGACCACCTCCCATGCCATATAATCCTCAAACCACCTCGCCACACAATATTAACTCTTCAAATGGAACACCAGCTCACTCCCAAGCTCACGCGCATTCACATGCATCTCCAGCGTCTAGCAACAGTCATACTTCTCTTTTTGTCTCTTCCAGCAGTGCTGATGAACCCACTAGTTTCCATTCGTTCTCTAATAATTCCCCCAATTCAGTTCTTCTCTCTACGGCTCAGATAGAAATTTTAGATGGTAGAGGAACCTTCCAGACGATTAGAGCCTTACTCGACTCGGGGAGTCAAATTAGTATAATCAGTGAAAAATGTTGCAAACGTCTGGGCCTTCGTAAAAACCATACTTCTATTTCGATTCACGGTATATGTTTCATGGATTCTCGTGCTACCAAGACCGTTAACTGCCGTATTCGTTCTTGCCGTACCCCTGAACCTGTACAAAATGCCCATTCGGAATCATGGCCCCATATCTCTAACCTTCCATTAGCTGATCCATCGTTTCATATTCCAAATGAGATTGACATCCTATTAGGAGCTGACATTTGTGCGCTAGTGATCGAAAAAGGTAAAATCACTGGCCAGAAGGGTCAACCAGTTGCTTTGAATACCTCATTTGGGTGGACCGTAATGGATCTGTGGATTTCTCACGGCCACCAACAGTGCAATCTTTTCATTGTTCTTGTGAAACTCGTGCAGACAAACTTCCAAAAATTTTTGGTAAATTGAAGAAATTCCTCGATTGGTTCATTTGTCTGAGGATGATCAAAGATGTGAAATGATGTATCGTAATACAGTATCTAGAGAAATATCTGGTCGATATAAGGTTATGTTGCCCTTCAACTCCACAGAATCAACTTTCCCTGATTCTCGTGCTATTGCTCTCAAACATTTCCTGTCATTGGAAAGGAAATTATTATTGAACCCGCAATTGCAAGAACAATATTCAGCATTCATGAAAGATTACTTGGAAAAAGGTCATATGTCTATTTCGGAACGCGCCCTGCTCAATTCTCATTCGTATTTCATTCCCCATCATTGTATTCTCAAGCTCGACAGTTCGAGTACCAAATTGAGAGTCGTTTTCGACGCTTCGGCGAAAGCCGCCGATGGTTTGTCTCTGAACGATTGTCTCCTACCCGGTCCCAAACTCCAACGAGATTTGACTACTATACTCCTCAATTTCAGAATACATTCTGTCGTACTTATAGCTGATGTCAAGCAAATATATAGACAAATCTTGGTCTCTGAGAATCACAGAGATTTTCAAAGAATTCTCTGGAGAGTTTCTTCCCAGGCACCTATTCAAGAATATGTGCTCAATACTGTTACGTATGGTATTAGCTCGGCACCCTTTTTGGCCATCAGAAGTCTACATCAACTCGTCGAAGATGAAGGCTCTAAATTCCCTCTCGCTTCTAAGGTACTCCTATCGGATACGTATGTTGACGATATTGTAACAGGTTGTAGTTCTCTTGAACAAGCCCAAGAATTAAAATCTCAACTCATTTCGCTATTGAAGTGCGGTGGATTTGAACTCCATAAATGGAACAGCAATCAGCCCAGTCTTCGCTTCGACAATTCCTCCTTAGACTCAGTTGCACTCGATTTGGACGGTTCAGATATTTCCAAGATTTTAGGATTACAGTGGAGTTCCAACTATGATATTTTTACATTTCACGTTTCAGTTCATGACGCGCCTTGTACAAAAAGAAACATTCTCTCGAATCTAGCTCGTATTTTCGATCCTTTGGGGTTTGTTACTCCACTCACTCTCTTTGCCAAACGAATAATTCAACAACTTTGGACTCTAGGATTAGGCTGGGATGATGTCTCACCTATAGACATCGTGAATCTCTGGGATCAGTACAAATCTGAATTTCCCCTACTTGCTGATATTGCTATTCCTCGTCGCATAATTTCCTCTTTAGTTGGTTTTTGTGAACTCCATGGCTTCGCAGATGCCAGCGAGAAAGGATACGCTGCCGTCGTGTATGCCACATTTCTTGAAATCAATTCCATGAAGACAATATTAGTTTGTGCGAAGGCCAGAGTGTCGCCATTAAAAGTGATATCAATCCCTCGTTTAGAGCTTTGTGCTGCTCTTATCTTAGCTGATCTCCTAACCTTTGTATCTCAGGCCCTTTCCAACCACATTCGGATCAATAAGGTAGTGGCATATTCAGATTCCTCCACAGCTTTGACCTGGATAAAATCCCCTCCATACAAGTATATGACCTTCGTGAGCAATCGAGTGGCTCAGATTCAAAATCAATGGCCACCAAATATTTGGAAGTACGTTCCATCCAAGGACAATCCGGCGGATTGTGCCTTCCGCGGGCTCTCCCCTTCACAGCTCCTCCATCATTCTCAATGGTGGGCGGGGCCAGATTGGTTGTGTACCCCCCATGATTTCAAATGAAGAAGTTTCGAAGGAAGAAAAACGTATGGTTTTGCTCACATAACCGACAATTCATCCATATGATGAACTCCTCACCAACTTCTCATCTCTCCTCAAAATTCAACGAATCATCTCTTACATGTACCGCTTTACTACTCGTTCAAAATACGATAGCCTTATTCCCACCAGCAGTGAACTCCATCGAGCTCTGATATCACTCATAAAGCACATTCAATCAACAACATTTGCCAAAGAATTGTCACTCCTCCGAAATAATCAGCTCACTTCCAAATCAATTCGTCGATTGAGCCCCTTCGTCGACGAGAGTGGTGTTTTGAGGGTGGGCGGTCGACTGACCCATTCAAAACTCTCATACGACAAACGTCATCCCATTCTGGTTCCCAATAAACATCGATTCACTCAACTCCTAATTGAAATGACTCATAAGATGTATCTCCATCCCGGTTACCAAACTCTTCATTTCCTGCTGTTGCAGAAATTCTGGATAATCTCCTCTAAACGAACTATTCGCAGTGTCCTCTCCAAATGTTTTACATGTTGGAAGCAAAATCCGACGCCTATTCAGCCTCCCATGGGTGCGTTGCCCTCTCTAAGAATATCTCAAATAAAGCCATTTTCTTGTGTTGGCGTTGATTTCGGAGGTCCTTATACGATCACTCTAGGAAAAACACGTGGAGCTAAAACTCATAAGTCGTACATTTGCTTGTTTGTGTGTTTCGCAACGAAGGCACTACATATAGAGTTGGCCACAGACTTATCATCTGACACATTTCTCGCGGCTTTGAGACTTTTATGTCTCGACGAGGTCGAGTGAGCTACATTTTTAGTGATAATGCCACTAACTTCAAAGGTGCTTTCAAACAAATTGAAGTGATTATGAAAAAGGCTGTTGAGCAAGAAACTTTAAAAATGCATACTATTCCTCCTTGTAGTCCTCATTTTGGAGGGCTCTGGGAAGCGGGAATAAAGTCAGTGAAATCGCACGTTTTCAGAGTACTTGGGGAGCAAATCCTTACTTATGAAGAATTCAACACCCTCCTCATACAGATTGAGGCAATTTTGAACTCAAGGCCACTTTGTCCAGTTAGCTCGGATCCGAATGACTTCTCGGTCACTTCTTGACCTTGGAGCCCTTGAATAGCCTCCCAGATGATGACCTATCCCATCTTAAATTAAATCAGCTCTCACGGTGGCAATTGATTCAGCGGCTGCAACAAGACTTCTGGTCTCGGTGGAAATCCGAATATCTCCATACCCTCCACCAACGCGGAAAATGGACTCAATCATCCCCAAATACCAAAATAGGAACTCTTGTTTTAATAAAAACTGATAATGTTCCTCCATTGCATTGGCAACGGGCACGTGTCATAGACATTCATCCTGGTACCGATGGTATTGTTCGAGTGGTTACACTCCGAACAACTCAAGGAACTCTAAAACGTTCAGTGGTCAAGATATGCCCTTTACCATTGGACGAACCTCTTGAAAATTAAAGTGCCTTCCGCACTTTAGGTGGGCGGTTATGTTCCGTCCCATTAATTTAGTTTTAGTTATAAATATAAATATAAAATTTCCAATCGCGAAAATGGTCGTGCCTTTCGCTATTTATGCCACTTCTTGAAGAAAGTATCCAATCACCACATCAATATTCTATATCCTGCAATAATTATTATTTCCGTCGATAATGGTGGCAAAATTAGCTACTATAACCAGATATTATATGATGTATGATTATATGGAATATAGTGACAGCTGCAAACCGCAGTATTCATATCACAGAAACTTCTGTCAGCACCCTCTATATATATATTTTTAAATGTGTTAATTTTGCCAGAAAAAACTTATCAACATTCGTGATTAAGGAATCTTCTCATAACTATCATACACGCCAAGGTGGTCTATTGAGAATACCATCACACAAGACAACTAAACCCATTTTTGTCAAGAGCTTTACAACTGACAATATGTTTTATTATGCAAAAACAAAATCATTTTTCATTGAGAAATGTTATTATAGTCCAAAGGAGTATCTTTCAGATACAATGAATTAGTGTCTGCTTAGTTTAACTACACCAATGTGAATTCAACTGTGCTGTAATTCACATATACTTGTTTATTGTTTGTGGATGCTTTTATACCTCATTTGAGATGTTTGTCTTACTATATCTATATATTGTACCAGAAATGGCCAAAATTGATTATTATTATTATTATATCTCTGAAATATCGGTTCGATGCTAACAGTCATTGCTATGATTCCAATCAGTTGCCTGTGTCTCAGAGTTATCAATGTCTCAGGAGGAATATTAATCGCAAGTAGTTATTATCTTTGTACGAAGGCGTAGAACGGACATGCGATATATTTTTTCTTAATTTCGAGTTGTAACTCGAAATTAGCTTAATTTCGAGTTATAACTCGAAATTATTACTAATTTCGTGCTAATTTCGGCTATTGGAAATATGTATTTATTTCTATAGTTATCGTTTAGCGGGAGGAGATAGGTTACCAACCGTACATCCTTGGTACCTAGATATCAATCCTTCGGACTCTCAAAGAGTAGTGCTTCGGGTGACACTTAAAAAACTAAGGTCCCCGTCTTTCTAGACTTACTAGGGATGCTTCGCAACTATGTTGGCGGTTAAAAACACTTTCCAAACACTTTTCAAATAGGAATGACAAGGAATCTAGTCATCTCTGGGTTCTACTAAAGTACAATACAACCGTTTATGAAATGCATGCAAATTCAACAGAAACTTACCTGACTTCAATCGCTCGTGCACGAATAAGAAAAACTAGAATCTATTGTATTTTATTCTCAACCGCGTTACAAGGAATTGGTTCTTTATTGGAACTCTGAAACTGAGGTTAGGGGTAGATTGTAGATTGTAGAGGGGGTCGTTAAGGCTGTGCAGCCTCTCAAGTACCTCTACCTATTAGATCTTTTGTGCATAACCCTCAATCTATTCGAAGCCCGAGTTATAACTCGAAATTAGTACTAATTTCGAGTTATAACTCGCAATTAAGCTAATTTCGAGTTACAACTCGAAATTAAGAAAAAAAATATTGCATGTCCGCTCTACGCCTTCGTATCAACACTCTAAAACAAGTTTTCTGCTGTTAGAAATGCAGAAGTATTTCCTGCAATGAAAAAAGTCCATCTACCCGAAATAAAGAAAACCCAGCAACAATTCAACTTTTTTTCTCGGTGTAGGTTGCGCAAAATAACAGCGAACGGTCTAGCACTCGACGAAATTGCGTGTTCGAGTCCAGCGCCCGGGGCGGTAGAGCGGAACTGACGGTTATTTTCACGGCGTGGTGCTCCAGGCAGAGCTGGAAACGGGGGCACACCACGCAAACACACGCGGGTGCAGTCCGAATCCCGCACCGCCAAACCAATTTTCCTATAATTTCGTATCGCTGTGGTGTGCATGCGGTCGCGCGCCAATTCTCTATCCGGATGACCGAAACTATGGAGGTACAGGGACAGGTGACAAATTGGCGGCATAATGCTGTCTCCATAGGGAAAAATCACGGAGTGGGCGACATCTATAATTGATCGCATGAACTACTCGAGAGGTGAACAACAAACTAACCTCCATATGTTCATAGTAGTAGTAGTAGTAGTAGTAGTAGTAGTAGTAGTAGTAGTAGTAGTAGTAGTAGTAGTAGTTGTTGTTTATTGGCCACATTACATACAGAGTACAATTGGCAGGTCAAAAATGTCATAGACAGTCATGAGAATATAAAAATTTCACGTTACATAGATAAAAATTAAAAATATAGTTAAAAAGAAAAGAAGCAAATTCACATAAAAACACATATATACATATTTACACATTAAAAATCTTACTCGGTGAACATTCAGTGTTTGGATTCCAATGCCAGAAACTCTTCTATTGAATAAAAGCTATTTTCCAGGAGGTATTTCTTTGTTGCATTTTTAAAGTTGTTATAGCTTTTGATATCATTTATATATTTTGGCAGGTTGTTATAAAGATATATGCAATTATAAAATGTTGACTTTTTAAATGTTGCAGTTTTATGTTTTGGTATTTCCAACATAAAACTTCTTGATGGATAATTATGATGACTTCCTAACACGTTGAAGTCAGAAATGTTGCTTTTCACAAAAGTTACACATTTCAAAATGAAAATAGAATGGAAGGGCAGAATGTGGTGTTGTTTGAATGAATATGGGTAAAATGTGAACTATTATTTTGATGATATTTTGTGAAGAATTGTTGTTAATAAACCACACAATCTGAAAATGCAAAATATTAGAAAAGCTGATATGGAGATGAAATCGCGAAAAATATGCTTGTTCCACAATGCTCTACATACTCAAGGCTTTGCATCAATTTCCTTCGAATTCTAAAGCAGAAGATGGACAGGCTCAGGCAAATATCAAATAATTATATGCAGTTGGAGCAACATGGAAATGAACAAGTAGGGGAAGATTTATAAAGAAGACATGATGAAAGATCTACACTTGGATGATGATTAAAATGATCATGTGATGGATCTTGGAGAGTTCCACTGTAAAGACCTTAGACCATACACTAGATAGACTCGGTATCGAGGGCGATTTGTTTTGTAACTGAGGGGGGAAACAAAATTTGACATGGTACGAGTTTTCCTATTGGCCAATTCTGACATTGACGTTGTTGACGTATGGAGGCATTTGTTTACATTTTGTATATGTGGAGAATTTTTCGTGTTTTTATTTATTTTTCAATGTTATTGGTGTTGGAAATGATTATTTCTTGAGTGTGTTCGAGAGGAAAGGACTATGGCAAAATCTTGTGGAATTTGTGTTAACAAAGATAACAAAACGTCAAAGGAATGATTTCATTTGTAAGTATTCCATAGGCGTAGATGCAAAGTAGCTGTAGGAATGATCCATATTGAAAACATTTGGAATGGGAATATTTTTCGAATATAATATATTTACCAAACTTTAACATTTGAAACATTTTTTAGATTTTCAAATAACATATAAATATGGATGCAGTTGTGTCGAGTAGTTTCAGGATAGAAACATAGGAAAAACATACAGAATTTTATGATATGATCACTGCCCTACTGCAGATATTTGTTGAGAAAGCTCTTTTCTAATAGTGACAGATAATAGTTTCTTCAGATAAACTTAAGTATATCCACAGAAAATGTTGAAGCATGAGTCATTTGCACTTGGAAAATATGAACACCATTTTTGTTCATCAGGAAACCTTCACCCTATAGTTTCGCCATTCATTACATCTGATGATCCTCATCCTAGAAAAACTCTTTGACATTTTCAGGTTTCCAAAAGGTTGGTCAATCAAAAAAGAGAAGATATAGCTGGGCTGAGCAGAAATTTGACAGAAAAGTGTAAAACTGCATACAAAAGGTTCTTCTATCTCAGAGAAATAATCAAAGTTTGGGCATTTTCAGTTTTTACTACACATATTAATTCAATTTGTTCAATTCACAGATTCATCAATATGTATATTGTATGTATAAATATATTTTATTGTATTAAATGTGTATTATTCGAATTCTTCTCTCATCTTGCAAACTAATGATGTGTATATTATTTATTGTATTCTGATGGATTCTGAAAACATTCGAATCAGCATTAGCTCATCAGGCGGAATATATTATTTATATAGAATTCAACAGCAAATACACTATTTGTAAAATGGAAAAAAATGAGCTTTATATTCAAATCAACTTTTTCTTGATGTTTTTTAAACATTCGTTGGAATTCTCACTCAGCTTTTGCGGGAATTGAAAACCAAACCGAAAATATGCTTGAGAATACGTCATTTTTTTCATATTTTGAATCCCTTAAAAAAGCACGTCCCTGGACTCTCGGTTCAACGATCGTCTCACCTCCCCGAAAATGCCGTAGTCAGCGCCCCCTACCTTTACCAGTATATTCTGTAAACTTTGACCAAACATTGAGCATCTGCAGCACAGGATCAAGTGGGCGTGTCCTTCTCGCCTGGAGGGTAAACAACTTCTGACATTTCTATTAATTTGTATGTGTTCGTTGGAAATTGAAGTTGATAATCCTATTATATTGGGTTTTGAAGTGTTGTTTTTTGAGATTTTGGAAAAAATTATGATGATTGAGCAGTTTAAGAGCTTGGATAAAATCCACGCTCAAATATACTTGGAAAAGATCGCTTGCATAGGATATGAAAGATTGTTCCACTGACATTGCTAATCTGCCACTAGTAATCTATTGGTATTTTCAAGAAGTGCTTTAAGTATGAATGAGATGAAAGCATATAAGGGCTTAAGCAACCTCAAGTGGATGGGTATGAGAAATGCCAGATGCTGATGTGGGAGGTTTTTATTTCATTTGTTCTTTACAGGAGAGTCTTTGTCACCAGATATATCTTATGCAGAATGTAAGGAAATCGTAGGGGCTACCAGAAAATTCAGAAATTTATTCAGAAAAACTTGTATAATATAAATGAAATCATCATCAGATTGGAAACTGATGTCCACATTAAAATCCAATATCTTGACTTTTTCTTGCAATTTCTGTTTGTCATTGTATAGACTTCCAAACCAAGACTTACAAGTTCTTTGATTGTGGGAGCTGATATCCAAAATATCATTCTCATCTTCTTGAAACTATACTGCTGACTGGTTGAAGAGATTTCAAATGCTTTGGTATTTCAGCTTCCTAGAAGACACTCATTATACATGATTAAGAATTGAAAAAATGAATCACATCAATGAGAAACACACTTGAATAAGCTATTTAATCCAATAAATAATTAACCAACCTTGTGTGTTGCACATGATTCTTTTTACTTTCATTTCATAAGTCTTTCATATCTATCACCTGTAGATATTCTCTTTGCTCAAATTTTTAAATTGATATCCCATGTTATCAGAAGGCACCCATCCTGGATTGTTCTTGTCATTCAATTTAGCAGGTTTTCCCGAAACATCATCGAAATTTTAGGTTGGAAACAGGTGTTGAAATCAACAAACCAGTGTATCACCTGTTATGAAATGCTCATAACATACTCCCCCATTTTTCAACTAAGTATCCGTCAAATCATTGCTTCTTAAAGATTGTATCCAGGCATATCTTCTTTCCTTGGCTAGACTGTTTTCTATTTTATTATTATCATTAACTGAGGGAATTATATAAAATCCCACACTGTCTCTGAGTCCACTGCTACCACAATTCACTACCATACAAAAATTTGGCATATTCAATCACAAAATTCTTTACAATAATTTTGTTTGGGTGCTCAGAATCAGATGTTACCAGTACAAGATATCACCAAATATCACTGTATAACGTAGGATACTATATCACAAGATATGAGATGATGATACACAACAAGAATAATAAAAAAATCAGCACAAATAAAAGCAGAAAGAAGCAAACAAAACTAACAAATTGAATTTCTCCCCATGATGAGCTATGTTTATCATTTATTGTTTACCCTCCAAGCGTTTGACAGTTGATGCTGTGACGTCAGGCGCAGATGCTCAATTGCATAAGGTACATACCGCGTCTATCTAGTGTATGTTCTAAGGTAAAGACAAAAGCAACAACAACCTATATGACACAACAATGTTCCTGATAATGATATGAAGTTTTGGGTGATTCTGGTGTTGTGTAAATGGAAGACTAATTTATCATCTGCTTGCTTGGCAGTAATATTTTTAGTAATTTAACATGTTCAAAAATGTTTTATGATTGCATTTTTTATGAGTTGTAGTCTTTCTCAGTCTGAAGGGAATCTATTCCACATTTCTATTTCATTCACCAATGATTAAAAGATTTGAATACTGATTTGTTATTATTGTGTTACATTTCCCAAATTATTCTATTAAGAAAAACATATGGCATGCTAGAGAAAGCCATTTACTCTTGTTAACCCAATAAAACTATGATTTTTTAAAATAATTTATTTGAACACTATCATTTCTTCGAGTCAAATCTCCACTGTAACTTCCAGGTAGTTTTTGCACTTCACTTTGTTCTAATAGGTATATCTATTTGAATACATTACCATATAATATAGGTTCCTGAAAATAAAAACAAACCAACACAGAAAAGAAAACTGATAAGTCAAAAAAGTGGAGCTTATATGCTTCCAGTCGAAATGGCCAATAAATCAATATTGAATTATACAACATTATCAATAAATATGCTTTACAGGAACATTAAAATAAACCCACATATCTCATCTAGTTTCATGGTGATTTCATGTGAGAATTGTGGAGGATCTCATACACAAAACTTTTTATGATTTCTTCATTGATGCCTTCAGTTCCAATTGTGTGATTGCCGAAACACTTTCACCCCACATAATATCCGAAATGTTCGAAATTAATATTTCGACTTTCACACAGGCATTATCAAAAGAATTTCAGGAAAAAAACTGAAAAACATCGAATAAAAACCGAAATTGATACCTGGACACACCTGGACTTTGGTGGCATTTAACAAGAATCCAGTGACAATAAAACTGAAACGTCGACAACAAACCCTGAATACAATTTCAATCCAATGGTCGAGTACGAAAAATCGACTCAAATCTCTGAGATAACTGAAATTTTCTTCAATAAAAACTTAGGTTTAACAAGAGATCAAATGACAGATTATTTGTTGATCACCCCTCGATCCGACATTTTGTCATTTACAGCGCCATCTGGCGTTTCGTGATTTTTCCCTATACTGACAGTACGACGTCGTCGTCACGACTGCATGACCACTAATCTTTGATTATGCTGCTGTAAGGTTAGTTGTGAGGTTACTAAATGTTATAAATAGCGTTGAAACGTCACGCAGTTGCTGTTAAAAGTTGAAATTCAATTAACTTTTGCGCTTTTTAATTTGACGTCTTGCCTGTGATTGGTCAAATCGCAGTGCAGTCGCGCAGTTCGCAGTCGTAGCGCAAGGATGGTAAATAAACTAGAGAAGGATGGTTCATTGCCATAAGACGCAATGTTGGCACATCGAACGACGCGATCGTGACGTCACTGGCGGCCCTCAAGCTTTGTTTACGTTTATGTTTCAATATTCATACTGTGGATTGTGGCTACAAATTGTTTTTTTTTAAACAGAGTTCTTCAATAATTGTAGGTATAATCAAATCACTCAGTAAGAAGATTTAGTAGTGTGGATAAATATTAATAAATTATTACATCACCTCCATTGAAAAATGTGTAGTGTTTATGAAATCATTTCAATTTCATATACCATCTGATAACCAGTATGCCAGGTAGCAGATTTGCTATTTTTGGGCAAAAACCAAGAGGATTCCAGTATTATTTACCACATATTTCCAAAAAGCACTGATTTTGTTTGAGATACTTATTTGAAAAGATGGATGAGTTGTGAACATGCAGATGTTGTGAATCCTGATACAAGTCGCATACATCAAAGCTGTGATTTGTCCAACCAAATTTAAGAAAGAGATCTACAAAATGGGTAGATGAAAATGTGTTATGAAAAAGGAGTACCTATTCTCATTATTTTATGATGTTCCATGTAATCAGATTCAGGAATTTTGTATACTTCGAGCTATAATGTGGATACAAAAACCTGCAAATAAAGAAAAAACCTGGATTGCATCTATAGTATAGTCCAATGTATAAATGAAGAGAATAGTCAGCTAATGAGAAAATCGAAATTGATGTCAATATATTTATATACCTATTATGTATAATGTAGGTACCTATAAATTAAATTAAAGAATGTATTTTATTTTCACCATTCACTGATAATTGTTAAACTTGATAAAATAGGTAGGTATATCAATTTCAATTCAAAATATGAACTTTCAATAACCTGTGCATTGAATAATATATATGCACACATACATTACATGCATCATTCATCAGTAGGTACCTATGAATTCTTCATTGAAATTTCTCTATTTTCAATATGAAATTGTTTTCATGGTAGGTATTATGTACTTACCTATTTATGGAATAGGTATATTCCCTGTTTTGTAAACGTTAAATTATCTCATGTATTATTTTCTGGGTGGACATACAGGCATTTTTGTGAATCAAGGAGTTTTTGTTCACAAATATTACTAATATTTGAAGCCATATGATACCAATAACCATCAATAATCAATATGTATCGATTATAAAAAGGTACATCACAGTAAAATTACTTTTAATGCCCATTTAGTGATATTCAGCATTAATAATTTTGAATTCAGGGCCGTTGACTACGTCATCGCGCGCCTTCGGAAGCCACGCCCTTTGGCCGAAAAAATCACTTGAATGAACCATCCTTCTCTAGTTTACCATCCTTGGTCGTAGCGTTGGTATGGAGACTTACCATAAGGCATTTCAACTATCCAACTAACCTGAAATAGCATATTACAGGCATATACAAGTTTTATAAGACGCTATTTTGTCGCACGCGTTGTTTGGGGTACGACGAGCGAAGCGATGAGTGCTTCAAGTGAACGTTCTTAAAAAAAAAGTGTGTCATATACAATTTTTTCTATTTTGCATTAATTTGAAGTCTTTGATTGAAAGAAATTGATTCAATATCGATAAATAACAGAAACATCTTCGATTGATAACAATAATGACATTGAAATATTTGAAATCTGACGCACAAGCGTTAAGCCCAGTTTACTGTTGAGTGATTTTGATTTTTGCGATGCCAGCGGTGAAAAATGCAATGTAGTTACTGTTTTTATTGGTCAATTCAAATCAAATCACACTCTGAATTGAAGTTTACCAATAAAATCGTTTAGTTTTTCACTGCTAGTATCACCAAATCCAAAATCGCTCAGAAGTAAACTGGGACTAAATCTTCTGACTTTCATTTGACAGTTCGATTGTACCAACTTCCGAAAAATAAAAAATGCGTGTCGAAACGGGCCATTTCGATGCACATTTGCGTTTCATAATAACTTTATTATATAACCAAAATTGAAAAAGTGCTTATCTCTTTCCACAAAATATCATAAGCGTACGCCAAGGGTCCATTCTATGTACAGGGTGTTCCAGATTCGCGGGCCATTGGGAAACTCGGTAATTGTTGGAGATACAGGGTCGGTTGAAGAAGGAAAAAGCTGTGTATTCATATGCGCAACAATATGCTGGAAACAAATAGTTGAAGAGATTTTCAGTTTTCAATATGTGGAAAAAAACAATTTTCTGATTTAAACTTTATTTTGATAGAAACGAAAACAAGGAAGATAATTTATTGCAGCTGTTTTCCATGTTCTATAACTTGGCAGTATAGAATTTGTAATACAATGATTCCTCATTCGAGGGTCGCCATTAATTTTTTGTTTTCAATGTTTTCGTATTCAGGTTTGCCAGGCGAGTGAAAAAATGAAAAATGTAGGTCCTAATTAAGAAAAAAAAAAGAAGATGGTAGATATAGGAAAGAAAGTCTCACCGACTAAGGATATATCTTGTCTGCTTCAACAGCTCTCCTAATAATTGTAATACTCGTTTGTCTCATCCCTATATGGATTCCAAAAAACGTTATTCTATGAAAAAATTTAACTTCCACTTGCTTTCTCTTACGATTTTCTGGTGGTTTTAAAACCTAAAAAACGCCATAGATCAAATAATATTCGATCTATGATCATACAAGCACTATGCTTTCAAGTGGGTCTAATTTTCCGATGTCATTAACTTGTGCGTGAGTAATTTCTGAAATTTTTTACCTTTGCGTTGAGATTGAACATGTAATGTTCTTTGATTCCAGTTTCCAAAGGTCTCCTTATTATGTCACAATCATTACAACTTATTTCTTGAATGCAAAATGGAAAAGCCATAAATTGCAAAAAAAAATTGAAAGAGAAAATAGTCTATTAAAATATCAAACATAGTTATTTCTTGAAGTTCTGACATCTCAATTCTACCTATTTTTTCTTCCGGGTTACTCATGTTACTCAATAAATATTTGGATTTGTAGTGAAACTGTGTTCATACCAACTATCGTGGCAAAGGTTTTAGTATTGTCATGAAATACACCAGATTCATATTTTCCATGCTCTTCTAACACCATCCCATGCAAAATGTTGTTTCTCGTGAGATTGATGTCTAGGAGGATTTTTGAAAACAATTCTGTGGAAAAATAATAATTCTGATGTCTTTCCACAACTATCACCATCATTATAATTCTTATTGTAAAATTGGAGTAACACAAAATTTCAAATATGGAATAGATGTTCGATTATGAAACGGGTCGTACCTGTTGAAAATGAAGGAGAAAACTATTCTACCGTTTCAAAGTTGCAGCTTCCACCCTTGAAAGGTTCTTACTGAAAGCCCTATAGCAGTCAGCAACTGATGATGCTTTGATAGTGCCGTAATATGATAAGCGTAGCTCGTTCGCAAACTTTGTTAATTAGTTCACAGGAATTTTACAACATGGCAAATTTAGCCCTCGCCCCTTACAATTAATATTAGGTGTGCCGAGGTTATCGGTGTTAGAAAGTTATGATATAAAGAATAACTATGGTATAAAAAAGTTTGGCAGACCTCGAGCATGACAACGAAGGGGGTATGATATAGGAAACGGTCTGATGGTTGATACCATTAATAGGTCTATGGTTGATACGTAGCCGAAGCAGAATTGTTGACGAGAAAAATCCTTCAGAGAAACATGATGTACATGAGGAAGAGTTCGATATATCTTTTTGAATCTACTAGTGGAATATAAATAATCCTGCACTAGGAATAGTGGAATATAGATTAATCATTGTTGTGAATAGTCGAAGACACATTCCGCTTCTTTATCGATATGTTCATTCCGATACCATTAAAAGTTTCAATATAACTTTTTTCACGTCGAAGTTAAGCCGTTTAGAAACTAGATTATGTTATAAATGTGAAATGGAGGTTGATACGACTCAGTGGGGCAATGCGGAACAGGTAATGGCCACGAACAAACTGAGAGATTTCAACTTTTATGGAAACTTTTATGGTACGTTTTACCTGTGTTCATAAATCGATGATGTCGTTAAGGCCTTTCGATTCCGATATTTTATTGTTATTCCGAAATTAATCCTATAATGTTTCTTCGATTCCACGTTCTAAGACACTCATATACGAGATATATTTATAATTCTTGCCGAATCATAGATTTCAGTTATATAGAATAAAATTTAAATAAACACATTCAGAAATTATTCGTATTATTTTCACTATAATAATGATCTTCAGATTAATACAACTAGTACAGAACAAACAAATTTGATACCGGAATAAATTTAGAACATTTTTCCAGATATTCGAAACAACGATGTTCAGATAAACTGGCTCATGCCACTCGAATTATATCCACTCGTATTCTATATACATACTTATCATTTTATAGACTGCGTGGCATCAGCAAATAAAGTAGTTATTGTTTTCTGCTCGTTTTCTGCCTTAAGTATTTTTTTTTTCAATATCGTTGTTGGTAACGTTGAACTCTCTCTTCTCAATTCATACGTTGAATTGTTTTTCCTTGAAGACAAGCTCTCAATATTTGTGTATAGAAAACTATTTGATATCTGAACAAAGTGTCTTCACAAGAGTTGGGATTTAACTTACCTCAACTATATAGACTCCTAAAACGAGAATCTGTTCTGGTTCTGATTTAATCAGTGGGATGTCATTTATAGAAACCCCGTAAACCTGATAGTAAATATTGATGTATTACCAAATAGATTATGCGTTGGTAGCATTATATTATTTGTTATTATTTATCAAGGGCGTAAAATAGGACCACAGCGTGTAAGTGTAAGTGATAGCCTGAGCGATAGCGAGGGCTTTTAACATGCTTATAAGGTCCATAATAGTTTATTTATGTATCAAGGGCGTGAAATAGGCTTTTATGGACCGTAGCGTGTAAGTAATAGCCTGAGCGATAGCGAGGGCTATTAACACGCCTAGGTCCATAAAAGCAAATTATGCCCGAATTACATACAACATTTTATGCACGACCAGTATATTTCATTGTAAATACCCCTTCACTTCTCAAGCATGATAGGAATACATCACCGATGCAGTGAGGTTCAGATTATATCGGAAAAATAAATCGAGAAGTAATGGAATCCACGTTACCATAGTTATTCAGTCAATTTTTCCATAAGGAATAAATAGGCTGGTAGCCATATTTGCTGTCAAAACAGACAATAGTCAGTTCAAAATGCAATCCAGTGATGAAGAGAGTGGGAATTGCACTCCACCACAAATTAGTAAGGCAGCTGAGGATGCAAAGTTGAGTTTGCTGCCTACTAAATCAAAAAAAATATACGATATAAACTTTATGATGAATTTGTCAGCTGGTGTAACGGAAATAATGTGAATAATGAGAATTACACAGAGAGTGTACTTCTTGCATATTTTCTGGAAAAATCAAAATCTCGTAAGCCCTCTTCTATGTGGTCATATTATTCCATGTTGAAAGCTACTTTGAATGTAAATGAAGTTAAGCGCCTGCTCAACTAATTTATTGCCAAGCGGGCGGTAAAGTGTCATTTTACCGCCCGGCGGGCGGTAAAGTAGTCCGAGGGCGGTAAAGTGCAACTTTACGCCCGCATATCCGGGCGATAAAGTGTCATTATACGCCCGGTCGTGCATAAAAGCAAGTTACGCCCGAAATACATACAACATTTGATGCACAACCAGTATATTTCATTGTAAATACCTATTCACCTCTCAAGCATGATAGGAATAAAACTGTTCTTGAATACCTTTTAAACACATTCAAAATAATTTTGCTACGCCCATGATGTTCCTCTCGAAAAAGCATTGCATGTGTTTTTACTTTTTCTCTATCTCTTATAATAAGGCAGTTATTAAGGGTTTACAATTTGCTCATGTTCCAGACTGGTGGGTGAATTAATAGGCTAGTAGCCATATTTGCTGTCAATACAGACAATTGTCATTACGAAATGCATTCCAGTGACGAAAAAAGTTTGAATTTTACTCCACCAGGAATCAGTAAAGCAGCTGAGGATGCGAATAATAAATAATTTATTGTCCGGCGGGCGGTAAAGTAGTCCGAGGGCTATTTTACGCCCTTACAACCGGGTGATAAAGTACCATTTTACGCCCGGTCGTGCATAAAATAAATTATAATCAAGTTTCGTACCAAAAAACATAATGTCATTCAATCGCAACAGTCTGTGATTTTGTGGCGAACGAAATGGTTCGAAGCCTCCTCCAATTTGGGTAGAATTTGCATTTTATGATGAACACGCCAATTTCATTTTTGCTTGACGAAGGCAACACCGTATACGTGTATTTTATCGCAGCCCCATTTGGTTACGGTAAATATATACTAGCGACCGAGAACGAAAGCGGACGAGAATATTGATGAACGCCAGAATTATTTCGCAATGGAGACTCCAGACTTCCGCCGAATCTTTTCTTATTTTCGAGAAAAGCTCGAGGATCTCGTAACGCTTTTCCAATTGCCTTTCTGACAGTCATGTGATGCCAAAGCTTCGCTTTCTGCGAATATCAATGGTTTAAGGAGTCATGAATAATTTCGAGGATTTCGATTGTATGGATCGAGAACGTCATATCAGTCGGTTTGCGTCTTGGTGGAAATACGGAGCAGATGGGGATGATGATCATAATCAATAGCATTTTCAGATCAGAAATAATGGCTATTAAAATTATATAGATCTCTTGGAGTGATTCAATTGAATTAGATGACCACCCTATCAGCTTGTTGAATTCATATTTAGCCATCATGCCGAAAGGTCCTGCTGGGATTCATGGCATGTTATACTCTTCAAATGTATACAGGAGTCTTCCAAAAAAATATCCTGGGATACCTGTTACTCTTCAATCTTTTCTTTCTGCTAATGATCTATCAGTAGTTGCATCTGGTACTTCCTTGAGTTGATATGGATTGAAATTCTAATTTATATACCCATATCGATCATGTAGCAGAATATTCTATGGATATGGTAGGATATGCATCCACCCCGTATACGCTGACACTATCACTTAGTGGCTCAATCGGGTGACTCAGTGATACGATGAATCAAGGGATGTTACGTGAAGAAGTTAGGCTGAGTGTCAGTTAACGTTTAGACGTTGTATTAGAAGGATGAGAGAATAAAAGTGTGTATATTATTGTTTCGAAGTATGTATTTCTAACAGAGATTCATCCTATTGATATCATTTATTTTATGTCAGATAAGTAAATAAGTTACAATTGGTGATATAAACAAGTATCGACTGTTTCATCCATCAAACAAATCTGCCGCTTTGCGGTCAAATTATTCGATACAGTAAGAGAAACTGTTGTGAGGTTAATCACTGATATTATAGATAAGCTGTTTCTAAATTGAGTTCTTATGAAATGTAAAGGTCATTTATATATAATTATACGAATAGAAAACTGAGTTTATTATACCTTTCAAGAATTGGATTGACTGGACCATTAAATTCATGTAGCCAGAAAAATCTGATTTCATTTCATAATGAATTCTTGAAGGTGAAAAACCCTGATGATTCGTCGGGTTGAAATGTAAACTAATGGAATCAAAGCATGAATGGTCCAAGTCAAGTCTGTTGGGAGTAATTCTGGCGGGGTGAATTGAAGTTTATAATAATAATAATAATAATAATAATAATGAACCTCGGCGAAGTCCAGCTTTAAGCTGCTCCACTCAACCGAGTACCATGAAACATCAAATAAGTAATATTAAAATAAAATTCATTAACATATAAAAGTATACTATTACTATAGACAATACGATTCATAAGATGCATATAAAATTATGAGAGAAGAATAAAGAATAGAAAATGTATAATATGAAAGATGAATGAATTAATAAAACATACATATTGGAGTAGCATACAATGATTTACAGAGTGTTTTGTATTCCTAGTAGATGGTTCTTGTACGATCTTTTAAAACTTAGGAAAGTCTTTTGATTCTTTACCGCTGTTGGTATTTTATTGAATATCTTGGGAGCATTGAAGGAGAATGATCTTTGGTACAAAGCTGTTTTATGTTTGTTTATTATCAGATGATTATTATATCTAGTATTACAGTTATGAATAGCAGAACCAATGATTAGTTTATTGTGAAAGTTTGATGGGACTAACCCATAATCTAATTGAACCTAACCAATTGAAGTGCATGTCTAGTAGTTTTCGTGTACCTATTCTGAAAAACGATCAACTCAGGTATATTCGATTTGGGATTATCACAAAATCATAAAATCCAATGATGATGCAGTAATACACACAACTGCTCATAGCTGGTCAATAATCGAATAGCAATATGGCCCTTGACAAACACAAACATGTTCGCATATACCGACGAATCAGAATCAACGTTGCTCATAAGGCCATGCGTTCAATATCCATGACAAACAATCTCGCGAGGGATATGAAATACTAACACTGGAGAGATATTGCAAACTGGGCAAACAGTCGCTCCATACGATGACTGTAAAATCTAGTGGGCATGAATGTCGAAGTTGCTAGAATGAGTGATATAGGAAAACTGGGGTAAAACTTGCAGTCTATCTCCACCAAAATTATTAAATTTATTCGTCAACAGACTTACATTAAAACCGACATGTTTCGAGGAATCCATTCCTCATCATCAGCTTATAAAAAAAATACATCAATGGTGAAAAGTATTAACAGAAAATAAAAAAAAAATTGAAAACATTTGAGTGTCGCACTAAGTGCGGACCACTAGAGTTAGGGGATTTTGAAAGTTAAAATGATTAAATTAGCAATTTATATGAATCAAAAACTGGTGTCAGGGAACCATCTTATCTATTCAAAGGATGATATAAATAACTTTTATTTCTGACAGTGACATTATAAGCTTATATCGTCATAGTTACGATACCTATAATGAGGGTCATAACTCCCTTGGGATATTAAGGTTCAAAAACTCCCTCTTACCTTTTACAGGTGAAAATGATACAAGAAATGCTTATAAACGTTTATATGTAATGAAAACTAAGACATATTTTCCTTATTCACGTCATTACAAATAATAAATGTACAATTTTCAAATGTTCCCTGAAAATTACTTCCGCCGCTGGAAACAATTTCATCTTTTTTATGGGTGGTGCTGTTGCTGTTCACTACAGTCGAGGTGCCTGCCTCTTCTGATGGCAAAGTAGACAGCATACGCGCCGTTTTATTTCTCAATTCAATACTGTCCTCCAGATACCCCTCTGCCACCGTGGAACTTCTCCAACCTCCGTGTCTTTTAAAGTTTGTCATAGTTGCTCCTGCATTGGCTAGGGCAGTAGCAGAAGTGCGACGAAGGCAATGTCTCGTTTGGCAATCCTAAGTACATTGCGATTTTACTGGGAATTTTGCCAAACATATTCTTTCCAATTGGCTGAGTTGTACATTTATTTTGTCGGAAGCTCAAAAAAAATCGTTTTGTACCTTCAGGACGCAAGGACATATAAAGTCTCAATAAAGGCAAAGCAGAGAACTCTTCTTTATCCACAACTTTAAATTTCTTCGATACACCAGTTTTACTTTCCGGTACGTTCACTACCATAACAGTATCCCAGTCCTCTATATCTGCTATACTCATATTTAGAAGTTCCTGAGTTCTACATCCTCCAAAATAACCCATAATTAGAACAACCTATAACAAATAAAACGAAATAAACAAACGAAAAAGAAAATTATGACAAAAAAATTACCTTATGCAATAAATGAATTTCATTAGGGGCGTCCTTTAGAAATTTGATGACAACTTTAGGAGATAAGACAGCAGACTTTTTCGGCTTATACCCCTTACTTTTCCGTTTCAAAAAAGCCTCTAGTTCGTTGAACTTGGTGATATCTCTTTTCTCATATATGGTCACCATCGATTTGAGCATTGACCATTTAGTCCATAACGAATTTGGGCTAAACGTTTCTGACTGCAACGAATAAATACAATTATTACCAAATCAACCAGAAAATACTGAAAATACTTTACCAGTTCTTGAAAATATGCCAGAAAGACAGTTTCGTTGGCATCTTTTGACATAACATTTCTCTGTGTCAGCCACTTCAGATATAAGTTGTATTCTTTTTGATTAGGGCTTCACTTTTCGATGGAAGTAATGATTGTCTTGCTTTTTCCGCTTTTTTTATAATATCCTCCATTATATCAGAAAAAGATCGTCGATTTGTGGTAAAAAATAAACACGTTTTTAACGGAAAAACATTGATTGATAAAGAAAGTTTGCTTATAAACATGTAACATAGAGACAACCTAGCAACAACCAACAATGCTACAATCAACGCTACCTAATTCAAATATACCAGAAAGGTTATGAATTTAAACATTTATTGCGTTCTAAATATGGACATATTGTTATGAAAATCTGTCAAAAATAAAATTATCTATGTACCACGGGAATTATAGAGCCTTAATAACCTCTGGCAATTGCTGTCCCTCGGGCCAGAGGCCCTCGGGACGCAAACTTTGCCATCGGTAATTAAGGCCCTCATAATTCCCTTAATACATAAATAACTATTATTTAAATTTAATAATTTTGGTGGAGATAGACTGCAAGTTTTACCCCCAGTTTTCCTATAATACTCACCTCCACTCTAAGATATGGATCGCCTACGTTGGAATGAGTGATGTTTGATGTACCGGGTGTACAAAAATATTCGGTATATAAGTGGAAATCATATTCGAGTTTTTAGGACGGCTGCTAAGGAGCTTAATTGCATTGACAAGTTGAAAACCCAATTTTTGGAGAATTTGATATATTCAGACTTTTCATTGACATTTTTTCCATCATCACCAATTGATTCCAATTGTTTCTCCAATAACATTGAAAGCAGCTTTTTGCCAGACATAAAATGTGTATTTTCAATGCCTATACGCAAAAAAAGTTCGAGGTAGGTAATGATTTAAATCTAACTGGTAATATCAACAATGACATCAGGTAAACACAAAATGATGAAGTTTCAAATAAAAGTGTGAGATTGGAATGAATTTTGAGAAAAAATTGTATGTTTCACAGCAGATTTGATTATGCTTGATCTATTTTCCATTTCTGTGAGATTCCTGATTTATCCTTTTTGTCTCTGGGTCTATCCGACCATTTCTCTTTTCAAGTGTTCACCATACGTATGCCGCAAAACATAATTCTCCACAGTTGTCATCTTCATGAAATACTTTATGCACGACCGGGCGTAAAATGGAACTTTATCGCCCGGTTGTGCGGGCTTGAAATACCACTTTACCGCCCTCGGACTACTTTACCGCCTGCCCGGCGTAAAATGGCACTTTATCGCCCGGTTGTGCGGGCTAGAAATAGCACTTTACCGCCCTCGGACTACTTTACCGCCTGCCCGGCGTAAAATGGCACTTTACCGCACGCTGGACAATAAATTATTAATTATTCGCATCCTCAGTTGATGCTTTACTGATTTCTGGTGGAGTGAAGTTCACACTTTTTTCGTCACTGGAATGCATTTCGTAATGACTATTGTCCGTATTAATTGGCAGCAAATATGGCTATTACCCTATTTATTCACTTACCAGTCTGGAACATGAGGAAATTGTAAACCCTTAATAACCCCCATATTATAAGAGATAGAGAAAAAGTAAAAACACTCTTACGTAATGCTTTTTTGAGAGGAACATCATGGGCGTAGCAAAAATCATTTTAAAGGGGTTCAAAAGGTATTTAAGAACCGTTTTATTCCTATCATGCTTGAGAGGTGAAGAGGTATTGACAATAAAATATACTGGTCGTGCATAAAATGTTGTCGCTATCGCTCAAGCTATTACATACACGCTGCGGTCCATAAAAACCTATTTTACGCCCTCGATACATAAATGACCATTGTGTGTCTTTGATATTTCGAGCATTATAATGACCACCGGAATATTGTTGTTTTTCAGGTTGGTAAATCAATAATTCCTATATTTGAAAAATTGATAAAATGTTTTTACTTTTTGAAACGAATGGAGTCCTGAATATACATGGAAAGATGATCTGAAGAAATGTTTGAAGTGAATGCAAGCAATATTTCATTAAACTCATTTCTTTGAATGATATACGTTTTATCATAATCTTGTTTGAGTTCGCTTGGGCTCATTTACAATTCCGAAATCATATCTGAAGCATACTTTTTGGTTGATGTGATACAAATTTCCGATAGATTCATTCATCCCTATGGACGTGTGGAATAATTCCTTCGTTATTGATATGCTGCGAGCACACTAATAACCCGATGGGATACTGATTATTCAATTATAGTTGTTCGGCACACCCTGTAATGGATGTGACAGTGATTTTAATTGGATCGTGGGCGAATTTCCGGAGTACATTCGGAAAATAATATGGAGATTATCACTGGGATACTCTTGCGAAGAGCTACAGGGAAATGCATAGAGAAAATGGAGGAATTTGATGGAAATGTGAAAAAGGGAATTCGTTTGTGAATGGCACAGAGTTAATGGATTCCACGAAAGTAGAGGATTATAGAAGATTATACCTTCGAAACATGGCTTTTTGTTGCTCCAGACTACATTATTTTAGAAAATACGTGATCATTTTTTTGTAGTCCAATATAGCTAACTGAAGGTTAAAAATATCAACTGCAATAATAATGATTTCCCGCTTTTTCACTCAGCTAATTGCAATGGGGTCAACATTGCAACGTAATATCATACTGTATTCACATCCAGGCAACAAGCTATTACAAACATAAATGTTAATATTTATATGAATTAAGTTGTTTTATAGTTTAATATTGTTTAAAAAACGTTAAACTTTTGTTACATCCATATCATGTTATATTTCTAATGAAATTATTGAAAATACATTTCGAAAATCAGCTTTTATTGCAGATAAATTTACTTTAAATTCCTAGGGATTTGAAGTAGGTACCACTTTTTTCTCCGAAAATAGGGATTCAAAGTACCCTTTGATTCCCTGAAGTGCATAAACTATATTGTTTCAAGTGAGATCATGAAGACTATACTATTGGTATAGTTGTTCTATCCCATTGTTGATAATGAGAACACTGTCATTGAAGATTTCAATTATTGTTTCGATGATTCCTCCTAGATGGGTAGGTAGATTGGATCTGTGAGTGTATAGTCAGAAACGAATCCGTAAACCATGACACGGTCCCTAAACAGCCACAGAATATCCCGTAGCACAGATCCATGTTACTATACGCAGTAGCAGCGGTGTAATTCAACGTTGGTACAATGACAAATGGCCCCCAATGGCATTAACAACTGCCTTCGCCCGTACTTAATTATATCACTATAGTATGTTTGATGTATTTTCATACACTCTCTGGCAGTTGATTGAATGATGATATACCTACTAACTGGAGTTTTTACATTTGCTCGAATTCAATTAGCAGTGAGTATTGCCAAATGGATAATATGTTACTGACAGAACAGCATGAATTATATAATGTTCTGGTAAGGATTTCAGTTCCATTATGGAGTATCAATGATAGAGTAGTAATTATTGACCTTCATATTGAAGTCATATTATACTTTCTTTTGGTTTGTGATTCAATAATTTTTCCCACATTATTAACACATGAAATTGATTTTCTACTATATTCTCTTGCATCATTATTCAAGTTATTTTGTCCACGGTTGCATAAAATATTTATAACGCATGTATTTCCTCGCAAGCATTAGGATACCTATTCATTAATCACCAGTGAATAATGAGATCATAAATCACTGGTCTGTCAAACTTCAATGTGACAACCGTATTACAGAAAACTAGCAGTTCGATTTTGAACGTATATATAAATACGATAAAAAAACATAGCGTGCTATGAAATGTCAAATCATCAGAGGTTATTTCATTCGTAACGTCAAACATTTATTGGTTTGACTCGTTTCAACAGCAATGTTTCCGATTACTGAAGCACTGAAATATAGATTCAGTCTTTCAATTCAATGTAATCCACATGTGGAGATGAAATATTATTGTGGTTATTTCACGAAGTACTGTTTAAAAGTCGTGCATGGACAAAGCATATAGTATTCTACTTGCATAATGTTTTTGTTGTATCACTTCTCAAGTATTATATTCCATATTCATGTGAACATTTTGTGTTGAAATCGAATAAACTTCCACTATTTAATGATTCACCGAGTTTAGTCGTTGTGCTTGCTCAACACAAATATCCTCTTCTCGACCTATATAGGTATCGAACAAATAGATGCAGGGCTCATGCATGAAAACTTCAACAAAAGCTTTGAGGCTTTCTCTTGCTCGAACAATACAGAATTTTTTTATTCATTTTACATGTGCTGGCACGGTGGGATGGAACGATGTTTGCGAGCAGTTATGCCTGCAGGTCTCATGAATTATGAATCGCCAGCATCATTCATATACCTCCTAATTCTCTTCAGAAGAAGAGTGGCGCTATTAATACCTGAAAAGAACGCCCGATTATATTCAGGCCGCATGAGTTTTACATCTGATGTATTTTCGTCCCAGGTTGACATTTTCGAATTTTCATTTCAGATTCTTGTGACTGAAATTATTTTTCAAAATTGATCGACCGAGAACATTTGTCTATTTTTTTATTTCAATTGAACAAGATCGTTGATGCCTGTTACGGATACACGAATTATTTCAAAGCGTTGCCAGCATTTATTCTGGCAGGAAATTGAAACCATTGTTGTTTGAGCGATATGGTGAAGTCTGCGTGCCAGAAGGTAGGTATATCAGTTTTCTTTCGATGAAATGAGAGGAGTTCAAAGATATATTGAGAGTTATACTAGTATGTCGAACTCAAAGCGAGCCTTTGAGATAGCTTCGGATGAACGTCATACATACTAAACTTAACGTATACCTTCTTTGAAATGGAGATTTTTCTGTCGAAGAGAACGCTTCTTCTTTTCCCGTTTCGAATTGAAACCCAGATCTATATCCGTTTTTTATTGCAAGGAAGTTTTGATGTCAGCGTTGCGGAGCGATAATCGCACTACGAAAAAATCCCATTGGCATGACACCAATAATAACACTGACTGACAATACTGATAAATGTCTCAGTGCCGGTTGCATAAAAGCCCGTCAATCCTTCTGTTAACTTAACGTGGGATTAACTCTGCTAATGCGCGAGCCAAGGTGGATATAGGATGGTGAAACAGCTCTTCAATTGTTTCTGCGAAAAACTTGTAGACCGTTTGAGAAGGTACTAATATTTCCACGACTTGAATGAAGATGGCGGTGAGATCGATTATCGAAGAAGATTTCTGTTGCTTATGTATTTCTGTGGTTCGCATCTGACAGACATGAGTTTAAATGACATCAAAACACAATATTTTCAGTTAATCTGGAATAATCATCGATATATCTCAGTCATTTTTCATCTAGAACAGATGAAACTGATAAAAAGGTGACAGATGCACAGATCCTGTTTTACCGACACAAGGTATGTCGCCATCTCTGATAACTTCAGGAAATATTACTACGGTATGAAATCAAGTAGGCAAAGGTCTACAGTTTATTCTAGTGCTTGTTAATAGGAAGCTGTTTCACCATCCTATATCCACCTTGGCGCGAGCTAAGGCATGCGTTGCCGTGGTTACAAACAAATTAAATATTTAATCGTCTGTTAAATCTTTATGCAACCGGCCCTTATACTTATACACTTTAAAGAGTGAAAAAATGTCGCGTTTTGGTGAGTGGTCCCATACAATCTATCGAGGAAAATGTAGTTGAAAGTGAAGCAAAAAATACCAAATCCAACAGACTGTATATATCATGCAGAAACTCATTCAGAGAGCTGGAAATACTCACAGTTGCTGGTCTGTATATATATATGAGATGTATCTATACGTTTATAAGAAAAATTTAGGCCAAATCAACATGACCACCCATACGCAACTAGAACTAGAGGTTTGCTGATAGCGAACCCCCACCGAACCTCTCTCTATCAGAAGTGTCACCTATACCTCGGACCCAAACTATATAACAAGCTAGATGTTTCTCTTAAGGACTCAATGAATATCTCCATATTCAAAAGACAAATAAAAAAATATCTCATAGAAAAAACTGCTACACCGTTGACGAGTTTCAATAGCTATACTCTCGATTAGTAAATTTCATGTTTTCTTTTCTTTGTTTTGTATAAATTATTTTTATTTATACATAGACGTCTTCCTTGTTACTGTATGCAAATGTTTATTGTAATACTATCATATTGTTCAACAAGTGAAATAAATATTATCGTTATTATTATTATGACGAATATTTCCTGGGCAAAGAGATGTTTATAAGTGTACTAGCAAAAATATTAACGGAGTGGGCATTCAATATGCGCAAGCCGAGGGGGAGGACACTCTCGAAAATTATGTACACCTATTGCCTCTTTCGGCATTAAATGTTAGTTTATTGCCGTAATGCCGAATTATATAACTGAAACAGGAATGAAGAATAGACGCCCCCACTCCAATTCATTTCGTTGAAATGCCCTTTATTGCCGTTTATTCCCGACTATTTCCGACATATTGCCGTATTGCCGATCTATTGCCGAGTATTAACTATCTATTGCCTATCAAATCCGACATAATGTTGTCTATTTTATTTTCGTTTAATGCCGATCATTTTCATATAATATCCTATAATGCCGCAAGTATTGGCATTAATTTCTGAACATTTTGTACACCTATTGCCGTGGTGTCCTCCCCCTCGGCGCAAGCAGAATATTCAGGAATAAAAGGATTTCACAATAAAGAAAAAATCACTACTTACTTCTTTATTCCCGAAATATTCCATTGAATTACACTCGTGCATAAAAATAACAAGATAATCTTACGTTCAAGCGTGTTATCTTATAAAAATTGCACTTCGTTATTTTCATATTTTGGCGAAAGAGCCCGACTCAGAAGGATGAGTTTTTTAGTCTCTTAAAAATGATTGGTGATTATCGGTAATTTTTATGCAGTTGTGCAATTATAACCGATAATTTTAGTTTGGAGGCAATTGGTGATAATCGCTGCTTGGCCTCTTATCCTCCATACAATCGTAAGTATACCATTTAACCGATCCTTATAAAAGTGTCTTTGTTTGTCCGGTATGCGTTCGGATGACGATATAAATTTAGATAATATAATAGGCTTTTATGGACCGTAGCGTGTAAGTAATAGCCTGAGCGATAGCGAGGGCTATTAACACGCCTAGGTCCACAAATGCAAGTTACGCCCGAAATACATACAACATTTTATGCATGACCAGTATATTTTATTGTAAATACCTCTTCACCTATCAAGCATGATAGGAATAGAACGATTCTTAAATACCTTTTGAACCCCTATAAAATAATTTTTGCTACGCCCAAAACGTTCCTCTCGAAAATTAATTAAATGAGGGTGTTTTTACTTTTTCTCTATCTCTTATAATAAGGGAGTTATTAAGGGTTTACACTTTGTTCATGTTCCAGACCCATATTTTTACTTCAACTATTAGTATACTATATATCCTTGAAATATTAGGCACTATAAGAAAGCAAAAACTAATTTCTGATCTCCCGCTCAAGATCTCTATAGGTTTGTTGTTGCCTCAGTACACTTACTTCCAGTTACACTTCTTGGCATCGGAACGGTATTCACGAGAGATCCATAAAAACCTGCAAGAGTGACGTTTTGGTAGATCAAGCCAGATAGAAGAGAGCCAGATTCATTTCGTTTGGTATTCGGATTCCTCATGCCCCATAAAAAACTACTATTCCACAATTTCATTCGCATATCGAGAGGATTGCGCGGATACGATGCAGCAGGGAATGCGAGAAATTGGGAATTGCCAACTGAGTTTGGCTTTTTTCACGCGAGCACCACTAAAGTTTCTACATTACATTTGACTTCGAGATTTCCTGCTGGAAATGCATGATATTTCAGTAGCGAACGCTCCACTCTACTGCTCTGAAGACATTTTGGAATATACATGATTTTTGCATATTTCATGCAAATCGCTTTTTTTTCCCCAGAATTACTTTGAATCTTCGACTATCAGAACTCGAAAGAAGCAGACATAATCACTAGTTTTAGTAACTATCCAATGATATTTTGGAAGTCAACCACCATTTTTGAAATAAATATTCAATAGTGTGTGAACGTAAAAAATGTTGAGGTATGGTATCACGGACCGGTATTGTGGGAAAATAATAGGTTAAGAGGCTTTTTCATAATTTGAAAAGTGATTTCTCATTGTAGATTTCGATTTGATTTCATCTATACTCTTGACACAGGATTCAAAAGTCGTGTATTGTCTTATTTCGACTAACGATAGTAGATATACTAGGCACAAGCCGCATAGCGGTGATGAGAATCCCTAATATTAATCAAAGTGAGTTTAGAGGATATGTCTCATTGACATATTGAGATTAGTTACGAATTCTCCCATCGATTCAAAAAGAGGCAGGGCTGATGGTCGAGTGCGTGTATCGCTGACTTATAGACTAGAGATTCCGGATTCGAATCCCGGCGTGGCTCCTAGAAATTTCATTTATTTCTGTAGCATCGTTTAGCGGGAGGAGATAGATGACCAACCGAACATTCTTGGTACCTAGATTTCAATCCTTCGGACTCTCAACGATAACCAGCCGAGTAGTGATTCGTCCTAGACTTACGAGGGTTGCTTTGCAACTAAGTTGGCGGTTATAAACACTTTTCCTACGACCACGTATGAAATAGTATATTACACAACAAGTGTGGAAAGTGACATATTTTACACGAGTAGTCGTTTAGCACGAGCCGCGTAGCGGTGAGTGAGAAAACGTAACGAGTGAAGGAAATGCACTTTCCAACGAGTTTTGTACACTATTTTTCCTACGACTCCGAATACTTTTATTTCGCGGGAGGTCTTGTCGAAAATGTAACTTGAGCCGTCTCTAGAATTCCAGGTGGTTTTGATTCAATATCAAGTACTGTTTATTTCCATATTCAAGATGATATTTAAATACTTCTCCGACAATTCCTCATTATGTGAATTACTGATTGATTGAGTTAGTTTAGTTTGGACAAATTTTATTGATATTGACACCAGCGTACATAAATAACCTTGACACCATACGCCTGCTAGCGCCAGTAATCACGCAACCAGGAATACAGAACCATAGAAGTATGTAATGCGCAAGCGCGTACGAGTTAATCGAGTTAGTGTGTCCTTGACTCCTTGCAAACATCTGTGATACCAAAGAATCTTCTCTTTTGTAATACTGTGACATCAAAGCCGCGCATAAAACTGTAGCCGTACTCTTTTGAATGATTTCACCCACTGTCATCAACATCGAAATAGTTTCAGCAATGAGTATAGATTCCAGTTTTGAAGTGAATTCAGAGGTTATTGAAATTGATAGATAAAGAATTCTCGGTATGATTCGAAACGAGACAGAAATTTCAATAAATAATATGAATTCGATTTGAGAACGCTTATATATTGACGTACCTTCACAAGATTCTCTTTTGACCTTATTTTCTTCATATCTACATGACAGGAAACAATATGTCGTTGTCAATGGCTTCAAGTCCTTCGAATACTTTGCATCATCCGGTGTACCCCAAGGGTCTAACCTAGGTCCACTGCTATTCAATATATTTATAAATGATATTGTTGATGTGAATTGTCTGCTATACGCTGACGATATGAAATTATACTGGAGCATTCATGAATTGAGTGATTGTGAGCGTCTTTCTAATAACCTGGAGAGAATTCAAAATTGGTGTCATCTTAATAATTTATCCCTGAATATTTCAAAATGCAATGTTATGTCTTTCACACTCAAATCAGAACCAATAATGTATAACTACGATATCGATGGCAAAACATTGGATAGGCCGAAAACATTCGTCGACCTAGGAGTGACTTTCGATCCTCAGTTCACATTTGTACCACATATTGACAACATAGTTTCTGCTGCGTTGAAAATGTATGGATTTATAGTTCGTACAAGTCGAGAATTTTCTGATATGACTACATCCAAAACGCTATACTACTCGTTTGTCAGATCTAAGCTTGAATATGCTTCACTAATATGGAACCCTCACTATCAGTTACATATTGACAAAATAGAATCAGTTCAACGACGCTTCCTGAAATTTTTAAGCTTCAAAATAGATGGCTCCTATCCACCGAGAGGTATTGCTCAAAGTGATCTTCTGGAGAGGCACAGGGTGAATGAGTTAAATAGTCGGCGTGAATGCAATTCAGTGATTTTTTTATACAAAATAATCAATAATCGAATAGATTGTTCCGCTCTGGTAGAAAAACTTGATTTTCATGTTCCAAGAACTGCATCACGAGTAAACAGCACTTTTTATCTCCCGGCAGCACGCACAAATATCCTTAAGTTCTCACCAGTAACCAATATGTTGTCGATTTATAACTCAAAATGCTCTCAAATAGATATATTTAACTGTTCAATGAGACTTATCAAGTCCGAATTTTTCAAAAAATTCTATAGGCTACATGTATGATTCCGCAGAATTATGTTATTATTTTATTTTATGTAAATTGATTCCTGCCTACATTCCTGTTCTGTAGATGGGATTTATCCTGTAGAACAGTGTATATAAAAAAAATAAAAAAAATAAAATAAATAAAAAAATATACCTAATTATTTCTATCAATTCAGGCGACTGTTGTGATATTTTTCATATCAACACTTGTGCTTTTTCTTTCAAATAAACAATACCTACCATGGTGATATGAGCTACTTTCTGAATAACAAAACAGTGTGATTATTGACGTTTTCATACGTAGTCGCAGGGTGTTCAATTGTGACATGGAATGATCTTTCGTTTAAGAATTAGCAAAAATGTCTCGGGAAATACTTACTCTAAATAGTCTTCCACATCGATCTCGAACCGATTCATGAATAAATATTTCAGCTCGGAAAGAAGATAAACAATATGTCTTTCAAAAAATTCTAGCTCGCGCAATGAAACTCATTTTGGTTCAAACAAAGTTCAGTGTGGATAACCAATTCCACGATCGTGATCAGATGAGTTTCATTCGGAATTTTCCAAAGATCCTGAAGCGAGCCCTGGAGGCTTCATCGTGTTTCGACCAAATGGCTCGGAGCGATATCCTGGTAATGACAGACACGCGTTGTTGATTACCTCGATCCCGGTGATAATGCCAGCAGAAGAGGACGATAACAACGGTGATATCGAGAGGTGATCCAACAGGGCGTTGAACAGGTGCTCATAATGTCTCGGCAGTGAAATTGGCATTCGGCTGTGTGTGCCATCGGGGGGAAAAGGTAGATAACCGAGAAGGAGCAACATATTGAATCGTTACGAAAGTTCCATAACGACTGCTGGTAGAATGCGTTGGCTTATTTCAATAATCAGGCCATCAGAGGAAACAATTTGGAGCTATTGTTTCATTGTTTACAAAATGTTCGTAACTTTCGACTATCGAGTTACATCCTCAACTACTCCATCTGATAATTCAAAAATATTGTTGTCTGCCATGATCCCTATTTAGACCAGTGCTGAAGCCTTTGAAAATGGTGAAAAGTGAAAAAAATTGTAGTAGGATGAAACCCATTGGAAACGAAAGAGAATATAACAAATATCAAAGGAAATATAATTTACGGGCGATCGGAGGTCGGGAAGTGGGAGAGGGGGGGGGTTTAGGGGTAAAAAACGGTTTATCTCGATTTCCGGCAAAACTACAAGTCCTATGGAGAAAAGTTAAATTGCAAAGTTGTAGATAATAAAAAGATCTACAACTCTTGTTCCCATTACATAATATCAAAATTTATGTTAACAATTCATATAACCATGTTTTTCGTTTTTTATTTTTATCTTTTACAAAAAAAGCTTTGTTCACGAAATTTGGTGAAAACTCACCTTTTCATGTCCCAAACACACTGTAATTTTTTTGGTTTGAATTATGTATTTTTTCACCATATTTTGACTTAATATCGAAAAACTATCCTAATTTTCAATCGAAAATTCTCACGTCAAAATATCTGCTTTTTTGAAAAAGTCGGTGGACTTTTTGTTCGTTGAAATCTGTACTTTCTGATGGTGTGAGAAAAAATATACATGACTATGGAAAATTTTCTCAGCAAATGCAAAAAACGAAAAAAACTCGAATCATTTTGTACAATTTTGAGCTTTCCATTTATGTTTACACATCACTTATTCAAAATACGTCAGATTCTATGTTTGGTTCGAAAAATTATCGACCCTGGTCTAACTATAGCCCTGAATGATTGGGAGTAAACTGGAAGTTAAGTTGATTCATACACCACAGGAAAAATCGACAAAGTAAAATGTGGTGCTGGCTCGTCTTGGGGTAGATGATTGACAATAATAACTGTTAGCATCGAACCAATATTTTAGAAATATCATAACACAAAAAAAATTGCAACACCATTCAGGAATAGGCAGTTCTAGAGGAAGGTTCGCTATGGTGTTTCAATGTAATTTTCATGCACATCAATTTCATTATTATCAGTTTGTAACATATGCACTCAGGCGCGAGATGATCACAAAGTAACAGATTTTCAAGGTGTTATATACTGCATTTCCAATTTATTATAATAAGTTGTATGTCATAGTGAGTTTTTGAACTTGTATAGTTGGAAGTCAACTAGTGGCCGGTAGACTATGATTTCTATTCAAAGGTCTATTATTTTCAAATTTCTGATTAATACAATAAGACCACAGGTGTACAGCTCCTATCGCTCACTTATACTAGAACTTGGTTGTCCTTTCGTCCCAAGCTAGAGGATGATTTTCAGATTACTCATCAGCTATTTCATATAGAAAATGGTTACTAACTCACCATGAGCTGACTAATAATTCAATAATTTACTGGGAGATAGCCTTCTCACGTATGTTTGGAGGCAAAGTAATTATGACAAGATATTTAGTGATCAATGATAACTTACTGGTGATTACCAGTAAAGAATAATTTATGTATGGCAAAGAAAACAACTCGAATATGAGTGGTTCATCAGTCGACTGGTTACTAGTGATCACAGGTCGATTTGAAAACAACTAGAAATAAGGTCTACTGGAATTTAACTGGAGATCTGGTCGATTTGAAGTCAGGCTGTGAGTCTGGTTGATTGAAAATCTGCTGACAAAATATCAGCAGTCAGTTTATTCGTCTCGTTTTCTGCCGTTTTGTTGTAAGTTATTTATTTATTTCTACATACCCATAGTATCCAGTTTTAACATCAGCAAAATCGCTTATTTCGTCCAGCTGAATAACTTGTTCCAGTTTTGAATTTCCTCGAAAAGCATAGCTTTTCATCGGACTATCAATCACTCTGATCAACGATTCAGTTGTTTATAGTTGCTTCTCGTGAATCTGGCCATGTCTTATCAAACCTGTTCCAGGCGAAGCGAATATAGGAAGCCGCTTGAAGTTCTGTTGATGCCACATATATATATATATAAATGAACAATTCAGTGGAGTTCTCCAAGTGTTTATATCACTTCCGGGGAAATACAACCAACAAGTTCGAAAACTTGTACATTTCAAAAGGAGCCGTTTCACATGCTAGGAAAACAAAGGACAATCTCCATGAACTCTACTAACTACACAACAACTAACAACCGACATCGAATATAGTTGTTCGAATTTAGAAATTCTGACGATGTAGAGATGAAAGTCGAATACCTACTTACTATTATGATGGAAATTCGATATTCCTTCTTGCTTATTTATGTATTTTCGGTTGAAATAAGGTAAAAAACTTTGTTTCCAAAAATACTTGTCGTTTACAATATCAGCCAGTTTATTTTCGTGAATATAGTTTCTTTATCACCTAGTTTACCTGACATTCCGCTCAAAGAAATACAGTATTTCTGACGGTGGAGAAAAAAGTTGTACTGATTCAGAAACCTAAAGAAACGTTCGATCAACAGCAAATCAAAATTCCATCGCAACTGGATGAATGGTATAGAAATATATGCCGGACAAAGAAAATAATATAGATAGCTTGTGGACAAATAATATTTAGAATTTCTAATTGCGTTATCTGCACCCTCTGTATTCAACTTATCATAAATATTCAGTGGATACATTGAGGTCGAATATAAAATAATCAAAGAAAGTTCCATTTGAAATAAGCACCTATATTTCAAATCCATTGTTGTATGCCTTGTTATTCAATTTTGAGAACTATAAATTCGAAAGGGAACATTGAAAACTTTTATAGAAATGAATAACATCATAGGATATGCATGAAATATTGGAAATATTTCATAATGAGGTCACATTCGTGATGGACATCGATGTCTTCGGCAGTTGAATTTTATTCCAATAAATCTCCGATTGTTGAAGTGAATGAATCAAATCTGGCAAGAGATATGTCAAAAATAAACGATGAAAGTTGGGGGAGAAGTTTTGCATATAAATCAACAGAACTTGAGAGTAAAGATAACAAATTCAACTGTGGTTGACAATGTTAGTAGACCTTTTCCTTCATATTATATCCCCAGTGCGACTCATCGTGCATCATGATTATGAATGAAAATCCGAAATGTGAATATTTTGTTTCTATGTGTTCGTTAAATGTACATATAATGTTCATATATACAGTGATAGGTAAAAGTTAATATCTTGGTAATCGTTTGTCTGAAATTTTGGTTTTTGTATAGGGTGATTTCCAAACATGGCAGGTTCTATAATTTCATTGTCAACTTTATTGTCCCAAATGACACATCCCCTTCATATATTCGAAAAATTCGGAAGATTATCTTTTAGCGAGTTCATTGTTAGTATATCTCGGTTTGCCTTGAAATTGAAAATATCATAATATACCATATGTTCTCGAATTTCATTCTAACTACATCAGTTCAAGTTAGTATTGATTATTTGATTGGGTACTTCGTTCGTTTCGTCTTCTAATGTATCCTTGTTGTTATTGAAAATAAAAGTAATACCATGATATATCGATCAATTCTTCTCAGAATTTTACTATAATATATAAGGGTGTCGTTGGAAATAATAAAGTTGACAATAATATCGGATAAACTGAGAACGTGACATTACCCTGTACAGATATGCACAAAATCTAACAAACGGTTAAGTACCAATATATTTACTTGGTTTCACACTTTCTTCCAACACTGTATTCAGTTTCCCATCAAAATGGAATGTCAAAGTGCATCAGTATAATGTAATGTTGTGTGTAAATGATTATGTATTAAGTGAATGACCCGAGAAAAAAACATTAAATGTTTCGTACAAAATTGATTCGAATGGATTTTTCAGCAAGAATAATTATGTGGGAATTTGTAAAATATAGTCCAGACGTATGAGTCAAAAAAAAAAACGTATAAATGTCAGGTTTCATCACCAACGTTACTTCGACTACCGAAAACTTCTGATCTATAATTACTACACCTTTTCCAGTTGTATTTCTGAAACCATCAAGTTTATTTCAGAAAGCGTCAATTGAATTTCAGAAAGCGTCAATTGAATTTCAGAAAGTATCAACTGTATTTCAGAATAGTGAGTTGAATTTCAGAAAGCATTAATTGTATTTCAGAATAGTCATCAGTTCAATATCAGAAAGCGTCAAATGTATTTCAGAATAGTCAATTGAATTTCAGAATTCGTTATTTGTATACAAATAATATATTCTGAAATTCAAATGACGAATTCTGAAATTCAGTTGACTTTTCTGAAATACAATTGACGCTTTGCTTGCTTTCTGAAATCGAACCCGCTATTCTGAAATACATTTGACGCTTTATGAAATTCAACTCACTATTCTGAAATACAATTGATACTTTCTGAAATACAAGTGATTATTCTGAAATTCAATTGACTCTTTCTGAAATACAACTGGAAAAGGAGTAGTAAAGTTTCTGGAATGAATCGACAATTTTTTCCATGTTTTATTCCATAAGAATATTCAAGATAGGCAGTATTAGGAGGGGAAACGGATTAAAGGTATAATGTATTACAAGAAGAAGAAGAAGTTTATTTAAAATAGGTTTACCCTAATATAAACATTAGATTTATCAATTAGGTACAAGTAGTAACATAAAAAAAAATAAATATATATAACTAAAAAAATAATAATATACGATTACAATCAATATAGAATAATATAGAATAATATAACATACCAGAGACGAATATTAAATATAATCAAAAATAATAATATACCAAAACAATTAATATATAATAATATAGAACAATATAAAATACCATGGAATAATATACCATCATAGAATAATATTAAATATTAATATTAATAATTATAATTAAATATTAATATTACATGATGCGATAAGAGTCAGATGACGAAAAATGATTGGGAAAATTGGTCGACTTGGTCCAGAAACGGTATAGATTTACTAATACTAACCACTGTTTCAAATAAAAGAAGTTTCATTGAAGATGATACGACTTTACCTATACTGAAAACAATCATTAAGAAATTCATGATCGATTCAGGAAAAAGGAAGAGAAAGGAGGGGAGAATAATATTCCTGACAAATATCTTGCAGCACTTGAAATTTGAATTCATCTTCCAAGGTATATTCGCTGGAAATTCACCAAATATAAGAAGCTCGTGAATGAATGGTAGCCATGAAGATCTGTAATGTACGAAAATGGCCAGACTAATTTGAATTTTTCATGTCAGGACCATCAAACAGTACGTTTCTGACATTATTTTTCATTACCCTCCTCCTATTCTTCTCCACGTGATGCTAATTCAACCCGTTCCGTGTTAGCGCTCTTTTCCCTCTCGGTTTCTTTCTGTGTATTAACTAGATTATGGAGATACAGGAAGAGCGTATCCTAAAACAGCGGGACTTCAATGTGGACGATGATTGTGTTGGCCACATTAGGCTTTTTCGGATGTTCCATCATTTCGCCCGAATCTTTCTCTCTGCCAACATTAGTGATTTCGTTTCTGATGTATTTTAGATGGTGGAGAAATGATGAGCAGTTTCAGTATTACTTTTATAAATGAATGCAAAGAAGCATCATTCTTGGTAGGTTTTGCGGAGAAATACCTGAACTCTTATATTTATCGATTTCTCTCACCCTTTGTACAGGCTTATCCCTACGGGATATCTCGCTTATTTTTGAATATGGAGATTTGCGGCCTTCGCGAACGTCTGCCATTTTTTTGTGAAACTCACGACACCTTGAAGAAAATTTTCATTGCCCGCTTCGTTTCGGAGATAATACAGGGCGAAATTGAAAATATTGCATTTTGGGACCTCCCCTGTATCTCAGCTATCTTTCAACTCATGGGAGAAATAAGAACTGTCTTTTATAAATAAACTACGCAACACTAATTACGTCGCACCCCGAAATTTTGCCCTTGAAATTTGAATAACTTTTTTCTGATTTGAACAATTCGAATTCTGTTTGCGCTGTTCGCTAGCTCAGTCCTTCAGCTATAATCTCGTACTTTTTTGTTACATGAGGTATTTTCCATAAACTTGCTACAAGGTGTTTTTTAAACTTCGCAAAATTTCGGAATTTTCAAAAGGATGCCAAATGAAGAAAAACAGTTTTTTTTCAACTTTAACAGCAGAGGCATAAACGGGATCTCATCAACTTGAGCCATCTCCAGAATTGTCTTCTTATTTCTTTTATTTACAGAGTAACCTTTTTTTTTCATAGGCGTACGTATAATTTTTTTTGGGGGTCTAAAAAATTAAATTCTTTGATAAAAATCCAAAACATGATGGAAGACTTTGTATTTTTTTAAAAAAATTTTATGAAATCTTATATCTTCAGAAAAAAGACCTCTGAATAGTTTTTTCTGTCCTGATCTTTATTTTCACGAGAAGGTAATTTTCAACCTGTCTTGTCAGTCACTCATTATGATTCTTGTTACGTTGGTTACGAGCGTTTCAATTCGGTTTTTTCACGCATAATTTTTGACAAATGAAAGAAAAAAAGATCAGGACGTATCCAGAATGAAAGATCCTTCCTAAAACAAGTTGGTTTTCATTTAATTCTCCTCCCAGTCGGGATTTACTGAGTGTTTCAGATTTGGGTCACCTTTGAGGAAACCCTCGATCTTGAATGTTCATCTTGAGTTAATTCTGATCTTTGAATCTTCTCATATGAGGTTTCAGCTTCAGAATGAGCCTGAGATTGTGAAAATCGGTTGAAGAGAAAAAAGTTATGAGTGCAAAACCAAAAAATGATAATAAATAAGTGATAAGAAGACAATTTTAGTACACAAAATAAGATATTTCTCACTAGCGCGAAATGAAATATTCATCTCCACGCTCTGTGATTGGTGCGATTACCTAATATAGTTAACTATACTTTGATTTTTACTCATAGGTAGCTGTGACAATGACATATCTACAAACGAATTCATAACATTATAGTGTCAATTTGATTTACCAAGTAGATAGGTACCGAATCGTATAATTTGTTCAGTTTTCTTTGCTGCAATGTCATCCGACGATGAAATGGTAGATTCTACTCACCCAGAAAATGCATTTTAGGTTTGATAAAAAAAAAAATAGTATTCCGTTAGTACCGAGCAATTTTTCAAATATTATCATCAATAATTATTCTTCCAATATTTCATAATTACAGACCAAAATGTATCCAAATATTTTTGTTAAATGTTCAATGAAATGTGTTCTCTTTGTGTGATACATCTTTCTTATATGCTTCTTCAGGCAATTGAATTGGTTTCCTGTAAAAATGATTTTCAGGTAGGTAATACAGTCATGCGAAATTAAAATCCGACATACCCATGTTTTTCATGTGGGTCGTCGGAAAAGTATAGTACAACTCGTGCGGAAATTGGATATTTCATGCTCGTTTGACAAGATGATAAACCACGAGCCGTAGGCGTATGAAATATCCCATTTTCCGCACTAGTTGCACAATGGTCTGGTCTATTCGCGACATTACTTTTGCCGTTGCCGCTATGGCTAATAACGATGTATTTTACGCTGATAAATCAAGGCCATCTCGAAAATATACGACCGAAAAACTTATGGCACAGAGAATTGGATTCGGTACAAACCATTTCGCTGATTTTAACACTCCATTAAGCGTATTTGTTTTTGTTGAGAATAATGGTTCGTTATTTCAGCCGCATATACTCGGAAGTCACAAACAACCACATCAGTAGTCACAAACAACCACAGGATTATCTCCTCGGGAATCAGAAGATAGTGAATAATTCTTTTATCAATGTTGATACATCATGGTGCATGGCAATGTTCAATTCCAAATCAACAGAGTTTTTTACACGATCAATCTGTATGATGTTCTGTGAAAGGGTAGGAATGTTTTATGTTATAGAATGCGCTAAAATATCTATATGAACATATATAAGAAGGGTAGTCTCTTGACTGGACAAGTTAAAAAAACACAGTGAATTTTGGGAAACCACTTGTATATCATTTACAGTATCCCTTGTCTTAATTGTGATCTTGTATACATTGGTCAAACAGGTAGAAATTTATCTGGACGCATTACGTCACATAAGAGTGATTGCAATTTAAATAAAAAATCTTGTGCATTGGCAGAGCATTCTATCAATCATAATCACTTTGCAAATTTCAATAATCCCTCCATTTTAACAGTTGAAAATAACCTCTCCAAAAGAATTTTCCTTGAAATGGTACACATCAACAACACTCCGAATTGTATGAATAAAAGATCTGATATTGCTAATTTGAGTGTGATCTATAGCTATTTGTTAAATTTCAACACCACTAACCGCAATAATTCTGTGTAATATTTGAAAAATTTCTAAATTACCGCCTTTCAGTTGTGAAGTGGGGATCAAATCTGTTATTTCCTCACCATTGGTCGACCACCTGTCATGTTCTATATATTTCATGTCGAACCTAATGTCAACTCATGTTATTCCATGTTTCTATGATGGGAAACATCAGTTTGATTTTCAACGGCACAAAATGAAGCGTAATTTCGTTCGATTCCAATTCTCTTTTCCACAATAAAAATTAATTTTTTTTTAAATATGTTAACAATATATTTGAGTGCATCATCCTCATGTGTATGCTAATGTCTTTATACAAAGTATCCTCACGTTAGTAAGTGTTTCAATGTTGTTTACAAGTGAGTTTTTTATAAATGGACCTTGTTTTTTACAGATGTCTTGATAATGAAATAAAATATTTCGAAAGCTCGACTATTTAACAAAGAGTTATTCTTTGCACCTGGCCAATACCTAATGACTGCAACCTCAAGGAAAATTACTTACAAATGGTTTCCCAAAATTTTTTTTTAATATATATTTATATTTATTTGTTTTGTATTCTGTGGTGTAGTAAGGGTATTTCATTCCTTTCATTTGGAGTTTCATGACTATGACAGGTATGTTGTCGTTGTACTGTGTTCTGTGACTTTAATGATTGATAGACTGATGACTGATAGTTGTTGCCACGTAAGCGAGTTGAAGTTACAGATAAGAATTGTGAATTGAGTTATAAGGAAGATATATTATCAGAGCTACATAAGGAAAATAGTTTACTATTTCAATCCCATGACACAAAATTTTATAAGTTTTTTTTACAAAGTATATTTGCGAGTCAAACATATCAACCTTTTTCTACAACCGAAAGAATTGTAATTTAATTGATTCCTATCACCTGTCATTTGATGACATTCAATATGTCTCTATATGTTTGAAAAGGTAGACGAGTTGTTCAGCTCGTTTATGAGTTGTTTCTGGTAGTTATCAACCTTTTCGAACATCTTATAGCTATGAAATTCAATTCGATTATTATGCGATTCATAATAGTCGAGGACGTTGCTAGGTGACGAGGCGTCATCCGAGTAAACCGCAATGTCCGAGACGGGGTTGAATCGCTAATAATCGGGATGCATTCAAAGCTTTATCGTATCATTGACAACGGCGATGTGAAAATAAAGAAAATTAATGAATATTATTTGGTATCTAACGTATTATAACTGACTGAAATTATGGTTACTAATTATGTATTATGATTTACTAAGGTTTTGGTACGTTTATGATGTTTATAATTATTGATAAGAGATTTCATATAATGTCTAAATCTTTTATGACACGATTAAATGTTTATTTGTGAATTGTTATATGATGTTCAGTTTTTTCTATTTTTTTCCACTTTTAGCCTTTGCAATTCGTGGCTTTTCGTTTTAATGCTATCAAAACTCAATCCAATAGAAAACACAGATTCTACCCGTTATATGGAGTATTGTTCACATGGAGTTCAGCACCTAAACATACGCTGGATTCTATTCATATTTCATTCTATTCAGAGGAGAGATTTCGTCTGGTTGGTGAAGGTGAACTAACAAACTCATTGACCTGTCTATGGAACATCGCAGGAAAGTGGGTGATCATCTCGGTGATCATTCCCTTTTCTATATATATTCTTATGGTCGTAGCTCATCGAAAATCACATATTTCATTCCACCACGAGAGACTAAACTCGCCTTCCTAGAAATTTTTTCCTAGAGGTTTCACCTGATACTTCGAACATTCAAAAAAAAACTAGAACCTATTTCCTATTCTAATATCCTACTGAATTGAAATATATTCATGATCATATTATAGGTTTTCCTCTCATGCAGTCAAAATATCAAAAGAGAAAATTGAATTGCTTCGTTGCGCTATCAGCTACTCCCATGTCTCATGGCACCCTAGATATTTTTGGTGAATTTTTATGAACTTGAATTTTTCCCTCTATCCGACCCTGGCCAATATTCTGGCAATGAGACGAATAAGACGACATTTCTGTAATCTCAGTTTTTTAAACAAATTTCAACGGTTGAATAAGACATGAGAGCCTGTCCGGGGAATCAAGGTGAGTTCTCAATGCAGCGTTTTTGCTTCTCGCGTCGCGCGTCATGCACTCTGATTGGTGAAGCGGAATTTAGATAATATTGAAGCAAAAAAAAATTTCAACTTTTTTGCGTCGCTGATCGCTGCTGACATTGGTAAGGTTATTTATTCCACTGAAATGGAGGAACAAGAGCATGAGGATATATCTTGAGAGTAAGTAAAATGATTGCTGTTATCCTGAATCATATTATTGAGGTTATCAAATAATTGCAGTATTATTGTGGATTAGGCAGCATATAACCCAGCATGAACGTATTTTACCCTGTCTTCTACGTTTTCCTAGGAAATAAACTAATAATTTTCTTCGCTTCTGTTTTATTATGGTCTCCATCATTTCATTCATTCAACCGCACTCAATTCTCTCATTGGGAACAATCACAGTGAACAAAAAGCAGCACAGCAATTTTGAATTCCGCTTCACCAATCAGAGTGCATGACGTGTGAAGCAAAAACGCTGCATTGGGAACTCACCTTTAGATCTTGGTCTGTCAATTGTTGAAACTGTCAACACTTTCATTTTTCGACTGATTCATAAACTCTTCCAGACACACGTTCATTGAACACCGTTACTGAAAGGCCATTGATCTCATCAGCTTCCATAAATTCTTGAGATTTTTCGACTTCATCCAGTTATTTATTCAAGCTCACCAATCACTTGATTCGAAATGAAACCCACGTGTTGACGCAACTTCCATGATGTCTCTATTTACTGTTCGATCTCTCCTCGTATCAATACGACCAATCACAGACGTTCGAAATAATTTCATTATCAGCGAGCACCCCAGATTCCCCGTCTTTATGGCCGCAATCCCTGAACTTTCCGCGTGGCGCACTCAATTTTGTGTGTGTTGATTGTGGAAGGGAAGCCATTCGATTCCTCGAGATTATCTCTTCGACAAAGGAGGTCCGCGACCAAGGTACGAATGCAGGCCATAATTCATTCGGCATAATGGCCGGTCCTCCACCGATAGAATTGCTCTCCGGAAAATAGAACGGAGGCGTATGAGTTACCGGGGACGAACAATGGATCTTTGAGAGGAGAAGATGACTTGATCGAGGTGATGGGAATTAGTGGGCTGTGGGCTGCTCGTTTTCGGCGTACCTACCCCAGATGAATCGGTGATCAATTAGTGGGAGGCTGATTTCGTTTGCATTTCATGTCATCTATATCAAACATATTCGCGGAAACCTCAAATTCTTTAAAAAATGGTTGTTATGCAGGGACGATTAGACGACGATTAGACAGACAATATGAAATAGCAGGAGATTCATCATTCCAATTATTGAAGGTGCATTTGCAAAATTTTTCTGGTGATTTGTTTCTCACCTTGAATACTTTCAAAAGAGAAATTCAAAAGTAATACAAACATATCGATGAATTTCAAAAAGAATAACGTCAATATGTCAACGCCAATCGTGTTTTCTTCATATTCCTTACATCAACATGTAATCAAATACTATAATACATGAAGATTCAGCTCATTTACATCATGTTTTTGATCACATGTGACATCCAAAGATTTTACTTATAGAATAATATCAGAATTGCGTCACATAAATATAATCTGCGACGTTATTGTGATATTCATTTGTCTTCATCTCTTCTCCAGTTGATTATGACATATGCGTCTGTGGTAATTCTAATACTATGGCGATTTATATTGGTGAGGTCAACCTGCCATTATTTTTCGGTTCATAATTGAAATATATAAGTACTACTACGAACTCAGTTGAATAATAGTATGAAACGGTTGAGGTTCATTTTATGTTACATTTCCAGAAATGTTTCAACATAAATCATCAATAATGTCCGTTTTGGGAATACCAAAAAAATTGCATATGTTGGTACCCTCAATTTTGGAGAATGACGAATTCGATTTAATTTGGCACCTCATATACTTGAAATAGATTCAGAAGTTCTATAGTTACACACCGCCGTTAGCAGGATGCAAGGGGGTGCACTTGCACCTTCCTGGCAAAAAAAATAAACGGAAAAAAACAATATTTTCTGTTGAAGTTTTAATAAAAAGTTGAGGCACCTGGGTTGCTGTCCAAATTTGTTCATCACCTTGTCAATAAATCCACTATCTTCCTCTACTCTTTGAACGAAATATATATTTAAATACTCGCTCGATCATCCATTTTAGGCAATGGGTATGAGTGCAGTAATACGTAGGGCAAAATGTGCTCCTTTCAATCTTAAAATTTGAAAGCATTTGACCTTGAACCATAAAAAATTCTCGCCTGCAGCGCATATGTTTTGTTTCTTTCTCTGAACCCTCTATTTTGGCACCTATTAGACAAAACTCGCTGCCCCTGAAAGTAATCCTGACGGCGACCTTGGTTACACAGTGTCAATACAACAATTCTCAGAGATGTAATGTCCTCTTTTGGAGAGGTGCAATCATTTTCATAATAGACAAATTATACATAGAGAACACTATGTTCATTAAAAAATGCAATCGCTACCCAAGGTACATAAACTGTCAGCACTATATTTGCAGCAGCAGGTTATTATACCTCATTGAATAAATTGAAATAGAAATGCATTTGGTAATGATATGAATAAAATGATATGATATATGGTATGAAACCTATATACACTTGAATATGGTTGCTCAATTTCTTATTGAAATTTATGAAACATTGGTATATAGGTAGGTGAGGTAAAAAAATCCTACATGGAAATGCATTTTCCGAAATAGGGATCTCTAGTTGGAAAATATGTTCTAGTGAACCAGAAGTTATCTAAGTTATTCGAACTTCATCATCACAAAGTACCATGGCAATCCGTTGATTCACCTCCAGGAAGAAGCCAACTCACTGCTGAAAATATAACGCTCTCTCCATACTTCGAACCCTCACCGAATTCTTACCAAAGTCTGCGCGGAACCGGAGTTCGAGCATGAAAGTTAATTACAGGAGAAAGCTTTGAACCTTGCAATGATTTTCAACTTCCAAGAACATTGTAAATTAGAAAAGCTCGAGTCGTTTCACCCGGCAGAATGGAATGAGTCGAAACTTTTGAATGAATGTCTAACGAGGTATTATTCCGCACCATTTAACACGATCATCATATCACTTTGTTACGAAGAAAAGGCCGCCAATTCTCCCTACTCGCCATAACTTCGCCAATAAAGAGTTCCTGCTCAGATATTTTTCCAGAAATATGGCTCCTTTAATACTTTGCCAAAATTGGGAAAATAAAATTCCCCTGTTTGTTACCCTACATTCATTTTATCTTGTTTTGGATCGAACAAACAGGAGGGAGCTTGTATACAAGTTGGGATAATACTGGAGCAAATGCATGCCTGCTTAGAGTTTATTTATTATTGGACAGTGTGGCTCAAGAAGCAGGGGTGCTGAAAAAATGAATTATGAAGAATACTTCAATATGAATTTCGGTATTCTATAACGCTAGATCCGGTATCCAGGTTATTTGTTTTGTAGGTCGGGGGGGGGGGGGTTGAAAGTACTAAGCCATTGATTGGTCGTTTTTATTTGTGTCAAACCACGTGATCATAGTACCTACTTTTTTGCAGACCCCTCTATAACAAAAAAATACTACAGGATGCCGGACCTATAGCGTTATAAGATCAATTCTCAGTCGACGAGGCTGATGATGATTTCTGTCGAACTTCCTTAGAATTTGTCATCCCATTTTCTGAATATTTACGAGGTGGTCGAAATGAAAATTCAGTTTTTGTGGAATTCAAACTTCATTCTTCCTAACTCATGGTCCTAGACTTACAAGCAAGCTTACGAGGGTTGCTGTGCAACCGATTTGGCGGTTCAAAACACTTTTCAATCGCTAGCTAGAATTTCCAATAATATGAGGCGGTTTTGTGTTATGAATTTTTTTATTTTGAATTCTCAATGTGAAATTTCCTATTGATCGAAATAAAATCGTTTGAACTTTATTGTTCAGTTTAAAGTTACCTGAAATTATTTATTTGAGACCATGTGAAGTCAAGAAACTAATGTAATATAAATTGAATGAAAACCATTCGCTATGGGTGAAATATCATTGTATTTTTATAATATATCATTTTATAAATAATAAAAACAATAGCATGGAATATATTCCCCTCTGTTGATCTGAGTTTTGATATCCTCAGGCTGATTGAAACGTTGATAACAATACTTCGATCGATTGGTTCACTAATGGATTTATTCGCCGTAGGTTATTCCATTTCTATCTCGAATTCCATATTTACGTGGTTTCAACTATCGTAGACAATAACTGTGTAATAATCGTACATTCTGATCAATGATCAGTTCATGAGGATTCTGAATAAAATAGTTCATGTTTCTCAGTTGTTTCGTTTTTCATGATATATTATGACATTTCATGATAATATTGAATTCACCCTTCCAATAAGTATTCCATGACAGTATAGTTCTATATAGAGTAATCATATCAATTGTAGATATAGAGGTTCGGCAGGTCTCGATCTGAAAGATTAAATCAATGTATATTTTCACGACCTCACATTCCATACGCTTTGTCGATCAACGAAGACATTGTACAAGAGCATGGGATGTCAATTTTTTACTGGTGTTAAATGCGACACACGCCTTTGGTGGGTACCTACTTCCATCACACTCTTTACACAATATAATATTTTAATAAATACAAACAGGACCTTTCATTCAAATTTTTGGACATGAAATTGTTATGAAGAGATGTTTAAAAATGACTCAAGCTATAGCCTTTCAAACACCTTCTCATCATCATAGTCATTGATGTGATTTTATTATCATAATCAGAAAACTCTTTGCAGTCGTAGAGATGATATTGTAAAAATATGCAGCTAGTATAAATATCACATGCAAGGCTTTTGCCAGATTTAATATTGAGGAATTTCACAGTTTTTGTAATGGTCGACGCTCATCATTGGGATCTTGAGAAAGAATTCCAAATCAACAATGCGTCTTCTGATATTCTCTAGCAATTTTCCTAGTCTCGGTGAACATAATTTTTCAATGTCTTCCATAAAAAGTAATTGAGGAGGTCAAGATCTGGGAATATTGTAGGCCACTCAAGTACTACATGGCATGGTTTCCAATCCATTGTTCTAGAAATTCATTGTGTAATGAGTCTGTCACTGCCCTATAATTGCGAGGCAGTGCGTCGTCTTGCTCGAAGTACATTTGACAGTTTTGACACTCTTGTGATGCTCAACAATGCAGGAAAATCATTATATTTTTGTAGAATATCGATTCATTTGTAACTAACGATGAGTTCAAATGATTAAGAAGGTGCGGTTATGATATAACTATGATAATATAATGTAGTATTCAAGATATCAAGTTATAGTTAAACATATGGAAAAAAGTTGCATCTTCGTATTTGAAAAACAAAGTTGATGGTGGCCAGGAAAAGTCAAAAAGTGTTAGATTTTTTTTTTTGTAGATGGAACTGATACAACTAGATATGAAAATTGAACTTTATTTTCAAAACAATAGAAACAACAAACAAATAATCAAGTCATAGAATAATTCATAAGTTTGATCATGAACGAAGTAATTTCACATTATCTACGATGAATAGGAAGTTTCCAATTTCCGAGGTTCGCGGATTCTTCCAATAGGAATGCCAATAATAATAAAACCTTTATGTACGCACCTGAAGGGATGAACATGAGTCAAGACACAACGGATGTTTATTATAAAATACTAACTTTTTTTTATATCCACACGAGAACAAATAATTAAGACATCCCATTGACGAGCAACTTCTCACACAGGCACGTTACAAGTCCCCAAATTGAAACAGAACAGCGGTGATATGCAACTTCACACACAGGCACGTTACAAGTACTGATTCTGAATGCATAAAGTGGACATAATATTCACTCAATTCCAATGTGTCAAGACTCATATACAATCGTTGAATATCTTAATTAAATCTTCCAAACACAACCTTGTTTTTCAATATCAATATAAAACCATCAAGACTTATAGATTCGGTAGTTACGCAACATACACACGAATTCCTTTGTTTTATAAACCTATAAGACCAAGGAAAAGTACAATTTAAATACATTCAAACATTCTATAATTTGGAGTTTGATAATAACCTTGTTTTTGCACAAAGCTTCAAACTCATTTCAACAAATAGTAATTATAATAATAATAATAATAATAATAATAAATTTATTCAGAAAAGTAAAGTACATATAACGTTGATATTAGATTATATTTTTCAGTGTTCCTTTTGGATCAAAGGACTGCACCTAAGCATGCTGTATGCTTGTGTTGTGCTAGTCTTCAATCCGCAAGGAGCATTGTGAATTGTACAAATATTGATAAGTGAAATATTTGTGAGATCTGGCGAGCATAAAAAAGAAAGAACATCAATCAATTTATTGTATTGTTGATTAGCGTTGTATTTTTTTGAACGAAAGATTTGATTTGTTTTTTGTAATTATTGAATTTTGTTATTTTCTTAATCTCATGTGGTAAGAGATTATACAATTTAGGTCCGAAAAAGAAGATATATCTTTGTGTGTGTCTTTTTTTGAATAATGGCGTATTTAGAATGAGATTTTGTACTGCTCTAGTATTTTTTTTTATGTCTTCCTCAGGCCGCCTGAAACGATTTGCATTATGGAACATCCATTCCAGGCACTGATAGGCATACAAGCTTCTAACATCAAATAGCTCTAGTTCTTTATATAACTGTACAGTTGAATGTAGTTTTGTTTTTTTAAATATTATTTTTATAAGTTTGTTTTGCATAGACTGGAGTTGAATTAAGTTATTTCGGAAGAGACCTCCCCATGCTTTGATACAATACCGTATTATAGATTCAGACAAAGAAAAATAAATTACTCTAAGTGTTTTATTATTCAAGATATCTCTTAGATTATACATTTTTCGAGTTAGCTGCCTCAGTCTACGAGTCAATAGGGAGGTATGCTTTTCCCATCTCAAGTGTTGGTCTATTATGATACCTAAGTACTTTATGTTATCTGTTTTTTTTACTTCAGGACAAATGCACGCTAGCTGGTTTTGGCAATTATTTTCGTGTACTAAAATAGTATTATTTCCTATTGGTTGATCATTTGATGTTAGTGAAAATGCTATATATTTGGTTTTATTAACATTCAGGCTCAATAAGTTTTGGTCAAGCCATTTCTTGACCTGTTCTATTCCATTATTAGCATCATTAAAAATCTCATCCCATGTTTTTGCTGTAAAAATCAAGGTAGTATCATCAGCATAGGAGATAAAGTGACCTTCACAGTTCTTTAAATATCCAATACTATTTATATATATAAGGAACAGTATTGGACCCAATACTGTTCCTTGTGGTACACCGATTTTTATCTCTGATGGATTGCTACAGTGTTCTCCTAATTTCACTCTCTGAGATCTCTTATATAAGTAATTTCGTAGAATATTTTGGGCTGGTCCCCTTATACCATAATTATAAAGTTTCTCCATTAAGATTTCATGAGATATGGTGTCAAATGCCTTGGCAAGATCAAGAAAGATAGCAAGGCATTTTTCCGACTCATCCAAGGCGTTAATCGTTTTTTCCACAAGATCAAGAACAGCTTTTTCTGTGTTTTTGTTACTCAAAAACCCATATTGTCTTTCAGTAATTACATTATTAATTTCTAAGAAACTTATCAATCGCTTTTTAATGCTGTGTTCAAAAACTTTGGCAAAGTTATTTATAACAGAAATTGGTCGATAATTTTCAATAAGTTTCCGTTCTCCAGATTTATAGACAGGTGTTATGAGACTTTCTTTCCATTGTTGAGGTACTTCACCGATTTCATAACAGAGATTTATCATTTGAACCAGTGGATCAACTAGATAGTTGTGAAATTGTTTTATGAATTTACTTGAGATATTATCTGGACCTGGTGAACAATTATTTTTGAGTGTTGATATTATACTGATGATTTCATTTCTTGTTGTGGGTTCAAGCACCATAGTCGATACTACTGATGGGTCATTCGAGAGTTTTTGTCGTTGTTTGAACTGATCTTTATTAATATTATTTTGCAATTTTTGGCCTACTTCAATGAAATATTCATTAAAAATGTTAGATTTCTGTTCATTGTCTGTAATGACAACGTTGTCACTATTTGTTATTGCTAAGTTTGTTAAAGAATGTTGACTAGGTTTTCGGTTTATAGTTTCATTTATTATTTGCCATGTTTTTTTGCTATCACCTTTCACAGAATTAAATTTATTTTTGTAGTAATCATTTTTTGTTTTTTTCAATAAGTTATTCAGTTTATTTCTATAGTTTTTGTACTCCCTATTTAGTTCTAATGAATGTCTATGCAGTAGTCTCTTTTTGAGCATATCCCTATGTCTGATGGATGTTATCAAAGCTTTTGTGATCCAAGGTTTAATTTTATATTCTTTCTTTTTAAAACTGGTAGTGTAAGATGACATTTCTATATAAGTGTTAAGAATATTTATGAATGTATTGTAACAAATTTGTACGTTTCTACATCCATAAACTTTCCTCCAATCTTCATTTTTCAAAAGAGCATTATAACTTTGGTTCACAAATCAATACAACAAATATAAATCCTACCTTTTCACTCGCAGGAAAATTCAAACACAAACCATATAACTATTTTATCACCAAACAATGATTCCCCAATAACTAACTATTTCATTCAAGAACATAATCAACAATGCCCGATTCTCATTGTTATCTCTCGCCTCTCCAATCGTTCGTTTTTTTTTCTTGATGTTCTCACCAAAGTCAATCATGACGATGCGTGACACATAGTTGGTGTATACCGGAGGTGAGTTAGCGCTGGAGAATAAAGAGCTCCCTAACAAAAGTCGAATTCAAATACTTAGAATGCCATTTTTTAGATCGCAAAAAATAGTAATGAAGAAGTTCTTTCAATTTTTGTCAATGTCCAATAATGAAGCGAGAGAAGAATTTAAATGATCACACAAAAATTTGGTTTTTTCCAAATATTTTTCAAGCGAAAGAGTTATCGTGGACCGAGTCGTGGACTTTCTTCCACTATAACAATGAGCGTAAATATCTGCAATTCTGCCTAAATTTGAATTTCTTCGTCACAGTCCTCGAGATCAATGATGATGGTCGAATTTGAATAATCCTCTGTATATGATATTTTGATTGGAATTCATTTGAATAGACTATCGCATCACAAGATTCGACTCGCGTGTTAAGGACGTGAAACGAGAATTGTCTATGTGAAAAAGCTATAATTGGCACAAATAATTGGATGGCTCTGAAACAAACATCCAGCTCCTCTAATTGGATGAAACATATTGTGAATACGAGCTATCGAATAATTACATATCTGTCACAAGTTGATTTTCAGTAGTAATAACCCAAGGACATTGATAATTGTTCGAAAAAATTTTATAACAGATTTCGAAAGCGTGTTGCTTGGAAACAGACCGACGCCGTAGGCGGAGGTCTGTTGCCTGTAAGCAACAAGCTTGAGGAAGTTGTTAAAAAATTTTTGAGCATTTATCAATGTTCGAGGGTTATTCGGATAGAAAATTTTTTGCTGGTTATGAAAAAAAAATACAGAGCAGAAACAATTTATTTAAATGTGTAATTAACAAAGGAACAATTAGAAAAATTTAATGAAGATCCAGACATGTTAGTTTCTATAACTGATGAAGATGTATTTCCACTACGCATGCTGTTAATAATTTTATTATGATGTTCTTCGTCAATGTTCAAGTACGGTTTTATTGAGTTGGGATTGTTATGCACCGTAATTTTTATAAGCTCTTGCTCTTGAACACCACTTTTGGCCAACCAACTGACCGCGGTCGATCTATTGGAGTGATTAGTAATTTTTTTTTCCTTGGTTTTCAAGCCAATCGCTTCGGCAGACGTTTTTGTCCAATTTTGAATCATATTTTCTCCAATGGGCATATTATCATACCAATGATCATTTTCGGTTTTCCAGTAACGATTTGTTCTTAGGAATAATCTATCCGTTTTAATATTTGGGCCCCTTTTTGATAACAATTTTTTAAATAATCTGACAGGACATACGTTACTGTCGTTGTTTTCTACTAAAAATTTGCTGTCAGTACACCTTCTTGAACCACCTTGGCAAGTCTTGCTGAATACAGGGTTATATTGTACTCGATTTGTTACAGAACCATCGTTATTTGTTTCAATACGAAAAAAGTCAATCAAACAAGCAGCAGCTTCCCCACCTCGCGAAGCTAATTCTACGGCGGTTATGTGATAGAATTTCCGTTGTAGCCTTTCAGGGGTGTCTTCGTTCCACAAATTTATCATTTTTGTTATTTCTACTGCACTCAATGCCTCTGAACTTTGTTTCCTTTTACAGGGATCCGATTGTAGTTTTCGTCGTATAGAATCGCAGGCAGCTCGCGCTTGTTGAAATACAACGCTTTTGAATGGGTAAATAATAACTTTCATTTCCTTATAATACTTTTCTTGTAAAAGCTTACTTGTTAGGTTCCACATGGTTTTGACAGTAGCTTCTTTAAACTCTGTACCATCTTTTCTCCTCATGTTCACAGCCCAATCCTTTAAAATCGACGCCAATTCTTCCACCGTCCGATTTCCATCTAATTCATATTTTCTATCATTGCAAAAGTCCATAAACGCTTTCCATACAAATTTTTTACTGTAAACAGTATTCTTTGGTATATTTGATTCGATAATTTCATTAATATTCTCATCAGTATTACAACCAAATCGTGACATTTTGAAATATTGAATATTTGAAATGTCAAAATCGAAATGAAACGAAATGTAGGTATCCATAGCTACATGATTTAGTGAAAACAGCCCATGGGATCTGTTTTCAGTATAATGTTGGTTTTATTGGTTGTATTCAATCAGATGACCACAAATTAATTGATTTCATTGGATTTCTAATTGAGCAAAAAATTTTCAGTAGTAATATCCCTAGGACATTGATAACAGACGAGATAATTTCATGACAATCGAAAGCTCGTTCCTTGGTAACAGCACCAAGTCGAAGGCTGAGTGCTGTTACCAAGCAACGAGCTTGAGAAATTTGTCATGAAATTATGAGGCATTCATCAAAGTCCGAGGGATTTTCGGCGGATAATTTTTCGACAAAAAAAATCATAACTCAACACAACGAAACATTTATTTATCAAAAGTACAGTTAGTGAAAGTACAATTATTAAAATTTAAGTTAACATCAGATTCGTTGCTGTTCTCTACTATAGAAGATCTATTACGCATAATGTTTATGATCTTGTTGTGGTGTTCTTGATCGAGATTTAAGTATGGTTTTATATAATTCTGATTGCCATGACCAGTAACTTTCAGTAATTGTTGTTCTTCTACACCACTTTTTGCTAATTCGCTAACAGCAGTTGATCTATTCGAGTGATTTGTTATCTTTTTCTCCAGTACATTCATGCCAATTGCTTCAGCAGAAGATTTAGTCCATCCATTCATTGTATTTCTTTCAACAGGTACATTATCGTACCATTTGTCAGTTTCATTTTTCCAGTGTCGATTTGGTTTTAAGAACAGTCGTGGTGAGGTAATATTGTCGCCTCGTTTTGATATCAGTTTATGAAAAAGACGTACAGGGCAGCTTTGTCTCTCACTATTGGTAACCAACCATTTACTAATTGCACAGCTTTTAGAACCACCTTGGCACGTTTTACTGAATACCGGATTGTATTCAATGCGATTTGTTGGAGTGTCATCGTTATTTTTCTCGATTTGAAAAAAATCCACCAGACAAGCAACTGCCTCGCTCCTCCTCGCCACGCTAATTCTACAGCAGCAATATGGTAAAATTTACGCATGAGACCTTCAGGGGTATCTTCATCCCAAAGCAATATTATTTTGTTAATTTCAGACCAATTTAACGAAACTGAACTGGGATAAAGTAGGGAATATGGGTCCAAGCCCGATTTCGACGAAACTTTCACAGATGCTTTAAAACATGATAAACATATATATACCCATCAAAATTTTTCCGCGGAAAGACTTTTTCCATGTTTTTATTTTGAAAAACATACATTGCCCCACTGGCTTTCAAAATAAGCACACAATTCGTTGTAATGAGTGTCCAATGTATCTTTTCGATTGGTAGGCACTGTGTTGAACCAACTATAATTACATGCACAATCTATATAAATTAACTGATTCTTTAAAAGTAATAACAAGAATTAAAAAAAGTTAAGAACTTGTTATCAATGAAGTTTGAATACAAAAACATTTTGATTGGCGAATGACACTAATGACAGCTTGTTAGAGCAGATATTTCTGCAAAGTTGCCGGTTTGATTTCAGAAATATTCTATTCAATTCTAATCAAATAGAATTTTTTAAATAATTGATGAATTTTTTGAAAATGGTATTACTTCCACATGAAAGTTATTCCCTTATTCCTTTCTGAAATGAAATCACATTTTTCATGGAAAAAAGTAATCAGTATGAATGTCATTCATCGAATCGATAACGAATCTTTCGTCAACATCAGATTTGTGAAAATAAGCAGCTTTTAATTGATAATTTGAGAACATGGTGCCTGATAACCCTAGATGAAAGAAGGAAAAACCACCTAACCTAACTTTGTTGAAATTTATTACTATCTTCTCAATTTTTCAAACCTTCATAGAAACTCTAATCCCTTATTGCTTGACAAATATCAATAATACATACACGCGAGCGAAGCGAGCGCGCTCGGTCCTTCTCAGGACCATAACTATTTTTCTATAGAATTCTCAGATTGAATGTGATGTGTTTTACTTCAAGTTGAAACATTAATTCGTTACCAAAATGATCATCCAATAAAAATTCATTTATCCTTGCTTCTGGAATTTTGAAATTCTGGTCCTCTCTGCTCCGAAATATTTTATTTATTTTACCTAAATCGAATGTTTTTTGAATCGGAACGGCAACATCGCAATAGCAGTTTCGCTGTTTGGAGTTTGAAGGGAGCTGTCATTTGACAAATAAATTTAAACATATGTCTATTGAATAATTCAATCAGTTTATTCCTATTTCGAAAGTTTTGAGAATTATTAGCACTTAAATTACTTTAAATGTGTTGATAAAAGTAGTAGCCGTTCAACAAGGTGTGTTTCAATCGTATGAATGCATTTATTACTACGTCCAATATATATTGTATTTGAGTTATGATAGTGAGTACCACGACATAAATTTGTCATAAAAACATGGAAAAAGGTCTTTCCGCGGAAAAATTTTGATGGATATAGTATTTTTATCATGTTATGAAGCATCTGTGAAAGTTTCATCAAAATCGGGCTTGGACCCATATTCTCTACCTTTACCCTGAACTGGCCTTACGTTTACATGGATCTGCTTGTAGTTTCTTCCTGATTGCATCGCGGGCATCTCGGGCTGGTTTAAACACTATATTGTTAAACGGGTCAATCATAATATTATAGTCATTACATTACTTTTCTTGCAATAGTTTGCACGAAACGTTCCACATTGTCTTCACCGTGGCCTCTTTGAATTCGGCCCCGTTTTTCTTTCTCATATTGACGGCCCAATCTTTTAGTATCAATGCCAATTCTTCTAAGCTGTTCATTCAACTCATATTCTCGTTCGCAGCAAAATTCCATGAATATTCCCCAAATATATTTGTGACTGTAGGTTGTATTTCTGGAAATTTTTCCTTTGATTAGCGCATTTATACTTTGAACATTCTCATTGCCGAAACGTGACATTTTGAAATTTAATTGGATGAAGTTGTCAAACTCGATCGTGTTGTCATAGGGATTGAAAATTGCACTGAATGCAATTATCAGTCTAATGTTGACATGATTGGGTGAAATTGTTCCACATGACACAAAATGACGAAATTTGAATGGTTGTTAGAACAGTCGAGAAATTATCAGGTGAATAGCTTCAATCATTCGTGAATAATTCTTTGTCAAAGATGAAAAATATATGAGAATAGAAAATCGATTTTCAGGTTATGATATAATATGCTTCATTGTTACCTGGAAAGTTTGAAATGAACTCTTTTACTGAAGGCGATCAATATTCACTTTCATTTCAAAAAAGATATTTCAAAACTGCAGGAAATGTGTCAACTTAACAATAGAGCTATCCTGGAAGTGGTAGACAGGTGTGAACAGGCATGTAATATTAATATCTCAATTTTGTTATACACCTTATTCGTTATATTTCAACGTCAAATTAACTTTTATTTTTCAAATTTAATTCTCAAAGTGAAGCAATGATATAAACCGAGGTAGATAAACTTGATTGAACTTGGCAGAATTGTATTAAAAAGGCAAACAAGCGTTTTCGATCATCAGATGTAGGCTCACCAATAAAAACTGAGGTAAATTGTTCATCGACTTTAATGTCATTCTGTTTATAGATAAGTCAGTACTAAAAATACGTGTTGTCAAACTTTCCTATGAAATAAATGTATCATTTGATGTACTTCGATTATTCATTCGATGAATCTGTAATTATGTAGGTATATTATATTGCACGTACCTACAATAGTAACTATTAGAGAATTCATTAGAATATTTCAGTTTCATTTATCGATTTCGCATGTATATTTTGACGTGTTATTTTCATTTTGCCACTATTTTTGTAGAATCATGACATCATCGGCAATTTTTTTTATTGCACCCCTCCAATTCCGCAATTATGATTTCCCATAGCATTGGTAACATTGAATAACAAAGCTCGCAGTTTTTATTTCATTATTCACACAACTATCAATTTCGAACTGCTCTCAATAGATACAGTACTCTCATTAATTAATGATTTCTTGGATAACTTCCACGGTCACTGTATTTTCATAGGTTGAATTTCTGGGGCAAGATTTATACATAAATGCCATAATATATTTTTTAGTGAAATGGGTAATTCTCGATACCTCAGACTAATGAATATTCAAATCGACCATTAGTATTACCGAAAAGAACATTACTGTATATACATGCAAGTAAACGTCTTTTTCTGCATGGAACCTATCATCAGAGATAAGTAACCCACTAACAAGATGTGCACGTCAATGCTATAATTTGGCAATATATTTTTCATGGTTTTGGAATCAGCCACAAGATGAAACTAGTGCCGATGATTCCAAAGAGTGAACATAGCTTTTTCAGCTGCCATATCTGGCTGCCATGTTCAAGGTCAGATTTTTCTGTCTTTTTCTTCATAAGTTTGTCTTTGTCTTTTGTATTCAACTGTCTTCCACTTTGTTTTCATTGATTTTTATCGACTTTTCGTACGGTGTATTTGTTCCCAGCAGTTCTCTGCTATCATCAACTGTGGACGTAGAGATGACATACGCTGATATATCTATGTCTGCGCTGTCCGACTTTTTACACCACATCCATTATTCGTGTCTATTCCCCCTTTCCCATCACATCAATCTGATATTCAACGATGGTTGATTCCTATCGATGGCTGTGCAGCAATTCAACCGACAGACTATCGATCTGAGCAATACGTCACTGTCGGAACACTATAGGTGACTCTATAGGTTGCAAGACAGGCCTGTCAGTGGACCATATGCAAAAACTATGTGCTTATATAGATTAGAAATGTGTTAAAATATTTTTTTTTTGCAAGCCAGAGATAAAAGGATATTAAGAGAGGAAATGGGTACTGGAACTTTTCCTAGAAGTTAAAAGGTATAGATATAGATAGATATTAATTTTACATAAGATACGCAATAAAATGTACATTGATATAAAAATATAGAACCATTGATAAGGTATCGAAGCACTGCCAAAGGCATAGGGAAGGCGACTAGTCTACAATGATAGTGATGACATTATAAAAAATCATCCAAATCATAGAAAACATAAATGTGCAATAAATTCTTGAGTTCCATTTGTAAAATTATTGACTGATCTGTCTATCGGCTGGATGTAAGAGGAGGCCGCGTTTTTCAGTTACACTTTACTACCTTTATGTTGGTGTTTGTTCTGATTGTTCTTATAGCGAAAATTTTCACATTCATTTCTTCTATATGCTCAGACCAGTTGAGGTTATTATCTATGATGAGACCTTCGATGTGTGGGAAGTATTTATTGTGCCATCTTCTACGTCAAGTTCTGGAAGTTGTGGTTTTATTATGGATTGAATAAGATACCATGAGTTTTCGTATAACGTTCAAAAAAGCTTGTTGGCAGTAATCCATTTCATAACACCAATCACTGTCTCTTGAGTTAGAGCTAATAGAGGTTTGAGGAAAAAAATTGTCCAATTAGAGTTTATTCATAATGGTACATTTTCATAATTATAAATCACTCAATAATTATTTTAATTGGTTTGAGATGTGATACACTTGCTGAAGTTCATACACAAATTTATTGTTGACGAGTAAAATCAACTTTATCATGATGAATTCATCGAAAAAACATGGCTAATGGCGTATAATAATGGTCGGGGCAAGATTGCGGTTAGCATTATGCTCCGTTACTGCCCATCATGCCTTGTTACTGTCTACCACGCCCCGTGAATTTCCATAAAGCCGTGTATATTGAATTGATTTTTTTCACAGAATCAACGGACACGATAGAGAAGGAATCATTAATTGAGGGAAGAACTCCCCTTATACAGAATTATTTATTGTACATTATCGAAGGCAAGACGGAACTGATGAGATCTGTAACATTATTCAGGAATGAGTCAACAAATGGACTATCGTTTCAGCTGGGAAAAGTAACGGAACTGACAAAAATAACGTAATGCTCATGATCCACCCTAGGAAGTAATTTATAGTTCTTTAAATTTGGCTCAACATGAGAGAGAGAGAGAGAGAGAGAGTTGCATTTGCAACTATCCTAATTGCCCGTTTCTGCATTAGAAAAACCCGATTTGAGGATGGGGAGTTGCCCCACAAATACGCACCATAAGATAGGTGAGAATGAAAAAGAGCAAAATAGGCTGTACGGAGTACATCAGGACTTATGTAAGAGCTGATTTTCCTCAAAAGAAAAGTTTGTATCGATAATTTTCTACACAGTGCTTCAATATGACTTGACCATTTCAAAGATTGATCCATATGGATACCAAGGAGTTTAACTGATTGATCATTTGTAGCAACATTTTTTGTGGAGAATATAATAGATTTTGTTTTGTTCTCATTACACTTCAGTGTATTCGGAGTTAACCACTGATTGATTACGGGGAGGATGCGAGCTGATACTTGGTTCAATGCATTCAAATTATTATTAGAGTGATAAAATGTAGCATCGTCAGCGAACAGGATGCTACTGGTGAAGTTCATGTGATTGAATATATCATTCATATAAATAATAAACAGAATAAGTGGTCCTAGCACAGACCCCTGAGGTACCCCATGTTCGATTTGAGCATAATCTGAATTTTTATTGTTGAAATATACTGACATATGTGTCTATTTGATAAGTAGGACTTGAAAAAGTCTAATGCTATTCCTCGGATACCATAGTGCTCCAACTTACTGGACAATACATTATGAGAGATGCAATCGAAAGCCTTGCTCAAATCGATTAACGTATAGATCGCCTCAATAGTGAAACGATTTTTATGAAATCCAAATTGTCTCATATTTAAGAGTTTTTTAGCCTCGAAAAACTTAATCATTCTTTTTTTCACAATATATTCAATTATTTTACCTAGTATGAGTGGATGCAGAAACGATTTACATGTAACGTATATTCGCAAGATTCGAAAACACTTTAGTTTTTTTTATTAACATGATGCACAAAAAAAATCATCATAAAGGAACGATTTTTTCGTACATCTATCGTGAATCATCCTATACACTCAACCGTCGACATTACTAAGATTTCCCAGAGGAAATCTGGAAGCAATTAGTCCGTGCCGGTGCATATTATGGGAGAACGGAATGGGAGAAATATTGCGCGTAGATATTTTCACGCCTACAATTCGAAATACTGAATCGAAAAGTTGAGGTGAAGCTGATGTTCATTATTGTATTTCATTGTGTCTAGTTAATCAACTTACCCTGTACTCATTTGCGGCCAGAGAATGGAACATTACAGGATGATATAGCAAAATATGTTGCACATATAGCAAACAATTACCTTTTAATTTTATTTATAAGAAATGAATTAGTATTTTTCCTACAAGCGTGCGTGATTCACCCTCTAACGGCACGCAATTCAGTTTGGAAAGTGCCATTTTCCCACACTAGTGCGGGAAATTTTTTCTTACTTATATAAAATTTTCGATTCAGTGAAATTGCCAGAATGGATTATTCATCTGATGAATAACTTCCACAAGAAATCGTGCAAGCAGCTACAGTTGCGAACTTAGAGTTATTGCCAACGAAATCTAAACAAAGGTATGAGAAGCAATACACGAGTTTTATTGAATGGTGCAACAATAAAAAAGTGAAAACACCAAATAAAGAAGAAGTATTCTTGCTTATTTTCTAGAAATGTCTAAAACATGAAAGCCAAACACTTATGGGCAAGATATTCAATGTTGAAGAGTGTATTCAAAGTAAAGCAAAATTTGGATATCAGCAAATTTTACAAAATAATTGCATTCATTAAAAGACAGAATGTCGGTTTTCGACCAAAATTTATGACTGAAGCACCCGATGACACCTCATGATTAAGTTAGTAGCAATTTTTGGATTAGCTGGTGCTACGAGAAGAGCTGACAAAACTCACCATTGACGACAAAGACGACAAAGAAAACCTGATAATTGTTAATATCAAGGATTCCAAAAATCATTCCTCTGGATCCTTCGTGATATCTGAAGAAGCAAATGATGGTTATTTATTGAACGTATACAGAAAATATGTACATTTACGTCCAAAAGAGACTCCTCACCATCGTTTATTCTTGTATTACAAAAGTGGAAAATGTACTGTGCAATGTGTAGGAATCAATACCATAGGAAAGATACCCTCCGAAATAGCAATATATCTGCGCCTTCAAAATCCAGAGCTTTACACTGGTCACAGCTTCAGGCTATCCTCAGCCACTTTACTTGCTGACTGTGGTGTGGGTATAACTAATATCAAACGCCTAGGAGGATGGAAATCGACTTCAGTTGCAGAGGGGTATTTAGAAGACTCCACCCATCGAAAAAAAGAAATGTCCAACAAGATTCTCAATTTGAACACTACATCGTCTTCCGGGTGCATTTTAGAACCATCCACGTCTATATCGATCAGCGACGATTTGATGCCTGTGCCTGCACATTCGATTTCTTTCGATAATGTATTGCCCAAGTTACCTTCTTCTTCAGGAAATCAGCCATCTTCAAAAAATTTGCTGGCTTCTGCTATAAATTTACATAATGCATCAAATTGTACATTTACAATAAATATTACGAATATTTAGTGGATAGCAAATGTTACTCTTGTTAGTTGTTTCCATTTGCATGAATAAATAATTGAAAAAATGAATTTTCCGCAAATCGCTATGAAATTTTGACATTCCTGTCAAAATTTCTTGAAGAAAAAGTCAGGACTTCCTTACTGTGAGGAAATGTCATTTCCTTACTGTAAGGAAATGATATTTCCGTACAGTTGTTAGTGTTCTACATAAATGATTGAAAACACATTGCTTATAAGGAATTAATTTATATTTTGAAAACATCAAGTCATTGCTGAATACATTTTTAAGATCAATTTGTTATATTTACAGTAATTTGACAATTAGTACAATTATTGAACATTGGAGGAACACTGTTAGAACTATGAAAAACATTTTGGACAAAATGCTGGGTGGTAGGGTTATTTTGTTGAATATTTTGTACTGTGAAAATTTTATTTGGGTAAAACTTCGTTTATCACACTCCTATGAGTTCGGAAAAAATTTTTGGTGGAACTTACGTATTTTGACCTCCTGATCACGAATCTGAAGTCAAAACGCGGCGGTCTCAAGTATTTTCGGAGATACGGCCCCATTTTGTCTCAAAAATGCACAATTTGACATGTCAAAATTCTGCTATTAGGAATACACAAAATTCACCCTTCTTTGAGCCAAAACATCACACATGCTCACATTCACTTGTTTCCAACACTTTTTTGCATAAAAAACTGTTATTTTCACAAAAATTCGCCCTTCTTCAAAACGTAAACAAAACATCTTTTTTCACTGATTTTCTGGTTATTTTTATTTGAGATGTTGGCAACGTCTTACCATGAGCCAAACAATCACGTTGCCAACATCATAAATACAAATTACCAGAAAATCAGTGTAAAAAGGTTGTTTTGTTTACATTTCAAAGAAGGGTGAATTTTTTGAAAAATAATCGTTTTTTCTGCTGAGAAGTGTTGGAAACAAGTAAATATATGCGTGTATAGTGTTTTGGTTCAAAGAAGGGTGAATTTTGTGTATTCCTAATAGCAGAATTTTGACATGTCAAATTGTGCATTTTTGAGACAAAATGGGGCCGTATCTCCGAAAATACTTGAGACCGCCGCGTTTTGACTTCAGATTCGTGATCAGGAGGTCAAAATACGTAAGTTCCACCACAATTTTTTTCCGAACTCATAGGAGTGCGACAAACGAAGTTTTACCTTTATTTGCCACCTCAACCTTATTGTTAAGCGATTCTTCGATATATCCTTCAGCAACGTTTGATGACTTCCATCCGCCATGCCTCTTTAAACTAGTTATGTCGGCACCAGAGTCAACCAATATTGTTGCAGAAGACCGACGAAAGCAGTGACCAGTGTAAGTAGATCTGATTAATTACAAATGATCTTGGTTTGTTGGTTTTCGAATCAGGTATGCTGATTAGATTCTATGTCTTCTATATCGTGTACAGTCATTTGGACTAACTCATCCATTCTACAGGCCCCAGAAATACCAAATATTACAGCCACCTAAAAAATAAATAAAGGTACAATCTAAATAGAAATTAAAACCTTGTAAATTACCTTAATCATTAAATTTTCTTTATCTGGAGCTTCCTGGATAAATTTTTCAATTTCTTCCTTCGTTAAAATCTTAGATTTCTTTGCCCTATAACCTTGAGCTTGCCGTTTCAATAAAGAACGAAGTTTTGAGTATGTAGATATATCTACATTGTGTTTAATTGCAAGGGTTGACTTCAGCATTGAATAATTGGCCCATAATGTTGAAGATTTCATCTTTAAACAAAGGTCTAGGAAGTATGCCATTACAACATTTTCTGAGAAAGAACCCGTATTTTTACTCATGCGATAATCCATAAAACGTCTGTATGCATTTTCGTACTTTTCTCTTGATTTCTTTGGCAATAATTCTAATGAAGCAGTATTCACTGCCTCAACCAGCTCTGGAGGAGTCCCAGGAATGGAAATTTCATCATCACTAATCATTTTACTTTCGAGAACACCAGCAATTAAATTTATAAGCGTCAAGTTTGACAATTCAACCTCAATACGTTTCCATAGTAGCCCAAGTAATTTTATTAGGAATTTCAGAGCACCATTTATTTGGGAATAAAATTATCGCGTTTTTTTTTAAATCAATCAATATCTGTCGAATATTAAACGATTTGCGGAGAAATAGTATGTTTACCTCGTAGGAAAAGCCACATTCCTGGACTCTGTGTTGCTAAGGAATGTTGAGCTTTTCCTACCCGGTAAACAATGTACTATTGTTTCCTACGCTTGTAGAAAAAGTATTGTTCCTAACTCATGCGGAAATTGTCTTTTTCGCACTCGACTGCTTACCCGAACTCTGCTCCGCTTCGTTCGGGTTAACGGCAGTCGCGTGCGGGAAAGCATCACTTTCCGCACTTGTTAGGAAAATTACTATTTCATTACGAGTCTGGAAATAGGGATTTTTTCGTGCGCGTGTGACAAATTCTCGTGTGAGGCGAAGCCGATATGATGACATACATCATAATGTGAATTTCATTTAATAACCAAACCTGATGGTGAAAAACACTATAGAGGAGATCAAGAAAGGCACTGATTGTCGGCCTGAATACACTAAATATGGTTTTTCTCATCACAAGAAAAATATTCGCCTGATGCTATATGTGTGTATAAATGCACCGAAGTGAATTTTCCGAGGAATTTTCTCAAATAAGAATTAAGTTTTATTTATTTTTAACCATCAATTACGATTTGCTAAGTCAAAATTACGAGATACAAGACATAATTACGAGATAAAAGTTATATTTATGGAATTTCGACTTACTATAACTCATTATTACGACTTGCTAACTCGTTTATTGATAAGACATACCGCAGTATTTGGCAAGACATGGGGTCTGAAACCAAAAATAATATATTGGTCATACCAAACGATCATCAAACCCATGGTCACCTACGTTTTATTGATATATTGTGGCAAAACATACAACAAATTGCCATCATTGCACCTGTGTGTAAAGAAAGAAGCAGCAATCACTGCCTTCAGACTGAGCCAGACAATAAATCTCAAATCAGTAAATCGGATTGGACACTTGAAGATTTTGGAAAATATTTTCTTAGAATCCATGTCCAAACAGACAGATACAATGCTGGTTAGGTACGACTTCGAAATGCAGTTTGAAGTACAATCAGATGAAAAACTCAAAGTCGGTCGACCACACAATATAATAAAATAATGAAAAAGTGGGTGTAACTATAGTTTCGGCTCAACAGCCATCATCAGACACAGTAAGTAATCTGTAATAGGAGAAATAATACTAAATAACAAAATGGTGTTCCCAAATACTTACAATCAAATTCAAAGAAAGGGGTATAAACCAAATCAATGCCAAAATCGGATATCGGAAATCAATCATACATCAAAATACATCTTGTTTAAATTTGCATAGCCACCAAAAGAAGCTAAATATCAAAATTAAAGCAGAGTTGAAGAACATCATCCTCCACTGATGGTAGTCAGTATTCAACTAACAAGAATTAAAATGGTTACGGTTGAAATTTGACAATGACTTGTGGAATTACAGTTGACATGGAACAATGAATTTTATGTCTATGAAATTTATATAATAAAAGTTGTATGAAATTTTTGGTGAGAAATAGTGAGTTGAGGTGGAAGATTCAGCAAAAATTCACTCAATAAAGTTGGATAAAAATAAAATTCTATAACAAGAAACCTTGAAGCTTATAGATGAGAAAAATTTATGTTTTTGAGAAGAAGAAAATCAAAGGTTAAGATTGAACATTTATATACGAGTTCAGAGGCGTATTAAGGAAATTTGAAAATTAGGAAAAATTGGATTAAGAAAATTGTAGGGTACGAAAAATATGATTACGTTCAAAATTGGTCTGATCATTTAAGCAATTCACTCTTGGGTTATTAATACATTTTTGAATTTCAAGAATTTCTAAGAGGTTCAATCTATGTCCTTTGTTGCAGAAGTGCAGTATTTCCATGTTCGAATTAACGTTGAAAGAATGGTTGGAATCAATAATATGGTTGGCAAAGGAAGAAGTTGTATTGGAATTGTTTGTACTGATAAATTTGTGAATCAATCTCTTATGTTCCAAGGCTCTAGTTTCAAAACACCTACCTGTCTGACCAATATATGAAGAATTACAATCGTTACAATTGAGTTTATAAACTCCTGATTTCTTGTCTGAAGAAACTTTATCTTTAGAGTTGACTAGTAAATGTTTAATATTAGTATTTGTTTTAAAAGAAATATTGAAACTGTAGTCTCTGAAAATTTTGGACAATAAAAAGGAATAGTGACCAAAAAAATGGATAGACTTGTAAACCGTAGGAGAAGGATCTTGATTTGTAGTGACATTAAAGGACAATCTAAATTTTGTATAGAATTTGAAATAGAGTTTCATGATGAAATCTAACGGATAACCATTGTTGATTGCAATTTGCTTGACTATATTAATTTCTTTGTTGAATGATGAATCTGAAAGAGGAAGTGAAAAAACTCTATGAAATAGGCTGTTAAAAGCTGCTGACTTATGAGATTGGGGGTGGTTAGAGTTAAATGGAATAATAGTGTCTGTGGCAGTGGGTTTTCTATAAATTTCAAATTCAAATCTTGATAAAAAGGGGTTTTTAATGATAAGTAAGTCTAGAAAAGGTAATGAGTTATTGGTTTCAAGTTCCATAGTGAAATTAATGTTTGGATGTAAAGAATTAATATAGTCAAGAAATTGTTGGACATCAGATAGATCACCATTGAAAAGGAGTAAACAATCATCTACATATCTGTGATAGAAAACAAGTTTGGAGTTATATAACGGGTTTGTAAGAAATTGTTTTTCAAGGTTATTCATAAAAATTTCTGCTAATAGAGGTGACAAATTGCTACCCATAGCAAGGCCAGAAATTTGTCTATAAAATTTGTTATTGAATTGGAAAAAATTTTGATTTTGAAAATTTCATTACCTTTCAAGACAACATCCAATACACTTATCCTCATCAAATATTTCCCGATCATTTTTTGTAGTCGAATGATGAAATAGATTTTTCTTACGACCACGTATGAAAACGTCAATAATCACACTGTTTTGATTATTCAGAAAGTAGCTCATATCACCATGGTATTGTTTATTTGAAAGAAAAAAGCACTAGTGTTGATATGAAAAATATCACAACGGTCGCCTGAATTGTTAGAAATAATTAGTTATATTGTGAAGGTACTTACTGTCATTATAAGCGTTCTCAAATCAAATTCATATTATTTATTGAAATTTCTGCCTCTTTTCGAATTATACTCTGAATTCAATCATTCTAAATAGTATGGCTACAGTTTTATGCGCGGCTTCACCAAACAGAAGATTCTTTGATATCATAGATGTTCGCAAGGAGTCAAGGACGCACTAACTCGTACGCGCTTACGCACTACGTACTTCTATGGTTATGTATTCTTGGTTGCGTGATTACTGGCGCTAGCAGGCGTATGGTGTCAAGTTTGTTTATATACGCTGGTGTCAATATCAATAAAATTTGTCCAAACTAATCTAACCAAATCAATAAGTAATTCACATAATGAGGAATTATCGGAGAATTATTCAAATATCATCTTGAATATGGAAATGAACAGTATTTGATATCGAATCAAAACCACCTGAAATTCTAGAGACCGCTCAAGTCACATTTTTGACAAAACTTCCCGCGAAATGAAAGTATTCGGAGTCGTAGGAAAAATAGTGTACAAAACTCGTTGGAAAGTGCATTTCCTTCACTCGTTACGTTTCCGCACTCACCGCTACGCGGCTCGTGCTAAACGACTACTCGTGTGAAATATGTCACTTTCCACACTTGTTGTGTAATATACTATTAAAAGAAGACGGAGAAAATTATTAAAAAAAAAAGTTTCAATCCATGCGGAAAGCACGATGCTCTGCTCGCAAACATTTGTGAGGCTGTGGAAATTGAATAATCCGTGTGTCAGCTCTGGCAACCGCAGGCGAAAGATGAAAGTGGAATGGGAAACAAAGGGAAAATTGAAAAGTGCTGTTGTCTCGATAAGGAACCGATCGAGTGGGGTTCTGTTTATGTTCGGATTTATGTGCCGTTTACGTTAAGGGAGTTTTCGAGATCATCCCCGACTTGAATAAAGATTTATCGCCAACGGAAAAAGTTCGACCTGGAGAAGCACTACTGAAAAATGAGTTGGCTCGAGCAGCCACGAAGACGAAACTCTTTATTCTTGTTGCAAAAACATGTGGGTGATGCTGCGAAGGATGCAGTTTCGAAGAAAATATGTTCTTCTATAAACATAGTTTCGATTTTTAGCAAATAATGTGGATAATTTATTGAATGAAAATGGTTGGATCATTGATAAAACATATATAATATGTATACGTGATAACGATGGTCCATTATTTTGATTGGATGCTGTGAGAAGGGCAAGTGAAAGTTGCGATTTTAGTGAGTCTTCATATAATATACATTACATTACAGTACATTATATTCGCTATGAATATTCACCGTGTGAATGAAGTATTTCCATTGCAAAAAATGCTTCACAAAAACTCGGTTTTCTGTTTCGTGCCAAGAGTTACTTCACAAATCAATATCTAATGATGCTAAATTCGACATGTCATGATTATTGTTCCTATAGTTTCTAGTCGAGTAACCCAGCTACTCTCATATCTTTGATATGGGAGCTTTATTTAGGAGTGTTTCTTTCTTCGCCGCTTGGTGTCGCCGTCTCCATACCATTCTTGGGTGACGGCTCACTGCTATCAAATAGTGCGCTGTTGCTTTCATCAATTCAGACTTCGCCTCGGGTGGAGTTCTCAGGATCTCTACTAGGTTGACTACCTTGTACTGATGAGGGCCTATATGCCCGAAACCGGTCTACAGGTTGTCAGGCGTTTCTGTCTCGTTGGGAGCATGAACGCTTGTTCGAACAAAGAAATATTTGCATTTTTATTCATTTATATGAACTGATGCATAGACTACGAGTGGATATAATTCAATTTTCTGCGTGGTTTTTGCCAGGAAAGTATTTGTTTTCTGCTGTATATTCAGATCTTCCTATATAATGTTGTGAAGATGATTTTAATTTATTCCCCTCTTTTCAACACACCACCACCTAGAGTTTTTGGCTGTTTCCTTTCTAATTATTGTTCCTATGTTTGGATTTCAGGTATCCAGCACTCACGAATTCATTTCCCCATTTACTATAAATATTTTTATGGTCAATGCTCATCGGGAATCATGTCTATCATCGCACCACGAGCTATTACGAGCAGGCAGATCCGACATAATGTATACTAGCTTTCAACCAAACAGTTTTATTTCTTATTTGAGATACCATAAGCCAATTGTACATCTTTTAGGATGAAGTGGAATGATTGAAAGTACAAATAATCTGAGTATTGTCCTTGATTACATACACACTGAACTTAACGATGTTAATAATGCTAACAATACAAATAAAGTTCATTAGCATGTACGCCAATGCTGTGAAAACAAGAACAAATCATAAAATGCTATAATTAATATAAAAATTTGAAAAAACATTCACATATTCCAACGTTTTGAGTTTACACTTCTATCGGTAGTCCCCATGGCTGCTTATATATGTATATTTTAAGTATTTTTTAAAATTCAATCAGGGATTATTGGAGTAAGCGCAAGTAAACGAGGACTCTGTTAACTTTCAAGCTCTCTGAAAACTCTAAATTCTATCATCAGGAAAGCTACATGAATATACAACTGTTGGTTACAAACATGAGATAACTGAAAACTTTCAACTAACAATTGTATATTATATATATAAGCTTGAAACTTAACAGAGTCCTCGTTTACTTGCTGCTTTCCCCAATACTTATTCTCTAGACGAATCTCTAATTAGTCAGCAAATACTACCTTTATCGTATCATTGAAGATTAAGACATTATATATAAGAATATTTATCAACAATTTTTAACATCATAAACGTACCAAAACCTTAGTAAATCATAATACATTAGTTACCATAATTTACGTCAGTAACGAAAGCATAATACGTTAGATACCAAATAATATTCATTTATTTACAACCATATATTATGTAATGCTATCATTACTAACGTCATTGAAGGTTGGGAAGTGGCACATTACACACCTCTACTTCCCGCCCTCACTTCCCGCCCTCATTTCCCGCCCCCATTTCATCTATTCTAAATGAATTAATAAGTCCTAGTAGTACTTCTAGTGGGGTACAATCCATAAATTCTTCGTCGGAAGACATGTCTTTCAATTTATAATTCGCGAATTTAATATCCGACTATATCTGACATTTATTGACTTCATCTGACCTTTTTTCTGTATTGGTGACAATTGTATACCCCGTAGTCACGGTAACAATATATCTACTTGATTATTCTAAGAAAACCGCGTTCTTGGTCATTTATCGTTAAATGGTTGAATAATGGTTGTAAACAAGGTGGATATAGGATGGTGAAACAGCTCTTCAATTGTTTCTGCGAAAAACTTGTAGACCGTTTGAGAAGGTACTAATATTTCCACGACTTGAATGAAGATGGCAGTGAGATCGATTATCGAAGAAGATTTCTGTTGCTCATGTATTTGTGTGGTTCGCATCTGACAGATATGAGTTGAAATGACATCAAAACACATTATTTTCATGCAGTGAATCTGGAATGAATATCGATATTTTGACTCTTCTCAGTCATTTTTCATCTAGAACAGATGAAACTGATAAAAAGATGTCAGATGCACAGTTTCTGTTTTACCGACACAAGGTATGTCGCCATCTCTGATAACTTCGGGAAATATTACTACGGTATGAAATCAAGTAGGCAAAGGTCAGTTTATTCTAGTGCTTGTTAATAGAAAGCTGTTTCACCATCCTATATCCACCTTGGTTGTAAATAAAATAGTATACAAACTTCGGTAGGATGTTTCATTCCTGTCTCGAGATCATAGCTAACCTCGACGCTTTGCGTCTCGGTTAACTAACTAATCTCACGACAGGAATGAATCTATTTCCACCTCGGTGTGTAATATACTATTATTTTTATTTATTTTCGCATCGCCATTGTAAATGATTCGATAAAGCTTTGAATGTTACTCGATTATTAGCGATTTAACACCGTCTCGGACATTGCGGTTGACTCGGCTGCCGTCTCGTTATCAAGGAATGTGCTCGCATAATAATCTCGTTACATTAATAGCTATTCTCCTATTATCTTTCAATATAAGCAGATGAACCACTATCTTCCCTCACTAATTTTCATGAGTTCATTCAATTTCTTTATTATTTCGAACATATTTCCCGTCATGAAATATGAATAATCCAACGTGATTCATTTCAGCAAATTCAATATTTCCTACGATTGTGTGTCTACTCTGTGATTATCTACTCGAAATACAAAGTTTTTCATTAATTCACATGATTGTTATGGCATCACTCGCGTTGGATATTATGCTGATTGGAATCATTTCTGGTTGCTCTCGTGTCTGCAGAGTAAGCCTATCGATACCGCAAGGTAAATAGAAAAGGCGCCATTACGATTTTCCAGCATTGACGATGGATGAAAATCGCAATATCGGCAGGTTCATCAGTACTCACATAGTCACGCAATGGTTGGGGGGCCGTGTTATTAGGTTACATTGGTAGTGGTCTGCGATAATTAGGTATCGTTTATTATCACTACGCTGTTGAAATTGTCATCATATTCATTCGACCACGCAGAAAGTAGCGACAGAATTGACACGGGTTGAATAATTTCCATGATTAAATTCAATTTTATATTGTATCGAAGTCTGAATTTTCAAAACAAAAATGTCACTGTTGGAGCTGAATATTATGTTCGTATTTGAAAAAATACACGTAAGTTGAATGTCATTACGTACTGAATACAAGGTGAACCAGATAATGATGAACAGCATGGTAACGGTATGAGATACGAATTTGGTTAAATGAGACAGAAGTTGACCAATATAAGGACCTTTTACACAGTGAGAAAAAAATTACACCAGCTCACACCAGCAAACACCGACTGGTGTTCCCTGAGGTTCTTTTTGTATCAGTGTCAATGCTTTTCTTCACCACCTCCGGTGTTTTTTACTAAGTTAGCCTATTGAAATATAATTCATTTGATGATAAACTAGACTCAGAAGAATCTATGGACAATTCGGATGATGATGAACTGTTTCGGCTCATTTATCCTGATCATTGGCAGTGGGGCCTAGGCCAATTGATACTGATTTATATCAAAATCATCTGATATTTTATGCACAATATTGAATTCAGGTACGGTAGGAAGGACGTCAGTGGCAAAAGTTCTGAGGTTCCAAGATAGAACAGATGAGCGCATGAAATTCACACCATTCAGATGCCTACATACAATATTTTGATTAATTTATATCAAATCGGGTGTTTTCAGGATGCAACACTTAACGAATGATTATTGCCACCAAATTAGATGATTCATGCACCACCTCGATTCCATCGTGATATTACATGGTGTAACTTGGTGTTAATTTTATATAATAGGTGTTTTTCATGAATTAACGTGAATATTAGCACCATTGAGAATATTAGATTTCAACCATTTGGTGTTTCTTATGATTTTATGTTTCAGAATCGTTCTACTTCACCACATTTGTGTCATTTTTTACTACTGAGATCGGAATTAACACCACTTAACACTCAATTGTGAAATGTATAATAAAAATGATACAATTTTGATATTCAGGTGTTGTATTCGTCGGAGTTTGCTCTGAAATCCATTTGATTGTAATTACACCCAAGTTTTTTTCACTGTGTACGTGACTCTTGCAGACATTGGTTGAAAAAATTTCGCAATCTCATCATAACTTGGAGCCGTTATGAATCAATTGATTTCCCATTTTTCCCTACTTCAACACCCCTTATTATTGTAATGCAACATTTCTGGACCAATACATTGATTTTCAGTATATAATAACACTATCAAATATTCGCATATCATTCAGAAACACCTGGTGCATGAAATAATAGAAAATTACTCGAATCAAAACAAATCATGTCTCATATATAAGAGTGATTACATCGATTCAACTCCCAACTCCAAAGTTGCCGATAACTCTGACGTTTCGGTAATGTACTGAAAAATACATCGCAGTTATCGACGGCGCATTTTGAAAAATCTATTACGAAACTTGAGGCAACTTCTATATTATTCACCACACGACATTACTTTGGGGTTTTCTAAGTGATTAGGGTCGAAGTTAGGAAGTTGTTGCTGAGAAATTGCTTTCTCGACGAAAAGTTGAGGAGGAAATTATTGTCGACCGAAGTGAGCGCGAGGCTGACGTTATTAGAGATGGATTTCCGAATGCTGAGCTGACTTTCCGATTCAGGAAACTGTTGTTTTCATAATAAACTAATACTATTTCAGCATAATATTGCACACCAATGATAGAAGAATTAGATTACATGAAGATATTGGTGTTAGTGTTCGATTTCAAATTATAACTGTCACATATATATATATAAATCTTTTATTTATAGCCAAATTAGAATAAGAATCAGAATTATATATTTACCACTTTGGTACATTTAGTACATATGGCATGTCAAATGTATATAAATACAAATAAGAATATGTACAAATACACACAATTAAAATAATATAGGTGAAAAAATAAAATATATACAGAGTGGCCACTTCTTTAATGGGATTGTATTGGTAACTTTTAAACCATAAGAATTAGAAGGTCGGTCAAATGGATAAAAAGTTGCATTCATAGAACCATTGTCAAGCAGTTCAAACAAATCGAGATTATCAGGGCCGGTTATTGAGATATCATAAGAAAAGTAAATTCTGTCATTTTGATTTTTCTTTTTTTCACTTTATTTCGAATGTTATCAAAAAATGTCACAGGAGTTTTTTATTCGACAGTAAATTATCCTCATTTTGACATAATCAGATTTTGTATCCAACGTTTCGTACGCTCTGGGCCACCCTCAACCTCATTTTTTTCAATACGGACCTGCATATTTTATGACACTTTTCGAAATAACTTTAAACGCTGAATTTAATGACATATCATAAAATGTAATTCAAAGTTGATTTTCAGGTGATTTTGATAATTTGGATAAGGAAATATTAAACTATTACCAGTAAAATTTAAATTTTTTTTAATTCCAGCTGTGATTGAAAAAATATAACATAGAATAAAGTATAGAATGCATTGGATTTGGTTGAAAATCAACATTATTCGACGAAGATTGTCTTCTTCAAGAATTCATCCACATTTCAGTTCACGCAACCCATGATCAAAACACTCTGTAATTCAGTTTCAAATACTACGTCAATATGAAACATGACTCTTGCCATTCAAAAAAATGCAATAAAAAATACAGGTCCGTATTAGAAAATTAAAAGTTGAGGGTGGCCCAATTCATACGATATCCTGTATATAATTTTTATTCAGATATTTGGAAAGGCTACAAAAAGTTGCTATAGCAAAGTGGCAAAATTAAAAAAAAATCTTCGTAAAATAAAAAGATATAGGCAAAAGATGAATTTCGAAATTTTCGATTTTTCCTGTATAACTCCAGAACTGAAGAAGCTAGGTCAGATTTTTTTCATCCATATAATTAACCTCTGAAATACACTTTGCCTCCATTTAACCAACCCTCTATCTCTTACCGTTATCGAAATCCCCATGCATAGACTCGAATTTGAATAGCCCTGTATATAAATGGAAGGGAAGTCGTTGCTGACCAGTTAGAGACGAAACTAGTAAATATTGGGGCATCCAACAAAGGTACAAGGAAACTCTCTAAAGCCAATCCAAAGACTAATACATAGAGTTTGTCAATCACATAAAAAAATTATGGAAATAGAAAATTAAAATCATAAATATAGGTAACCAAAAATACATCAAGACACTTAAAAAAACACATTAAAACCAATTCAGTACAAGAATTTTCCTAAAAACAAAATCAATCCATGAGTTAGTGAGATAACACAAATACTTTCTCACTATCATCTGGTCGTTAAAAAACTTCTTAACTTAACTCTGAACGATCCAAGAGATGCACTATTTCTTATTTCATTTGGCAATTCATTGTATTCACTCAAACCTTTAGAAAATACATTATTCTTGGTCGACCTTTTTGAAAATTGTGGCACATGGAAATTTTGCCGTCCTCTAGTATTATGTTCATGTATGTCTGTGTTGTAGAGTATCTTATCCTGCAAATATTTAGGAGTAAAACCATGTTTCAATTCATGAATGAAGATCATTTTTATTTTAATTCAACATAATTTTCTACTGTAAGCCATCCTAATACCACTAGCATTTCTCTGATTGGTGTGAATCTGGAACATTTCGAAATAATTCTCATACTCCTGTTTTGTAATTTTTGTAGACGATTTTTTTCATTCTGGTTGAGGAGATATAAAACTGTTGAACAGTAATTAGAATCAGGTAGTATGCAAGTATTATAAATTGTGAGCTTTGCCCATTGACTAATACATTTACATCTACTCAAATAATTCACTTTATATGCTATATTCTTTGATATGTAATTACAATGTTCTTTAAATTTTAAATTTCTATCTATAATGACTTCTAAATATTTATATTTTGTGACTTCTTCTATGATTTCCTCGCCAATACTTTTTTATCAGGGACACACGTTTTTATGTTTTTGTACCATTTCCAATAAGCATCCACTTGGTTTTTTCACATTAACTTTCAACAAGTTAGCACAGCAATATTTGTAAACAATTTCTAAATTATTATTAATATTTATGAAGCAGTCGTTAATTTTTTCATTCAAGTTCAACTAGGTACTTTTTCGTGTATTGAAGTGAATCACCTTGTACTTTTCGTTCTGTCGTAGAAAATGTTCATATATCATGTGATAAACATGTGTAGCGTGATAAGGTGACATAATGGTAGATATTCTATTACATGATACTTGCATGCATGATGGTAAATTCTGAACAAAAATTGTCGTGAAAATAAATATATTTTTATTTGTTGTATAAAAATCGTCAGTAAGTCAAATCAAAAATATAAAATCTATCAGATATCTGTTCAGATTCATTTCATTTCAGTTGTAGTACAAAAACAGATACGCAGAAACCTCCATACAATCTTTTTCTGCAGGCATACCCAAGGGATCCATGCAAAAGTATCTTATTAATGTTGACATGGATTGCATGTTCATAACTCCGAAGCAAGTGTTTTCGTTTTGAAGTTGGTTGCGTTTCGAGCATATGAAATAATTTAATAACTATCAGACATGCAAAACTTGTTTTCACGAAACACAGTATGAGTTGGATATAGTCATGAATTCCTCTAATGGATTAGCTGGTGACAAAATTTGAATTCCTACTCATTCGAGTTATTGTCGTGCAGGGAATTGCTTTCACAACCGAATACGGAGAAGGGAAACATAAAGAACTAATCTTCATAAAAACGAAAATAGAAATTCGATACAAACGAATGTCTGGGATTCTTCAATAGGTCGTACAAACCTTTTGAATCATACTCAACAGATTCTTGAATTATGTATTTGATTGTACTGAATATTATAGTGTTCGTTTATTCGGCTATCATATAGGCAGCGTGATAAATATTTCGAACTTATTTTGTGTGTACGAGTAGGTTTCAATCTTGTAGTCACTCGTGTAAATATTGTTACTGATGCGTAAAGTGAACGACGACCGAGTTTTGAACTGTTAACTAACTTAGTTGCACGAACACGAACACTTAATACATTATAATTCATAACAACTATATATTTCGTAGATTATGTACGATGTTTATCTAATGCGACTTCATATTCGACTGACTGTTGCAGTAATCAACGATCTCATCTTGTCTTGCTGAGTAACAATTTCTTCTTCTGGTTCCTTGAAGACGAAAGTCTCTGGATCTCCGCCGGTGTCGATCAGGTACTTTTTGAGACGAGAAGCTGAAGTATTGCTTACTTCACTCTTCTCCAACTCACGTTTCGAGTACGCTACCTTCAATTCAATAGGTGTCTTCTTTTTTTCACAGATCAGTGACAAAAGTTCGACGAAATTCACGAATCCCACTTCTGACACCAATTGTTACGTTGATTCGTGGTTGAAGTGAACATCGACTGAGTTTTCAACTGATAATTTATTCGCACAAAAATGTTTTATTTCGAAGGTAATGTTTGAATTTTACCTAATGCGACTGACTGGTGTTTCCAAAAATGCAATTGTGTTCACCATAAACTCATCATAAGCCGAAATTGTGGAATTCGAACATTCTGCATTAGTAAATCTAACTGTAACTACCTGATAAGTTATATGAACTAGGTCCTGTTTGGTGGAATGATAAAAAATCACTCTCTATCTACTGTTCCAAATGTTGTGGAAATTATCAGCAAAAAAATAGGAGAAGAAACTGACTCGTTGGAGATCGATAGCAACATATCTCATCTAAATCTGACCAAACTTCCCCGCATATTGAGAGCTCACGTAAAATTATGGTTTGTTTGTGTTTATCAAAATTTTCATCAGTCCTTCGATTCTCTTTTATCTTCTTGCGCGTTCTTCAAGGTGATTTATTTTCGGTATATCTCCAGCCTGTCCAATAATTTCGTTCAAAGAAGGCGGTACGGAATATGCCCTCCAAATATACGAGGTCATTCTGAACGGTTCCTCTTTCCATTATTCTTACAAACCAATAAACTCTGGGGAATCGATTCCATCTGCTCCAGATTGTCCAAACTGTATTTCTTGTTTTATGCGGGTCACTTCTTGTGTGTCTCTTTTTGCAAGAAGATGAGAAAATTCCAGTGAAATTGAATGAGTTCATTCAAATGGATGCATATCATTGAAAATAATTGAAATCATTGATCATGTTATTCTTCTATTCTATTATTATTGATTGCTCGCTATGCTGCTGCTGCTTGTAAATCTATATCTATGGTGTGGGACATTTAGGATAATTTTAATAGTCGATACATCTAGCAGCAAAGATTTCTCAGCTTGAGATAAATAAAAAGTTAATAAAAGTGTGATTAGAGATCTATTATATGAATATACCTACCTATCACCGATTAAGAAGAAACAAAACAAGACTTTTATTGAAATAATTGAATATTCGAATCTTTTCTGAGATGATGAGATACCATGATCAATTCTTACAAGGATCTTGTAAACAGTACGATATGCCCTGAAATTCAGATTGGAAACGTGGGACTGCTACATTGTGATTACTGCTACATCAGATAAAAAGATGAGGATATGATTGATATGAATACAATGAGAATTAGCACCACTCTATACTAAATTGCTAACAAAATACATAATCTATGTGTTACGACTCTGAAAACTCTCACATTCATCAGACATCGTTTGAACCCGACAAATCTCATGTATACAAACTAGGCCAGCCTTTATAACATTCTCTTCCACATATATGTGAAGCGTATCTTGGCTTCTGATGTACATAAAGGGATCTGAAATCCTACGCCGCCTTTGTAATAATAATCTGCTCTGTCTCCGGCATTGGCTCTACTTCTTCTCTCGACTCCTTGAAGAGTCCTTCTGTGAGTTTCGTGAGGAGATTCGTCGTACTTCTAATTAGGATTGAGAACAACAAAGGCAATCCGTATTTTCATCTTACATTTCCGTGAAGATGTCAATATGAAATAGGTTTAGTTGAAGGGAATGATGATAACTCATGACGTTGTTTTGATACATCTAATATAAAAGTGATCCACTCATGAAGTAAACATTCCACCGATTGGCGTCTCCACTTTACTTTTTTTTTATCTTTTTCCATCATGCTGAGTTTTTGTTGAATTGAACTCCACAAGATTATCGAATCCACATTTCAAAATTCCACTTGAATCTTCATCACCAGTATCAACCTCCAGTATCCGCCTTGAACCTCTGGTTTCCCTATATATAGATGACAAATAATACCTCTATATAGATGAGAAAGCAGTATGAAGTGTACTGTCATCCGCAAAGCTGTGAATAGGACAGGAGATTACATTCAACGGGTCGTTTACTTCTGAATCAATGAATATTTTTCGTCATACCAAGTAAACAATACAGGAGTACCCCAAGGGAGTGTTCTTGGTCCCCTCTTATTTATATTATATTTGAATGATATTAATTTGTTCATTGACTGTGAATTCATAAACCTATTCGCAGATGATACTCTACTGGCCTGCAGTGGAACTGACTTAGATCAGGTTATAGAAAAAATGACTAGAGTACTACAGGATGTTGAACTATATCTAAAAACCAATAAAATGAAATTGAACGTAACAAAGCTATGAAATAAATTCAAATATAACAAAATAAATATAGAAAACATTAATCTAACATTAGAAAATGAACGTATTGAAATAGTTACATCAATTAAATATCTAGGTTTTCAATTGGATAATTGCTTAACATTTGATGATCATTTTGAATATATAAAAAAGAAAATATCAAAAAAACTATATTTCTTCACTAAAATTGCCAATAACTTGTCCACCGATACAAAAATCACAATCTATATAACCCTAGTTCAACCACACTTTGAATACTGTGCTTCCATTTTATTCTCTTTCAACTTAAATAAAGTGCAGCAATTGCAAAGATTACAGAACCGAGGAATGAGAATAATTTTGAAATGTAGTAGGTCTACTCCAATTTACGTAATGTTATCCACTCTACATTGGCTTTCAGTATCTCAAAGATTGTACTACTGTTCTATGATTTTTATTTATAAAATGCTGAATTCAATGACCCCAACATATCTGCAAACTACAATTACCTTCAATAAAGAAATTCATAATTATATAACTCGAAACAGCAACAATCTTCATATAAGTCGAAAAAACTACAGAAGTTCAATGAGCACCATATTTCATAAGGGCTTTGTCCAATTTAATGATTTGCCCTTTACATTGAAATCCATCTCATTATTTCAAAAATTCAGGATAGAATTGCTGAAATATATTCATGAAGAACGTGATTCGATTCAATTTTATTTCATTTATAGATATTGTCGTGTTTGTTGATGTATATATACTTGCCTTTGTGTATATGTCTGTGTATATTCATATTATTCATGTACTTAATTAATTTTAACTGTTTGTATGATCTTAGTTACGTAAAATTGTTATATTTATATTTTAAACCTGTGTATTAGGATTCCTATTTCAAATTCAAATAAATAATAAATATTGAAGGAACGAAGTTGGTGCGAAAACAGATCCATGTGGATACGACATCGACTACATACAGTGTCCCATTCAAAAGATTTTTAGTGAATAAAGCCTTTTGGTAGATACTCGTATTCACCACGATCTAAAAATCAATCGAAGACATTTTTGGTATTATATTCAAGTGATCCACACTTCCCAGTGCTAATTCATGCTCCAATCTCCTCATTGACCAAAAAATTATCATGTACAAGAATTATAGATACATCTAGTGCATTACCATCAATAGTGGGGGTAACACAAGGCCGTGTTCTGGACCCATTATCATTCATTCCATACATATATCGAAGATAGTGATTATAACATGAATATAAAAAATATTTGATTCGTTTATATCATGTGCTATCCAAAATAATTGAAAGTTGAACTAACTAATGGATCATGCCAAAATATATGAACTAACGCAAATATCGCTTCAACTGGAGAAGTGACTTGTGAAGACAAGGACACCTGAAGAACGTCTCAAAGTTACAAAGGAAACTTGATGGGAGATTTCATATTTTCCGCTGAAAATGTTGCGATACTTTCTCAACTTTCAACTTTCAAGAAACTTTATGTCCTATACACAGCTTCGCGGATGATATAGTACCCTCCATACCGTTTTCTCTTCCAGGGCCCCTGTATCGACCCGTCAAATCAGAAATGAACAAGGAAGAAATGTTAACAAAATAAATATGGACTTGGCAACAATTCTCGAGTGGGGATCTAATAACCTGGCAGAATTCAATGCAAACCAAACACAAGCATGTATTTTCTCTAGAAATGCCGATCTCACTGTGCCCAACATAATTCTTCAGGAGTAACCATACCATTGAAGTCATCCATTTCGATGCTGGGCGTTACTATCAGCAATAACCTTTCTTGGGAAATTCACGTGACGTCCATTGCCAAAAGTGCATCCCAAAAACTTGGATTCTTATTTCGAGCCAAGAGCTATTTCACTCCCAGTCAGCTGCTTATGAGGCACAGATTCGACCTGTCGTGGAATACTGTTCCCATATTTGGAGTGCGGCACCTAAACATATCCTGAAACTATTGGATTCTGTTCAGAAAAGGGCAATTCTTCTCGTCGGTGACGCCTTGCTTACAAACTCGCTCACTTCTCTGGAACTCCGTAGAAAAGTTGGCGATTCATCTCTATTTTATAGATATTTTCATGGGCGATGCTCTCCTGATATATCAACAATCCTTCCTCTATAAGCAGTCTCTTCGAGATTAACCCGTCAAGTTCAGTTCTCACACCCTGTCGTGGTCACTTTAGAGACCTGCAGAACGTCCCTTTCCAAAGACTCGTTCATCCAACGAACATCGAGACTTTGGAAGTCACTGCCTAGGAAGGTGTTCCCCGAGGCACACCATCCCTAGAAATTTAAGAAGAACACCAACTCCTACCTTCTTTCCCTTGGTTCTCTGAACATTACAGGATAACCCTTTTCGTGAGAACCAGATCATAAAAAAACAAGTCACCTTTTTCTAGATATCAAACGATACAATTCATTTCAGTCAATGATATGAATATATTCACCGATTTCGCATCTTTTTGAAGCCAACTGGTCAGCCAGAAACGTTGCACTTAATCACTTCAGTTTGGTCGAATAAATCAAATTATCGTCCTGGTGAAGTTCAGATCCGAATTAAATTCAGCTGAAAGCATTCCAAACACCATAAATTCGTTTAGCCGTTTAACCCCATCGGACCAGAGGAGTCCCTATATGAGGGCGCAGGGCCATCAGGCTGATTCTGTTTACAGACAGTTTCGCCTGTCCGGCACAGATAAGGGCAGTAAACGGCAGAGTTCGGCAATTCGCAGGGATATTTTGATGGCATTTTTAGATAAGAGCGAAAGCCTGACAAATACCGAGCTCATTCAATTCCAAATAAATTCCGGGGGCCACGGAGTATTCGTAAAGATTGTGGCGGCAGCAGCAGTGCGAAGGGCTGATAACAGACTGAAACATATTGTTGGAATGGACCGAGTTCGCTTTTCGGCTGGATTTATTGTAATGCTGGTTTGTAACGAGAAGAGTTGCGAGAGTCCGATAAAATTCATTCTCACAGTTTTCTTCAACTATATTATACTGTTTATGGAATAGCTATCCAAGGAATATACATATAAAGGATGAGTCAGTTTTTATAGGAGGACTTCAGCATCTTAGAGAAAATAGTTTTTTCAAATTATTGAATTGTAATTTGGTAAAACTATTAGACTTCAAAAACTCAATATATGAGGGTTAAAATCACCACACAAAAAGTGAGTCTAGTTACAAAATAAAGAATTATCAAAAATGTCAAAGTAAGTGTTTATTCGATACAAGACATATACATACAAGGAAGCAAAAAGTATTGAAAGATATAATCTGAGTCGACATTTCATTCAAAGCAGCAAAAGAAGGTAATAAGTGTACCAGATTCCAATTCATATTTTGAAAGTCCGAAACTCCTACACATGTTCACATAAGATTTTCGTCTTGACATCAAATCAAATCAAAACTGTGCTTTATTGTCCAAGAATTATATTCTCATTGACTAAGCTTCTATAATATGGGTAGTGGAAAGATCCACTTGGTCTAGGTACAAACAAAAGTGTATATAGATCAAGAATACAACTAAAATCACAAACAAATTGATTAAAACATCAGACTAACGTAACAAAAAATGTCTCCTTTAAGATGAAGCCTTGCTACAAAAAAGTGACTCACCTTGTAGATTGCTTCAAATGTGATCAGTGCTTGGGATATTGATGGAAACATTTACTTCATATCTGGGGTGAGGCATCGGAATGGACAGATATCGATTGAATCAAAATAACATTTTTGCGAAATGAATTAACTATTCGAATTATATTGGTTAGGTGGTTTTGCGAATTGTATGAAAAAGTTTACTTCTCTTGATTCTTACAGCCGTTTTTATTGTGCATGGTTAACGCGTGGTTATGAGATCTGAGCCAATTTGTCAATAGTGTCCACAACTTGCATTGAGGGCTATCTGATAGATTAATGTTACTCTATGTTTCAACATAAATTTGGAGTCAATATTTCAACATGTAAAAATGCTTCAACATTCAGCAATGATTATATTTAATATGAGCCGCTCTACAGAATTTTGATCCTAATTGCTTCGTTGCGGATTTGTGAATATTTTCCCTTCGGGATAATCAAGGAAATTCGCCTATTAACTGCGAAGACTACGTACAAAACTAATTACATACACATATTCCGTGAACCTAACAACGTGACTAACGGTGGATTTATGCAGAGGTTTTAAGTCTTAAGTTTCAAGTCGTAAGTTTTAAGTCGTAAGGAAAAATCGACCATTTATGCAAGAAGTTTTAAGGACTGTCAATGGTGTCAATCCTGTTATTTTGTGTGCTTATTTTTCTCATTTCCTTCGATTCAATCCAAATTTGCACACTGAATCCTATTTTTATTTATGTCTATTTGCTTTACATGTATTCAACTCCTGCTGTTTGTTACGATACCCTTTTGGAAATTCAGACGCATGCGCAAATCGATCGAGTTTTAAGTCGCAAGTCGTAAGAGATAAATGTTGGCCAACTTTTCTTAGGACTCAAAACTTATGACAGCTGTATAAATGGTAACATTGAAAACCAATGGATGAACTTCTTATGACTTATTACTTAAAAGTTGAGACTTGAAACTTACGACTTAAAACCTCTGCATAAATCCACCAAAAATTCGCTTCAGAATGGGATGAGATCTTGAATAATATCTTGAATTTGTTCACTCATTATCGAATTCGACTTTGACAACTAATCAAATATCGGGAGAATAATATTGCAGAATGACGATGCGACATGTTATTTTCATCGGTTTTCAATAGCTTTTCTATAGTCTGAATAACCACTCAGAGTTTCAAAGCGCAAACACTACAGCCATTTAGCTTATTGTGTCACCAGGTTCACCATTGTTTTTCTCGGAAAGACTGGTACACATAAAAATTAAGATATATTGTATATAATTGAGTCCAGTCTACACATTCACTACATTTCTCATCCAATAACTACTCATGATCTCCATAGCATATTGTTTACATGTTCAGGAGTTCAGCTACTGAACGAACGCTGAAATCGCTAGCTTCTATCAACGGGAGAGTGCATGAGCTCACACAAAATCACTGGCCTCTCTCATCATCAATATTCATTGAAAATCATGTTTATCATTCAACTACGAAGGGTTTTGGGCAGGCTGGCTAAACGAGGTCAGACTGGCTACCCTTGTGCAGAGGGGTTCTTCCTGATGTCTACAACCAACTGGGCTGGTGATCGGGTGCGTTGAAGGGCCCGAGTTCGAATCTCGGCGCAGCTATTGGAAATTGTATTTCAGTAGCATCGTTCAGCGGGAGGAGATAGGTGACCAACCGAACATTCTGGGTACCTAGATTTCAATCCTTCGGACACTCAACGATAACCAGCCGAGTAGTGCTTCGGATGACACTTAAAAAACTAAGGTCCCCCGTCTTCCTTACACACATAAAAATAATTACTTGATTTGATTTGATATGCTTTGATTCAAGAGTATGGCTTGTTTATATATACTGGAATAAATGTCTGCTCAATTCAAGACTATTATGTTTCCAACTAAATACACTCATACCAATGTTATAGATTTCTTGAATCGTAAATGAATGGAGTTCTTCGTGAGAATAATACAATATTTCAGATTGATAACACAATATATTCAAATCAAGACAATCATAATCTCTCAATGACTCGCATTTTTCTTGAACAAAAAGAATCAGATTTTCAGTTTTAGCTGTAGATTGTTTTGTATCAAGAATTTCATCAAATAAGAGGAATTATATCGATTTATTGTAATGAGAATAATCCTCAACTTCCGTTCTCTTATTGGGGCTCTCATCAATCATATCATCACTTGCAGACCTTCTTCTTGACAACCTTTCCCCCTATTCGTAGAGAATATTTCTTGTCCACCAGTTTACCTCGCAATAAAGTTGTATTCCTCTGGTTTCAAACTACTGATAAATATAAAATATATCATTCACAACTCCATGTAAGTACAATGTGAGAGATAATCTGACTCAGCACAATATATATTTCTTCAAATCTGGGTTCACATTCTTACTACTGAATTCATTTTCCTTGGATCGAAATTAGGTAAAAAAATGTAAAAATATGTTAGGTATAATATGCAGTATCAAAATACCTAAGATGTCTACAAGTTCAAGAAGCTCTTTTCCACTGTTCAATCAGTGTTTGGACAAATTTAAACGTTCATCCGCACATAGGTACCTAACCCCAATTTTCACTCACTATGCCGATCCTGGTTATTCAAGTTTTTCACGAATTATCAGTTTTCGAGATGATATAGCTACGTTAATTGATTGGATACACAATAATACCTACCCAAGAATGAACGTCGATAAGATATAGGCTTGTAACTTACCCCTAAAAGTGGTAATTATATCCTCAGATATCTCCTAAGACCTTAGTTTTTCTTTCATGGCAAGCCAATATTTCTATGCCAATAAAATAGGTTGAACTGGTTGAACAATGATGGATGCACGACAAGAGCACCGAAACAACACACTCACACCGTTTGACAACATTCTCGGCTCGAAGGGATCGCAATTATATTCAAGAAAATGTTATGGTCAATCCAAAGAAACTTTCTCAGAGATTTACTCATTCAGAGATTAAATGTTGAATGTTATTTTGAAAGAAGACATTCCGTGATATATTTTTCAATAACTTAATTATTTTTTCTGGATACTTTGAATTTCATGAATCGAGAACATTTTGTTATACCAAATGAATATTCCAGTGAAATAATTTTCTACAATTGACATATTCAATAAATTCATTTCAAATAAATTATTTCAGAAGAAGAATGCGCTTTTTCAAAACAAGAATTGGACAAATATATCGTTTTCATTTGAGAATTTCTTTTTATGTGTGTATTCATGCAAGTCTCAATGAGACTTCGAAGGTTGCTCTGCAACTAAGTTGGCGGTTTAAAACACTTTTCAAACACTTCAAGTTTTTCAGAAAGATTACGATACCTATACTTCTAATATTTCTTCGCTAGCTAGTAAGGTATCTCACGAACATTATCAGTTTTCATGTGGTCGAAAAATGGATGGAAAAGTTCTCGCGTGAATGTCCAGATTGACACTCCCGAAGGAGTTAGTCCCAAGAAAATCCAATTGTGACAATCATAAGCAGGACTGGATAGAAGGAGCTGTGATCTTCAGGCCCTTCATTTGCACCAAAAACCCCGAGAGTGTAGATTATGTATCCTGATTACCATCATGAACGTCCGATACGTTACTTTTTGATGTCGCAATAAACGTCCATCAACTCCTCGAGACGAGGATGATGAAAGTTCACGGAAAAATTAACATTTCTTGGCAGAAACTCGGCCGTAGGACAAAAAGAAGGTTCTGCGAAGTTGCAGGTTGTAAATCTGGTAGTATAACTGTTCCTCAGGGAGCACTAAGATAGAAAATATAGGGCGATAGGCGTGGGCGGTGAAACGACCAGAGATGCGGATAAATAATTCGCGTCGGAACCAGAAGGAGATGCTTCGAATTGCGTTGGCCTGGCAATTTTTGGAGGAAGTTTGAATTTCTCGAACATCGTGATATCCTCAATGTCCAAATTCATAAATATCATTTGGTCGATTGTTACACTCCATCTACGAAGTCGAAAGTAATGAATGAGATTTGAAACTTTTTTGAAGTTGTAATAGCATCTATTACTACAACTTATACTTTTTCATCCACAACTATCACTTGTAATCTCTCTAGCAGCAAAATTATTACCGATAATTATTTTCAAGGTCATGAATGTAAGTTCGTCTTCGACTCAGGATAATTTTCTATCAACAAGAACATGAGTGAAACAGAGAAAAAAATTAAAGGTCATTAATTCTGCTTCGTGGGAAATTCGGTAAGAAAATTTCATAAATTGGAGTTGCCTTAAATATGATGAGAAGATGAACCATTCGACCTATTGTGCTTAGTAACCAAGATTTCAATAGATACTAAAATTTCAGGAACATTTAAGACAGTAGATAGTCCGTTTGCAATCATAACATCTAATATCACGTATCTATCCAGTTTTTATTCTGAGTGACTTTTGTCAATAGATATAAGGCGCTTCATTTTTGAAAATTGTCACTTATTGATCCCGTCAATATGAACTAACAAAATTATCGCATGTAATACAACAAGTGTATTGATGATTATCGAAACACTAATTCCTTGCTTTGGGAAACCACACTTGCGCTGTGCGCTCGTGTAGTTTCCAAGCAACATGATTTGTTTCGAAAAAGAGAAGGACTTTTCGATAATCATCAATAACACAAGTTGTATTTGTTCAGATTATTTCATGAATAAAATCGAAGCCTTTTTGATGATTTCCTATTTTAGTTCCAGTTTATGGAATTAGATATTTTGATTATGCATTGTAGTTCGACACAAAAAGATTCGTTATGCAACCAACAATACATGTATGCCATTGTATGATGTAGGCAAGATTGCCTATGTACTAGGTACTACTGAGCTAACTTCATTTTGATTGTTGTCACAATTTGTGTGGTTAGGTTACAATAGATTAATTATCCAGAATTTGTGGGAAATAAAGTTGATACATACTGATAGTGTTTGTTAATAATGGTTCAGCCGAAAATTTGGTGTAGTGGCATTCATTTATTTACCAGGGAATCGGAAAATAATATGACAGATTGCAACTGGTGAGTCGTTGTTTAATTAAACTATACCCTACTGCCTACGAATCAGAAAACGAAATACAGAAACGATAACACAGCATGTAGGTATCCAATAGCCAATCAGGAGCCGAAATACAAAATCGAAAACATGGTGTTGTTGCTTATCAACACAATCATTTCAACCAATCAAAAACGTGTATTTTAGCATGAATGAAATAATCACGGTAATCGCCCGCTGCTATGAGCAACGTATACAAAAAGGAGCCTTCTAATTGGTTGAAAATGAATTTATGAAATTTTCAAGTGAATCATCCATCATTGCTTAGTCAATTTTCAATAGTTAATGACAGTCACTGCTGTGATAGATGGAGTGATAATGACACTCAATGACAGTAATATTGAGTATTCGCATATTATTTTCATAAATTCTCATGATAACTGAATAAGATTGAAAACACTGGTTGATTATTGTGTGCGCACGACTTTTGAACTTCCAAAATTATTTAGATAATTTGATAGTTGTAGATAAAGTATAGTATTCTACTCGCGCATAATAGCTATCACCCGCACAAATCGTTGCAGCATTCTCCTTCGGCTCGTACTGCAATTTTCATCCTGGTGGGTAATCAAATAATAAATAAATAATAATCTATTAGGTTACCTACTTTCACAAAATTTTGTTGATTATACATTGTGTCCATTGTGTCCAAGATAAGAATGAACAGCATGGGGATATCGGAAACGGTAAGTGATACGGGGTCGATTGAATTAGAGAAAAGTAGCGCATTCATGTGCCTAATAATATTACATTTAGAAAGTTTCAATATTCCAAGTAGTTTCGGAGATATCCGAGAAAAACCGAAATTTGAGAATTTCGTTTTTATTTTCTCCTAGCTTTATTTTCAAAGGAAATGTGAAACAAATAGCACTTCGCCATGGCCACTTTTCAAGGACTACACGATAACATAAGCAGAATTTTTCTGCGACGTTTCGTCTTTTAGAAAACATCATCAACTTTGTATTTTTATATGGGCCGAAACTAAAGTATACCCTGTATACGACTCCATTTCTCATTGTTAATACAGCAATGTATCACACAATATGATTTCAGAAGCATTTCTCGCGCAAAATATAATTTAGTGATTACTTAATTTGTTTTCGCCTCTCTGGATACTTATTAAAGTACGCACGTTCAGCATCAACACAATTTCTTTGACACAAAATGTAACATGACAACATATCAAATTTTTCAGTATTCGAAAAGCTGCAGTTTTCCATTTTTAACACAAATTAGGTAGGTAACGAGATGTAAGAGTAGAAACGGTAATATGTCAGAAATTCTACCAAACTACAGTATTATTATGACAACAGAACATAATGTGGTCATTTTTTCCAGCACCTACTATCTAAAACTGAAGAAAAACAAATTAAGTAATCACTAAATTACATTTTTCGCGAGAAATGGTTCCGAAATCATATTGTGTAATACATTGCTGTATTCACAATGAAAAATGGAGTCGTATACAGGGTATACTTTAGTTTCGGCCTATATAAAAATACAAAGTTGATGATGTTTTCTAAAAGACGAAACGTAGCAGAAAAATTCTGCTTATGTTATCGTGTAGTCCTTAAAAAGTGGCCATGACGAAGTGCTATTTGTTTTACATTTCCTTTGAAAATAAAGGTAGGAGAAAATAAAAACGAAATTCTCAAATTTCGGTTTTTCTCGGATATCTCCGAAACTACTTGGAATATTAAAACTTTCTAAATGTCATATTATTAGGCACATAAATGCGCTACTTTTCTCTAATTTAATCGACCCCGTATCACTTACCGTTTCCGATATCCCCATGCTGTTCATTCTTATCTTGGACACAGTGTATAATAAACGTTATCATTATAACCTGATTTATTGGTATTTTGTCTGTATAACCTTCGAAAACATAAATGCAACTTTCCTTCATTTTCTTTCTCAGCATGAATATTTTCAATTCTACTCAGGATTCCAATTTCTTCCTTAGATTTATCTAGAGAAATAATTGATGATGTTCTCTTCACAGCTATTTTACAGCTATTTCTGAACTTCCATCAGTTTCCTCGAGCACGACATGTAAATCAAGGCGTTGAGTGACTTCATTTCATGTCTTTAAAATGTTTTCAAAAAAAACCTCTTGCTGAATCAGTTATATAGTAAGATTTCTTAGAACCATTGATTAATGATTTTCTTCTTCTACAAAGAATGTTTAGTCGACAGTTTTTTTCCAATTAGAGAGAACTCATTAACTCGAGGCTTGTTGACTGGAAACGAATTGAATATCTCAGACATGAATTCGTAGGGAAAAACCGGGGGTAGCATCTATAATTAATTCACAGGCGGTACCCATCTTTTCTCTGGGTTGACATCAGAAATATACTCTACAAAACAAAGATATATTATATTCCATTTAATTAGAATATGAAGTGTTATTACAACCAAATATCCCATTAGTTTCGGACTAGTTTGATCAACAGGTTGATCCAACGAAAAATTATACTTCCATGATGATTATAATTCATAATGAAAATTAATTCTATTCTGTTTGGTCAAAAGTATATAGAAGTGAAATTAGTTATTACCTTCTGGAATACAAAAAGACGAAAATTGGGTTTATCATAAACTGAACGTAAAATCTCCCAGTATTGATTTCATCCAATGAATTCGAATGTTTTCATGATGCGACAGAAAAATCGCATCAATCATTCTACTACGTATATTCTTTCATTCATTTGTTATCATTAATCTCGATTTAGCAGAGAGTGGAGTCTACAATCCAGCATTTTAGCATAAGGCATTGGGTACGAATTCAATAATTCACTATTGCGATCTCTGCTGTCAATGCAATGTGTCCGAAGATTTATTATTAATACCAAAGTCGAACTAAAATCAAAGGCCCATATAAAAGTCACATCCGACTTGAAAATGAAATATTCATCCATGAATAATAGATTCATCAAAACGTAAACAAAGCTGCTTGTATATTATGTTGATGCCAATGCAAACACGTTTTTTGATTCCTTCCAGCAGGAGTTTTCTGCTATAGAGCTCATTCACTGTTCAGCCATTCTGGAAATAAGTTTTTTTCGCTTTAGGCGCATATCCGAATTCTTTTTGATGCATGAAATGTGGCTGGTTCTTCATGCTATAACATTAATTCCTAAGAAATACGTTGTAAAAGAAAACGAATATTCGAAACATAGTATCAGTATCCGACAACACAATAAAAATCATCAATGAGAACTAATATTTCATATTCAACGGAGCTGGTTTTCAAAAGAGACATTGATTGAAAAAAAAACATACGATGATGATGATCATATATCACTGAACAATTATTTATGGGGTCTACCTGTTGATCATTTTCTCTGATGTTACCGTTTTGAGTGAATCTGTTCAATTTCAATTATCTCTATCATGGTGTAAGTAGGTAGACCATGAGCATTTGAATAATTTTCTTCAGAATTTCGAATAAAAAATTAACGAATTTCATTATTCAGATAATCGGAACTACCTGATTGAAAATGTTGAAAGAAACCGTCGAAATCACTATTACCTCTAATTGGCATTAGCCCTCTAGCAAACCTCCTAAGGATTCTAATAGTACATTATATATACGTAGGAACTGAAGTGGTATTTCAAATCCCGAGACAAAAAGTTTATAGCCCGACCCAAGGTGGATATAGATATGGTGGAACGAGTCCCATTTGAAGGCACTAGAAATATTTGTTGACTTATGCCTACTTGATTTTGTTTAATTTCAATCATAGTTTCAAACACTAGTAATACTTCCACGACTTCATATGGATGGCGCCACGTCTGCTGATTCCGCATGATGAATATTAATTTTCACAATTTCTCAGTCATTTTGATTTTGTTTGATTTGTTCAATCGTTATAATGATTGAATGATCGAACAACATTCATATTTCGAGCCAAAACCACATTTACGAATGATCTGTCACTGTCACTTGAACACGAAACCATAGAATTCGGATATTAATAGATGACTGAATTATCGATATTGATATCAAACGCGATACTAACGCCATCTCCGAGCGATTAGTGAATTATTACCGGTGTTATGATCTTCGCTAAACCAGTCTACAGGTTTTGACAAAAAACAATTGAAGAGTCGTTTCACCATATATATGTTCGACCAACGGAAGTTTAAATTTATTTATTTGTTGTTGAATAGTTTAGTTATGTATCTCAAATGATGATTTTAAATGAATATTTCATAATATACCCTATTTGATTAAGAGTGAATTGATTATTGCGGCAAAATATCTATTTTATAAGTAATAGTTGCTATAAAAACTGAAGATTATCCGAATACAAGACGCTGATACTCAAAATATCGTTATATATATTTTCGGAAAGCGCAAGGCATTAAGGTTTCAATTATTGAAAATTATACAGTGTTTCATTAAAAACAACATAGCTTTAGGTTATATCTGAATAATGACATCTTAGTCCAACAATCTGACAATGCCACTGGAGATAGCTGAAGTACAGGTGGGTGCCAAAATGTAATATTTTCAAGTTGCCCTGTATGACAGCTCATTTCGCAAAACTAACTACGCCACTGGATTCTACGTAAGAATATGTATGAAAGTCGGTTTTTACTTCTTTCATTAGTTGAAATATAGCTGAGATACAAGGAGGGTCCCAAAATGCAATATTGTCAATTTCGACCTGTACATCAGGAACAAAGCGGGGTACTTTCCAGACGATTTTTTTTGAGAAAGTGGCATTTTTCCGGCCTAGTCCGGGAAGTACGTACTTCCCGGAGTAGGCCAGGAAGAATCACATCGTTGTTGTCATTGTAAATATGAAAATCTTGGTAGTATGGTTTTGACAAATGCAGTTGATCATTACCATGGCAGCAAAATAACGACTGACAGCTATCTGACATAAAATTAGCTAACATTCAAAAATTATCAGATGAAACGGAAACTTTACCTTCTTGTTCTGACTTCAACAAAAGGCACTTAAATATACCAAGCATTGCAAACAAATTGAATCCATTCAATATCAACAATTGTTCTAATTTTAATATAAATATTAATATAAATAAGAATTGAAATGTTAGAAATTTTGTTCTAATAAAGAAATGTGTTTCTTTGATTTGTTATTCTACACGGTTGCCGAAAAAATTGTGTACGCAACACGCCCGAAAACAGTTTTTTTTGGACTCGCAGACTTCCAGGACTCGCTACGCTCGTCCTAGAATTTTGTCCACTCATCCAAAAAAACAATATTTTCCGGACTTGTTACGTAAATTACTATTGCGGTATCGTGAGTTCCACAAAATAGTAATTTACGTAACAAGTCCGGAAAATACTGTTTTTTTGGATGAGTGGACAAAATTCTAGGACGAGCGTAGCGAGTCCTGGAAGTCTGCGAGTCCAAAAAAACTGTTTTCGGGCGTGTTGCGTACACAATTTTTTCGGCAACCGTGTAGAATAACAAATCAAAGAAACACATTTCTTTCAAAAATTGAAATGTTAGCTAATTTTATGTCAGGATAGCTGTCAGTCGTTATTTTGCTGCTATGGTAATGATCAACTGCATTTATCAAAACCATACTACCAAGATTTTCATATTTACAATGACAACAATGATGTGATTCTTCCCGGCCTAGTCCGGGAAGTACGTACTTCCCGGACTAGGCCGGAAAAATGCCACTTTCTCAAAAAAAAAAATCGTCTGGAAAGTACGTACTTTCCGGACGGTTGCCGAAAAAAGTATCCAACGTTCGCGAAGACCGCAAATCTCTATCTTCGAAAATAAGCGAGATATCCCGTAAGGACATCGAAAATGGGACAGCCTGTACGTATAAGAGAGAGGCAATTATAATCTTCCGATGGAATCGATTCCGATACCGCCAAGGAAGACGTTCGGCTCTCCTCTCCGTAATATCTACCTATTACTCTAATGAGAATTAGCGCCAAATACCCCTACAGGTGTGTATGTGAGAGAATTTTATCGGCGAAGTTTACTTCCCAAACCGCCGCTAGCGCAATCCCAGTAAATATTCATTTGCTCTCCATCGAATATCCGTCTGAATTTCCGATGCCGCTATAATCGGGAATATCTTCCGTTATAATCCGCAGTGCCTCCTCAAATCCGGTATCATTTAATGGGATCGGGCTCGGGAAAATCAAAGTTTACTTGTTACTTTTTTCGTTCGGGATTTGGGAAATCGGAGTCTGGAGTCTTTGGAAAGATTCTTATATTGCGCACCAATTGACAGATTGAAGGGAAATCTCATGAATTCACAGGAGATAATTATTTCAGTCCACAGGAGTTTCTGGAAGTGAGAACTTGAGGGAAATCGAATGGAGGTAGAGATACCGTGATTTTCCAGACATCATTGGGTAATATTTTAATTAAAAATGGATTTTATGTAGATATTTTCAGTGGTGGTGTGGAAGGTCACGTAGTGATAATGTCATCTTAGTGAAGTAAAGATGATATCAATCCAGAACCACATGCGAAACCATGTAAAACAAATGCGCCAACAACCATCATAAGAATGATTCACATAGAATAGGTGTCAAAGATAATCCATTATGTACTTGTGGTCAAAGGGGAGATCTCAACCACTTATTTCTAGAATGTCACAGAACTATACAAGAACCTAGCCCAACTCTCACAAACTCCTATCGAAATCAGCACACTGTAAGGGAATCCACTGAAACAGTGAAGCTACTCACAAAATATCTTAGCGAAAATGAAATAAAGCTTTAGCAATGATGCATGACCCTATTGATATATGAAAATATAAAAGATTAAGACAGAAGGTGACTAATATTATCCTTTATTCCTTGATAGAATCCATCTGCTTGAACCATCCTAGTAGTCCCGGTGTAAACCCCTGTGAAATGTTCTGGATACACCACAGACCGAGAAGAGTTTTATATACATTTGTTCAACCTAGTCCTATTCATGAAGGGCATGGACAATGTATCCAGATGCACGTAGTAGTGTACCCTTCATGTGAATGTGATCCGTTGAAAGAAGAAGTAGGAATTGACTGTATGTCATAGGACAAGAGGCCAGGAAGATGGAAGAAGAAGAAGAAAAAAGATGATATCACAGTAAAGTCATATATCTAATAATAACTATATAGGTAACATGGATACCAGAGCTGAAGCCAAAAAATAAAACAAATGACAGTCTGCGGGACCAATCGCGAATATGCGCATGCGCAAGTTTGAATTAAGAATCGACATGCGTTTTTATCATGGAGGAGAGTAGCTTTCTGGTGTCACGTGTCACGTAACCTTCAATTCGATGTTTTTATTCCATCATGACATATATTTTTCAAATATTCATTCATTGATGGATTGTTGGACGATATTGAATAATAGTTGATGATAAATGCAGAAATGGATGTGATCTACAAAGCGATACTTGCGATTTGCATAGAAACCTGTGACGATAACGTCATCGGAACAAGATTCGTGGGCTAATTTTTGATCAATCACTGTTATCACTCACTAATCACTTCTGTGAACAATCAGTAAGTACATTTATAACTATATTGACGCCCTTTTACATAATTTGGGTTAACAAATATACCTAACCTATGAAATTCTGAAAACGTCAGTGGATTTCAACTCGTCAAAACCCGCGCATGCGCACATTTCATCATTAGCAAGCCAGACAGTCTTTTGTTTTTCCAAAACTGGCTTCATTTTCGCGTGAAGAGAAGAATAGGTGTTATCCATATAGTTGTTATTATATATATGAGTAAAGTACGATATATCTCCAACAACTTGCCACGCAGGAATTCGTCAAATCGGAGATATTTCCTATAGATATAACCTCAGGCGAGTTCATTTTGGAGGTGCCTCAAGACCAGAGTATTCAAAAGTTCCCCCTTCAAGGACCCAACAGAAGTGGTGGAAAAACCGCTAGAAATGCTGCATTATGTGACGAACAGCGTCAGCGACAGAAGCAGTACAACGATGATTTTTTTATGTTCTGGTTCTCACGATGAGAGATATCCTGTAATGTTCAGAGAACATCGTGAGAACCAAGGGAGAGAAAATAGGAGTTGGTGTTCTTCGTAAATTTCTGGAGATGGTATGCCTCGGGGAATATCTCCCTAGGCAATGAGTTCCGAAGTCTCGATATTCGTTGGATGAACGAGTCTTTGGAAAGGGTCTCTAAAGTGACCACGAAGGGGTGTGAAGACTGAACTTGACGGGTTAATCTCGAAGAGACTGCTAAAGGAGGAACGATTGTTGATATTTCAGAAGACCATCTCCCATGAAAATATCTATAAATCGCCAACTTTTCTACGGTGTTCCAGAGAAGTGAGCGAGTTTGTAAGCGTGGCATCACCGACGAGACGATATATCTATAATATATCCAACTTTTCTTTTCTTGTAGAAAATGGAATAAGTTATTCAACTGAACAAACGTGGGTATCCCGTATCCCAGTCTACAATATGTTGCCCTATGTGAATGAAGGGTGAACGTGACAATACACTTAAGTTTTCAGAAGTTAGGCTTTCACTTCAGGTTATGATATGGTGAACAATTTCCCCGAAGTTTTGTAATTAGTTGAAATATTTCACGGCTCCAATGAATTGACGCTGGCGTATCCCAAGGGAATCATCGTCAATGGACGGATGATGATTAATATATTCAATCCAGTGAAAATTCAGAGGGTTGAAGGTGCGCCCTAGGGCAGCAAACCTGGAACTATGGATATTTGATCTCCAGGCGTGTTTACGTTAAAAACAACATGAATCTATCGATATTTGCCTATCGTGCTTGGAGTGTATTTGGAAATAGTCGATGATTATTGGTGGATTCCAAGTCCGTGAAGTTAACATTTGATATTGTAGTCACGTGACAAAACTGATATTCAGATCCAGTCTTCGGTAATTTGAAATTCCTTGGAAGCCGTTGAAATTTTTCAGGGAGATAAGCTCGAAATAATGGTGATCCTGATATTCCTTTTAATAAATCACAACTTTAGGTAAATATATCCAATTATACTGACACGGCGGGTGTATAAAATGGTTGCTCTCGGCGGTAATATGCTTGTTCCCATCTGCATAATGATGCAAATATCCTGGCAAAAAACAACGGCGTCAAACAATTATTCAAATCAGCTCTGAATTGAACTGTGTTATCGTGTACACCTGGAAAGGATGAAGCTTACTCTACTTATTAATCATGCAGAAGATTAAACTTCCCTACAAATATATATAAAAAAAAGTTATAAGTGAACTATGGTGTGTAATAATCCTTAATGTCATCCAGACATGACACGGAAATTTCCACTTGAATGATCTCCATGTTACTGATCTTGTTTTCATATAATTCACAACGACCTCATTTTCCAAATGTAATGTTTTCCAAAAGTTCAAATTATTGGAATTGTATGTGCTTATTCAATTGAAAGGATACAGTATCATTATTATTTGAGTCCTAACCAAACTATAATAATTGAAATCATAACAAAATTATAGTTTTGATGAATGTGCCTTGATTATCTCTAAAAGTATTTAAAAAATGTCGTACACGCTTATGGTGCCAGTGATTTCCGTATAGACATGATTTACTAGATTATCAGAATAATGTGAAAAACTATCAGAACTTCGCAAATCTTGAATGTTCAGATATCAATTTGATATTCGAAAAATAAATGTCCGGTAGATAATCCTATAAGTATACAGGGTGGCTGGAATTCGAGTCTAATCATTGGGATCTCGTAAACCGTAAGGGATACAGGGTCGGTTAAATTATTGCAAAGTTGCGAAATTTGAAGAAATTAATCAATATGATCAACACTTTATTATGGCCACGTTTTCTTCTCCACAAGATAGCGTTTTCAAATTTGAAATCCGACGTTTCGTTTTCTAGAAACCATCATCAATTTTTTTTTATACTTTCCTCGATTTTTTGTTTCATTTTTTGTTACCTTTGGATAGCCCAAAAACTATGAGCTATCACAAATTTTAATTTTCGAATATTTCGATGACAAAAATTGAAAGTTTCTCTATTTTTTAAATATCCAATCCGAAACCATTTTGAAACATTATTATTCATCAGTTATATAACTAAGGAACGCTCATCAGCACCAAAACAATGGCAATATTTCAATGAAAATAATATCTATTATACTCCGTCAATTGATGAAAACTATGCTCGAATGATCCCCCTTGCACCTATAGGCAGGCATATAGCTCGTAGGGTTGTTATTTCAAACATTAAATTTTGGTGTAAGATATTTACGTCCCGTGGAGTATCTTTAAATAAACAGTTCGTTTTTAATATTCCTATAAAAAAGAATCCAGCGGGGATAAATCGGGGCTCTTTGCAGGCCAGTGCACCATCCCTTGGTTGAGGAACACTTCGATAAGTTCAGACCATATCATACTTTGAAGAGAAGTTGTGACTGTTGAAATCAAGGCCGTACTTTTCAATTTCAGTGATTACATTATATATTTAAAAAAATAGAAAACTGCCAATTTCTGTCATCGAAACATTTGAAAATCAACATTTTTGATAGCATATAGTTACTGGGCTTTCTAAAGGTAACAGGAAATTGAATAAAAAATCCAGGTCCCTATTTAAAAAAAATAAGTTGATGATGGTTTCTAAAAGACGAAACGTTGGATTTCAAATTTGATCTTATTATAGGAAAGAAAAAGTGACCATGATGAATAATTTCTTCAAATAACGCCAGAAAAAAATCAAAACGGATTTCGAACCGGCATTGTCTTGGGAATCAAATTTCGCAACTTTGCAATAGTTTAACCGACCCTGTATCTCTTACGGTTTACGAGATCCCAATGGTGAGGCTCGAATTCCAGCCACCCTGTAAATGTCCATGTTTTTTACAATTTATTGAATTCTTATTCAAGTTTAGTATACCAACCTATTGTCGCTTGCCCAATGAGGTCTTTCATCATTCATTAAAATCCTATAAGGCTGAGACCTATAATTTCCTGGAATTCAATGCGAATATTATGTTGAGTGTTCTGCTTATTCAACTGAAGTAGGGTATGCCAAGGCTTCAATTAATTTTCCATTCAAGACTATATTCTGACTAATCATTCTATATGAGTACATGCAATTGAGCACTACAAATTAAATTGGATCGTTTCTAAGAACGTTCATTTCGATGAATCAGAGCGTCTTCAATACCTTGGAAGCTGGATTTCTGCTCCATTTTCATTGCTTCAGGTTATTGCTTGAATGATTGAAAGTTATTTACGTACGTACTACTAGGTTTTAATAAATTTGAAATCAAGTGCTATGAGTGTGAATGTATGTTTCATTCGAAATCAAATTACGGGATTATTGAGAACCAATCAATTCATGTTTTTCTCATTCAATAACACAAGTTGGGTATCCATTGAATAGATGATAGATAGATAGATATATAGTATTTATTTGATAACGTTACACAACATGTTAGTTGCGAGTCAGGTGAAGGGTACAATATCAATAAAAAAAAGGTATGTTAGAAATACATACTTCGAAACAATAATTATATATACACACTCTTATTCTCTTATCCTTCTAATACTACGTCTAAACGGTAACTGACTCTCAGCCTTACTTCTTCACGTAACATCCCTTGATTCATCGTATCACTGAGTCACCCGATTGAGCCACTAAGTGATATTGTCAGCGTATACGGGGTGGATGCATATCCTACCATATCCTACATTCGGCCATCCTGGGGTTAGTCTGTCCTCAGACTCTATATCGTCCTTATAACTTGATGCGGATACGTGCGACTTTCGCATATTTTCATGGTGACTTTCACCCACTTACATAGCCACTTTCGCTCTCATTTCATGGTGACTTTCACCCATTTACATAGCGACTTTCGCTCTTATTTTACATAGCGACATAGCTCTTATTTGATGGTGACTTTCACCCATGTTCATCATGGCGACTTTCGCCTCTTATACCGGTGACGTTCACCAATATGCTTGAGAAGAAGAATCCTTCACCTTCGCCACACAGGTCACAAAGACCACTACCAACTGACACCTTGAACCAAAACTCCCTTTCCTCAAAGATCCTCTAGGTCCATTCCAGGTCCGAAATAATAAGCTTCTTATAACTGATGACTTTCACCATGAGTTACCTCATTCAATTTCAACTTCAAGACATTCCTTTGGTTACTCATTTTCGCTTCGAAAATCTTGTTAAACTTATTACCACTAAAGAAACTGATGGATTCAATATCCTACCGCTGTCTTTGTTTGAAATACATACTTCGAAACAATAATTATATACACACTTTTATTCTCTCATCCTTCTAATACAACGTCTAAACGGTAACTGACTCTCAGCCTAACTTCTTCACGTAACATCCCTTGATTCATCGTATCACTGAGTCACCCGATTGAGCCACTAAGTGATATTGTCAGCGTATACGGGGTGGATGCATATCCTACCATATCCTACATATCCTACAGGTAGTAAAGATAGTGAAGACAATACAACATTGTTTGAAAAAGTATAAATACGATACAATATAACTGGGAGTTACAGCTTGATGAAATATATGGTAATCAAACTAGTTATTTGCATAATATATAAAGTTATAAGACAAGGTTGAATTTATATATTCATAAGCAACTTGTAATCATCTGGTAAATGATTATAAAAATGTACATTCAGTGAATTTTTTCTGGGGATAGTCTGTATCTAGGTGGTATGAGCAGATGTGAGTTTCATGTTCTATGATCATGGACATACAAATGTCTAGCGAAGTCAGATTTATTTTTATATATTTCTAATAGGGGGGTATATATGAACAAAGAAGGTAAAGGTAAGACACCAATCTTCCTAAATAGCGGCTTACAATGTTCCCTGTAGTCAGCATTCAATATTATTCTGAGCAAAGTATAGGCACTCTTCAATTCATTAGGATCCAAGAATGTCCTTAGTTGCCTGAAGGTAAACATATTTTAAGAAATTTTTTTTCAAAAGCTCTTCTAGGTGAGCTGACCAGGATAAATTCCCATCGATGATCAAGCCAAGTACTTATATCCAATAGACAAACTGCTTGAAAATCCATCGGACGACTTCATTGTGTATACTGGATAACATATGGAAGGTCATTTTCACTTTTCACCTCTTTGGACATTCAATTAATGGCGAATAAATATAAAAAACCGCCATTAGCATTCAAGCAGTCACTCATCCAAATCCTAACTACGCTTATCGTCGTACATTCGTGATTGAACCATCTAATATGCTGTCTTCCTACTGATATCAATGTGATTTGAACGATAATAGGTATATTATCACGTATTATAATATATTACCACGGAACTTATTCAAGGATGGACATTTTGCGCTATCAGAGATTGCAAATCATTCCTCTTCAACTGCAGACATTTTCCCATGTTCGATCGGGATAAGAACGAAAATTCCCTCAAACATGGATAGAACGAACTTTTAATGTGCATCGTAGGTGAATTAACGACTGTGGATAAAGCGGCCCATAACAAATTAGAAAAGTTTCATAAAACTGATAAGGAAACATATTGTTCGGATGCTGGCTCATCTCGAATATCGTCGAGATTCTCATTTCAGATTTGGCACGGATCGCCGAGAGGAATGAAGTTTTAATGCCGGATTTATACTACGAATTTGATGGGTATTGTTTATCAGATTTTTTTATGAAAATCTTGGTGGAGTTATCGCCTATTCGAATGTTTCGCAAATATGAATCATATACGATGTGGACTATATCTAGTGAGTTTTATTGTCTCGAAAGATTTCTGTTTCGTGAATATAAGTGAAATAACTTTTAGGTTCAATTTACAACTGTGATGTACTTTACTATTCCATCACAACTTCTTGAAAGCAAAATAGAAATTCACAAGTGTTCATGCTCAAAAAACTATCAACTTTCGTGTATCATTCATCATAATTGTTCGAAATTAAATAAAAATCCAAAAATGCAATTACAGGGTGTCCTCTTTGAAAAACTAAATCACTGTGTTGCTACACTTTTTTGAGACACTGCATGGATAATACCTGAACCATCAATAATATCAAATAATACCCTATAACTTTTTTATATTCGGTATAATTTTTGAAATTTTTAAAATAAAGGAGTTACAGGAGGGCGACGTACTATTGATCTTCACTGTAGATTCTTCGGTAGATTCTCACTACAACTGAACTGTTTGGCAGTTGCTCTTAGGGAATTCCGTATAATGAAATGAGGAACATTGTCGATCTACATGAACACCTAGTAGACTTTCTCCGTAAGGCAGATACATCTTCTCATAATAACCGTGAACTATTTTGAACTTGAAATGTCATACTGGGCATAACCTAACGTTTTTATTAACATTTTGAATGACCCACTTCTTTCAGCTCAGCAAAGCTTCTGTTTCAAGCACAGAATTATTCGATATTTACAATTCATTGAACAGAAAGTCACGAAATAGAAAAAAGCATCGTCAGTGAGTATCAGTGATGTGAGTGTGCAAAATGTGAAATGTCACAGGGTAGAGAGTGTTCAGTATGTTCAAAATTGAGAAACTAAAAATGCGAGGCAAGTGAAAGTATTGGCATATCGATTTTACGATAGTTAATACATATTTAATAACTTACGTTGAGTTTTATATTTGCTCCATGCATATTTCATACCCACTGAAGAAAGCACACAAAACTTATTCCTTCTTTAAACTAACACACTTACATTTACTTATTTTCAACAATTTCCATCAGAATACACTAACATATTTGAAAAGATTCAAAAAATCTCGTGCTCCTGTTTTCGAAGAACGATACATCTTTTCAAAACTTTTCAATTTTTTCGCTGAAAAGTGTTGAAAATAAGTAATAGTAAGCGTGTGTGCTGTTTTAGTTGAAAGAAGGACGAATTTTGTGTTTCAAGTAGCAGAAATTCAAGATGTCAAATGGTGTATTTACGAAACTAGCTTTTCGAATTCTTGTTCTGGGAGGCCAACATACGTGAGTACCACCAAAAATGTTCCTTGGAATGCCTTATTATCGTTCCCAAAAACTGGAATTGAACCTATTTGAGTAAAAATATGTACAAAAGTAAAAATATGTCAGATTATGATAGATATATGATACGTGCTGAAGTTAGAAAAGAAAAAGAAGAACATAACAAATGAGCATCGAACGACTTCTATACAGTAGCGACCTCAACTTGGCCGACATTTGGGACTTGAGTGAACAGACAATTATTATACTTCCAGCCTACTCGGTTTCCATTTAGAACGACAATGTGAGGAATAAACATCTCTTCCGTTTCTCCGAAGTATTTCAGTTTGAAACGTGGATAAAACTCTCGCACTCCTTCACTTCTGACTCCTTTCCCACATGATTGAATATGTCCACTAACGAAATCAACGCGAATCTCCTCTGAATGGAAGGTATAAATCCGGAGGGAAGAGCATCAGGATGAAAAAAGAATAAGGTCGTAGATCTACATGGATCCTGACGGTTCGAAAAAGAGGACTCTCATCCCCAATTTATGTATTCTTATTATTCTTCATCCGGATAAAGTGGAGGCCCCGAAGACAATTCGGGAGATTGGTGGTTCCACTGGTAGTGACGCGCGATCAATACCCGAGATGCAGAATGTTTCAATTGCAGATATCGATGATTTATGTTGTTTGGGAGAATAATTCAGAATAACGAACCGCTATGTTTTCACTCATGATACCTTCGATTATTACTGGAGTTTTTTTCGAGAACACGAACATTTTGAAAATTCTTCCAAGTCGAAGACGGGGCAGAATTTTCTAAAAAATAATCGTGTTCGAGAAATAATTTCCTCTTTTTAATTGAGTGGTATTCGGTAAGGAAATTTCACAACAAGACTCCAGTTAAGATTACACTAAATAAAATACAAAATACCGACCTTAGCCATGCAAAATAAGGTAATTCTGCACTTATCATGCTATCTATATTTTGGTGGAAATTTTTGTTGAAACTCACTTATTTTGACCTGAAAAACACGAATTTCATAATATTATCATGAACATAATATCTCTAATTTTCCAGATAATCGATGCCAAAGTTCGAAATTTCACCTTCTTATACTGATACCTATCATTCTTTTTGACATATATTGAAGAGAGCAAACACATATTACTGACTCGTATTGCTATATTATGGATCCAAAATCTACCTTTATTCGCTCAAGATTCCCACGGAGATTTTCAAAATGGCCGTTATTGTTTATGTAGACTAGTGGGTGAAATAATATAGAAAAATTACGGAAAAACTACATACTCATCATGATGTTTTTCTTACACTTAATCAACCATGGTAAATGCATGTAATATGTCCTGTGATCTAAGAATAAGATACAATACTTGCCTAAAACTTGTCATTCAAAAAAGGTGACATTTCGAACTTTGGCATCGATTATCTCGAAAACTAGAAATATTTTTACGATATTATAATAAAATTCGTGTTTTTCAGGTCAAAATACGTGAGTACCAACAAAAATTTTCGATAAGTGCAAAATTACCCAAAATAATGAGTTAGTTGCTGGTAGTTCGAATCATTATTCTTGGCAAACTTTCTTCCACTAAAGTTGGTAGAGATATCCTTTCTTACAACAAAATCGAAGTTATTGTACTTAATAGCTGTGAAGTTAAATGTGAATGTCATTTAACCCATAAATGTCAGGAACATTACACTGGAAAGCCCGGTTCATGTTTATACGTATATCGAAAAAATTTTGCGAATAAATGGCCGCTGAAAAGAATATCGCAATAAAGTTTAGATATTTCAAATTTTTTGCGAAGTTTTTTATATTATCATGATATCATGATACCACAGAATGCATAAATCAATAGTGTTGTAGAGTAGGAATATTAATGTAATTTTTATAATTTTCCGAATAGCGTGAATTTTTCCAAATTCGTATAAGCATGAACCCTTCCTCCATGGCAGAGAGAAAAATTTCCAGAAATTTTTTTAGTTGCTATATGGTAACGATACAAAATGTAGACTTTTGATTGATCGAAAATGTTAGATTTGAAATTTTTAATATAACTTTGTTCGAAGGCAAAGAAATAAGTGATTTGTATAAGACTTTTGACTTGACTTTGTTAATCTTCAATTTTGTCGTCAACAACAAGAATTCAGAGAACTCTACTTTGAGAAACGAAATGAAAGAACCTTTCAACATATCGAACGAAGTCACATTCGTTGAAGAGACCACATTGTCTCTTGATCTTTTATATCCTGAGGAATTTCATTCTATATTAGGATTTCAATGCTGGGAGGACAGTTCTCAGTTGATTTCAATCTGTTTTATGGAATATTCAAGAGATTTTGATCTGGAATGATTATTCCAGTTATCAATTTCGAATAATCTTCCAAGGAATAACTTTCTTAACAGATTGCTATTCCATATTAAATTCATGTTTTTTAAGGTATATTGTTACATTATTTTATTATTATATATATTATATATTATTTCATTATGTCAGTCAGAAATTGTTACATTATATTTATACATCATTGAATTCATCAATTAGTCATTAGAAAATTGGATATGATTCCATTCAGAATAATACAACAACTTCCAAACAAATGAATTCTCTCATTTATAAATGAATATAAATTGGGTACATCCATGAATGCTGAAAGGAACTGATCAATTATTATGGTTTTGATGAATAATGAAATTCGTCAATTTTAACGTGCTTGCTCGAATGTGGAAATAAACTTACAATAGTTGTATTTGAATGGCATGACATCTACCATTGTCAAACGTTCCTAATAATAACAAATGGAATAGTTATGCACAAGACATGAGTAAAATATTTTGGTGTGACAAATAATTAATAGATAAGTACCGTGTAAGAAGATAGTAAATCAATATCATTTTACTTTCGATTTCAATTCATCATCATTGGACATTGACTGAGCAAATATTTCATTGAATTCTTCATATCACAACCATAATTGATATATCACTATGTTACTTATGGGGTGTTGTATCCCAAGAATATTAAGCAGTATCGGGTATTCCTCAAGAATCGAATTTGAGACCCCTCCTCTTCAGTATTCTCACTAATAATTTTCCTTCGAAAGTAGCGTCTGAATGTCTTCTTCGTGTAGAATACTTCAAGAGATGCCGATGTGCTCCAATGAAGTTTGTGCCAGAATTATTATACTAGAGTTGGCCTCTACGAGCATATATACAAAAAAAAAGAGAATTGATGCAAGGAAGGCTTTCGTACATATATCTGACTATTTAGTATAGCTTCAATTGACATACACACAAATATGCAGATAAACTTTTTTATTGTTATTGTTTTTATTGCTCCATCACGAAATGTGCAAGCTGCCATGAAAAAAGGCTAGCATTGTCAATACCAACTGCAGGCAAATCACCCAGGAGAGGTTGTTTAGTAGTTTATTCTTGTACGATTACCTCAACCATCACTATCAACCATATTAGTGTATAATCATCATTTTCTTCAAAATCGCATTCTTACATAGTATATTACACAACAAGTGTGGAAAGTGACATATTTCACACGAGTAGTCGTTTAGCACGAGCCGCGTAGCGGTGAGTGCGGAAACGTAACGAGTGAAGGAAATGCACTTTCCAACGAGTTTTGTACACTATTTTTCCTACGACTCCGAATACTTTCATTTCGCGGGAGGTCTTGTCAAAAATGTAACTTGCGCGGTCTCTAGAATTTCAGGTGGTTTTGATTCAATATCAAGTACTGTTTATTTCCATATTCAAGATGATATTTGAATACTTCTCCGACAATTCCTCATTATGTGAATCACTGATTGATTGAGTGTTTGGACAATTTTTATTGATATTGACACCAGCGTACATAAACAAACTTGACACCATACGCCTGCTAGCGCCCGTAATCACGCAACCAGGAATACAGAACAATAGAAGTAAGTAGTTCGCAAGCGCGTAAGAGTTACTCGAGTTAGTGCGTCCTTGACTCTTTGCAAACATCTGTGCATATCTGTGATACCAAAGAATCTTCTCGTTGGTGATACTGTGATATCAAACTGATGCAAGCAGCAAGCTTTGTGGTTATCTAACCCTCTGTCATCAACATCGAAATAGTTCCAGCAAAGAGTATAGGGAACCTATACTCTTTGGTATAGGTTCCAGGAGACATAAATTTGGGAAAAAGTATTATGCTGACCAGAATAGAATATTCCATTAGATTTCAAACTTCTATACTGCGAATATCGGGCTCATAATACAAAACAGATATCTATGGAGAAATACCTTCTTGCCACCATAACAAAAATTTCAATACACCCCCATACGGGGGTAGTTTATACTTGTGATTTTTCTAAAAACATTGCTGACCGAGGGTTTCCAGTTGAAATATTCCACTGAAACATCATATTATGATTGTTCGATGCGGATACTTCGTGCCACCATAAAAAAATCTGAATCAACCCCCTCACTAGGGTAGTTTATACCTGTAATTTTCCTTAAAACTATGCTGACTGGGGTTTCTAGTGCAGATATTGCAGTGAAACAGTAGATTGTGATTGCTCAAACCATACTCTTCATGCCACCATGGTAAAAATTTGGATAAACCCCCTCGCAAGGGTAGTTTATACGTGTGATTTTCCTTAAAACCTTGGCTGACAGGGGGTTTCTAGTGTAAATATTGCAGTGAAATGATAGATTATGATTGCTCAAACCATACTCTTCATGCCACCATAGTGAAAATATGAATCAACCCCCTCGCAAGGGTAGTTCATAACCGTGATTTTTCTTAAAACTTTGCTGACCGGGGGTATCCAGTGAAGATATTTCATTGAAACAACAGATTATGATTGCCCATACCATACTCTTCATGCCACCATAGTGAAAATATGAATCAACCCCCTCGCAAGGGTAGTTTATACGTGTGATTTTCCTTAAAACCTGGCTGACAGGGGGTTTCTAGTGTGAATATTGCAGTGAAACAGAAGATTGTGAATGCCCAAACTAAACTTTTCATGCCACCATAGTGAAAATACGAATCAAACCCCTCGCAAGAGTAGTTTATACGTGTGATTTTCCTTAAAACCTTGCTGACAGGGGGTTTCTAGTGTGAATATTGCAGTGAAACAGTAGATTATGATTGCTCAAACCATACACTTCATGCCACCATACTGAATATTCGAATCAGCCCCCTCGCAAGGGTAGTTTATGATTGTGATTTTCATTGAAACTTTGCTGACTGGGGGTTTCTAGTGCAGATATTGCAGTGAAACAGTAGATTGTTATTGCTCAAAACATACTCTTCATGCTACCATCAGAGTAAATTTTTATATGTATGTACATCTTCAGAATTTATCTATATGTTTTTCTTGAAGGCAAAAATGATATAAAATTTGCATAGATTTCCTTTCATTTGATTGGATATCTCCACTGAAAATCCCCAGTCAGTAGAATTTTTGAAGATTACCTTGTATAAACTAACCTTGCAGTGGGGTTGATCCAATTTTTCACTATGGTGGCATAAAGAGTATGTATTTAGCAATCATAATCTACTATTTCATTGGAATATCTTCACCGGATACCCCCGGTCAGCAATGTTTTAAGGAAAATCACAGTCATAAACTACCCTTGCGAGGGAGTTGATTCGTATTTTCACTATGGTGGCATGAAGAGTATGTATTTAGCAATCATATTCTACTGTTTCAATGGAATATATTCAGTGGATACCCCCGGTCAGCAAAGTTTTAAGAAAAATCACAGGTATGAACTACTCTTGCGAGGGGGTTGATTCGGATTTTCATTATGGTGTCATGAAGGGTATGGTTTGAGCAATCATAATTTTTTGTTTCACTGCAATATTTACACTAGAAACCCCCTGTCAGCAAGGTTTCAAGGAAAATCACACGTATAAACTACCCTTGCGAGGGGGCTGATTTAAATTTTTACTATGGTGGCATGGAGGATATAATTTGAGCAATCATAATCTATCGTTTTACTGCAATATACACACTATAAACCCTCTGTCAGCAAGGTTTTAAGGAAAATCACACGTAGAAACTACCCTTGCGAGGGGATGATTCAAATTTTTACTATGGTGGCATGAAAAGTGTGGTTTGAGCAATTACAATCTACTGTTTCACTGCAATATCTGCACTAGAAACCCCCAGTCAGCAAAGTTTCAATGAAAATCACAAGTATAAACTACCCTTGCGAGAGTGTTGATTCGGATTTTCACTATGGTGGCATGAAGGGTATGATTTGAGCAATCACAATCTATTGTTTCACTGCAATATTCACACTATGAACCCCCTGTTAGCAAGGTTTTAAGGAAAATCACAAGTATAAACTACCCTTGCGAGGGGGTTGATTCGGATTTTCACTATGGTGGCATGAAGAGTATGTTTTCAGCAGTCATAATCTACTGTTTCGATGAAATATCTTCACTGGATACCACCGGTCAGCAAAGTTTTAAGAAAAATTACAAGTATAAACTACCCTTGCGAGGGGGTTGATTCGATATTTTTCTACGGTGGCACGAACACCTCATCAAACACAACTCAGATTTGGAGCTTCACTTGATTATATATCTTCCAAGGTTCGGATTGGCAGGATTATTTTTTGGTCAGCAAATTATCCACACTCCAGAAATTTCAATAAATAATATGGATTTGATTTGAGAACGCTTATATTGACAGTGAGTACCTTCACAATATACCTAATTATTTCTATCAATTCAGGCGAGCGTTGTGATATATTTCATATCAACACTAGTGCTCTTTTTATTTCAAATAAACAATACCATGGTGATATGAGCTACTTTCTGAATAACAAAACAGTGTGATTATTGACGTTTTCATACATGGTCGTAGGAAATAGCTATTTGTATTACTAGGGAGGAAAGTGCCACTTTTCCTCCCGCAGGATGTAGTTTACTGCACGACGCGAAGCGGAGGGCAGTAAACATCCAAGGGAGGAAAAGGCACTTTACTCCCATGTAATACATATGATTTTTCCTCCTACCCACTAAATAAACCTTTTTCTACAAGCGCAGCTCTTAGAAAAAAAAATGATCAATCACTCAATAGCAATCCGAAATGTATAAGCTATCTAAATGTCCAATAATTCAAATCACTAACAAGAAAAAAGTAAAATAACGTTCTTGAAAAAAAAAAAGTTGCAATTGCCAGCAGCTGAACCCGGGACCTTCGGAATTCTGAACTCAAAAAACGTATAGCTAAGATTCCTGAAGTTGAAATTTGTATTGATGAACTACGTTGAAGTAACATTAATGTTTGATCTTTACCAGAAAACAGGATATACAGGATGTTCTAGAAATTATTGAAACAATATGAATATAATGAATTCACAAGTTTCATCGTTTGCAACTTACTTGAAATGAGGGGGAGGAAAACTACTTTCCTCCCTAGGGAGGAAAAGTATGAGTTTCCTCCCTGATTTGAGGGAGGAAAGTGTGTACTTTCAGGGGTAGGAGGAGGGGTAGGAGGAAAAAGTTATTATTTCCTGCGAATTATATATTTTTTCTAATTTGTCCATTCTTTAATTATATCACTGACTTCAAAAATATACAAACTACTGAGAATGGTATATATCATTCTTGGTGATACAATATTGTTATTTTTTTCAAGATGGATGAAAAAATTCCCAAATAAATTGAAGAATAATCCAGCTGACTCGAACGGAGAATGAATTTGCAATAGTGCTGCCAGAACGGCTCAGTGCTCGTCATATAGGATATCCAGGCGCACCGAGAGGATCGAATAGTTCGTAATTGACCTTAATATGATTCTGATAGGATTTTAATTCCCTTCGCTTACATTCCCGCAACCGTCAATCATTCTCGATAGCGAATAATGAACAGCGACCTGGTCCGAATTATTTCGCACGATTTTGGGGCACCTCGTCTCGATGATAATATCGAGTTAATTTCCTTAGCAGGCAAGTGTTCTGCTAGTCAAGTGCCAATTATGTGAAGGTTCATTGCGTGATTGATGATCGAAATACTGTTAAATATAGATTACCCATTTTTTATGCCACCTGGAGGAGGCGATTATTGGAAATCATATTCGGCAATAAATGTTCATCACGTGCACTGGTTTTTGAGTTACCAAGATGGCCGAAAGGCTCGTCAAGAACGAATATATAATCCAGTTGTCATCAGTTGACCAATCGTACAATTGCTGAAACTTCAGGAATAAGCAAGCGTGAGGAAAAATTCACATAATATTTGAGATGTACCTACTGAAACAGAAAGAAACCTATCAAGAATATGCCACCGAAATCGAAAATGACTCTTGCAAGGACTAATAAGATTTGATTAATCCTTTTTTTTTTATTAGAAGAAGCAAAAACCGTTGCATCAACCACCAAGGGTTATTAGCAACATAACAATAGTTTTCTAGCAATTAAATAAGACATAATAATAGTTTCGTTATGATTAAGGTCATCATAGTTTGTTGAGTAAGCCTATCTCAGAGAGAAAACCAAATAAGTTGGCAAAATTACAGTCATCACCAAGAATTGTTTTCAGGTCCATTGTGATATCATGTTTCCGACGTTCTTCAACAAACATCGGACACTCCACTAAAAAGTGTTTAACTGACATTGGCACCCTACAACTATCACATACTCTCACTTCACCTCCATTGAGCAAATGTTCATGTGTGTACCTGGTATGTCCAGTACGCAAACGAGTGAGTATCACTTGTTGTTTCCGTTGGGGAGGTGTGCTCCTCCATGGTTTGATGTCATCTTTGATTTCATTTAGTTTTGTTCCCGCGGTTCTCCAAGCAGATGACCAGTGGTGATGAATGGTGGATTTGATATGTGATCTAAGATCTTTGTGTGGTACCTCTTTCTGCTCTGATATGGTCGGTTCATTCATTGTTTCGTTCGCGATTCTGTCAACTCGTTCGTTACCAGGAATACCTACATGTGAGGGAACTCACATGAATTTCAGCTCTCTAGAGGTGGAGCTGATTGAATCAATTTGGTTCTTGATAGTCGTAATCAATGGATTGCTGGAATATATTTGTTGTAAGCCTTGAAGGGAACTCAACGAGTCTGTTGGGATTAATGTTCTCTGTGTTCCTTCATCAGCAACAAAATTGATCGCTTGCAAAATTGCAAATAGCTCCCCACTGTAAATGCTTCACACTGAAGGTAATTTGAAGCCTCTTGATGCATCCATACTCCAAAATGCAGATGTTACCCCTACGTTCGATTTGGATGCGTCTGTGTAGATGTGTTCGTAATCTTGAAATTCTTCGAGCAAGAAGTAGAAATGAGTGCGAAGCAGACTATGATTTGTTTCGGATTTATTGAAAGTGGTTAGGTGAATATTGCATGGTGGCAATGGGATGAGCCAAGGTGGTGTATTGGTACTGTGAAAGGAAAGTGTTTTTGGAAAGTAGGAGTTGAATAATTGGAAAATGTAGTTGTTTATCCTTTGGTAGAAAGGATATGCTATTCTCCTGCGGGTTTCATATAGGTTTCGGAAACGGTTGGAAAACGTATTATGGTATGCTGGATGGAGGTTTTCAGAGGAGACTGTTGATGCATATCCTAGACTTAAGTACTGCCGTCTTAACTGCAGAGATGGTTCTCCAGCTTCACAGAGCAGACTTTTGGTGGGCGTTGTTCTATATGCTCCGAGAGAAAGTCTGATAGCTGTGTTATGGACCGAGTCAATCGCTTTCAAGGCTGTCTTATTTGCTGAGTCATATATTATGGAGCCGTAATCAATTTTAGATCTAACCAAGGCTCGGTAGAGGAGTAAAAGTGTTTTGCTGTCGGAGCCCCATCTGAGATTGGATAGTGTTCTAATTAGGTTGATTCCTCTCTGACAAGACACTTTCAAGTGATTGAGGTGGGCATTCCAGTTGAGTTTTTTGTCGAAAATCATCCCTAGGTAGCGTATCTGATCCACTACTGTTATGTAATTACCTTGCAGCTTCAACTTTGGGCTACGTGCATCTCTTTTATTCGAGAAAAGGATGCACTTTGTTTTTTCGGGGCTCATTTTGAATCCAGTAATTTTCAACCAGCTCTCGATTGCGTGTACTGCTTCCTGCAAGTTGTTTTCGATTGTCGATATATTTTTACCTCGTGTGTACAGCACTAGGTCATCCGCATAAAGACTAGCTTCCACAGGCTGAGTGATATTTGCAACGGCTTCATGCATGGCAATTAGGAAAAGAGTAACGCTCAGCACTGAACCTTGGGGGGTACCATTCTCTTGGAGTTTTCTTAAGTTCTTCTATTCTTGCACACTGGTGCCACAATGCACTATGGTATTAATTGGTACATTTTGCACTAATTAATTTCACTTTGGATACTTGTTAATGAGGTTCTTTGTCGGGAGCTGCTACAACAACTTTATTCTTCGTCGCACAGGTCCGCACTCTCCGATTAATCCTTGTTCCATGCGTTGGAAGAGTCCAACTTCGCCGAAAGCTATAAAATATCAACTGGATTTCTGAAGGTCTAACCGCTAACCAGCATATCTAGAGGACCTTAGTCAACCTCAATCAGAAAGGAATGAACGGATTGCGGACAAAAAGATCCAGCACCATGATGTGACTTTTATCTGTCATCTAAGTGACATCTAGACCGAGAGGAAAAGCGATAAGCGTCATGAACAAGTTCACAATGAAAAATTCGCATAGCATCGTTCTCATTATTTTGTAACCAGAACTTGTATGTTCAATTTTTAAATATAAATATTTCAAGAGTGTGAAGAGATTTGAATCTTCTAATGAAGAATGATGAATCTGGAAATTAATCAGAAACAATATTATCAGCAAAATCATCAGAATATCGATATTTTTCTACTGTCTTTTGAAGTGTGGTTCTTCTTATTCCTACGATTTCAAGAGATTGCAGAAGAAGTGGGTACCTGATAGTGTCAAACAACTCTATAGGAGGAAAATATGTTATTTATTTTTTGGGGTGGGATGATCATAAAAATTAAAAAGTATCAAATTATTATGTGAAAAATGGAAAAGCCATAAATTGTAAAAAAATTTTTAGAAAGAGAAAATAGTCTATCCAATTAGAATATCAAACATAGTTTGAAATGAATGTCTGGTAGACTACGAGCAGAAAACAACTACTTTCCTGGTAAATACCACGCAGAACATTGAATTATATCTGCTCGTAGTCCATGCAACGATTCACACTTTGAATGCAGATCGCAAATATTTCTTTCTTCCAAATTCACACCGAGACAGGCACGCTCAACAACCTACAGACCGGTTTCGAGCTTATTGGCCTCATCAGTGCAGGGTTGTTATCCGAGTAGAGACCGTAAGATCTCCACTCGAAGCGTTGCCTGTCCCAATGCACCTTCGTCGCGTCTATTTGACCGCACTGAGCCGCGTTCCAAGAGACAATTGGAAGTGGCGACGCCATGCGGCAGAATAAAGAAACACTCCAGAAATAAATCTCCTAAGTTATGAGATGAGGGCCAATAAGCCCGAAACCGGTCTGTAGGTTGTTGAGCGTGCCTGTCTCGATGTGAATTTGTCACGTCTTATAGGAAGAAAGAAACATTTGCGATCTGCATTAACAGTGTGAATCGTTGCATGGACTACGAGCAGATATAATTCAATGTTCTGCGTGGTATTTACCAGGAAAGTAGTTGTTTTCTGCTCATAGTCTACCAGACATTATTCATTTCAAACTATGTTTGATATTCTAATTGGATGGCCTATTTTCTCTTTCTATAATTATTATGTATTTGTGAATATTTGATGTTTATATCGTGTTTCCCGTAATGAGCATCAACAAGCGATTTCACTTCCCTGATTAAAATCGAATTGAATGAAATGTAAATACAGCATACGGAGCAACGGCTGATGCCTAATGGTAATTACGTTCTCCTGATGTGAGATATTATCGTACTCAGACTCGAACTGAGACCTCTGCCGTCGTGCACTCAGCCTGATTATAATCGAGGGCTCAATTTTTCATGCACTCATCTGGCGAAGAGCCTCACCAAATGGTCGCCTAAACGGTGATTGCACGATGATTGTGTGCCGGCTTCCAGAGAAAAAATATCCACCTTTTTGCCTACTCGGAACGGACGAATTGTTCTCTGGGGTCCATTAAGATATTGTGTTTTGTTTACTCGGATGCTGAACGCGTAATGAATTATTCGTACGAGGTTTTATTGTTCGCTAAATAAGAGAGTTTGGTATGCGATTTTCACGAACCAAAATGTTATATGAGAAAGCATTTACTATGAGGAGTCATCAATCTTGTGTGCATATTGGGCCAAAATAAATGACACATGAATTTGATGAAAGTTTTGATGAGTTCATTTTCCGGATTTATCATCAATATATATACGAGATGATACGAAGGGGTAGCCAGCTGAGTCTTCAGATTTATTTGTGAAAATCCGATTAAGGGGTTTGGAACTTTTGACATATGAAATGATATAAAATAAATCCGAAAATTTCTGGTGCTGACATTAGCTCTAGATACTCTCAACTCCTTCAATTTTTGTAATATAGGAAAAGTATTCTGCTACTATGAATAAAAATAAGCTAAGTATTTACTTATTCTCATACGACAATTATATTGTGATTCAATTGCTTATGGCCCAGAAAAATATGGATAGATATTGACTGGTGAATACACTTCCCATCATCCTGGGGCTGGTCCAAAATCTCTTGATTTCGTCTACTTCGAGGTGTCTAAAGTGACATTGCATGAGTAATTCTTGATAAGTTTACCCGCGTTTTCAACAAAATTCACAGGTTACTGCATCACTGCAAGAGTATGCATATTCGATTATGAGGAACATCTCAATTCCGTATGGAACAACTTTCCAATAAGTCTTATGCGAATACGTATCGAACTTATTTGAAACAAAAATTTCCGAATATCTTTTGACAGTGACGCCTCTATTGTTGTATATATAAGAACCCCACGTGATGAGAATTTGCACCCCCCGGGCAAAGAAAATACATAGAAATATACAATATTTTCTGTTAATGTTTAAATAAGAACTAAAAGCGCCTGAGTTGCTGTCCAAACTTGTTCATCACCTTGTCAATAAATTCAGTATCTTCCTCTAATACTACTACTCTACTTTCCTATGTACGAAATATATATTCAAATACTCGCTCAATTTGAATTTCACAATACATGCGTATCCAAATAAAATATACATGATTGTATAATTCCATATTTTACATAAGTTAATAGCAGGGGCTGCACCCATGTAGGCAATGGGTATGACTGCAGTAGCGCAGAAGTAACTTATAACCTTTTGCCTATATCAATATCAAGTATAGACTTAAAACCGAGTTTGAAACCTGATCAGTAAAAAAATTATCTTTGGGCCGAGTTGTCTTACACGTAACGCAAATTATGCTCCTTTCTATTTATAGGCATTTGATGTTGAGCCATGAAATTTTTTTTTCTGCGGTGCATATTTTTTTTACTTCCTCTGATGAGGATCATCCCGAGGGGTTTGCTGATCCGGGGTTAACTTTATCCTAGAGCTAATTTACCGTTCGATTTCGAAAGCGTTCAACATCACCCCAAAAAGTGAATAAATATTTTATCCCAGAGTTAGCTGTTAACCTTGGGTTATATCAACCCTCAACCCTCTATTTTGGCACCCATTAGACAAAACTCGCTGCCACTGGTTAATAGTTTAATGTATAGATGCAGATGCACCCCCCTGAAAGCAATCCTGGCGGCGCCCATGGATTAAGGGTTGAATATAACATTCAAAAAATGATCCAGCGTAATCACTGCTGACCAGCAATTATTCTGGATGGCTAGTTTTGGAATCAAATTATCAAAGCAGGAATGAAGCTCGAAGTCATCTCCACAACATTTATTATGAAAAGAGGGTTATGGGGGACATGTTTCGAATGCATATGCATTCATCATCAGCCCAAATATAAATAGTTGCTACAAGAAAACATATGGGGTGAAGTTAACAATCTCAACAAGAAGTGTAGTACTTACTTGAAGATGAAAAATATTTTTACATAACTAGATTATTAATTAAACAGGTGTTTCAAAACGGGACCCTGTGCCCAAAAATTAATAATATCAAGATGGTAACATCATGAAAATTGACCAGTTAAAAATATAACAAGGCATGGTTGTAATCTTCATTTTGCACAACAAAATGGCGATAGTGGAGACGGAAATAGTCTGGATGACAATACTAATCAATAATAACAATTGACATAAATGAACTAAATATGACAGACAGATGACATAAAACATAAACAAAAATCTAAAATTGCATTGGCGTGTAGAGAAATTTGAAAAGGTGAGAGACCAAAATGAGAAATGAACATTAGAAATCAAGTTGGTTAAAGAACTTTTGGCAATCAAATTGTGTTTGTTCGTTGAGTGAGATGATGTTATTATTTTTCAATGAAGATTTAATTTCATAAATTTCAAAAAGATTTAACAGAGGACCCTTGTTGCAAACATGTAAAATCTCTAGATCCTTGTTGATGTCAAAGTGATGTCCAGAGTTAAGTATGTGGTTGGCGAAAGAACTTTTCGTTTTATAAATATCCAATGGAGAATTTTTTTATTTATCAATTAATTTAACATGTTCAGTTACTCTAGTACTAAACCTTCTACGAGTTTGACCAATGTATTGTGCATTACAGTTTGAAGAAGAACAAGAGATTACTTCCTGAGATTATCAAATTATCATCTAAAAAAGGTGGGATGGATGATTCGGGGACAGAAAATTCAAATTATCGCGTTAGCCGAGGAAATGTTCGATAGCCATCCCCAACAATGCGATCTCGATGATAGCTCAATTTCCGGTTTCTAGAACCGGAAGAGCCACTCGGGCCTAATGGGGAAACTGTGTTCTGTTGGGTGTTACATGTTTATACCATTTAACTTTGCTCGATATGGCCCGATCTGAGTATAAACTGTTTCCTTTCATTAAATGGACGATAATATAAATTCGGATTCGCATGTGGTTCAGGATATACTGCGAAAAAGCAAACAAGAAAAAAATTAAAGTGGAACGACAAATGCATGATAAAGAGTGATCCTAGAAAATTTTCATGAATATCAAGATGTCTACAAGATGGTGAAGCGATTCCATATCTCCGTCCGTACCCAAGACCTATGTTATTATTTTCTTGCATTAAAACAAATCCCAATATAGTTATCCACAACTGATGAATTGACTGACAATATTTCATAAAAAATCATACTGACTTATTCGAAACGAAATTATCATTTAAATGTGAACATGTATGATAATTATATATTTATTCGAACTGGAAACAATACTAAATAGCCAGGAACTTCACCAAGAATATTACGAAAAACATATTGAAATATACAGAAATATATAGAATATTGTCAAATTCAGATGTGGCAACGCTGACTTCTATAATACAAAATGGCAGACAGACTTGTGACTTGTACAGAGCTTTCCAATTTCGAATTTGAATTAAAACAAATATATTTCACCGACCTCGGAGGTAGCGACATCTCTGAATGATTCGAAAAGTGCTCTTCTACTCATTCCAATTATTGTCCTAATGATTCGAATACTGCTAATACCTGACAATCTTCCACCATCCTGCTTCTGAACATAATCTCATATAAATTGTAATTTCAAAGAAATCCATGACCTCTATCATATTCCTCAGAGTTTCGTATTCATTATTGAGATTTAGGAATAATGGGGCGTCCTTTCATCAACTTACATCCGGTGTAAAGAACACCAAACATGGCCTTCGGACTTGCCCTGCTATTCGTACGACTCTCGGCCATTATGCATATTATAAGCTGAAGTAATATTTCAGAAACTTCAACCAAAGCCGTAAATCTTGCTACACACGAAGTCATTATAAAACTTTTTTCGAGCACAAGAAGAGAAGGATATGAGATCAAATGTTAACTAGAAGATCAGAGAAGATCCTCAGAAGCGCAGATCTTGAAATAAGTGTAGAACAGTAGCGTAGATGGAGAACAACGTCAAGTATACACAGTAAAAAAACTTCGGTATAATTACAATCAAATGGATTTCAGAGCGAACTCCGACGAATACAACACCTGAATATCAAAGTTGTATCATTTTTATTATACATTTCACAATTGAGTGTTAAGTGGTGTTAATTCCGATCTCAGTAGTGAAAAATGACACGAATGTGGTGAAGTAGAACGATTCTGAAACATAAAATCATAAGAAACACCAAATGGTTGAAATCTAATATTCTCAATGGTGCTATTATTCACGTTAACGCATAAAAAACACCTATTATATAAAATTTACACCAAGTTACACCGTGTAATATCACGATGGAATCGAGGTGGTGTATGAATCATCTAATTTGGTGGCAATAATCATTCGTTAAGTCAGGTTAAGTATTGCATCCTGAAAACACCCGATTCGATATAAATTAATCAAAATATTGTATGTAGGCATCTGAATGGTGTGAATTTCATGCGCTCATCTGTTCGATCTTAAAACCTTAGAACTTTTGCCAATAGGTGGCATTGACGTCCTTTCTACCGTACCTGAATTCAATATTGGACATAAAATATCAGATGATTTTGATATAAATCAGTGTCAATTGGCCTAGGCCCTACTGCCACCGGTCAGGATAAATGAGCCGAAACAGTTCGTCATCATCCGAATTGTCCATAGATTCTTCTTAGTCTAGTTTATCATCAAATGAATTAGGTAATCCAACTTAGCAAAAAATACCGGAGGTGGTGAAGAAAAGCACTGACTCGCATGAACACACTCATGTTATGGTGTTCCTTCACACCAGAAAAGTATTTGCATGTACCTGCTCAGTGTTTAAACGCACCGAAGAGAATTTCGTGGAGGTAGGATTCAGACTTTTGGAAATGCATAAATAACACCACCATAGTGTTAATTTTGCTAAATTCAGCACTTACACTGGTGTTACTGACACTTGAGTTTGATTATTAAAAACACCTATGTGAAAGGTCACATAACACCTACAGTGGTGAATAATATGCCGGTGTTTACTGACACTAATACAATCAGGACCTCAAGGGACACCAGTCGGTGTTAGCTGGTGTGATTTTTTTCTCACTGTGTAGAAAGATCTGAGGTAGTTACTGAATTGGTCGAATTATATTGTCGATCAATCTTGTTCAAGTATTTAGTTCAATGCGTTCCTTTCTTTTTTTGTATTGACTTCATATATTGAATATAACTCCTTCGAATATGGAATTTTGCTGGGATTATAATCAGTAGAATACGCATATGAAAAAATCCATACGAGGATACAGAAGGACAAAACTAATAAGTCTACCCCAAAAAATCACACGGAAGGTTATAATGGAAGGTTTTTTCAAGGATACGTGTATACAGATAAGCAGTGTTATCAAGTGATGATTTCCCCTGGCAATATCTTCTTAAACTAACAATAGAATTTTTCCAAGTACGTCCCTGGGAGATCATTCTGAAGCCCTTTTTTACATGGATAAGAAAGGATCGTATCTGTAATGGTATGGATTTCGATCCGTTTTTTTTTCCAACCAGAGATTTTAGTAGGAAAGCTAGAAAGTAATGACTGAGGAGTGGAATTTTGGATTACCTACATCTACTCTCTGAGGATATACAACCTCATTTGGTGATTTCAAATAAATTCCTCCTGCAAAATAACATTTTATGAAAATTATTGATATGGTTTCCAACTGAGAAAAATAATTCGTAGTGAATACCGAAAGATGACTATATTATACCACGCGTTGTAGTCAAATAGGCGCCAATCACTACGATTATTAAAAATTACCACTACAAAATAGTACGATTCAAACAATAATACATACTGAAGCTTCAAGTATGGAGTACTTTTCCTATTTGGTTATTATTTACCACTACAAACAAGTAACTCCCACTTGTCGATTTGTTTTTATTTGTCGGTGGCATGGAGTACTACATACCGAAATCAGAATATTACCTAGCATTCACATGACAATGTATAATACTACATATCCTTTTTGGTTCATGAATTTATGAATATTGTTTATCTATACTGATGTAATATCAGAGGTTTTTGGTTAATTATAACTTCACTATATAAGTATTTCATAACTATATATTGTTTTTCGGTAACATAATCAATTGTTATTATGCTGGTTCATTCAACTTCAGTAACCAACATACCGTTTGGATATTATGCGAAAAAAATTAGGGGTAATATATTCTAGAAAATAATGCCAAAAAGGATTAAATTATTCTTCAGAGCCAAAGAGCCTTGAATTCCATGGACCTTCTAAAGATGTCCTGTCTCGATATTTTTGCTTCTGGATCCTGATGTACAATAAAAAAAAATTAAAATGAAATAAGCTGTCACCGAAGAAATCGTGAAAAAATAACACGTTTATTCATTGAGATAATCATTCGAACCACCCTTCCAATATATCATTATCAATGTCAGAAAGGCTCCAACAAAAACGAATAAAGAGTATTATCATCATAATGTTATAATAAATCACTAATAACTTCCATGACAACAAATTATTACATAATCTTCATAACAAAGTTTCAAAGTTATGATTTCCTTTCATTCCACGGCATATTTCAAAAATCGACTCTGAAGGCCAATAATCCTTATATTAGTGAGTTTTGAAAAAAATATAGACACATTTGGCAATGTAATAGAATCACCATCTCAATTTTTAAGGCACAATTTTCGGACATCAGGTATTTCTAAATCAAGAAATTCGTGTAGGTACATAAGTTGTTATATCATTCAGGAAGAAATAATTGATCACTATTGAATGTTGATGAAAAAAAACCAAAAAAATACCCACTGTGTAGTGTAAGACATACCTACATGCGATTCTAGAGTCTGTCATTACTGTGCCATTCCATATTCGCTATTACACTCAAAACAGAATTCAACTTGAATTGATTGATCCAAATTCCACTGAATCAGTGATTTTTCCATTCCATTCTTTCTCATTGAACTACAACTTTAAACAAAAGTGATAAAACAATGAGAATGAGTACACAAACCACCTACGGCAAACAACAGCACAACAAATGGCGTCGCAATTCGCATCCCCGATTCACCACTGAGCTGATGCTTATTGTTTCGGAAATCAATAATTAATACTCTTCGTTGTGGTAAATCTTGACAACACGGAAAGTATTCTCATACGTGCTACCATTTGTGGTGGTAAATATAAATATTAGTTAAGTTATGTTCACCCCGAACCTAATACCACTATAGGAAATGTATTCGATAATTTCGTGTTATAGAACATTTCAATTGATGAGGTAGTCAATAATAATTTAAATTATTACTAGTCTGATGTGGTATGCAATAGATTTGTCGAGATATTGAGCACTTATAAAAGTAATATCACTAACATGTAATTTGTTCAATGAAACTTATTCGACATTACCATTCATTTAGTTAAATAAAAATCTATTTATTTTTTCAGTACAAGAATAACGGCCCATCATCATAGGAGTTTGAGTTAAGAAGATATGTGGATTCAAAGATGATGTATTATACTTCTGCCATCAGAGAAGCAGACGTTGAAAAGGAAGAAATCCAGCATCTATTATGGTAGTCATAATTTCCTGTTGCTGATCGAAATAATCGAATTGATTCAATTCAGTGTACCAAAGGTTCTCAGCATAAAATGATATTTATGTTTCATGAAAACCGAGCCTCTATTTTGGCAGGAGCGGAAGCTGTATATACGGAAGAGTAATTAACACACCAGAAAATATAGGAGCTTATTAGACAAGTTCCATTATTCCTGCAATCGTTAACTCGGTGGCAGCAGTAAAACACTCGGAAAACTTTATAACAAGCTATCCATTCGGGCCGCAAAAACTACACTAGTTATTTATCAGGCCGTCGTGTCGCTGAAGTCATGTTTTTTAATCTCTTTTATGACTCACCCGGATGTTTATTCAAATTCTTTCAGATTTATGACCCTTATATACGGACTCATTCACTTAAGCCTGGATTTTCTGAAAATAATTGTGGATTCTAATGTTCGGAAGACTCGAATATGCTGAGGATAAAGAGATTTCAGTTTGAAATGGGACAAACGGAATGGTTGGCAGTAATGGAGACTGCAGAGACGAGCGGCGCTTCACGATAAACCTCTTTCGAAGCAGGCCCACGTCACTTGAACATTTTCTGAAGGTTTAAATCAATTTGGCATTCAAGGATTTTCCTCCTAGAGAGTGGCATCGTGAAATGGTGCACTCATGGTTGAATTCGAAACCAAACGTCAAAAAGTTGGGTAATTTTCATTATTGTTTATCCTGATCACAACCTGTCCCTGGCTATAAATCGTATGAGTTGCAGGATACCCAAAACATTTTTTTAAGATCATATCATGCGAATGATGATCTTTTGTGAGGCTATGAAGATTGATGAATACTTTGTCTTAACAGACGAATCATCTCTCTTCCTTAATGGTCGTCAATAGTATATTATGATACGAGTTTTATAAGACGCTATTTTGTCGCAAGCGTGCGACAACGTGTCTTATAAAACGTGTGTCATATGCAATTTTTTCTATTTTGAATTGATTTGAAGAAGAAAATGGATTCGATATCGGTAAATAACCGAAACATCTTCGATTGGTAACAATGATTACATTTAAATAATCAAAATCTGACGCGCAAGCGTAAAGCCCAGTTTACAGTTGGTCGATTTTGATTATTACAATACCAGCGGTGAAAAATTCAATGTTGTTATTGTTTTTATTGGTCAATAATAATCAAATTACACTCTGAATTGAAATTTACCAATTAAAATATTGAGTTTTTCACTGCCAATATCACCAAATCCAAATCGCTCAGAAGGAAACTGGGCCTAACTCATCTGACTTTCATTTGACAGTTCGATTGTACCAATCTCCGAGTAATAAAAAATGCATATCGAAATAGAGGCTAATGCGACACGCATTTGCGTTGCACAATGACTTCATTATACAACCAAAATAGAAAAAACCCTTTATACAATCGGTATTGGTCAAAGGAAAATAAACATTTGTGTGTGTCAATGAGGATTCATCGTTGGCAATACCCCCCAAAAATATTAATTTAGATTCAGTTCAACAAGAAATTATATCAGTTGTGTAAAATCTAAATATCAATTTCAATGAAATCTGGTTTCAGCGCTATAGTTGTATTATATACTAGACTGGAATTTTTCCTCAACGGTTTATGATTTCTTAAAAAAGTACTTTACATTGACCACCCAGATCTCTAGACTCAACGATTCTTGACTTTTTTATCACCTGGATTTTTATAAACATATATTAATGAAAGGGCCCCAAATTATTGATGAGCTGCGAAACAAAACATTAATAAATACATTTCTCCAGAAATTTTATCAGAATCAAGGGAATTTCATCACCAACTTTAGAGTGTGAAATATTCCAGATTATTCAGGTATGCAAGGTGAAAAAACCTTTCAATCAAATATATTTTTTCATCTTTTGATTTTTCCAGAAAAAACTACGATTAAAAGACCTAAATATAAAAGTGTTTTAATTCTCATTATATAGGTACATCCATCAATTCTAACCTCTGTTGGGAAATAACACGGATGTGGGGAATCATAAAGATTCTTTGAAATACAATCAAAAGAAACACCGAATGGATGAAAATAAGAAATATAATAAGAGTACACTCTGCCATATTACGATTGAATCGATGCCGTGTTTGAAATGTTAAATTTGGTGTCAATGTTAACTCGTTGAGTTTTGCATCCATACACCAGATTTTATACAGTGTGTACCAGCCAAATGGAATAAATTCGTTAATAAATAAACGGTGGCGTTTTAGGAAAAACGCTCGGACACGTCGATTTGTATCTTCAGTTGTGCTCTTTTTTTTTTTCAAAAAAAACTTTTTATACAGTGTGTGTCATGCCACAGTGGCCAATATCAACTTTCTCATTTTAAATGCAACACCCTGTATATTTTTCAATTTTTGGATTCCTCAGAAAATTCTAGACATATTTCGTGTACAATGTCCTATACCTATCATCAACTGTTTCGGGAATATTAAATGTTTTCGGATTTATTGCAAAAATTAACGTGGAAAACAGAAAATTATTTGATTACAGAAATTCGCTGCAACACACTCAATACTTATTTCCCATTTAGGTTTTGATAATGAGAAAGTAAGCAAAAACCATTTTAGCGTTCCGTCTTACTGATATGAAATAAAAGAACTATAAAAAGTCTTGTTTACTTGCGTTGAAAACGCACGGCCTTAGCAGAGTGTTGTCTGTCTGCATGACAGTAGTGATTAGTGTCAGTGTTATAGTCGCTTTAATTTCGTTAACTCCATAATATCAGAAAAATGGTTTATTTAACAGAAATGCACAAAATAACAATTCTACAGATGATTGGTTATGGAGATAACATACGGACACAAAGTTAAGTTGCTCGGTTATTTCATGAAAAATTTCCAGATTCGCCGCCTATATCCCAAGGGACAATTAGTAAAATAGAAAAGCAGTTTCGCGAGCTTGGTCATGTAAGAACGATAAAAAAAGCAGCTGCCAATACAATAAATTATGAAACCAAATTGGATATTATGCTTGAGTTTGAAGAAAACCCACATAATTCTAGTCGAAAAGCAGCCCCACTGTTCAATGTTGGCCATTCATCAATTTTTCGACTATTAAAAGAAAATAAAATGCATCCCTATAAACTGATACCAACTCAGGAGCTCCTGGAAGACGATTTTGATAGGCGACTGTATTTTTGTGAACAAATGATGGCAATGCTTGATAACAATGTGATGCAGTTAGAACATGTTCTTTTTTCTGATGAGTGCACGTTTACACTTCACGGTCATGCTAATCGTCAAAATTGCCGCTATTGGTCTACACAAAATCCTCACTGGATGAGGGAAGAACATACACAATATCCCGAAAAGGTTAATGTTTGGGCAGGAATTGTTGGAGATCATATCATAGGTCCCTTTTTCATTGATGGCAATTTGAATGGAGATAATTATTTAGCACTGCTCCGAAATGATGTCGTGCCGACTTTGACAAACTTATATCCTGATCCAGCAAACCCACAAGTTCCTGCGAATATGATATGGTTTCAGCAAGATGGAGCACCGCCCCATTATCAAATAAATGTCCGGCAGTACCTTAACCAAATATTTCCAAATCGGTGGATAGGGAGGCGAGGATCGATGGAATGGCCAGCACGATCCCCTGATCTGACGTCATTAGACTTCTTCTTATGGAGATATGCCAAAAGTATTGTATACCAAACTAAACCCCTCGACTTAGCTGACTTAAGAAGACGAATAACGCATGCGATTAGATCGGTCACACCTGAGACGTTGAGTAACGTTAGAAGAAATTTCTACACAAGATTAGGATGTTGCCAAGACGTTCGCGGCGAGCATTTTGAACATCTCCTACGTTGACATTCATGTTTTTCTTTGTTTTTACAATATCAAGAAATAAACGGTATTACTTTTTAGTTTATTAGTGTATTGCAGCGAATTTCTGTAATCAAATAATTTTCTATTTTCCATGTTAATTGTTGCAATAAATCCGAAAACACTCAATATTTCCGAAACAGTTGATGATAGGTATAGGACATTGTACATGAAATATGTCTAGAATTTTCTGAGGAATCCAAAAATTGAATAATATACAGGGTGTTGTATTTAAAATAAGAAAGTTGATATTGGCCACTGTGGCATGACACACCCTGTATAAAAAGTTTAAAAAAAAAAAAGCGCTACTGAAGATACAATTCGACGTGTCCGAGCGTTTTTCCCAAAACGCAACATTTATTTATTAACGAATTTATTCCATTTGGCTGGTACACACTGTATAAGGGGACCAATGAAAACCTTGTGAATGTAACCATGTCAATGGTGATAGGAATTCCATATTCGAGCTTAGAACCACACAACTTTCGTTTGCCACTAGGTGGCAATCCTACTTGACTTCGTGTTCAGATTAATATCAATTTGCTTAGTGCCAGAGTCTAGATAATCATCAATTAATCTTGATCCAACCTGGTGAAAAACACTGGAGCAGGTCAATAAGAGCACTGATTTGTCTGAATATATGATGTTCCTTGTAATCAAAAAAAGTAGGTATTCGCACGTACCTGTTCAGTGTGTTATAAACGAACCGAAGATAATTATTTCATAGTATAGGATTCGGCGAAAATCACAGAACCCATAATAGTCATCACTACGGTGTCAAATCGTACTTGCCAAAATGCATTATTAACATCACCAAAGTGTTCATTTTGCTGAATTTAGTACCAACAATGGTTGTGGTACAACTGGATTCAATTCATTAAAACACCTATAGTTAATTTACGATAAAACAATCAGAACATCAGGGGACACCAGATTAAGGTTCTCTAATCTGTGACCAGATGGTGTTAGCTCTTGTTATCTTTGCATTATGAAATGTTGGGATTTGCAAATCCAACTTTTTTCTGGCCATATCTCCTACATATTATTGAGCCTGGTCTCGTAATTGTCCATAACAGGTCGTAATAAACTCTATTCATGAAATGGTCAAAAGCTTCGTTGATCATTGAAGCTCCACCTTCGATGAGCATAAAGCTTCTATTGCGAAACTCCCTGGCTATGTTCTGTTTTTCAGTTGTTTTTCGTGTATCAACTCCACTCGGAATGACATCCAACGCAAAAATCTGATCCGTCAGGCGGAAAATAATAATTGGCACTCTAGGAGCTTGTTTAATTAGATAACGCTGGAATAAATTCGAACTTGCTCTAATTGGATATAGCGACGCAATCAATATTGTCTACTGCTGTATTATTTTCTCGTATTTCGCAAGCTCATAATGGATGATGCTAGCGCAAATATTCATCTTGCGACAAATCTGTAGGTAAAATCAAGTGTGAGCTTCAAGTTCGATAAACTATACTATACTATATAATATACTATCGATAAACTAACAGTTTCAATAACATTATTGTTTCCAATATATCGCAAATTAATCAATTTATTCATATGTATGTGGAACAGTGTCCTGAAAGAATACATAATAAAATTAAATATATATAAAAAAAAGGAATGGTTATGGGAGACCAACAAAAGACAATAGAGAGCGCATAATATGGAAATGAAGAGAATAATTAAGAAAAATTTGAACCTATATTTTATTATACTATGCAAACAACAAGTCTTCCATAAACAAAAGAAAATATTGAGAAAAAAACAAATAGTTATGGAAATCATCCATTCTCAAAGTGGCCCAATTTGAATTCAATCAAATGAAAATTCAAAGTCGGTCGACCACACAATATAATAAAAATGTGATGAACAATTAGTTGTTACTAGTTGAATGATAGACTACCATCAGAGGAGAATGATGCTCTTCAACTCGCCTCTACTTTCGATTATTTGGTTCTTTTGGTGGCTATTTTGGTGAAAATTTAAATATGTCCATTCGATATAGTACGTTTGTTCCCCTGGCTTTTTGACTTGGCTTTGATATGGTTTATGCCTTGTAATTCTTGTTTTAATATTCTTTGTCTGATGATGGCTGTTGGGCCGAAACTATAGTAACAACTAATTGTTCATCACCTTTTTTCATTATATTGTGTGGTCGACCGACTTTGAGTTTTCATTGGATTGAAAAAAACAAATGTACCTATTCAAAACAATTTATAGACCAGTTCTAACATTCGGTTGTGAATCCTGGGTGCTGACAAAGAGACAAAGAAGCAAATTACAAGCCACATTAATGAAATACCTCAGAAGGGTGAAAAGTGTAACAAAAAGTGTAACAAAAGTGTAACAAAAATGGAGTAAGTGATAAAATCAGAAATATAAAAATAAGGAAAGACATTGCGACAAAAATACAAAAAAAAAGAATAAACGAGGGAGACCAAGGCAGACATGGGACGGAATTGTGAAGAAATATCAAAGAAGAAAAAAATATATAGAAAGGACCAAAACAACTGGCAAGAAATAAGGAAGAATGGATGAAATTTGTACATGAAATAGAAAATGTTTGAAACTAAATATATTTTACCTTAGACCATTATCAATGATCTCTAAATATATTCGATTATTTCTAAATACTTACACTGAATATATATTTTCTTCAATATTCACCCACTTATTGGCAGGTTTGAGACCTACTATACCTCTTTTTATTGAAATTATTTTTTCTAGTCGGGCGAAGTTGGGGAACTATTTACCTAGTGAGGTATTTTCTGATGTCAACAACTCCGTGATTTCAAATAAAAATTCAATACCTACATCCTTTTTCACAATTGTTCGACTGGCTTGCAGATGAAAAAATATTGTGTGTAATACTCCATCAAAGTGATACAAATGATCCTTCAGGCCAAACCTTAATAGTAAGATATACATCGACAAAAACCTTTAGCTTTCAAATAAGTTTGTCCCTTTCACCCACTTGGACGATATGTTTTTCTGAAATTAGTTAGTCCACTTCGAAATCTGGCAGTTTTCCATATTTTTTTTTCCCAAAGAAGCAGAAGACCTTTGATATTTTCCCACGAATATTATCCGACAAATTCAATTCGAATGAAGAATTCAACATCATCTGAACATGTAGTTGGTCACATATCTCAAATTTCCCATCGCGCTTCACTCCTCTGAGATCAACGGACCGAAAAAGTCGTGACAAACTATGTTGGTATTCCTGAATGTTTCCAATAGAAAAAAATTACATGTAAATCACCATAAGCAAATTTTTGAAGTCTCTTCTGATATTTCTAGAGAATATTCAACGTATTTCAAGATCATTTACGGAAAGAGGGAGGTTCGATGTATCTAAAAAAATTAGAAACAGGTATTAACCATTGATAGATTTGAATAAATCTCTATCAAAGTGAAGTGAGGTTAGGATTTAGCTTTATTATTGTATTTATTCTCTAATATTATTTTATTTTCTATCACAATCGTGATATGAAATAAGAATGAAAAGTGTGTAAATCAAGATATGGGTACTAGACATAACAAGGGTATTATTATATCATTATTTCTTGTAGATATACCCAAGGTTGATGCTGTCAGCAGAGATGTTTCTTTTCATGATAGTGTTGTCTTCTTTGAAATGTGTAAAAGAATCTGAAAGCTTACCTGGGAATTTAAATGCAGCATCATGAAATAATTATAAGTTCTTCCAGGAGATATAAAGTTCAGACACAACTTTGAGAACTATTCCTAGGCACTATACTACATTGCTAAGTGCTCAAGGAGAAATAAAATGACTCTTGAATGTCAGTTTTTCATTAAGAACTTTGAGATATGATGTTGATCAATATTCACTTCATTTTATAATATAATATTGTATAATATAATGTATATAATTCGCATTTGTGTGACTGATTTCTCATCAGATATTGATGGTGCATTTTCTTTATTACTCCTAGTACAAGCTTTGAAGGTACTCGTATATTATAGTGTGCAAATTTTGCTAAAGCTGCCATGTGATAGCCAAGAAACTATCTTCTTGAACAGGAACTCACATACACTGGTAGAGTTGATCTACAACAATCATTTCAAAACGTTCAATTCATCCAATATACCCTTTATTATAGCTCACCTGTACTTTACATGTTTTATCATGAATATTAGCTTGAATCAACCACATTAAGGCCTTGAGTTCAGCATCAAATACCATGTTCCCAACATGGCCTTTTAGCCCCTAGATACAAGTTTTTCCTCATCTCTGGAGAAATGTATCATTGTTGATAGCTTCAAGACATATTTTCAATTCACTACCCCGATATATTAATCGAAAATATAGTCGAAATATCAGGGCCTCAAAAGTAAACACTGAAATAACATAACCTCAATAGATTTCAATATACTCTCATTCAAATTTTTTAGCGTTTCTCACCTGTTTCTATTTTTCTAATAGGAACTAGTATGTCCTATTTTCCATAAATGGTATCGAAATATGTTACTTTTTCATTATAAATGAGATAATCGAGTTCAAAAAATCTCTTATGGAGATTTATATGGAAAAATAATTTGTTTGGAAGCAAATCAGTAGTACCAACATAGATAGATATAGATAGATAGATAGAGTTTATTGTCATGTAAGATATACAGTGTATATATATGAAAGTCATTAAAAAAAAAAGTTGCAAGTAAACATAGCTTACAAAACAATTAATTATTTTGTCAGAAATATTAAAAGAAAATAAATCAATATAACAGGATGATAAAAATACAAAGAAACAATACAATCACAAGTAAAGACTAATTACAAGTAAAGACAAGTTACATTGTGTAAAACTTGATGAGTTTTTACACCGTACATGTACAATTTTCACAGGTTGAAATTTAGATATTTAAATATTCATTTACATTATAAAAGGCATTTTTGATCAGAAAATCTTTAAGATCGTGTTGAAATTTCCTTGTGGTTTTTGCATTTCTAATTTCAGCAGGTAATTTGTTATATAAAATGATACCAGCATGATGGGGGACTTTTCATATAATGAGGAATTGTGTTGACGAGTTTGTAGGAGGCTGCCTTGCCTAGTATTGTGTACCCGATTTAGTTGATTTTCTTGGAAACTCGAATAATTTTTATTAATGTACTTGACTGTATAGAAAATATAAATACAATGGATGGTTAATATTCGGTTCTTTATGAAGTGGTTACGACAGGTATCTCTTGGCTTCAGGTTGAAAAGTAATCTGACCAGCCTTTTTTGCAACACAAAGACTCGATTTATTCCATTTGCCAATCCCCAAGCAATAACATTACATAATAAATGAGAAAATGCTAGAGCATAATACACATCCACCAGGTATTTCAAGTGGAACATACTCTTCAGCTGCCGGATGGCAAAGTAGGCACTATTCAGTTTATTGCATACATGGTCTATGTGGAGATCCCAACATAAATGATTGTCGATTCTGGTTCCCAGGAACTTTGTGTTTGTGGAGAATGTATTGGTAGGTAATATATTTCCTAAATTATCAGGTGGTTTTCTTTTCTTAGAAAAATAAATGCATTCAGTTTTTCCCATATTCAAAAGAAGGATATTCTTGTAACACCACTCTTGGTATATTGCCAGAATGGTGCTTATTTTGGTTTCGAGGTCCTCAGCGCATTGTCCTGATAGAATCAATGAGTTGTCATCAGCATACATCACGATTTGGCCGTCAGTAATTAGGGATGGAAGATCATTTACAAATAGCAAAAATATTAGTGGTCCTAATACAGAACCTTGTGGGACACCACGAGTGATTTCGTAGTCCCCTGAGATATTGTGAGCCACTTTGATTCTTTGTTTGCGTTCACTCAGAAATGATTTGATAAAATTCAATGGGATTTCCCTAATCCCAAGCTTTTCAAGCTTGAAGATGATGAATTCAATATTGAGGGTGTCGAAAGCTTTACTTAAGTCAAAAAACATCCCTACTACATGATTTCTTTTATCAATCTCATTGTAAATATATTGTAGTAGTTGAACAGTAGCTGTTTCAACAGATTTATTATGTTGGAAACCATGCTGGTATTTTGTTAATATATTGAACCTATTAAGGAATCTTGTTAACCTTATCATTAGTAGTTTTTCGATGATCTTTGATAGAATACTCAGAATTGAAATTGGTCTATAGTTTTTACTGTCCTGCGAATCACCCTTCTTGAATATGGGTAAAACTATTGCAGTTTTGAGAATATTTGGAAAAATAGCTTTTTCGAAACATTTGTTTATTAGGAATGCTAGGATATTTGAAATAATTTCAGATGAGATTTTCAGGGATTTCGTGGAAATTTCATCTATACCAGTACATGGTTTGTCTTTTAGATTGTTTATGATCTCCATGACTTCCTCGGGAGTGGTAGGTTCTAGAAAAAATGAATGTTCATTGTAGATGCTAGATGTACAATCTGTAGGTAAGCCATTTTTGTCATAGTGTTCAGCTATTTTATTTTCAACAGAGTGTGAAAAGAATTCTCCAAAGTGAGTGGCAATAATCAACAATCCTGAAATAACACATTGCAAAAATGTTATGTCACTATACCAAACTCTGTCTCTGAGCTTGCCGCAATTCAAAGACGATTACAAAATGACTAAACAGCTTTATAGTGAAATGCTCAAAAGAGAAAAGGATAAATATTATGAGAACAGACTTCAAAACTCTAGAAACAAATCAAAAACCTCATGGCAAATAATTACAGACCTAACGGGAAAAAAGGGTAAGCAAAACGTGCAACCCTCTTATGACGTGCCAACTCACTAAATTATTTTTTTCAATAGTGAAGCATCTAACCTAATAAACGAGAAACTGTCGAGTCAATTTGATTACGTATGTAACATACCTGTACATCAAAATACTTTTTTCTTCGAACCTGTAACTCGTAGTGAATTGTGGGAAATAGTAAGAGAAATGGAGAACAAAAAGAGCTCTGGTCATGACGAAGTGTCAGTCTTTCTTATAAAGAACTGTTTTGGCAGTATAGTCGACCCATTATTAGCAATTATTAATGAATCATTAGAAACCGGGGAATATCCTCATGACCTAAAGCATGCTGTTATTAAACCATGTCTCAAAAAGGGGGATCCAGATCTTTTCGACAACTACCGCCCTATCAGCCTTCTTAGCTCTTTCTCAAAGCTATTTGAGCTGGTTGTTTACAATAGACTTGTGAAGTACTTCAAAAATGAAAATCTCTTTAGAAATTCTCAACATGGTTTTCTTGCTGGCAAGAGCATAGATACCGCCCTATTCGAGCTTACCAATAGCATATATAATGCCATGGAAAAAGGAAATGTTGCATGTGGACTTTTTCTCGACCTATCTAGGGCTTTTGATTGTATAGACTTTGCTATATTAGAAACAAAACTCCAACATTATGGTGTCCGGGGTGTTGCTTTAAATTGGTTCAAATCTTTTTTAAAAGGGAGAAACCACTCTGTAAAAATCAAGGACAATAATACGGGAAAATATATACAGTCAAAGTCCTTAGATGTGTCCCTAGGTGTCCCCCAAGGCAGTGTCCTAGGACCACTCATATTCATAATTTTCATCAATGACTTTGCCACGCTTGCACAGCAAAACAAAATAATTATTAATTTTGCAGATGATAGCACAATTTTATTTACTGCAAACACATTTCCAGATCTTACAAAAATAGCCAGTGAGACTATGATTGCAATTGAAAACTGGTTCATAAACTCTAGGTTAGTACTGAATCCTGAAAAGACTAATGCATTTTTTTTTCAAAACCAACCATAGACTTGAAACTCCCACCCATATCCAAGTTAATCATCAAAAAATTCCATTTGTTGAGCATACTAAATCACTAGGAATAGTTATTGACGAAACTCTAAACTTTGAAAATCATATTGATTACCTCTCAAAAAAATTGAGCCAAGCTTGCTATGGCTTAAGAATTCTTATGAAAAGCTCAAACTTCAACATAACAAAAACATTTTATTTCGCCAATTTTTATGCCCGCGCCAGCTATGGTATTATATTCTGGGGAGGTAGTGGGGAGGCTGAAAGGGCTTTCAGAATTCAAAAAAGAGCAATCCGCATCATGAACAATCTGAAATATCATGATTCCTGCAGGGGTTATTTCAGGAAAGTTGAACTACTCACTGTACCAGCACTGTATATATATGAATGCATCAAATTCTTATATAAAAACAAACATTATTTCGAACCCTTTTTATTCCCTCACACATATGGTACTAGGCACATAGCAAACTTAAATTTTCCACATCATCACCTATCATCTACTGAAAGAGGTGCTTTATATGCGAGTATCAAATTTTTCAATCATCTACCTTTAGCTATTAAAAATAATGATAACTTCAATGAAATAAAAAAACCACTATCACAATGCTTCTAGATCTAGAGCCGTATTCAGTGGACGAATATCTAAATTTTGTGTTCTATAATTAGTGTGTGTTTACAGGTGTATATTTATTAATATTTATTATTATCACGTTTCACTGTCTGACTAGCTTGTACATTGTATTTTATATTTTATATTTCATATTATATTTTATATTTATGTCACAGAGTGCAATAAAGATTATGATTGTTGAGTTGTTCATTGACCAGCCTCCACACCTCTCTTGAACTGTTTACTGCAGTGCCTATACGTATACTCTTTTTTTGTTTTTATACTCAGTTCGCAAACCATGATCTTCAAGTTGATTTGCCAACCAGAACAAATCTTTTAGTTTTTTGCTTTCTGTTATTAATTCTTGAGTTAGCCAATTTTTACTGCTAGTTATATTATTTCTTTGCTGTTGAACAACTTCACAAATTTTTGAAATGCTTCATCTATGTTATCAATAAGACAAAGTTCCCCCCAGTTTTGAGTACCTAGAGAATATTGAAACTTGTTAATATTATCAGATGATAATTGTCTAGCATAGTATAAGATATCCATACTTTGTACACTCATTTCTACAACCTTACAATTCATTATTTGTGCTAGATGATCAGCTATACCTGGATCAACCATGTATGCCTGATACATTTCAGTACACATATTTGCCGTTCTTGACGTATGATTGTTTTTATTTGTCATAATTCTAGTTGGTACATCCAAGCACACATTAAGTTTGAAACTATTTAGAGTATCCATTAGTAATACCTTATCCACGTTGTTATTTAAATAGCTTTGACGTCACACTTTTTCGGTCCATTTTTGTGCTCGTCCGCTTTGCCGGTGTTTGTTACCAGGCGGCGCATAAAACATGACGCGTCAGAATTATAACCGAAATCGAGGTAGTTTCTGGGAGAAATCGTCTTCAATTTGGCAGCAAAATCCAGAATATACTGGAGAATAACACCACTCCGTCGACACGGAGACATAAATCTGCGCTCTCGACAGACGTGGCTTATTATCGAACTCGTTCTGGAAATCATGAGTGCCTCCCCAGGGTCGGAGCTCCTAGGAGATATAGATAGATGGCTTATTGAACTCGAACGTATCCTGATATTTCCTGGGAATCGTTATTCACATCCGAACCGAGTTTATATGCAGTCTCTACCTTTGCCGGGACGAACCGAACATCGAATTGTTTTCGGTTCTTTCGGATAACGTGGAAACATCCAGAGACGTTTTCAGTTGGCATATCCCACAACAATTTTATCATATTATGTGAGATACGAAATGTAAGATATGCATCCACCCAGTATATACGCTGACAGTATCACTTAGTGGCTCAATCGGGTGACTCAGTGATACAATGAATCAAGGGATGTTACGTGAAGAAGTTAGGCTGAGAGTCAGTCAACGTTTAGACGTTGTATTAGAAGGATGAGAGAATAAAAGTGTATATAATTATTGTTTCGAAGTATGTATTTCTAACAAAGACAGCGGTGGGATATTGAATCCATCAGTTTCTTAAGTGGTCATGAGTTTAACAAGATTTTCGAAGCGAAAATGAGTAACCAAAGGAATGTCTTGAAGTTGAAATTGAATAAGATAACTCATGGTGAAAGTCATCAATTATGTAAGAAGCTTATTATTTCGGACCTGGAGTGGACCTCAAGGACCTTTGAGGAAAGGGAGTATTGGCTTAAGGTGTCAGTTGGTAGTGGTCCTTGTGACCTGTGTGGCGAAGGTGAAGGATTCTTCTTCTAGACTCTAGAGCATATTGGTGAACGTCACCGGTATAAGAGGAGAAAGTCGCCATGTGAGTGGGTGAAAGTGACCATGAAAATGTGCGAAAGTCGCTATGTAAATGGGTGAAAGTCACCATAAAATAAGAGCGAAAGTCGCTATGGAAATGGGTGAAAATCACCATGAAAATGTACGAAAGTCGCACGTATCCGTATCATGTTATAAGGACGATATAGAGTCTGAGGACAGACTAATCCCAGGATGGCCGAGTGTAAGATATGCATCCACCCAGTATATACGCTGACAGTATCACTTAGTGGCTCAATCGGGTGACTCAGTGATACAATGAATCAAGGGATGTTACGTGAAGAAGTTAGGCTGAGAGTCAGTTACCGTTTAGACGTTGTATTAGAAGGATGAGAGAATAAAAGTGTGTATAATCATTGTTTCGAAGTATGTATTTCTAACAGAAAATACTGTCTAACCCTCGGAACCGTTTTCTCTCAAGAGATTCGTGAATTTTCAAGATATATTTAAACCATTATTTCCTCCGAACAACTAACCCACCAGAATAGTAACACCCCAAATTGCTTGAAGCCAATATGAAATTCATATTCATATGTTTTCCCCCCACTGAGTTTGCCACATCGTAACATTTGAAAGTGATAATCATCCAAAACCACATTTGTCCTTCAGTTGGTATTTATATGAATCATATGAGTGTATCAAAAGCTATGTATTCAATGTTTCGTCATATAATATAGTGCCTCATTTATATATGAGTGGTTTATAGATAGCACGTATTTCTGGAGATTGCAGAATTCTTGGTGAATGCGCCAACGCCGCTAATTTCGTTCTCAACCGAACGCTGACAGTGACAATGCTAAACGTCTCGTTTTCAAATCAAATTTTGTTTAATGGATCATAAAACATAATATTTCCATATGCAGCTTTGTGTGAAAATTTGATTGGGATTTTACTCGAAAACCTTGTTTTTTCCGCGGTTTATTAAGTTATGTTGAAGAACAATGGAAAAGATTGCAAAGAGAGTGCAGTCAAGACGATTTGAAATACTTTCTATTCATTCAATTGTCTTACCGAATTACACTCTAGTTTTTTTCAAGTCGAAGTAAACTTAACATTCATAATTTGAATCTTGTTGACATTAGGCAATTCCACTCAAAAAACTGAGGCAATTTTTTTCGTTAAATTGCCAGGCAACAAAATTCTCATTGATACAATAGCTCTCGTGCAAGGTGGATATAGGATGGTGAAACAGCTCTTCAATTGTTTCTGCGAAAAACTTGTAGACCGTTTGAGAAGGTACTAATATTTCCACGACTTGAATGAAGATGGCGGTGAGATCGATTATCGAAGAAGATTTCTGTTGCTTCATGTATTTCTGTGGTTCGCATCTGACAGACATGAGTTGAAATGACATCAAAACACAATATTTTCAGTGAATCTGGAATAATTATCGATATTTTGACTCCTCTCAGTCATTTTTCATCTAAAATAGATGAAACTGATAAAAAGGTGACAGAAGCACAGTTTCTGTTTTACCGACACAAGGTATGTCGCCATCTCTGTTAATTTCAGGAAATATCACTACGGTATGAAATCAAGTAGGCAAAGGTCTACGGTTTATTCTAGTGCTTGTTAATAGGAAGCTGTTTCACCATCCTATATCCACCTTGCTCTCGTGTAATTATTATAAGTGACAATATTCCTTATGTCGTTTTTTTTTCTCTGAATTATGACATTCTTTTAAAATGTTCTATACACGACTATCACATAATTGAAATCTGCGCAGTTGCCATATTCATGAAATAGTTTGTGTGATATTTTGAACATTTTAATTGATATCGAGGAGATCAGGGTATTTTCGTTTACTCGGTGATGTGATTAAATTGATTGCATTAAAAATATAGATTCATAAAAAACCATACTTGTATTTTAATATAACTCTATATATACTCATCACCCTATATTATATGAATCTCCTACAGTCATTTTTTGGATCAGAAGGATTTTTTCTTTTCAGTTCATGGAGAGATAAATTCATTGAACCAATATACATATCATTTTATGAGTATTGAAAATGATCACATTTTCAAAATTCATCTGTGCTGTAAAAAAATTTCTGACAAAAAATTACTAAGTCTCACCTTGACTTCTCTAGGATTTGACGTCATCTATTGGGATGGTAAAGCTCCGCAGCACTCTAACACCAATTCGGAAAACCCAAAATCTCAAAAGACAACTCCAAGCGCGCTACGTCACTGGCTGCTTCGAAAATAGACGTCGGAAAAAGTTTCCAAAGAATAAAAGGCGTTTGTATTGGCCCATTGCACTGGCGTTACAAATTGCAGTTTTAATAAGAACACGGCGATTTATGGTTCATAGGAAACGGAACTGTTGCTATGATTTACTTCTTCAAGTTTCCTACCCTGGCTGTAGAGCTAGAATATATTTCTAATCGAATGAACGAATTCTGGGATATTTTGAAGCATTTGAGTTCATGTGGATTCATCGGAAAATTTATCAAATGTATATGAGAATTGAAATAGGTAATTGTACCATTCACATTTGTTTGATGATAAATGTGATCGAGCAGTGAAATCTTGACTGCTATCACTTTTGAACTATACAGAGTTGCAAAAAAAATTATCTTTGTAACCACTGTACTTACAAGAATTCATTAAAACACACTTTATACTCGTAACTGGCAAAGTGTAGAAAGTTTAAAGTCACAAGACTAAAAGTGCATTATTTAGTCAACATAAACATAACTTTAGCATAAACAATATCATAAACATAATCATAAAAATAATTATGCATGAAACCTATATAATACAAGTTTTAATTCAAGCATAGATTTAAGAATGACAGTTACTGGAAGCGACAAATGACAATAAGTCAGTCATACAGTTATGTGTTTTGATAGATTATTATTATGGTCTTCTTGAGACGTTTTTCAAGCAGTTGTTATCTTTTATCCAAATGAACATTACAAACTTATCGAAGACAAAAACAGTAATCATGGAACATGTATCTTTCTTGACAGTTTGGAATTTCTAGGTCACATGTTTTCAATATAAAGTTAATATTGTTGGTATAAATGGTGCCATTTGATATCACAGGTTCAACTTTCGTCTTTAACATTAACATAAGCACAATTTTAAAACCGTGTTGACTAAATGCACCTTAAGAGAGAATATAGAATCTCTCTTTTATCGGATTGCTATCAAATACAATTCGGTGAAACTTCGTGAATAGTCTCGAGATTTGCAGAAGTGCATTTCCTCAATGATTGTGTTCATTACTAGATGAGAGTCAACGATAAAAATATCTCAGTAACATTCAATGATTGTCGCATTATCAAGATTCCTACAATAGATAAAAAACAAAAACCGTCTATTTCTAGTTGGAAGTCGAGTTATCATCCTGCTTGTGATGTCATCCTGTTTACTTTCTGGAGCACGGAAAAAGCGACAGGAAAACCACGATGTTTTGACAACTTCAATCAACTTTACAAGCACTTTCCAGTTTCACGACATCAACAGGGCGCGCGTGGAAGACGCATTCTCATAACTTTGGAGTTGTTGAAGTGTAAGAATTAAATTTCGAGATATCACATAAATAAATGATGGAAAGTTGGCGTGGAAACTTCCGAGCATAAATCAAAAGCCAAGAACAGCGATAAGAACTTGCGGTTGCGTTAGGCGCTTGATGGAAATTTCGTCAGATTATGTTCACTTGTATACGATTTTTTTTTCCAGGAGGCTACCCCCTGGAAAGATCTCTACGGAGATCTTTCTCCAATTATTTTTTTATGCAACCGATTCAAAATTCGTCCAAATTTGTTCTGAAATTAGTTCTAGAAGTTGACGTTTTTAATACTGACAGCACAACTCAATGATTATTATGAGTGTTGCTAGGCAACACTTTTGGAGCCTAGGAGATAAAGTTGATTCTTCAAATCCTAGGATTTAAAATTGAAGTATCTAGCAGCATTGTAATATGATTCAAATTCAAATTTATTCAAAAATAATAATAACATTATACAATTATGTGGTAATATTGAGTACATCATTTCATTTTTTTACAAGTATGCACCTAGGTGAGTTAACACCTGTGTGTGCAGTAATACAAAATATATTATAGGTCGAATAATAATTAATATATTGAGTACCTATTGATATTGCAGACTACTGTTACGATTAAAAAATTTAAGATAAAATAAATGGTAGTCATTCTAATGATAAATAGATATAGGAATTATTGAATAATATTGAATACATTAGTATGACAGCTAGTTGATGTTAAAGTATGAGTGCCGGTTGCATAAAAGCCCGTCAAGCCTTCTGTTAACTTAACGTGGGATTAACTTTGCTAATGCGCGAGCTAAGGCATGCGTTGCCATGGTCATAAACAAATTAAATATTTAATTGTCTGTTAAATCTTTATGCAACCGGCCCTAAGTCGATTGAATTTTTCAAAACATTTTATGTATATGATCACTATTTATATAAATAAAGTGTTTGCATTTATCAACAAAGTGTTTGTATTTAGTTATCACTTTAATTTCATTTGGTAGGATGTTATACATTTTTGGTGCAAGAATAATTATTGTAACAAACCTTTGGTTTCCATCATATTTTCTGAATGGTATTACTATTTGTTTGTTCGTGTTCTTTCTAGTTTGGTAGCAATGGTTCATCACAAAATGTTTTTTGTAGATTTATAACAGAAGATGCAGATACTAAGATAGTATAGGCATCGAATCGATTCATTATGGAGAGAATGTGTGAAATATTGTTGTGATTACTATTTTAGAAAGACTAGCTCATTAAAATAAAAAATAGGTAGTATTTATTCTTTATGTTCAACAAAAAACTGATACAATTGCATACCTACATAATATTCAATCCATTTGTGTTTTTGATATAAAAACAACACTTGAAAATCGAATAAACCTGATTTGGCAACAGTTGGTCACAGCTAAAAATATAAATATACAGTTTCTTTATATGGCCTCGACCTGCTCGCATTCTTCATTCTTCAAGGGCCACCCTTGAGGTAAGTTATTTTTATTGTCTCGATATATGATCTAAGATCGAATCGAATCAACTAAATCCTGTAAGAAGGTTAGTTTCACATCTTATAAATTAGAAATATATTCTTTTGGTTGCAGAAAAACTAGCATAGTGTCACTTTCGATCCTAATAAAACAATGTACTCTATTATTGAAGATTTTTTTAACTTTTTGTGCATCAGGAAAGATCTCACTGGATATTGACTTTGATATTGACCGTTTGAAAGCAAAAATAATTATGGTAGAGAAAAGTCCGGCAGATAACGGGCCCAACAATGATATACTGACCATTATGAGCCCATCTAGCTCCCTAATAGATCATGTTGGAATAATGGACGTGATTCACAGTGAACATGGACCATGAAAATATATACGAAAAGAGGGACAAATCTACCACTTTCCTGCAATGTTCTAGAGAGATCAATGAAATCTTGGTTGAGCTCGATGTTTTTTCCATTACTTGAGATATGACAGATAACAGTGCAATGGATCTATAGTTACTAGGAATTGTCTTCTAGAGCACATTCCTTGAGATCAGAAGGATCTTTTCTGTAGATTTAAAAATGGAATTTGCTTCAACCATTTAAGGACAGATCTTGACTTTCATATTCGAAAAGGATTGTGCAGTCCGGAATAATTTCCTTGACAAAATTGGACACAGCCCGACATTTATCCGATATGAGTATGTTTCATACTAGAAATGTTGTGAACATGACTTGCAAATTTATTTCAACACTCTTTCATAGACCGTATCAATGAAGAAATATTTTCTTCCGGATCCCAGTAAATGAGATACGAAATATAATATAATGAATAGCTTCGCTTCATACCAATCGCAATTTCCTGCGATGTTTTCCACTTCCATCGGATATTGGAACTTTATTGTCTCTTTTCTTTTTGTTCAAGTTCCATTGTCATGCAAACTCCAGAAGGACGAGTATATACATTCTGGTGAATCCAGGGGCACATCAGGAAAATTTCCTCGGGTAATGCGTGTATGAGTTTCCAAAATGAAATGAACTAGATTTCCTAATACCCCAAGATATAATGTGAAGATCACATTTCATCTCAGAAAAGTAATATCATTTCTCTGAAATCGCTCAATAAGAATACCTACTTTCCCGTAGCCACTTCAGACCCCAAAATTCTTGTATTTTAATCTGTTTCCAAGCAACCCAAGCAGGCCTAGACCGTCAAAATCGGTCCCTACCGGTTTCATAGGCAAAAAAGATGATGATCAACAACCGCCTAACATTATAGTTTTTAGTTCCGGAATCTATTGCTTCAAATACCTACTGGATACACAATGTACTATTTATGTAATCAGGAATTCTAACAAAAACTGATTATCAACATCTAACTAATCATCCTGTATAACCTATTTTCTTTGAATGTCTATTGCGATTAGGTTATCTTGATGTTTCCTTTATCAAAAAATTCTTTTTGATTAAGGATTCCTTTACCCCAAGCAAAGATGTAAGAAAAAATACTGAGAAAAATATTCTTTGATTTACACTAATGGCAAATACTTTCTCACCAATGAAGGGTGAACGTTTTTATTGAGTAAACGAAAGGTAAACTCATAATATTCGTGGAACATCATATGAACCAGTTGATTGAATATCATATTCATCCTGCATAAACATTCATTCAAGGATCATTATTAGAATTTTAAGTGAAAATTGAATAAACCATAATCCATATTCAATGAAGATGTTTTTCATACCCAATTAATAATCCTCCACTCTATAGACAAATAAGAGATAGTGGGCAAGAATATGGATCGGTAATTTTAACAATTGAGCTTTTTCAGGACAATTCCAATAGTCACAGCTCAAGATGAAATTCAACCAGTTATATTTGGCAAATCATTTTAACAGATATTTTCAAGAAATTATGGCATTTTATACCAGTGAAATTGAGAAGTATCTTCTAACGCAATATGTATGCAGTTCAACAAATGTCATCACTCTGTACGCCTATGGTTTGAGCCTTTCACATAATGAGTTTCTGAGGAATGAAAGCATCGTATTCTATGATAAATCACATAATGTTTGTTTTCCATTGTGAATATATTTCAATTCCATCTGGAAACGATAATGTTATATAGAAATATATAAAGTTCATATTTTGCTCTACTTATAGAAACATACCCATTCCACATATTCACTTCAATCATTGGATACTAGCGCAGTGGAACAAAGAGTGATGACTTGTGACTCTAAGGTCATAGGTTCCTACTTATCTTCAAGTTACTGATGGGATCTTGATGGTTCTGTGGATTTGATGCAAAAAAAGGGGTACACCGATAACTAGCTGTGATTGATGGGTTTCATACGTTTCATCATATCTCAACAGTGAACGGATATGAAATAGCCATTCAGTTGACTGGAATAGCCTACTCATCTGTCATCTGGATTGTGGAGAAAACAGACACAAGGTGGAACCAGAAAAAATACATTCCAAAGGCCTCTACTCTGTATCGATCATCTTCAGAAACCTTGTAGGAACCACTGAAATATTTATTTATTTATTCACGGGATAACCCCATTATAGTTTGATATGATATGATACTGAATTCACATTAAAATATATATATACATAAATCTATCTATACATGTAGATGTGAAAAACGGGAACGTAAGTAATCATCGGATGCAGTGAAAATAGTACAATGAACAAAAGTATAAACAATAAATATAAGATTGATCAGTCAACAAGTGAAGACATTACTATATTATATCGAGTATCGAATTAATTTTGACTCGTCAATTACCAACTGTTAGTATTTAGTGATTTTTTGAATGATTCATTAGGATACTCCAAATATATCAATATTCTTATCATTGAATAACTTCGAGGTTCTTTCAACAGGTGTATGTTTTCCATAATTTGTCGAATGAAATGATAAATGGAATAAATTATTATTTCTGAAATTTCTGTTGGGAATATTGAAGCTAATTGTTTCAAGTAATTCTGGACAAGAAATACTGCCATTTAGCAATTTTTACATATAACAAAGATCTGAATGAATTCTTCTTGTCTTCAGTGGTTAGAGATTAATATCATGTAAAATGCCGCTGTAATCGTGATCTAGTATCTGGACACCGTTTTTAAAAGAGCAGATATTTTGAACCCTTTCTATAGCCGTACAGTGTTCATGATAAAAAGGAAACCAAATCATTGACGCATATTCCAATTGAGATACAACTAAAGCTAAGTAAACCCTTTTCAGCGCTTCGATCGACAAACCTGAAAAATTACGTGATATGAGACCTAATACTTCAAGGTGATTTTGTTTATATGTGTAATAAAATTGAGTTGTTCATCAAAAAATACTCCCAGGTCTTCTATTGAGTATGTATATTCTACTTGTTGATCGTTAATATTATATGACGTATCAAATTTGCGACCTACTCTTGAAAAATAAATACAATAACATTTTTTTACATTTAAATACAAGTTGTTAGTAACATACCATTGATGCACTTGGTCAATGTCAGCCTGGAGAAGTATTTGGTCGTTCAACGACTCTATTGGTCTGAAATATGAAATCATTGGCTTTCCTCAAACATATCTAGATCACGATGACAAGCCTGCATAATTCATTACGTAAGCAATCGAACCGAGCAGCAATAACAGCCAAGGAGGACCGCTGAATATTTGATATGGGTCGGGGTGGAACGAAAGAAAATTCCCTATTGGCATGCATCTCATGCAAGCGAGTTATTTATTATACATGAGAGTTTCTCTTACTACGAGAAAATAGATGTATAATGAGATTTGGAGGAGTAATGGAATGGAAATGAGATTAGGGCGCTCTCTTCGATACCACTGCCGCCTTTGTTCAGTTTGTTCGCAGAATAAACATCCGGAAGGATGTAAGGCTGACGATATCGAATTCTTTGAAGATGCACTTGTTGAATTAAAAATGGAGGCTTCGTGAGAGTATTGCGCGAATAATGATGAATGATGCCAAATCATCAAATATTTGCGTTTATAAGAAATGAAAGAGATTGCATAGTTTCTTGTGATGGAGAATAAAACCTTACACTGAATAAAACATTTATAGCTACTCATTCTTCCTCAGAATAAATTTTACTGTATTTGATGAAATTTTGTTTGGACGATGATGATGATGATGAATATTTTATTTAATGGACTCTCTTGAATAATTTGACACATACAGGATCGTGAAATAACTGTGCTTATCTAGATTATTTCATTCATGCTAAAATACACGTTTTTGATTGGTTGAAATGATTGTGTTGATAAGCAATAACATCATGTTTTCGATTATGTATTTCGGCTCCTGATTGGCTTTTGGATACCTAAATGCTGTGTTTTCGTTTCTGTATATCGCTTTCTGATTCGTAGGCAGTAAGGCAGTAGGGTAGTTTAATTAAACAACGACTTACTTAGTTGCAATCTGTCATAGTATTTTCCGATTCCCTGGTAAATAAATGAATGCCACTACACCAAATTTTCGTCTGAACCATGATAAACACACACTATTAATATGTATCGACTTCATTTTCAACAAAGTATGGATAATTTCAGCAAGAATTAATCTAATGTAACCCAACCACACAAATTCTGACAACAATCAAAATGAATTTACCTCAGTAGTAGGTCGCCGTGGTGGCGATGAGCGCAAAGCGCGATGATTATAATGGAAGTCCATCACGGTCGTGGGTTCGATTCCCAGGCCTGTCAGAAATAACAAAAAAGGCGAGGCGACTGGGTGTAGCGTGTTCTGTCCTGTCTTTACATACATTTGAAAAATATGCATACTAAAATTCTGTGGCAAATGAACTAGTTTTCGATGCCAGGATGAGAGAAATGAATGAGTGAATGAATGAATGAGGATGAGTGAGTGAAAGGTGAGAGCGAATCTTTAAAAAAAAAACCTCAGTAGTACCTAGTGCATAGGTAATCTTGCCTACATTATACAATGGCATAAATGTATTGTTGGTTGCATAATGATATGTCGAACTACAATGCATAATCAAAATAACTAATTTCATAATAAACTGTACGTTTTATATTGACAATAAATAGGAAATCATCAATTGGAAAACCACACTCGCGCTGTGCGCTCGTGTAGTTTCCAAGCAACATGATTTGTTTCTCAAAATCGAAGGAATTTGTGTTTCGATAATAATCAATACACTTGTTGTATTACATGGGAAAATCAAATATTTCAAACACACATAATTCGAAGTTCGATATTTAGTTTTATTTGAAAAATATGTTTTTGAATTCTCATCCTCGTCAGATAGAACTGTGTTCTTTGTTTTCTCTTACATCTTTCAGTGGAATGAAACTTGCTTCTGGAATCCCAGGATAAATGCACTGGTACTCTGCTCAAGTTTCAACTGCATAATTTTTACATTTTTCCATCGTTACTATTACCCTCGGAATTCAAAGCATGAACGTGTATACTGATTGTTGAATTCATTCTTTTAACATGTTGAATAATTGAACTTGTTTTTTTTTTGAGAATAATGTGGATGAACAGAGGTTTTTTGATGAGTGAACCACAATCCAAGACATATTATTGTGTTGAATAGTATGGGTCATCTACCATTTTGTTATAAACAAAATTGGTTGGGTTAGAATAACTCTCTTGGCGGGAAATCCATATTCAATAATGTTTTCATCATGGGGATTCATATGGAGGTTAAATGAGATAAAACCACACTTTTTAAAATTGGATGTTAGTATTGAGACATCAAATATTGGATGCCTTTTTCATCATTAGTGCGTGTTTTGATGTTCATCCCACTCCAAAATCTACTTCTATATCCCAAATTGAAATTGGAACAAGTGTTATTCGAAAGATTTCAGTAGTTTGTCTGATTGAGGTTATGATAATGTTATGACATATATGTTATGATATATATTTAAGAAGTTGCCATGATTGTCAATATTGCCTTCGAGAGTTGAAATCAGGTTAAAATTAATACTCTCAGGATGATAGTCTATCCAACGAGGTGAAAACAGTCTTCCATCTGGACATTTAGGAACGTTCAATATTGATCTTGTTACACGAATCATTATCAAGGAAAAAGTGAAGGCCATCAGCATGACAAACTCTCATCGAATTTATGTTTATCAATTATTTTCATAATATACAATAATCTCTTTGTAAACTTTTGATTATAGCATGTCGATTAAGGTTCATGAAATCTTTTTCAACACGAATGAATCTTAAGAAATATGACAAATCATCTGAAAACAGGCAACAGAAGAGGTACGCGTATTTTTCAGACCCTTACGAAAAAAAAACCGCCTAACCTAACTTATATGGTCTAATATGTTCTGTTCGTGGATCATATTCCTCGGTTATATTTTCAACCTCGCTCGGTATTTATCGCTTCCATATCTCAATTTCCACTGGTTCGACCAGTTGAAGATTATCAGGTAACGCGATATCTTGAAAGCACTCTGATCGGAAACAGGATAAATATCGTTGAAGTGACAAATCCCGTCAAAGTCCACCATCTTTCGAAACTCTGATGATAGATCGAGTAGAAGTATTCGGTTCATATTTCCTTCTACTCCGTGAGAAATCAGATCGGGTAACGATGTCATCGCTGTTCGAAGTGTGTTAGTGTTTCAATAAGAAAGCAAATAAGGGTGGAATTATCAGTGGAAAGATCTGTGGGTTGCTAATTATAACAAGGATGAACTTGGATGAACTAAGAACCACAATAATATTTGGGGATCTTCAGGTAGCTAAGTTGAATCGATAACAAAACTTACAAAAATATTATATTGAATATGATGAACAGTAACCCTATTCTTTAAAGCGATTGAAAAGTTGACGCATGAGATTCGAACTTCTCATCCCATCACTTCTGGTTTCAGGGAAATGCAATCAAGTATTCTTATTTCTATAACCAGAGTGCATTGGAATTGTGTCAACAAATCTGAATATCAAATACAGAGTATTATGCAATGAGTCTATAGTTTTCAGGAATGGTCTTCTTGCCGCTATTAGTGTGAACTTTATCAATGTTTTGATTTGAGAGAGGTTAACAATTTTCAATTTCTCAGACACATCTCTTGAGATCTCCAGACACTTATCCTTCAGGAGATTCCTTTTATAGACTCACTCTTTCGGATATTTGTTGCCTAAATAATTTAACAGATGATTAGATATTTGATTTGTTTGTAACCATGGCAACGCATTGCGAGTTAGCAGGGTTAATCCCACGTTGAGGTAACAGAAGGCTTTATAAACTTTTATGCAACCGGCACTTAATATCTTCCATATATTTTTTGTTTGTATAGTTTTGGCAATAACCAAAATTTTCTGTCAGCAATTTTCAAAATGGCAATACTTATTGTTCTCCGAATGCCTGATATAATTTCAAAGAAATAATAGTTGTTTAGTGAGAAAATCTCGGATTGAGCTTGATGCAGTCCACTGAATCGCTTCCAAAAACTTTTCCGATTTCAGCACAATTTCCATTGTCGAATATACCATTTACGTAACAATATCGCTTGGTCTCCCTGTTCTCAACAAATGAACGGGTCTCGATTACATCTAAAACCACCAAAATTGATATCTCTGTTGTTTCGCTGTCATTCGTTTCGGATAACAAGTCGTTTGGCGTGTCCAAGACAGATAAGACCAATGAACGGAAAAGTTCGGCCGTTTCCAGGAACGTTCAGATGACATATTTAGATAAAACAAAAAGCTCGACAAGACCAACGCTCACTCCTAGCGGGCACGGATTCGGGTACAAGTTCACAGGCCATTCGGCCATTCTGATGGATCGACGAGATCGTTTGTCAGCACTCCGTAGTAACGATAATACCATGAGTTCAGTCAGAGAAGTTTATGAAATTATTCACCTGATTCTTGATACAATTCAAGCTCATTCTCGGAATACTAAAACAACAGATCAATCAAAGGGACTAGACATGCCTATTTCGTATAATAGGTATCATTTCATGGATAATAATAACCAAATAAATATATCATGAAGGATATTATAGAATATAGTATATCGTATCGAAACTAATATGAATATTTTGGCACCATATAAATTGTGATTAACTTATAGACTATAGTTTCCACCAAACACCAATTCGATGAATGGGTGTTTATGAATAATTTTTCTATTTTGGTTGTATAATGAAGTCATTGTGCAACGCAAATGCGTGTCGAAATAGCCTCTATTTCGATACGCATTCTTTATTATTCGGAGATTGGTACAATCTAACTGTCAAATGAAAGTCAGAAGAGTTAGGCCCATCAGTTTACTTCTGAGCGACTTGGATTTGGTGATATCAGCAGTGAAAAACTCAATGACGCTTGTGCGTCAGATTTTAATTATTTCAATGTCATCATTGTTACCAATCGAAGATGATTCTATTATTTATCGACATTAAATCTTTTTTTTATCAAATCAATTCAAAATAGGAAAAATTGCATATGACACACGTTTTATAAGACACGTTGTCGCACTTGTTCACTTGGAGCACTCCTCGCATCGCTCGTCGTACTCCAAACAACGCGTGCGACAAAATAGCGTCTTATAAAACTTGTATCATAATATACTATTGTTGAACTGTATCATTTTTTATAGATCGTTGTTAGTGGGTTCAATCATCAAGACGAAGCATAATTACTAGAGGAGCTGTGCGGAGCCGAATATTAGTACATAGAACATGATTGATAAACGAGTTATTATATCTGGATCATTGAAATTTATCATCGGCATGTATTGAATGTTGAAAAATACTCAAAAATACTATTTCTTAAACTCCATTTATAACACTCTTATTGTCTAAATATTCTTGTAGCAACCCACTGTCTCTAACTGTAGGACCTGTTTGAAAATTCCAAGGTCATCTGCGAACACTCTGAATATTTGAATTTGGAGAAATTATCGTTTTTGTGAAAAATGTATATAAGGGGACCCAAATTCGAGCCCTGAGGTACTCCTGAAATAACTTCGAGTATATTCTTATATTTTTCTTGGTGTCTAGATATATTTATTGAGATAACGAAGCGAAATTTTGTTACCTAGTTTTCCAAGTATGTCATGCATATTTTGGCAATAAAAGTAACTTTGTAACTAATATAACTAATAACTACTCTATTGTAAATGCACAAAAAGTTGTGAAGTGATGGGCAGTTGATGATGACTGTAACCATCAGGTACCGTAAAACGGGGTGACTTCGGACACTGCGGATAACTTCGGAAAGTTTGACCTTGGCGCACTTCAAATACGATTTCGGATAGAGCAAGTGCGATATGACCGTGCAGTTCATACCTGTCGATTCTTGTTAGATGAAAATGTCTAGTGGTAGCATATAGTCACCCTTTGATAAGTATTTTAGGTAAGATAATATTTTTTATGACGACATCAGAATATGGCGTTTTAAGAAATGTGGAAAAGTAACTGATTCACGATAAATAACGCTGCCTGTATCTCAATTTCAACTGAATATTTCGATAGTCTCTAGTTTCAGAAATGCTTCGCCATAGTTTGATCACTCCATCTCATTAGTTGATTTTTATACAGGGTGATAACTAGAATTTCATAATTTCAAGGGGCAATTTCGGACATGGTAATAAAGTAATAAAAAGTTTTTGGAGGTCGCAGTTATATATAATTTATCCATCAGAAATACTGCAACGAGCAGTTAATGATGTGAGAAAGGGAAGAAAATCAATCAGAGAGGCCTGCAAAGTCATGCAACTCTATAATTATGGAAATTCTCAAAATAATCTAGTAAATTTTCTAAGACGAAAGAAGATTGGCGATAGAGTTTTTGTCATTACCCACCTGTAGTAGATGAAAGTATCGTAGCTAAGGACGAGATAATCCTCGAACCTGTCGCATTACGTCGAGGACGTTATGCATTTTCGAATTCGCTCAAGGACATATAACGCTGGAATAGTTTGATCCTTTAAAGACAGCTTATATACCTATCAAATTATTCTTATATACGAAGAAAAACAAGAAAAACTGTTTTGTCAATATTTCTCAGTGTTTTTTCTTTAATTTTATAGGAATAATTATTTTTTGTTTTTTATGGAAATATATTTTTGAAGTTGTAGAATATGCTTTCATTCTGAGGTCAAGTATGATTTTTTCCTCGTAATATTTTTTAAAACAATTTATGCTGTCCGAAGTTTGTTTCAGGCACGCTAAACATCGATTTCAAACTGCGGGGTAAGTTCGGACAGCAAAAAACTGAAAGAATTTAACATAAAAAAACTGATTTTGCTTTCAGTCTATGTATAAATCAATCAAGAAATGATTGAACCAGAATTTATGAGATATTCGTACATTTTCGATTCAATTCGAAATTGTTACGACTGAAAAACCTGAAATATCGTCCGAAGTCACCCCGTTTTACGGTACCTATTTCATTTGCAATATCATGAATTTTAAAATATTCAATTTGAAATGCTATTTCATTGTTGCAATTATAAATCATCTCACAAAATCATACAATAACACTGCTGGATATAATTTGGACTTCGAATTACAACGATCAACATCTTTGTAGGTTAATATTTATCGGAGACATTAAAAATTTAATTCTCCGTTGATATACGTGATGAAACTGACGCGGATTGATAATTATATTTGAGAAGGAACATAAATCAGCTGTCGCGAATAATTTCGTAATAATCGTAATATTTCACTTGACGGCTACAGAAGCAGCGGAATGAGCGAATGGCCGACTAAAAGCTTAGCTCTGCAGGTGATGCAGAACTTTGAATAAACACCAGGAGTCTGAATTCGAGCAAAGCACACGTAGATCAGGATAATTTGGGATTATCATCGTTGAATTCCGAATTGGCTGGAATTAAATTTGGATTCCATTAATACGAGACGAGTTGGAATTGATCATTAATTAACTAAAATTATCATCAATATTGAAAATATATATAGAAATATACAGGGCTACAAATATCAAGTGGTAATTAAAATTAACGTGCTTTTCGATTTTTTATACTAATCACTGAAAGGAAGATATTGAAGGTGGAAAGTTTTCGAACTGACATCTTTTTTCGAAAACGAAAAGAAAATATTCAGATATAAAATTGAGAAATAAGAGCTAATTTTTACCTCGAACCACCTATCTCGTATTCTGGAATCTCGAAATCAAATTGACCTGACTTCCAGTCGACTTCAAATCAATCTGACTCCCTGATGAGCTCGAATTGACCTTCGATCCAGTCGCCTTCGAATTGACCTTCAAATCCACCACACTCATAGTTGATTAATCACATATATCTATTAACTACGAATATTGATAATAATGACAGCCTATTTGAAGCTGAAACAAAAGAGCGTCGCTGGCAAAGATGAATTTAAGCGCATGCGCCAAAATAAAAGTAAATGATGACAGTCAAGAGCAACTTTCCCAGTGTTCTCGCTGCTACTCAAATTGGAAATGATCGTATGTCGGGTATCACTTTTGCATGCGATCTTTTTCAAGCAAGCAGGTTATATCTGTGATTTGTTGATGGGAATTTCCTCGTTTCTCGTTATTGTTTCCTGATTGCGTGTTGAGTGTTTGTGTTTCATTAATTGATATAGTTGTTCAGGTGATACCATTGGTAATTCAAGTTCAAGACTGTCGTAAATATGTCCAGTGTCGGTGTCCAGGTCGTGTCCAGCCTACAGGTTATCTTTTGCGGTTCCAGAAATCGTCACAATGGAAGTGCCTGTGTCATCAATGTCTTACAAAATATTGCAAAGTTCAGGATAATTTATATGCCTACCATTATTTTGATCTTGATTGCCTCATATTCTTTCAAATCTGGAAGGAGTGGTTTGCTGAATAAGAAGATATCTGATTACTCTCTGTCAAAGCTAAGTATTCTACCATCAATATATACTCATGTAGTATTTGTTGGGTATTAGAGGGGTCTGTAAAAAAGTACAATGATATCACTTGGTACAACATATACATATGTTTGTTCAAAATTTCAAAACGATCAATTAATGGCAGTACGTTAAATCCCCCTGGACCTACCAAACGAATAACCTGGATACCGTATCTAGCGTAAGCATATGTGACCTAAGGACCAAACATTGCGCCAAATTATGTTAATATGAAGTAAATGTCGGTAAACAGGAAAGTTAGTTGCTGATTCACCAAATATTTTCAAGATATTTTCAAGATTATTTCGTTCATGGCCTGTTAATGTAAAAGTAAATATTTATTGGGTTCAGAAAATTCTGGTAGTGAAGCTGCAGAGTGATAGAGGGATCGATAAAATGAGAGTCATGAATTCTGTTGATCCCTATATTATTAAAGTTGTGTCCAAAAGTTGCCTCCTTGGACATCATCAGTGTTTAGACTCTTTCGGGACCAAACATGTCTCAAGAACTGATTTTAAATACTTCCAACAGAAAAAAAATCAACTCGAATGACAGCGAAAATATGTGTGGTTATGTTCGTTCTGGTCCAGCAGGTCTAATTTGACAGCATTCTAAAATACTCTATATTCAAGAACTCGGATGTTTTCCAAATGACAATGTTTATTTACTATGTTAATTTTTCTTATCAATATGAGATTAACGAAATTTAAACATCTCATGATTTGAATTTCACGCTCGATTTCTCGCATTTTTTTTAATGTTCTGGTTCTCGCGAAAATATATATCCTGAAATGTTTAGAAAACATCGTGAGAACCAAGGGAAAGAAAGGAGTTGGTGTTCTTAAATTTCTGGAGATCGAATGCCTCGGGGAACACTTCCCTAGGCAATGAGTTCCAAAGTCTCGATGTTCGTTGGATGAACGAGTCTTTGGAAAGAGACGTTCTGCAGGTCTCTAAAGTGACCACGAAGGGGTGTGAAGACTGATGAACTTGACGGGTTAATCTCGAAGAGACTGCTAATGAAGGAATGATTGTTGATATTTCATCATAGCTTCAGCTGGTTTTTACCACGATTCATCCATCTCACATTGTGGATTCGAGTATGCAGACGATAGTGCACCGAGACTCGAGAGCTCATAAAACCGACATCATGATTCATCGCACGCCCAACCGAATATCGCCGATCCTGATTTTCCGGAACACATGTAGCCGGTCCCTCACACCTTCTCGGGATCACGTACGGGGTGGCAAGGCGAAGGGGGTTGTGAGGCGGTTTGGCCACGACCAAATATCACGTAGTTGGCGGTTGATTTGCTTAGCAGCAACGGATGCCCGAAGAAATCGTGGCCCGAACTCCGGCGCAATCTTATCAATCGACGAGGAAGCTGCGCCTCGAGCAGTTCCGGTGATAATCGAGTTTACAGCACCTATACAGAGTCCTTCGAAAATATGGGTAATGACATTATTTGGATATTTTCGTAGTGCTGTTTCTAGTTTGTTCAATTTTCAGTTAACGAAGTAACTTCTTGTAGAATGCTGAAACAGTCACAACAATATATATTATTATTGTGATCGCTGTTTTGTATCCGGCTCGAAGGACCAAAATGATATAAGAAGTGAACTGTATGAAAATTGAAATAATTCACATTTGTTTGATGAATAGAAATAAAGGTATATAGATGATGTGAATTCCTTTCCACCATGTTCAATCACAAATCTGAACTGGCATTACTCAAGTGTTGTAAAATTGCACCACATCGAACTGAGTTTTGCCATTGGGCATTGGCCAGTGTTTATGAGGAATGGAAAGAACTGCTGGGTCATGGTTCATCATCCTGCGAATGCGAATATTTTGAAGTACAAGCATTGGATGCGCAGTAGACCAGTCGATGGAGTGGGGCGAAGAGAAAGAGATTCTTGTTGACAAAGAGATCTCATTATTGACGAGGTACTCGTGCAGTTAACATCGATCAGTACAGAGATAAAACTCATTGTGGATCTCGGATCTCAGAGCTCAGATGATGCTATACGATTTCGTACATATGGGTATCAGGGAATATTTTTTCAATACATTGATTTAGAATAGAGACGCTATATTCATTCTATCATAAAATTATTCAATGATCATTTCATGAGCTCAGCACGGATACATTATGTATATAGAATAAACATATAATAAACATCTCAAATGATATACTCCCTCTAAAAATGAGTAGGTACTCTGAGTGTAAAAATGTCTCTATATTTGTAATATAAACGTTAGAAATTAAATTTGTTTCATTAATTTCGTCATAACATCCAATTTTCTAAATATTTGATTTTCTGATTCGTTCTTCTCGAAATATATTCATCAGACTTTCATCTATTGATAAATTATTTCACGAGAACTGCATTCCACAGTATTACTCGTTGTTTTCATGTTTCGAAATATTCACGAACACCTTTCTATACCTACCAAACTGATGTTTCTAAAATTGGAAACATCTGAGAAACATAAATTTTGAGCGCTTAATCTTACTTCTGAAACGAAAAACAAAAAAAGGAAGAATACATTCTTCATCAATAATCCTATATGATTTTGTTATAGCAGGCTCAGATTATTCGTCTCAGATCAGTCCAGTCCAGAGCTTTATTCAATATTTCAGTCATTTTTTCATATATTTACTTATACTTATAATGCTGCACTGAGTACGATAGTTTTGAGAATGGTTTCATAATATAAGAGAGGATACGCCAATGGGGAAGTGATAGGGCAACATATTGTTTGGATGAGGTCCCATACCGCGGTCATATCTAGGGGATTTTCATTTCAGATTTGGCACTGCTTCGTACTCATAATGGCATTTCAATGCTGATTCGAATCTGACGAATTTCATCAGCTTGCAGTTTAAAATACGATTCGGCTAGACCACTTCCGGTCTGCTTCGAATCGTTAATCGCTGGCTACAACCACTTTATTACTCTACTGCAAAAATATTGAGAACATATGTAAATGAATCAATAAATTGGCATTTCCGATATGGTAGAGTGCCAAACGCCTCGAAAAACGGTTGGAAATGAAGTTGGTTGGAAATCGGTGGTAAAAAGCTGTGACATATTCAGATATGTCACCTACCAGGTTAACGTTGTAACAACGTCGTGGGTAAACTAAAATCATGCTCATAAATGACTGATTTCTAGTATTACGTTAATTTTGGGGTATAATGTGGTTATCGTGGCCAAAATACCACTTGGGATACAATTCGTGTTTTTCTATTGTGTTTAGTGTTTTTAAGCGCCAACTTAGTTGCAGTGCAACCCTTGAAGTCTCATTGAGATTGTATAAGTAAGGAGACGGGGACCTCAGCTTTTTAGGTGTTATCCAAAGCACTACTCGGCTGGTTATCGTTGAGAGTCTGAAGGATTGAAATCTAAGTACCAAGAATGTTCGGTTGGTCAACTATCTCCTCTTACCAAACGATCGATATACTATAGAAATAAATAAATATTTCCAATAGCCGCCAGGATTCGAACCGCGGACCCTCTAGGCCATAGACCAGCGCCTCAGCGCACTCGGCCACCAACCCAGTTGTGTGTCATATAACTGAATAATTAATGGTATTAAGTATAATATCCATTGATGCAAATTTATCTCGAATTATAATTGCTTTCGGATTGTAGCTCAATTTATAAACTCCGCTGCCGTAGCTACAGTTGACGATGCAGTTGTTGTTCGTAGATGGAATATGCTAAAAATAAACATCTGTTCATAAACTACGCAGCTGACGCAGGTGCCGTCAGATATCCCCTTAATACATTTTGGATTGGCAGCGTCAACTGTAGCTACGGCAGCGGAGTTTATGAATTGAGCTTGAGAATCAAAACTTCTTTCAGTTCAGACAAATAACTTGAATGTATTTTGCAATCTAATATAACTTCTCAACAAAATATGAATTAACATAAAAAAAATTTATGTATATATTATGCATGGAAGGGATGATCATCTCCTCCTCAAAACAGTAGTATCGATGAAAAAAGTTGGGAAAAAAATATGCCAGACAAATCGATCTAGAATCTAGAGCTTCAAAGGATTTCTGATATGTTTGAGAATTAATTGATTTACCTATACTCACACAGGAACTGTTATTCTCGTTTCAGGAGCAAAAGGAATATTGAAAACTGGCATACGTGTCAGAGTGGAATATCGTATGTTATTATTCAAACTGATATGAGATTGAGAGTAGCACTACGAACAAATCTAGATTCAATATTTTTCAAAATACGTTTTCTGTCAAGAACGATATAATGAGAACATACTTAAGTATTAAACAACACCGTTGAAACGAAAATCAAACTTATTTTAATTTTGATTGCAATGGAAGTTAAGTAGGTATCATAACCAATGCTTCGTATTGAATTAATAATAATAATAATAAATGCCTTTATTCGATATAAAGATAATGATACATCAACATATATACCGAAAAGGTGGAGAATCACTGTAAAGTGCTTTTCAGCTCAACCTAACTAACCTAAAACTAAAAGAATATAGAATCCTAATAGACATAAAGAGTATCAGAAAAAAAAATATCATGAAAATAATGAAGTATTCGTAACATATTATCATAAATATCTTAAATATTTATTGATGAATGATTGGGCATTTCAACGTGTGTAAAATGCATAGCCAAGGTTTACAATGATATGGACCTGTATATTTTCGAAACGCTTCAGCTTTTCAAGTAGGTAATGCGGCTCTTTGTGAATTAGAACTTTTTGTGTTAGAGAGAGCATGTGAAATTTTCTCAGATCCTCTAGCTTCATCTTTCTAGCATTATTATATGTGTGACTTATGTGATCATACTTTTTGATTCCAAAGGAATATCTCATACAGCAATGTTGAACTCTTTGTAAACGTGAAATATTTGTCATAGATCTGGGCCATAAATTGCATCACAGTAGGATAGTTTGGAAATGATCAGAGAGTCACATATTAGCATTTTCAGCGCGTTTGTCATGAAATGCCTGTATGGGTAAATACTTCTCAGAGTTAGATAGGAAGCTTTACATATATTGACAATACGTTTTTCGAATCGAATGTCTTTGTCCAACAATAAACCTAACATTTTTAATTCATTAACAATGGGAATTATCGTTCCCTGTATCTGAAAATTACTGCTCTGTTGGGTTTCATCTCGCTTTGCTTTCGGTCCGAATATTATAACTTTGGATTTTTCAGGGTTCAGCTTCAATCCATGTGCTGTTGATATGTGAAAAAGTTTATCAAGGTCGCTATTTATCAAGTCTGTACACTCAAGCCATTTATTATGATGAAAACTGAAATATACCTGTGTATCATCTGCATATAAATGCATCTGACAGTTCGCAAGGTGAGAATGAAAATCAGAGATATAAACTGTGAATAAAAGAGGTCCAAGAATGGAACCTTGAGGGACTCCTCGAGTGATTGGCAGAATATCTGATTCCTCTACATCATAATTTACGTATTGGATACGGCTACTCAAATAGTCCCTTATCAATTTTACAGCTAAAAGTGAAAAGCCAAAAAACCTCAGTTTATCACAGAGTATTTTCGGATCTACCATATCAAATGCCTTACTATAATCTAGTGATACTAGGCAGGTAATCTTTTTTTTATCAGTTGCAGTGAGTATGTCATTCGTTATGCACGCAAGAGCAGTGGAATTATTTTTGCATCAAAAATAAATTTACTAATTTGCTTTTTCAAGATCTTTTCAAATACTTTCGAAATAATTGGTAATAGGCTGATCGGTCGCAAATGTGACAAGTCTGTAGCTTTATCTAATTTTGGAATAGGTAATACCCTGGCACATTTCCAGGAATTAGGAAAAGTGCCTTCTTCTATGGCAGTATTGATAACATAGGCTATATGATTCAATAAATGGAAAGAGACAAGTTCTACACTGTTGGAAATTAGTTGTTACTTTCAACAACTTCTCATATCGTTAAAAAATTGTAGTCAAATTCAACAACAATTGTCTCAATTTCACTTTCACAATTTTCGATGTAGTTGTTAAATCAGTCAGTTATCGAATTCACTACTGATAATGTCAATACAACAGCAACAAGTTTGCATCAAATGAACAGATGAAATTCCTGTCCAAACAACTTGATATAATCTGTAACACAACAACAAATAATTGTAACTAGAACTTCAATAATGGTTATTGAAACGTAGACAGTAAAACATCATCTAGTTGCTAATACATTAATATTAAATAGCGGTTTTGTCGCACTCTGTTGACAAATTAACATCACCTAGTTTTATAATTTGCAACAGTTTGTGCTCGGTTACAAAGATTTTTTAGTTCCGATCTCTTCGGATATATTCGCTACTTTTCGTTTGTCTTCTCACGAATACCGATTCCTTACAAGTCCCAACCCAAGTTTACTCAGTTATCTGCAGTCTGTTGCCGTTGTAGAGCATTAGAACGAATACATTAGGTTTTTCTCTCGTGTAATCAATATATAAAAAAGGTAAGTAACTACATGGAGTAGATTGATGTGGACTTGTACATACATTTTATTTACTCATGCCAATATTAATATTATTTTTGTTTTGTTTCAGTTGAGAATATTTTTCCTGATCTAGAGCAACAAATAACAATGTTTCGTCGGAATCTGCAAGCGCAATAATTTCACATGATTTTTTGAGAATTTTTCTTGGATTCTGTCTGTGATTATTGAAGTTTCGCTGCAAAAAAGTGAGTATAATCATATCAGTTTTATATTCACATTTTGAAATTATTATTATGGAAGTTTTACAACTTCTCATGCATATTTCATATATTTTTTACTATACTCATGAAGATAACTGCAACATCTAGGTTAAAACTGTTGAAGTTGTGATGTGGTTATTTGTACAACTCTTCATTTCAGGTATTTGTTCGATGGATCGATCTTCACTTTCTCACTGAGTTAAGTTGAAGAGAAATTAATGTACTGGTAAGATTCGTTCTGAATTATATTTTGAATGATAATGTACTATTCAGTTAATAAATCCAAGTGATTTCAAGAGTTAATTGAATTGAAAAATTCATGACCAAATGAATCCAAAATGAATTATTAATATAATTTTTGTTTCAGCAATTGAACGAGAGATACTCAACACTCCAGGAGGATAGGAATAAGTTGTCTCGGATGACAAACACAGACAGAGGTTTAGCAGCATTGTAGTGAATCACGTGCCGCGATGTTCTTTCGATTTACTGACAGCTTTTGATGTGTTTTTGTGCCAATAGTGGATTTTTTTCGTATTGTTGCTATGCAGAAAATGAAATGTCTGTCATGATATATGGTTATTTCAGTATTTTGAACTTTGCATTCTAGCAGTAGAATATTGTTGAAAATACACTGAGTTGTAGTACAATCGACAACTTTTTGTAGCTAGAACTTCATTATGACGTAGGACTCATAACGACAAATTAAAGTGAAAATGACAATTTGTAATTGCTCAATTAACTTCAGAGAATACTGCGAACAGCAGTAGAATTATTAACTTACTGTAGTTAATTCACCAATAAGACGTAGTAGCCATACAAAGAGGCGGTTGTTGAGACGAGCAATAACCATTATGGTGAAAATTACCTTCAAATACTCTTGATAATTCAACTATAAAATGTTGTAGACCTACTGGGACTATATTTTTTTGCTGATTTAGCAACTAATTTCCAACAGTGTAACATTTGTTTCGAAATACCATCACTTCCACAACTATTGCTTTTGATAGACTCAATAGAATCCAGGACTTCCTGTGTACTTACCGTGTGGAATGTAAAATCAGGATTAATAGGTGCATTTTTATATATATCCAGTAATTCCATCTGGCTGGCATTTTTGTCCACCTGTGGGATATTACTGAAATGCTGATTAATAGAGTTCACATCACTCATAAGATTGGGTGCTATTTCATTTTTTTGTAACGGTATTGCATTCAGTTGCTTCAATCTACCCCATAACTGTCTACTATTTTTCCTGCTTAAGGCAAAGTTAATATATGCTTTCTTTTCCCTATTTATGGCGCTGTTGATATAATTACGCATTTGTTTGTAAAACTCCCAGTGTGCAGGCACTCTAGTTCTCTTAAATTTCGTGAAGGCCTTATCTCTAGTTTTCATCATCAGTTTAATTGTATCAGTTATCCACGGAGACGGTTTCCGAGTAACTCGTATTCTTTTTTCAGGGCAGCAAATATTGAATATTTCCAATATATTTCTATTCAGAAAGTCAACCATATCATCAATATTATTAAGTGTGTATAAGAAATTCCAGTCCACCGACAGCATGAGTAATTCAAAATTATCATTCGTGAAATGTTTCCAATTCCGTATATTCACATATTTAACGGGTATCTTATCTCGGTGCATCTTAATTTCAATACATACTGCGCAGTGATCTGAAATATTGGTTTAGAACTTCGACTCGCGAAATTTCTTCTTTTTCATTGCACAAAACAATATCTAGCAAAGTTTGACTTCCTGCTGCGTGTATGCAGGTATGATGTGCAGGTTCTTTAATTAATTGAACTAAACCAAAAGATGAAAGTATATCTCCAAAACGTTCTACATTCCTGTGAGGATTCAACATATTTATGTTAGTATCTCCCATTACAAAAATTGAGTCACAATCAGGGTGAAATTTCGAAAGTGATATATCCAGATGATTTAGAAATTCGTGTATGTTTGCTTTAGGAGGCCAGTTATGATTACTTCGCCATTAAATTTTATTTTCAACCATAATTGCTCCAAGACATCATTATTTTCACTATAAATTACTTGACAGTTAATATAATTTCTAATGTAGAATAATACACCACCTCACCTATTACTTCTATCTCTACGTATAATACGATAACCATCAATAAATATCAAATCAGATAGAATTTTTTCATTCAGCCATGTCTCAGTCACCCCAAATATGTCAATATTTTTACTTAAAACATAATTTTTCAAATCATCAAAACCCGTTGATATCGATCTAACGTTGGAGAATCTACAGAGAATGCATTAGTGTATTGCGTGTTTATATTTCGCTGAGAAGGAATGTTCAACAACAAAATGTAATCCAGCTCGTTGTCTGGACTACACCTTTTCCAGTTGTATTTCAGAAACCATCAAGTATATTTCAGAAAGCGTCAATTGAATTTCAGAATAGTCACTTGTATTTCAGAAAGTATCAATTGTATTTCAGAATAGTGCGTTGAATTTCAGAAAGCGTCAAATGAATTTCAGAATAGTCAATTGAATTTCAGAATTCGTCATTTGTATACAAATTATATATTCTGAAATTCAAGTGACGAATTCTGAAATTCTGTTGACTTTTCTGAAATACAATTGACGCTTTCTGAAATTAAACTCACAATTCTGAAATACAATTGATGCTTTCTGAAATCGAACTCGCTATTCTGAAATACAATTGACGCTTTCTGAAATTCAACTCACTATTCTGAAATACAATTGATACTTTCTGAAATACAAGTGATTATTCTGAAACTCAATTGACGCTTTCTGAAATACAACTGGAAAAAGTGTAGAGGGTATCTAAAGCATATTATACGTCATTTGAATCATGAACTTTTGACTTACCATTCATCATTCAGTTATAAAACAGCATGGTTTTCATCCAGTGAACTGAATGAAACTAGGATGAACACAGGTGTAGCAGAGGGTATCGAAGTACGAAACCGACGAAACGCATTCGCTCGTGCGGCCTGCAGTCGAGTATGTTTTCCTCTATATCAACCTTATTAATGAATCGAATTCCGATTCCAAAAAACCATTCGCTTTGTGAAACTTCAGCGCGTCGACTTCAAGAGAGGATTTTTCTCATATACGTAGCCGTTTCTGAAATAATCCGATGTACGAAAACCATTTTATCAAAATTTATTGGATGAGGGCCTATTCCGGACTTATAGGCCAAAATTTGATTCGCCCATATATCGTTATGGTATTGTCGGATTTCAAAAATGTACATGATTTTTTTGACACACCAGATCGAATAAAAATTGTGCACAGTGTGTAACTATTGAACTTAATTAATATTTTGCGCGAATAAAAAAACGCACTTTCTTTCCAAAACCACTTCCTACCCCTCAAACGCATAGGACGATTTTTTGACGACAAGTAGATCTTGTTCAGGAGATGGTTGGTGACATTTCTGGACATGTCATTGCTTTTTACCTCCGATTTTCCACGGGATGAACGATACGATACGACTGGCAGTCCACTAATATTCCAAGTGACGATCTGTATTTCGGTGCTAGAGAGATTGTTCCAATTTTTCCCAAAATAATACCTATTGTATAATTGTTGTTGATTATTGTTCGTCAGTTCTTTGGTTTGTGGTTGTAGTGAAAATAAATTGTTCCCGATATAGGCTTTATTAAATGAAATAACTGATAAGGCAGTGCTTCGTTCAGACACACTTGAGAGTCTTTTTAGTTCTGGCTGCCACAGGGCATATGTCGTTAATTACTATATAACACTGTTGCCACACTTTAAATAAAAATCCTAAACTTCAACACCTATCAAGATTGGATGAGAATAACAGAATACACTTCACTACCGAAAGAAATATAGGTACTCTCATAGAAAATGCTCGGAAAAAATAAAACATCTTATGGAAGTCAGTCGACGGACTCAAACCGATAGAGAACAATCACATGATTAAATGGAGAATAAATTACAAATCTTCACTGTTAACAAAGTATAACAGAAATAAATTATTGAGTAGGTAGTCAAGTCGCATTATGATTCGTTCAAAGTGAGTGGGCCTTCGCTTAGAAAAAAATACTCACCACATTCTCACAAAACTAACAAAGTTGACAACCGCCATGCTCCGGTGATACTATAATATTGCCAGGTGTTTTGTGGAAGGATAAAGGTGGTAAATAATGAATAAGGTACACAAAATATGTCAAGCTTTATTTCTCAATTCCAGTAGATACATGATGAAAATACAGCCAACGACTCAGGAAAAGCAAATATTCATCAACATTAGGTTTGAAGCTCACGAATCAGATAATGGTAGAAGCTTTTTTATTGATTTTGAAATATCATACACTGCTCAAGAGATATGTATGTACGTAACATTCCATTATAATACATATTTATAGAAATATTAAACAAAATACTATTTACATTTTTCATTTTAATGTTCTATTCCATGAGGAATCTAGAACCACCACTAAACTCATGTATGTCAACATGGTCGTTTCCCCGAATATTTCGAAGACCAAAATGGTACACATTAAAAACATTTTATCTCAAGGATATGGGAATTTTACAAAGCGGCGGCTTTCACATAATCTTCAGATTATTGGACATATATCATATTTGGCTACCTACTCAAAACTGTTTGATGAATGTACTCAAGTAAAATATCGCGAAGGAACTGAATGTGGTGTTAGATTTCTCATACTTCCGCTATGAAATCAATTTATTGTATAAAACTCCTCAACTATGGCAATCGAATATATTATATCACTATGGAACTTCATTAGAAATATTGTCATAATACTGTGTTAATGCCAACCGTTATTCAATTAGATGGTCCCATTGCATCAACGATTTCCTATGAGTTTATAACTGTTTGACACTAAATATTCCTTCAGTCTATGTACATGTATATTTTCTAAGAATGAACTCGACTCAAATTCAAGTGAGTACATATATTGAATTCATGGAATTTTGAAATTGATATTATCAATAGAAGCCAATTGATGCTTCTGATTCTATCAACAATCTCTCGAATGAAGGAATTCTTATATGAAATCATATGTAAATACTTGAATGTTTCAACCCTTTGAACTCATTTCTGGGAAATACCGCTGTATCCTTCTGGATATATTGAGCCTTCAGCTGAGTGAGAGAGTTTTTTATATAACTGAGAACTGACGATTCCGAACCAACACATAAGAGGCTCACCATTTTCGATTTACCTCTGGTGCAACTCTCACTCTAAGTTGAATTCATTATTAGCACAAGATGTAATCTCCTTCTACTTTGGAGTGCATTAAATACTTTCCAATAGGATTCCACCATAATTATATCAATCTATTCATCATACTACTGACGACTTGAAAGACGTGATGAATGTAAAGGTACAAAAAAATGCCTTTATTTCAGTCTCCTACGTTCTGAAGATTCGAAATCGAATCTGCACGCATCATCTTTTTTTTTGTTTTATGGTAACTTTTCCGTCAGTAAGTACATCAAAAGTGCTATTGTCAAAGACCAGTGGAAACTTATTGAAATAATACATCAATAACAGCAGATTGATAAATATCACTTGTATTTGCCAAAAACTCCTGTGGCAAAGCGATGTTGATGTTCATCTATATAATCGAACGACTATTCGATTAGCGCTCTTGGTTTCCTTAATAGATGGATCTGCGATATTAACTATTCCATTTCGACTAAGATTGTCTTCTTGCACTAACAATAATAACTGCGACAATGATATCAATTCAATCTGGGACCATACACGACAAACAACAGCCGCACTTTCTAACCGGAGTTTTGCATAGAAACAAACCCAACACCAACTACGAAGGCACCCGTCTTCTCGAACATTCCGCCTAGTTCAAATTAGGTTTAACGATTCCGAGGGAATCTGTAGCATTATCGAGTCAAGTCATCATGCTATGCAGTTTGTGGAGATTGGTGAGCGTAGTGATATCATTCGGCTGCAGCCTCAACGCTTCCCTGTAACTTTCCGCTGCTTCTTTATATCTGCCGTTGAGGTGCAAAATGGCGCCGAGGTTGGTATGGCTTCCAGCGTCCTGGAATCATGAAAACTATGTAACGTACTGTACTATCCACCCCATTCATCTTTTATAATGAATAGCTATGTTCCTATTCCAAAATGAGAATTCATGGAGATTTATTGAGCCAGAGTAGATGATCTGAAAAGTTGAAGTATCAAAGGCACCGACAGCCACGATACCGAATCTGTTAGAACCAATTTTGAGCTTCTGAAATTGAGAATACTTCAGTGCTAGACTGAATAATGAGTGGAAATTGAATCAAAACAGTTGAGTTGAACTACTACTCGGACAAAGATGGCCTCCAACTTCCCATCTTTTAGTTTGGTAGATGTTCTGGACCATCTTCAACATGCTCCCCATCTTACTTTTTTTCTGAAACGTCTTCCTTTTATCTTAAGGTTCAAACCCATACAGATTAATGAAGAAAATAAGCGTGAATTGCAACATTAGTTGGGCTCCAAATCAAGGTCAGAATGTATAAGAAATGGCAATGAAATATAAACGTTGGTATGATTTCGATCTGATTTTTTCAATAGACTTTCCTAGGGCTTTTTCTTGATGATCGTAGAGAAAATTAACCAAACTAAGTATATTGTCGTACGAAAACCTGTTTTCTTGAAATAAAGAACTGTTCATTGAAAAGTGATCATTCAAATTGCGACTATTTAATACCTCTTTATTACTTTACTCGAAAATTGTGCACTCTTGGAAAAGTTTCGTCATATTTTGTATATAACTAACAACGCAATTTAATTTATGAGCTTTGCTCGTATCTCCAACAGCGGAATAAATACCAATTTGGTACATCTGCACTTCGCAAAGTTGAACGTGAATTCGATGAAGTTGATGTATTTGTTTGTTCTTACGTTTGGAAACTGTGAAGCATATATGATATCATTTTATGGAATCTCATTATCGAAGATACGATGTTATCGATATCGAACTAGATGATATGAGTTCCAATATTTTCCATCATGGCATGACTAGATTATCGATTGTTTATCACTGGAAAATCACTCCTGTTTTCGAATCGAGTAGTCGATACGTAGCATGGAGTAGTTGATTGAAGCTTTTTGAGTCAGTGGTTGGAGTGCTGATACTGCTAACGTATCATGCGATTGTCATAAAATTCTGAATAGTTTATCCTTGTAACTCCATGTGCCTTTCGAGAATATGTCTTCACAAAATTTCATGTGTTTTGCTCCGAGGAAAAAGACATCGCTGATTTCAATACAATTACGGAGTAGGCAACATAATCGTTTGAAATATAACAATAATGATTGTCAGTTTCGAAAAAGTGTGTATGTTGTGGACTCACGGTGGGATTGATTGTCACAGCCTTCCTGTACCACCGTTCGGCATCTTGATATCTGACAGCCTCTCTCATTGCGGTTGCTGCAGCTACAGCCAGCTCATGGTCAGCAGGTCTCAGGTCTGCTGCTGTTTCGTACATATTAGCTGCCTCCTTGAATCGCCTTTGAGAAGCTAAGAATTCACCTATGATAACAAATGAAATATTCATGATAAATTCGATTATTGAGGCGACAGAGATTCGTGTCAGAATATAATGACAGTATCTTTTGTATTTCGCATCTCAAATTGATCGAATATGTAATAATCTGTGATTCAAAAACAGGATTCCATGATGTTCGCTATAATATGGGTATCATTAATTGTGGTTCAAAAACCTGAGTTTTATTATTGATAAATGAAAGTTATGCATGGTTACAGATCTTTCGAAATAGTAACATTTATTATCGTGAACTATCAACATTGCTCATTGCTTCAGATTCAGTTATTTGTTTGCAAAAATACAAATTTGCTTGCTGAATTCGTTGATGGGTGTCCTCTGATTGGTGAGGATTAAAAGTGTTGGAGTAGGAGTAAGATGAGAACATAGAATTCTGCTCACTGATGATAACCATGTGTCATGTGTTTAGAAAGCAGAAAATATATGAGAAACCATCAAGTACCTATTGAATACCCATGTTGAAAATCATCTGAGGTTTTCCCCATCACTCACCATAATGATGGTACACACTAGGATCTCTAGGAGCAAGTCTTTGAGCTTTACGGAACCACTGTTCAGCCTCAGCAACCCTACTGATCTGTAACAATATTATAATATAATAAATAGTGAGCATTATATTATGAAAGTCAGTCGCATACGAATTCCGAATTGTTTACCTAATTCAGAGTAGCTTGTTGAATTTTTATCACGTAGTGGGGATTCATCATCAGAAAATATGGAAACAGCAATTTCAAAACATGTCATCAATGTCGAAATATAGAAATAATGATAATAATTCGTCTTTATTTCCTCTAGAATATTATACATTCTAAAATGACGGGCATTTGATGTTATGAGCACTAGGAGAATAAATTTTGATTGATTGAAATGAATGTTTTTTGAATTGTCAAAGATAACGAGAAAGTATTCTTATCACAGATGACTAGAATTGAAATACATCAAGCAATCGCTTTCAACGACAGATTCCTATATTCAGTGAATAGATAAACCCTAATAAGTGAACTCCTTTTGAATTGGTAGAATGTTGTAATCCATGGTATGCTAGGTATACCTGCTTGTAACCCGAATTCTGCATACTTATTTGGTATACAGTTACTTGCTGGACGCATAATTCCTCTCTGATATGGATCTCTATAAGTGATTCCTGTACAATATATTTCGTATACCATAAAACAAAGCCCGTTTATGCTCTACTTTCGTTTCGGCTCATAATTTCTCACGACCAGCACGACATGAAGTCATGGAATTGTACACCCGAAGAGCACAAGATACTCCCTATAAATAATATTACCCCATGCATCATCCACGACAACATTTATTTTCGGCCAGTGAAGTCGGAAAATCCAATTTTGAGATTTTTTTGGCGAATACTTCAGCATTCACCCATTTCTGTAGCGAATTCCATTATGTTAACCCAAATGATTCGTTCACGATTATCATGACAATAAGGCGAGTCGCTGTTTACGGTTTATTGCGACTCCCACTATAATGTTTTCAACATCATGAGAACATTCCATGGGTATTTCTCGAAATATTCTTCAGCAATATTTCTGAGAACAGTGGTGCCATCTATTCTACAAGATAACATTTTCTCCGTCGCTATTGTTAACATCATCAGCAGAATAAATCATTTATGTAGGATATGGTAGGATATGCATCCACCCCGTATACGCTGACAGTATCACTTAGTGGCTCAAACGGGTGACTCAGTGATATGATGAATCAAGGGATGTTACGTGAAGAAGTTAAGCTGAGAGTCAGTTACCGTTTAGAAGTTGTATTAGAAGGATGAGAGAATAAAAGTGTGTATATAATTATTGTTTCGAAGTATGTATTTCTAACAAAGACAGCGGTGGGATATTGAATCCATCAGTTTCTTTAGTGGTAATAAGTTTAACAAGATTTTCGAAGCGAAAATGAGTAACCAAAGGAATGTCTTGAAGTTGAAATTGAATAAGGTAACTCATGGTGGAAGTCATCAGTTATAAGAAGCTTATTATTTCGGACCTGGAATGGACCTCGAGGACCTTTGAGGAAAGGGAGTATTGGTTTAAGGTGTCAGTTGGTAGTGGTCCTGTGACCTGTTTGGCGAAGGTGGAGGATTCTTCTTCTCAAGCATATTGGTAAACGTCACCGGTATAAGAGCGAAAGTCGCTATGTAAGTGTGTGAAAGTCGCCATGAAATAAGAGCGAAAGTCGCTATGTAAGTGGGTGAAAGTCACCATGAAATAAGAGCGAAAGTCGCTATATAAGTGGGTGAAAGTCACCATGAGATAAGAGCGAAAGTCGCTATGTAAGTGGGTGAAAGTCACCATGAAAATGTGCGAAAGTCGCACGTATCCGTATCATGTCATAAGGACGATATGGAGTCTGAGGACAGACTAACCTCAGGATGGCCGAATGTAGGATATGTAGGATATGGTTGGATATGCATCCACCCCGTATACGCTGACAGTATCACTTAGTGGCTCAATCGGGTGACTCAGTGATACGATGAATCAAGGGATGTTACGTGAAGAAGTTAGGCTGAGAGTCAGTTACCGTTTAGAAGTTGTATTAGAAGAATGAGAGAATAAAAGTGTGTATATAATTATTGTTTCGAAGTATGTATTTCTATCATTTACCACTATGATATAATCATCCAATATATACTCTGGACAAATCCATGTTGGAAGGTGTGAGACGATTTTACGTTCGTTGTGCTACCTGTACCATTAATGATTCTGACCAATGATTCAGAATGTATCACGGCGTTGTTTTTTCATAACGATAACAGTCAATTCATGTAGCAGCAATAATGATGAAAACAGTCAGGTTTTTATATTGATTAAACGGCAAGAAGAGAGAGGGCTATGTGGAATTGGGATGTGGTTATCAATTTAATTATATTGTCATCGATAAGTTCGCTAGGCTGTGTTCCATCACCGATGTGTTCGATGGGCTGTGTACCAATTTCGATGAGTTAGATAGGTTATATATACACCAAAGGTGTATTGTGTATCCTATATTTCTCATTATTGTCTATGAGAATGAGTCCCAATTTACGTAATATAATCAATATATACAGGGATGAGTTCCATTACTGAGGTAACTGTTAAATATGCTATTAGTATCAATATAACTCCATACTATCTGTTAGTAGCTGTGGGTATCGGTCAGTGGATTTGTTTCTCCACATTGATGTTCAAGCCTCCCATGATAAAAATGAAAATGTATCTGACAAAAGCTTCTTTTGCATTTCCGCCTCATGATTTTCTGTGACCGGCAAGCTCGACACGCATCCGTGAATACGCAAACCTGCCTTCACACCGACACCGAAAAATCCCCGCACGTCATAAATAACACATAATGCTCACATTTTTGGCCAAGAGTTTTCCGTAGGTGATGTGGGCCGGCACGTGATCCGGTTGAGCGTTTAGCGCTGCCATGTACCACCTTTCCGCCTCCGCATCCTGGTGCAACCTGGCCAAAGTCTCCCCCAACACATTGAACACACTCTGCAAAGAAATGGGATTTTTCCTTTAGATATAGTTCGTGGTCGGAATTTCACATATGCGTTGCTGAAATTTGATTCATTCGGTCTGAATTTCTGCTGAGCCAGAGGTCATAAACTTGTTATTCTGTGAAAAATGGAAAAGTCATGAATTGGACAAAAATGTTTGAAACAGGAAATAGTCCATCCAATTAAAAATATCAAACATAGTTTGAAATTGAATATCTGGTAGACTACGAGCAGAAAACAACTACTTTCCTGGTAACAACCACGCAGAACATTGAATTATATCTGCTCGTTGTCCATGCAACGATTCACACAGTGAATGCAGATCGCGAATGTTTCTTTCTTCCTAAGACGTGACAAATTCACATCGAGACAGGCACACTTCGGTTTCGGGCTTATTGGCCCTCATCAGTCATCAGTGCAGGGTAGTTATCCAAGTAGAGACCGTCGGATCTCCACTTGAAGCGTTGCCTGTCCCAATGAATTTTCGTCGCGTCTATTTGACCGCACTGAGCCGCGTTCCAAGAGACAGTTGGAAGTGGCGACACCATGCGGCAGAAGAAAGAAACACTCCATAAACAAATCTCCCAAGTTACAGAACTTGTATTAATTGGATAGACTATTTTCTCCTTCAGACAATTTTTTCCAATTCATGGCTTCTTCCAAGTTCTGCTGGATGGTAAAAAAATGTGAAAAGATGATAGTGCAGTGAATTATCGTGAACGACATATATATAGATAAATCTATTCTGATGATTTTTGTTTTGTTTGCAAAAATATAATTTTATCCATATGACGTCACCTTATAGCAATGTTGGTGATGTTTACATCTAAGGATAAGACATATGTTCAGTTTCAACTTCATGTGATCATGAGAATATCGATATTGATTCAATATACATGAATTTTTGTAGCAATCAATGTACATTTTGTGGATAATACGATCTGAAAGATAAAAACATAGCGAGGACATTGTCATATTTCAGCTGAATTTTAGTTGAAGAACACGATGGAAATCATATTTTCTTAGAAGAGTAAGTTCTGTGAATTCTTAGTCCACTGGAAAAGTCAGCAGTAGATAAGGAAATTAAATAATCTAGCTGAAGGCGATGAAAAAATAAATGAGAAATGATGACGAAAACCAAATAAGTATCATGATTCATAGTGTATGATAATATAAAAATGAATGATCACTTCAATTAGAGAGCTGACATCTAGCAGTTGATGATGGAACTCAAATCATGTATTCGTAATCTATATATGTCAACACTTTCAGTTCTTATTTATATAGTGAGCATGACAATGGGTACATCAGAATAACAGAGAAGAATGTTCTCGCCGAACGCAGGTAGGGATAGATAGAGTAAAAAACAACCATAGACATTACACAACTGTTCCTACGAAGCCATCAAAATCCATGGTCATTACCATCAAAAATTGTTATTATAAAAAATATATAGGTACTTTATATAAACACATTGTTTCTTGCTAAGAAACTGAACCTATGAACGAACATTCTGTTATATTCGAAAATGTTATATATCTCTGTGGAGAAAAAAATGATCTTTGAATTCCAAACAAGTATATACATGTGCAATCCAGCTATAGTTCACTCGACACGTTGAATACGTTTCGGAACAAAAGACACGGCCGCTCGTGAATCATCTGCCAGCAGGAGCAGATAAACAGAATAGAGTCAGTCGGACTAGTCGGAGTTGGCAGGGTGTTTTTATGGTCTCGGTTTTACGACCTACCCTGCAGTCGCAGTGTGTTCCTGTTTGTCTCTCTATACGTCTACTGAATGTGCATAATGAAGTTCGAGGGACTGTACAGCGACCAATAATGAACTGAGGAGCAGGCGACCGGAATGCATTCAATTAACGTAATTTTCGAAAAAAAAGTTTGCCCTGCAGAAACCGATCCTTTCGGTGAAATTCAAGATGGCGATAAATACAGAAAATGAGATAGTATAATTGAACAAAAAGGACAAAAATCGAACTGTTCGAACTCTCAGGACTCAAAATTTTTTAACATACCATGAACCTATGTTATTCTCTAATTTATTTAACCTTCTGATCAGATGTGATGTCAGTGAGATGAATTTGGCTTTCGAGGAAAAATACGCCAATATTAGAAATCATTGGGCACATAATATATAATATTTGAATTCATCCACTGTTGAAATTCTTTCTTCCGTTGCATATACTATACGCGAGTTTCATAGAAATTCATAATATCAGACAATTTGAAATAGATTTTTAGATGAAAGTGATATTTGTCAATACATACAAGATTTTGTCCATATATATATGTAGGTATATGATATTATATTTGTCCAAAGTTTATATCATCACTTGTCCAAAAGAATTTGGTATGGCTTGATTATGGTGAAAAATCCATCTTCCGTGCTTCGAATTTAGTTTTTCAGAAACACGAAAATAGACTTCGCGGAATGATAGCTCCCACCAAGGTGGATATAGGATGTTGAAGCAGCTTCCTATTAACAAGCACTAGAATAAACTGTAGACCTTTGCCTACTTGATTTCATACCGTAGTAATATTTCCCGAAGTTATCAGAGATGGCGACATTCCTTGTGTCGGTAAAACAGAAACTATGCATCTGTCATATTTTTATCAGTTTCATCTGTTCTTGAAAAGAGTCAAAATATCAATATTCATTCCAGATGTATCTAAAATATATTGTTTTAATGTCGTTTCAAGTCACGTCTGTCAGATGTGAACCACAGAAATACGTTAGCAACAGAAATCTTCTTCGATAATCGATCTTACCGCCATCTTCATTCAAGTCGTGGAAATATTACTACCTTCTCAAACGGTCTACAAGTTTTCGTAGAAACAATTGAAGAGCTGTTTCACCATCCTATATCCACCTTGGCTCCCACATTGAGTTATTATGTTTTCCACTTGATCGTTTTTTGTTGTTTGTATCATGAGAGCAATATTGACAGACACAATTTCATCGAGATAGGTGTGCAAAAATGTCAGTACGCGGAATATATTTCCTCTTCATGCGGAAAACCGGCTAATTACATTCGAATTTCCTTTGGGAAATCGAAGTGATGTCGACTGCAATTTATTGTCATGAAGGAGGTGTAATTGGATTGGAACTTGAATATTGTATAGACTTTGAAACATGCCATGTTCCAAACCGGTTTGCGGCAGTTTCCAATTCATAAAACAAGGAAATCTTGTCAGTACTTCATCTATTATTCGAGAGCCTCATCGACTAATAGTGATTATTGTTATGCTGCAACTATGTCGATAACTCGTATTTTTGTCTTATATTTGTAGGTATGTCAAAATTGATTGAGTCAGAGTGAATGTTGAAATGTTCATTTATGTGAGATTTTTCCATTTGTTTCTCTAGGAGAGAAATAAAAATAACCAATTTATAAAACCGGTCTCCTTAGTTGGACCAGTAGTTTCCCAAACTAAACCAGGCTATCAAACAACCAAAAATAAATTATATTTGAAGAAGAAATAGCGGTACAATGATTTCTCTCCGATTATTTTTGAAATTTCATAGGAACTTAATTTCATTCGACATGATTCCATCTGCTGTCATATCATCTCTTGAACCCTTAGAATCTCACAAATACTGGTACTAGGTGTCATTGAACCATTCTTGTTTTCATTGAGATACATTGCCAAAGCTTGATCATAATCGAAAAATGTTTGATTCTGATTGTGATTCCCTTTTAGTCAATTCATATATTATATTATATTATACTCGTTAAGCAGCAAATATTCAAACATATATAAAGGCAAGTTAGTGGTTTCCTAAATTGGACCGATTCATTTTGAGAGCCACCCAGTGGTCCAATTTAGGAATATGCTGCCTTGGTTTGAATCGAACTCCATATTATGTACGTATCATCACACGGAAAGTTAAATTAGGGGTACTGCCATCAAAATTACAATAAAGTACTGTAAAAACAATGGAGAAACTTCGAGAGAAACTAACATCTACATACCTGATATTTGTCTAGACTAACGGTTAGTGTTACAAAATTAACATGAGAGGTATTCGGTATTTCTTGATTGATATTTCCGATTTTTCCTTTCATCATACATGTTCACCAGGACAACAATAAATTCAACTAGGTAGAAGCTGCAAGAACCATGAGATATAGCTTTTCTTCAAGATAATAAAAACAAGTGGTCCAATTATTTCGGAGACGGTTCTATTTAAGTTTGCTACTCTCCCATATTTCGTCTACTTGTTATGATTTTCAGATCAGTACAGATCAGATGCTGTTCCTCAAAATCTTCAATTAGTTTAATAAAGAGTATGGTGAATCTAGTCGGTAAACAAATAACACATCCATTCTTGAAATAATGTATTGTTTCATCAGATAGAGTAGTTCTTGGTATTGTTATTGAATGTGCATATATCCTGATATAAATTGAGTAGGTATTGAGTTTCTCTATAATATTCCACAGATTGAGTCGTTCTGGTCTTGGATTATGATTAATCCAGAATGTATAGTGACAATCTTCATTCTTCAAACATTGATCACAATTTATTTGTTGTATCAATTATTTGAAGATGGCGAAACCCATGCGATATCAGATTGAAAGTCTCGTTAGTTGAATTTAATAGGAGAAGTCAAAGTACACTTAATTAATGTTTAATAAGTATTCCCATCCCCTTGGATTTATAATCAGATTACAACTTGTGATGAGATTTAGAAAATTTGCTTTCACGTCAGTGGTTATTGCGACTGAACAAATATTTAGTTGAAATGAAAATGCCTTAGTCGTGTAATAAGGAAACACTAATGGGATTCTAGAGCTTTAAACCCTCTTAATTTTGAAAATTTATTATAATATGAAATGTTTGCATGAATATAAAAATCTATAATGTTCGTGAAAACAGCTCAATTCATGTCATAGCCAAAAGATGTCCTTCAAGAACTCTCAATATGTCGTTTTGAATGAAAAACTGATATATAATTCCTTAATTACTGATCACCTAACTAGTTCAAATTATATCAAATATATTTCATGTATATAAAAAATCTCTACATTTTCCTAACCTCACAAACAAAAAAAAAGAAAACAAAAAATATAACAGTACATAGATAAAGATGTTATTCGTGATTATATGATAATCATGACGTGTCATTTCATTGAAATATTTAGGTTTTGAACACCCAGATGACAAGCAGGTCGCTTCGTTGTGAGATATTCAATCAGAATGGAGAATAAAGAAATAAAATAAAATGTTCGACATCTGTGATATGTGAACAATAAATAAATGAATAAAAATAAAAAAAAATCATTCAGTGCTTATGAATCCGTAACGAACCGGAAACACTCACCTGCGGCGGATAGTGTTGAGGTAACGACTGCGCCGCTTCCCTGTAGGCAGCCAGCGCCCTCTGGAGCCGGCCCTGTTCCGAGTAGAGGGCGCCCAGTTGCAGCAGAGCCGACACCTTCGCCGATTCATGCTCTTTGCGATCCTTCAGACCATCGCCGTCCAGACGCGAGCCTTGCCTTAACACGGAAATGGCCTCTTGACATCGTCCCGCTGCTATGAGGGCCGTGCCCAGATTCACGTACGCCACTGGAACGAGAGAGGAAACGATGACGGGAATATACGTTGTATGTTGAACGGATATATACGTCTTGGAGAGGTGTTGGACGGATATATACGTCATGGATTGTAATGTTGGACAGATATATACGCCCTAGAGGGGACGTGTTGAACGGATATATAAGTCATGGAGAGGTGTTGTACGGATATATACGTCATGAATAGTAATGTTGGACAGATATATACGCCCTAGAGGGGAGTGTTGAACGGATATATACGTCATGGAGAGGTGTTCGACAGATATATACGTGATATATACTCAATATTCATTTATGTACATTGAAACTAATTATAGCCCTTTTCTGTTTCACAAATTTGAAGTATGTTTTTTGTTAGTTCTATTGTAATATGGTTGTTATATTGTTATATTGCTGATCACTGAATACATGACTCAAATAAATGAATAAAAAAAAATGGATGGGAATTTTGGACGAATTGATATATACATTATAGTATATGGTGATTTCAGCTGACGACGTATATATTCGTCAGGTTTTCATTCCTATTCATGGACACGATACATATTTCGAATCACCTTATATAGACCTTGGTCATTTCTTTCTGGTGATTGATCTGAAATTCTTCGCAGGGATCTTCTCAATTCTGATTGTCACACTTTCCAGTAACAGATATGTTGTTGCAGTGACAAAGAAAAATATTTCTACATAGTATAAGGTCAGAATGTTGGAATATAGTATAAGGTCAGAATGTTGGAATACAGTATGAGGTCAGAATATTGGAATTTGGCAAGCTTCGGTGTAACAATTTTTTCATTTAGTATGAAACCCTAGATTTTGATGGTTCGCGGGCTTTTCAATTCTGGCCATGGGAATGTTCATGAAAAGAGGTTCCTCATCCGTTGTTGATCTAAATAATCGGAAAAGTACATAATATGATGAAACTTCTCAAAAAATTCAGAAAATGTGGTAATTAAAACACTGAATTGAAAAATATTTTCCTATTATCCTTTATATTTCAAAAAAGAAGAAAATCTTCATAATAGCTAATGTGATTATTTCACAGAGGTATTTTCTATTTTGACCAAAAAGAAAAAATGGTAGTTGATATAGCTACCTACTGAATATCTCAGTCAATAAATGAAGAAAGTTTTATATTGAAGTGATAGTTGTTAGCCCAAACCCGAAACTAGAGATAGCTTAAAATGTATCAAAAGGAGATATACATCGCAGGATATCAAGGTAATTTATTTGTAAACATTTCATTGGTGTTCCGAGTCTTGCTCATTCTTTATGAATACCTACATTATGAAATCGTCAACATCAAAAATCAAACATGGGGATTTCAAGATGTGATATGGCAGATCATTATTAAATATTGCAACAAGCAATGGTCCCAGGTTATACCCCTGAGGGACACCTGATGTATATTTGTATTATATAGATGAGCACTCGTCTAATTTAACCTGTTCATACCTGCGAGATAAATATAATTCATAAAACTCTAGGCATTTACTGAAAGTCAAAGTTATGTTTATTCAAGATGTTGGCTATGAATTCACATCTACATTACTTGATAATTTCGAAATATCATAAAACTCGAGAAATAGAAGATATTCATTGATACTTCTTCGTCACTTAATATTTCAACAAATAGCTAAAGTATCATCCTTTCAATAAATCACTAATTTCAGCCAGCAATTAACATTCATTGTCAGATCCGAATAATATTTATAGTTCAGATATCATCAGCTTGATTATTAATAAATGTGTGGATTCGAAATGATTAAATTCGATTTGTTTCATCGAATTTTCATTTTTGATGCCACAACATTCGGAGTTCTGCATCTGAATCGCTCCGCGAACACGAAATTTATGGGAATATACTAATCCCTTCGATGTATAGATGATTTATCACGACAGAACTTCATAAATTCACGTAACCCCCTGAATGCGTGTTACATACATATCGATTTTATAGTCTATTTCGATTATAACCGTGTTATTTTGTCATGGTGTTTTCGAAGTCGCATCATTGAAATGGAAATCCATTACATTTTCTGTTACGTGCGCTCTATTATGGATATGCATGTTGATGCGATCGATAATTAATAATTCACTTCAGATATCGATTTGTTTAATTACCTGTGCATGATAATTAATTAGGTCTCAATGTATCTTCTTTCATTTATAGTTCTCATCATGCATTTTCGATCTTATGCACGTGGTACTTGAGTTTGTAGTTACTACTGGACACAAGCCTAATCACTCTGCGATGTGATCTACTGAGTTCTAGAATGTTCGTATCTTGTTGCTTCTTACTGTATGAAATAGATGCTTTAGAATAGCTTGAGCCTGGTATACTACATATTTAAATTATCGAGTCCCTTCATGATAGTACCATATCCTGAACCGAGTGTGGTACAGGCAGTTCCAAAAAGCTCTGGACCTGCAGCTTCTCGATTCAAGCGCTTTCATCAGTGCCGTTCGACATCAGATCATATTTCTATTGTAGAGCTCCCTTGGTAATATCAATCTCATATAGGTACCTATGCCTGGAATATTGTAGCCAAGTTACATACATTGAAGGTTTTCCATTTCCGGATATTCCGGCTCTGGCACTCAAAACTTTTGAATTCATCAGTAAACCAACATATGTTCTTTCAGAACTCATTCCTCCCGTTTAGAGAAGATCACTATGATGGCCGATGTATACATGTTTGTCGATAAACTGGTTAATGAAATTCAAGTCGACCATTGTCACTTCCTGATACCTCCGAATACTGAATTCTTTCGTTTCATCACGTCCTCTAGATTTGATTATTCTTTGGATATTCGATAGATGAGGCACGGCCTTCTTTATGAACAGGCCGGAAAGAGATTGAGTTGGCAACGTTGATGAAGTCCCACCGCGACCGCGGCTGCGCTCGCTCTTGTGTACATCAGTATATGGATAATCGTGTCGTTATCTTTGTTTTTCTCGTTGTTTTCGGTCGAATAATTGATATAATCTTCTGAAATTTGGTGCAATATTCATAAAATAATTAGGTTTTGTGAAGAAGAAAGTGTCTATATAATAATCACTGCGGAAATTACCGTGAAACTGGTGTTGAGTTTCAATTGTGTGCGAGGTTGAGTGTTTGTTCGAAGTGAGGTTATAGTGAATGAAAATGCCTAGGAAATATTGCGTTCCTGAATGTAAGATAAATTATGCATCTACTCTGAAAAAGGAGGAAGCCAAGAGTACTTTCTTCTTTCCTAAGAGTGAAGATTTGAGAAAAAAAGGTTATAAGCTATTCCTAGGAGAGATTGGGAACCGACCAAAAGTTCTGCAGTATGCAGCGTTCATTTCCGAGGGGCAAACAACTCCTCAAAAAAGCGTACACCATATTTAAAATACTTGTAATTAAGGTATTTAAAAGCTATTTGTGATTACTTAAAATAATTAGCAAGTATTTAGAAGTATTTAATATACTTGAAAGAATTGAAAATATTTAGAAGTCATGAGTAGATTTTCGAAACATTTAAGGGTAATAGTGGTAATAAATAGAGGAATTAACAAGTATTCAAATCTATTTCAACAACTTAAGAACTATTTAATGATATTTATTAAGGAATCAAAAGACCTGGAATACAAATCAATATTGATTTTTCCTTATTATGAATAAGTAGCTGAATAATTCAAGATTCTGAGAATATTTGGTATAACATATCATAGTGTTCCGTTTAAAAAAATCGACTTCTTCAAGTTTATTTAATAATCCAATATGCGTTAAAATTTATAGGATTTCAGTAGGTATCTACTGACCAGAAAAATTCGAGGAAAAATTTTACATTTTTTAATGATCTTGTATTTGCTGTCGAAAATTGAAAATTAATTTATGTCGATAACAGAGAGAGATATACTATAGCCGAGGCAAATATATTCAGAATATTTTGTATAATCCGAAAATCCAATATTATAATGTAATAATATGGTGTTTGTTTTGAAATTTCAAAGTTGGTTTAGTAACACTAGATCTGGCAACAGGGTAGCAGTCAACATATTTTCAGAGGCTTTCCTATGCCTTTCAAAATTTAAAATGACAGAAAGTATGAACAATCATCAATAATACTGGTGTAATAATATAATAATGATTTTTATGATTATTCTTCAGAAGTAAACAACTAAAGTACAAAAAACGCGTTTTTTCTCGCGTGAACTGAGAAGTAAAAAAAATTATCAGTCATGGAAGAATCATCACAAGCCGTCGGGACGCGGATGGGTAAAAATCCTAACCGACATCGGAGCCGATATATGATATTTCAACGTGCATCTCATATATTTAAAGGATTCAAAAATGTATTTAATGTACTGAAGATGTAATTAAATTAATTTAAAAAATATTTAAAATAATGAAAAAGTACTTAAAGGATTTGAAAGGTAATTGAGAAAATGAAGACGTACTCAAGAGACTGAAATAGTAATTTACGTAACAAGTCCGGAAAATACTGTTTTTTTGGATGAGTGGACAAAATTCTAGGACGAGCGTAGCGAGTCCTGGAAGTCTGCGAGTCCAAAAAAACTGTTTTCGGGCGTGTTGCGTACACAATTTTTTCGGCAACCGTGTAGAATAACAAATCAAAGAAACACATTTCTTTCAAAAATTGAAATGTTAGGCTAATTTTATGTCAGATAGCTGTCAGTCGTTATTTTGCTGCTATGGTAATGATCAACTGCATTTATCAAAACCATACTACCAAGATTTTCATATTTACAATGACAACAACGATGTGATTCTTCCCGGCCTAGTCCGGGAAGTACGTACTTCCCGGACTAGGCCGGAAAAATGCCACTTTCTCAAAAAAAAATCGTCTGGAAAGTACGTACTTTCCGGACGGTTGCCGAAAAAATAATTAACAGGTATTTGAAATAATTAAAAGTATTTAAGTACTTAAAAATTCAAGGTGTACACCATATTTAAGAGTTATTTGCCCCTAGTTCATTTCGAACAGGGTGAGATTATCAAATTCGTGTAAACTATTTCTCCAGAAGGTACCTTAAATGACACTCCTTGTTCACCAAGTTTGAGAGAAAATGCTGTCCCTTCAATTTTTCCAAATTTGTCACAGTATTTATCGACAACAAAATCCGTTCATCGAAAAAATCCGGAATGTAGACGACAAAATCAAATCCATGAGAATGAATTATTAGTGCAAAATTTTGAAAAATCTGACGTTATCAATAGTTTTGATGATTTATTGAACAGTTATTCCATAAAGTTGACAATATCTGATTCCGGGAACATTAAAATAATTGGTACAAAGATAGTATTCTTCACGTTAAATTCTGAAAATGATCATTTGAAAATTGAAAATCAACTCATCATAAATAATGACCTCAATATCAAAATTTTTGTCAAAGGCAATAAGCTTGGTTTCAAAGAATTGAATTTGATTTTGAGTTTTGATATGAAAATTAACGGGTGGTCTCAGTTGCAAAATTTGTTAGATAGGTTCTAATACGGTTATATCAGATCAGAAATAAATTAAGTTCAAGAAAAGCTCGAACTGGGTTTGGAATATCTGAAGAAAGCTTTACAAATGAGTGAAACTGACGAGGGATTCTTGTATTCTGAGCAACTTGATTTTATTGTTGATCAAATAATACAAATAACTAGATGAAAGAGGAAATATATAAAACATATGATAAATAAATTGAAATATGATTCGAATGACGGTCGTCGCTGTGTGCATAGGCGAACGTGAGAAACGGTAGGACTACGGCTGCGGCACTTTGCGGTGTTGCCTTGTTTTGTTCCAGGCCTATTTGAAGAAGGCCGTGGATGGGGTATCCAAATGAGAGATTAATGACCTCAAAGAATAAACCAAATTCATGCCACAAAATGCCAAGGATCATTTTGGACAACAAATGGAGAAGATCTGCTTGTAGGAACGAGAAATATTTTGAACTTTTAATGTTGATAACATAGTTCAGTTTTTCAATCAATTCTATTTCGCCTTCGAATTGTTCTATTCACTTTCGAGCTCTAACGTGATGATGATAAAAGGAGACAAAATCCATTCGTTTATTCAATAGTGAGAACATCATCAGCAAATAACAGCGAATGGAAACATATTTCAGAATAAACTATGATATCAACATTATTCATAGAAAGTCTGTATTATTACTACAATTATCCCTCAACGATATTCCTCGCTGCCTTCATGAATAAATAACCATTATGAGGTGATTGATCTCATCCTTGCCAGTTTAATCGGTTTTTGGCACCCTATATGTAGTATAATGAGGGGCATATCAGCAATCATTGAACGCTATTTTCACCCCGTCTTCGTCAGCTTGTTAACCTCATACAGCCTTTCCTTAACACAATTGGGCCCTTTGGGGTTTTCATTATAACGCTCTCTCAAATAGGGCTCGCTTCCATGCATTTTTTATGCTCCATACCTTCCGGCCTTAGCGGCGGTTCTTGTCTTTCATAGCCGTCTGTTTTTATCAGTCATCAGAAAAAAATCAAATATCGTCAATCAATTTTTTTTTCACAATCATAGAATATTTTACTTATTGTTATACAATTTTTGATCAGATTTATGTTGATCCACTGCATTAATATTGTGAACCCAATGACGTACCTAATTCTAATGATAAGTCGATTTTTTTTAATAAACCAGCATGATGAAAAAACCTAACCAATTTCGACAAATATTCCACTTGTAAATGAACGCACCTATATACATGTATCCAGCAACAAAAAAATCCCACAGGTGAAGCTCCAAGAGGAGTTACTTTCATATTTTCCTATTTAAATTATTCATACAACTGCTAGTTACATGATGATTATTCTGCTGAGAAGTATGGATAATTGAATTTGTATTCAAATATCCAGTAGAAGCATGACCGCCAACTTAGTTGCAAAGCAACCCTCGAAGTCTCATTGAGACTTGTATGAGAGGAAGACGGGACCTTAGCTTTTTGAGTTTCATCCGAAGCACTACTCGGCTGGTTATCTATCGTTCAGAGTCCGAAGGATTGAAATCAAGGTACCAATAACGTTCGGTTGGTCACCTATTCCCTTTCGCTAAACGATACTATGAAATAAATAAATATTTTCAATAGCCACCAGGATTCGAACCGCGGACCCTCTGGGCCATAGACCAGCGCCTCAGCGCACTCGGTCACCAACCCAGTTACATTGAAGATATTAGTCTATTATTGTCCACCTGCTTTGATCTGAATTTCCATTTGCATAAATCTTATTTTAATAGACGCGGTTTATAAGGAATTCGCCATTATTGAAATAAATTAATTTTCAAATGGGAGTGTTCGAAAATTATAGGGTCTATATAGAAGATTGCACAAACCGTTACTGCTACTGTGTCTTACGCAACGCAAAGACAAAATATATGCGAATTTAATTATTCCTGCCCAAACGGTGGCTCAGATTGAACAAGCGGATGTTGATGTCAACGAAACAAAAGTGTCCAATATGGTAATAAATTTCCTGCGATCTACTATTTACTCCGCTGGTTGACTATTATGAGGAGTTTTAATTGGTAATTTATCACATATTACCCGACACAATAGCGTATCATTTCCTAATGGAAATGTGGAGGTAAATGTTTCGGGCGGTTGAGGTAACTAATATTAATTATACGAAGTATTTCTTATCAACTAGATGATGACGACATCTCTTTGTTTATTCGAATTATTTTATGCTTTCGCAAGCTCCAACTGTAAGTTTTTTTTTATGTTCTGGTTCTCACGAAAAGGGATATCCTGTAATATTCAGAGAACATCGTGAGAACCAAGGGAAAGAAGGTAGGAGTTGGTGTTTTTCTTAAATTTCTGGAGATCGTATGCCTCGGGGAACACCTCCCTAGGCAATGAGTTCCAAAGTCTCGATGGTTCGTTGGATGAACGAGTCTTTGAAAAGGGACGTTCTGCAGGTCTCTAAAGTCACCACGAAGGGGTGTGAAGACTGAACTTGACGAGTTAATCTCGAAGAGACTGCTATTGGAGGAACAATTGTTGATATTTCAGAAGAGCAACGCCCATGAAAATATCTATAAAATAGAGATAAATCGCCAACTTTTCTACGGTGTTCCAGAGAAGTGAGCGAGTTTGTCAGCGAGGCATCACCGACAAGACGAATTGTCCTTTTTTGGACAGAATCCAATAGTTTCAGGATATGTTCAGGTGCCGCACTCCAAATATGAGAACAGTATTCCAGGACAGGTCGGATCTGTGCTTTGTAGATCATAAGCAGCTGACTGGGAGTGAAATAGCTCTTGGCTCGAAACAAAAATCCAAGTTTTTGGGATGCACTTTTGGCAATGGACCTCACGAGAAATGTAAGATAGTAACGCCAAGCATCGAAATGGATGACTCCAATGGTATGGTTACTCCTGACTGAATTATGACAGTAAGATCGTTGTTTTGTTTGCATTGAATTCTACCAGGTTAGTAGATCCTTACTCGAGAATTGTTGCTAAGTCCATATTTATTTTGTTAACGTTTCTTCCTCGTTCATTTCTGATTTGACGGGCCGATATAGGAGCCCTGGAAGAGAAAGCGGCAAGGAGGGTACTATCATCCACGAAACTGTGTATAGGACATGAAGTTGTTCCAACAAATCGTTAATGTGAAGTAGAGATAGTGTTGGTGCTAAAATTGATCCCTGCGGAACACCAGCATTTATGAGTAGAGTATCAAATGAAACTCCATCGACCACTACATGGAGAGACCTGTTTGAGAGAAAACTAGCAAGCAGAGAACACAGCTGAGGGGGCAAACCATAAGATGGAATCTTGGCGAGAAGTTTCTGGTGCCAAACTCGATCAAATGACTTGGAAATATCTAATGCCACGAATAAAGTTTCTCCATATTTTTCAATAGATAGCTGCCATGAATGTGAGACGTAAGCGAGCAGGTCACTAGTTGATCTCTGATGACGCAGGAAGCTATATTGCCTATCGTTAACAATTCCTGAGTGTTCCATTGTTTTTCGATAAAAGTTTGAGGCGCTGGAAAATTTATCAGGAAAAACTGAAATTTGGAATTTTCGTTTCCTGTTTCTTGGAGCCTGAAGAATCTTGAAAATCTGTGTATCTATAATTTGATAACGTTCTCTCAGCCGATTTCTAATTAAAATTCCTCAGCAAATCTATCGCATAACTTCGCGGAAAGCTCCTTCTATCAAAATAGAATGCACGTTCGAATTCTCTAGTGCCGGAATACACTGGAGGAATGAAAATTTCGGCGGAGGGAATCCGAAACGTCGAATTATCCGACGCTCCCGAAATCATTTCATATTTTCTGAGAACAAGCAATCGTGCGCCGTCCTTTATTCATCCGGCGGTTCTTCCCCGGAGGATCGCTGCTTGATTGTGCTCTTCTGGCAATAAAATTCCACCACCGGATCACGTTTTGCATTTTGAATATTTCTCGGGTGAGGGCCAGACGAATCCGATTCGGATTATATGGATAACCGTCACTGGAAAATGCGTCCGAATATTATTCGATGTATCTGGAAAACGCGCGTTTGGGAGAATATCCACATCTGAAGCATGCGCGGGGATAATCGAATATCCCAAAAATATTCCTCCAGAGTTCATCCTAATGATTAATCAATCACCCAACAGATTTCTGAAGATAATTCTTTATAAATTAGATTGTGCTCTAATCTGTTCATCGCTTGATTGAAAAATAAGGGATGGTTCATCTGTTATTGAGCTATTCATTGTATATAGGTACGAAGGGTTGATATCGTATTGCGTATATTATTCTAATTATGCAACCATGTGAATCTATGAACTATTGATAGTGATGATACTTAAAGAAATTGTACAATGTTCTCCAATGTCCGTTTCCTATGGAGCGGCTGCCAATCGCGGCTGCCGCGCAGTGTCTGACGCTCAGTACTGCTCATGTGAGAATCAAATGTAACCGATATCCGTTTCTCATCGAGCGTCACTCGTCAGCCGCCATCGTCAGACGGCTGCGCATCAGTCGCTGCGCGTCAGCCGCCTTCGGACCAGTGTTGCCAATTGGCGAGAAATTTCCCGAATTTCGGGAAATTTGAACGCCCGCGTGATTTTTGACGAGATGAGTCATTTTGCGGGAAATATGCGGGAAATCATGAAGATTAATGCATTAAGTGAAATCATGTTTATATTTCATGATGATATTCAATAAAAGATACCTATTTTTGCTCATGCGCAGACATATTTATTTTTTCTTTCTCCACTTGTCCCAAAGCGTACATAATCCATCACGTCCATGATGAAATATACCTTGACGTTTCATGACCTTCGTGACACCCATTGTCATTCCCTCAAACATCTTGATGCTGTCACTTGTCACTATTTACACGTATCACCATGTCGCACATATCACGGGTGTAAAATGATTTCAACAGTAAAAACGTCGCAGGGATGAATCGGATACTGCTGATTCAGAAGTGGGAATTTTCGAATATTAAGAAGTGGTTACATTATCTTCCTTCAGCGAACCGAATCTGAGATTTCAAATACTTTTACACTTCGAAATGGTCCCGAATATAATGAAATTACTGAACAAACTGATAAAAAAAATTAATAATTTTATTAAGTTGTCGTTTCTTTGAAATAACTCAACATTTTACCTAATTTCCTGAATATTTCAAAAGAATGAAATCTGTATATTTTTTGGACTAATTTCTGAATGTTAGGAATTATTTCTAATATGGCGAGAAATGGTGGGAAATTCTGTCAAGATATGTGCGATATTGACAGATTTCAGATTGGCAACACTGCTTCGGACCTTAACCCAGATTTTCATAAGTGTCCACTGAGTTCATATTTTGTCGTATTGCTAGGTTTGGAAGGAGATGGCTTATTCAAGCAAAAATGTGTTCATACATCTTTCTTTTCAGATTTCACCAGCGACTGACGATAGGAGTATCTCAAGGAGTATCTCTTCAACAGAACTTGAGTTACTAAAATCTGAATTTCCAAAATAATCCAAATGTGGAATTTTCCTAGAATTACAGTATTATGATATTTGAATCTATGCGACCATGAATAATTATCGGAATTACAATCCAACTTCATCCAACTCCCACTCAAAACAGAAGTTGTATTTTCGAATGCGAATTTTCTATTTTTGAATGGAATTTTTGAATTCTATACTGCAAACATTATATTCATTCCTGAAATAATATCGATAAATAATTATATAATTATGCAGAATAGAATTATGACAAATCTGATTGATCTTGATTCGATTTCAACGAAGTATTCAATTCCGGAAGCAATACTCTACGTCTATACCTTCGTACATATAGAGAGTTTTATTCATATGGATCCCGAGCTTGGTTTAGTTGGAGCAGTTGATTCAACAAAAATAAGCTAGTAAATTTTCAGCTCGCCTCTATTATCTTTATGCATCATCTTGGATAAACCGTTTATTTCTCGACTATCGCGTGTCTTTCCTAGTACGTGGAAACAAATGGATTCAATGGATTTCGCAACAAATCCCTTCATCCCAATGAGGAAATGGAAATATCGTGTGAAATGGAGGTTTACAATAATGTATCTTCTGGAGATTTGTGAGATGAAACCAAAATCGGTATCCGCTTCATTCATCTGTTTCTATCTTTTTTATTCGTTTATGTATTATCAGTCGATTTGATAAATATGATGAAGTCACTACCAATATTGATAAATCAGTTACTTTGGCATACCTCATATACTTGATTATCAATCAGGGTCATTTCATTGCAAAATATTCATTCACTCAGAGATTTCAATATGAATGGTGGGTTTTGAAAAGATATCAACTCTATTAATACTTATTTCTGGATTCAAGATATTATGTTTTGAAATTTAGAAACAGAATTGAAGGACATGATATTAAGCAGCTTTTTCGAATCATTCTGGAAAATATTCTACGAACGGTTTGGGCATTTTTACGAGACTGTCTTCATAGCAGTTCCGTGTCACGGAATTTTAATGTGAATCAGATGAATCATGAAAAATATGGTATCCTCCATTCAATTAAATGATAATGACCTGAATTTCTGATTTTTATAACACTGGGGTACAGTACGCATTATTCTTGATGCAAGAAATAGTTAGATTATTTTTAGGGTTGCGAGTTAATTGAAAAAAAAAGCATATTTTACACATATCAAAACAGTTCACCTAAATTGAGTGACATAAACTACTATCGAATCATGCACCTAATCTGTTTTTATCGCAAAAAAAACACTATAAAACTATTGGTATCAGACCCTCCTGTATATATATTGAGATATGTACTGAATCATATCTCATGTAGTTCTGAGGAAAACAGTATCAGTGGCCACGTTTATACCGCGCGCAAAATTGTTACTCTGACCAAATTGATCATACCAAATTCATACCAAAGGAATAAGTTGATGCCTATTCACACCATATTCCATCAGTAAACAGCTTGGTTCTGATTTGATATGTTTGGATCGTTTGGTAACGAGTTTGGTGAAATATTCTATATGATATATTTTTTCAAGAAATCATCAAATGGCCCAATGGTATACTAGTGCACTGTCAGTTCAGAACGACAGGAGGTGTTTACACCATCTTGATCACCTAACTATTTTAGTATGGTACGCAACAATTTTCGGTACCAAACCAAGCTAAGTACCTGACCAACTGTTCCGTTTACACCAACATGACCAAGAATATTAGGTTGATTCAAAGTCATTAGTCTGCTTACCAAAAGACGGTATAAACGTGGCCAGTGAAGCAAAAATCCTAAGGAACGTAGAGTATGTACATTGGCAGTATAAATAGGTACATCTGCATTGCGCCCATTCGAAATATTCGAATATCTGCACTTATTTCACGAGTTTTTTCCCATTTTGGGTGATGCCCTTCTCACCAACAAAACCGAATTGAGTCAATCGTAGCTGACCTTCGATGGTCTATCGTCGTGGATTCATAGGGTTGACTTTTTAGTCATAAAGTATGTAATGTGCATCCCTTGCACTTGATGATGATTCCCTCATGATTGTAAAAACCTGAACGTTGTTTGAAGATTTCACATCTATACATTATTTGTCTGAATAACTCATTTTTGTGAAATCAGCGAATCGACCTGAGAGTTTCATAGGAATCCATTTCAGGTCCTTTAATATCCATCCAATATGACACGGATTGCAAGGATCTAATAAGGGATTTTATTGCGATTTGCGCTAAGTCTTTTGTTCACACTTATTAAAACGCTTGACAGATGGTGATTCAGACGACAATTTCCTATTGGAAGGATTGTGCATATCTCTGGGTTGAATGCCAATCATAATGCCAGATAATATTCAGGGTTTGAAAAGACTAGGTGATATATCATTATTTCTGGTCCTATAGTCTGTTGGTTGTTCTAGAGTGCCCACAGGTATCAGAAGACTTCCAGTGGGTCCATAAGTTGACAAAAGTATCTTGATATGGAATAAGTATTTAGTATAAAGATTTCAGCCCAATAAGTGAACATCACGTGTTGACATTGTGGTAGCGATTGCAATAATAATCAACAGGAGTCTCAAATAGCAAGCTCAATCTTACATTTGGTTCTCATTTTTCCACAATAGTAACTCATAGGAGAGTGCGAATGTCAGAGAAATTTTCGATTAATAAATAATGATTTTCAACAGCATTTGTCTTTGTCATAAAAAAACTTAGGTGCGCCAATGTCGTATCGGGTCTGCAACCTCATCCATTTTTCATGCTAACGAATGTTATTTCCGATTTGGGAGATTCCATATCGGAACAAATGATATGGAATTATATCTCGCAAATGGATGCTTTTGTATTATACATCATTTTTCATAGTCGTTATGCGATTGTGCTCGTGTTCCGAACAATATTATACAAAGCGACCGGTGAACAAAGGAGTAGTAGGTATATTCACAGTGCCCGCTATTTTTGGAAAATAATGGACTGCCTGATTCGTTCGACAAATCCAAGGAAAATGCATGCACAAAAATCAGCGGGTATTTCGATACGTGATAACCTACTTTTCTGTACATATTTCGAGTTCCCTCGGTGGTTTTCATACGTTTTTATAAACATGTCTTTACTGTATGGAGATGGTGGATGGGTCGCAGATTGAACAGTTAATTAATCAACAGTTGTTTGGAAATGTTTCACCGAAATGGTGAATGTTCAGTAGAAATGTATATTGTCAGATACATTATCAAATTTTTGCAAGTTAAAATGAATATCAAGCTACTGCAGTTGTTTTACATTTTCTGAATTCGATAACAAACGAAGATCACAGATCATAAAGCTAGTTCTTCATGCACACGATATTTATTTATACAATATCATGTTTCATCTGAGTAATTTTACGCTTCCAAAAGCACTTTTTTTAGTGAATTCCAAGCGAGGTAAAAAAGTTGTTTCGAAGATTAACGATATTCAATAAGATTATTTCAAAAACCGTTAGGAATTTGAAGAATATATTGAATAACAATTTCACAAAAACTCTATGACCTGTCATTATCATCTACAGTTCACGAGTTTAGAGATATAAGCAGAAATACAAAAAATGGGGCATTTCCACCCCTCCAACGCTTACATGTTATGAATTCCACAACTTTTGATTGGTAGAAGATAAAGTGGCAAAAATATACATCAAATTGAGTCAAATTCAATGATCTACAACTTTTCCGAGAAACGAACATATAGGAGGCACTAGAAGCAAATGTTTCGAAAACCGTTCGGAATTGAAAAAAATATTAGGGAACAATTCTATAAGAAATTTAATGAACGTTCATTTTTATCAGAAATTTTTTACAGTGCACGAACTTTTCGATAAGCAAACAAACAAAAATGGAACATTTCCACCCCCCTCTCACCCTTAGTTAACCTTCCAAGGGTGGGTTTGAATAATCTTTAGGTAAATGATGATTCTCAAGATTAAAACAATAATATTATCGACAGTTCGTCTCCTCATGTTCTCGAGAGGAATTTCTCTTCGGGAAACCATCCGACCTACACCCGTTTCAGTTGGATTTACATGAGAAGTGTTAATGACGAGGAATTTCCTAGCCGCTGGAAGATCACTTATTCATGAGACACACCGAATTCTCGGCAAATACATGACTCCCTGGATTAATAATTAAAGTGTAACTTTCAGCGGCCAGAACTCAATTTCATTTGAGTTTCGGCGGAGTTGCAGCTACTTTCCAGCTGAATCATGAGGAGATAACTGCTTGGAAAGACGGTCAGGAAAAAGGAGATGATTCCGGTGGTCCCTCGAGACCAGAAGTTAATGTACTTCTTAATGAGATAGTAATCAGCAATTTTCGTTCCGTCAGCATGACACGAGGATGTTTTATACGAGGATTGCTCTTTCATTCCAGTTTTGTGTGCATACAAATGTAGATAGCGTGTAACAAATTCATTTCTTGAAAATTCAGATTTCACACGTAGAATGTTGATAGTTCGGGAATCAGAATTATATCGGAATAATAACTTTTTCAAGTATTTTTTTTGATATAGTGTACTTTCGATGGCTCAAGAGTGCAAGAGTGCAAGAGTGCAAGAGTGCAAGAGTGCAAGAGTGCAAGAGTGCAAGAGTGCAAGAGTGCAAGAGTGCAAGAGTGCAAGAGTGCAAGAGCGCAAGAGCGCAAGAGTGCAAGAGTGCAAGAGTGCAAGAGTGCAAGAGTGCAAGAGTGCAAGAGTGCAAGAGTGCAAGAGTGCAAGAGTGCAAGAGTGCAAGAGTGCAAGAGTGCAAGAGTGCAAGAGTGCAAGAGTGCAAGAGTGCAAGAGTGCAAGAGTGCAAGAGTGAATCGAATTTATTGTGAGTGTACGTTTGAATTCAAGATGAAGTTGTTCATAATTATTTGCAGAATACGGCTAGCAATTGATTCATGAGAATAGTGTACTGTTACTTTGTTTCAAATCATGAACCACCTGTTAAATTTTTTCACAATATATATGTCACCCTCGTCTATTGAAAATACCAGAAATTCTTCAAGTTGGGTTAGCGAACTCTTCGTCGATAAAGTCCTTTCTTCTCTGCACATGTTCTAATGACTTAGAGATGAACTCAAAAAACTCGATTCATTGTAATTTAATCTGATGAAACATTCCTGGAGCGATCTCAAATTGAATAGAATCCTAATTGCCAAACGTGGCAACTTGCTTTAGGACAGAAAACGATAATAACTGGAGTGGATATATTGACTTTAAGAATTCAGACTATATTTAACTAACATTTATACTCACCAATGAAACTTTCAATTCAACCCTCGATTCAACCGCAAGATGATATTGAGTATTGATCACGATATATCTATGTACCCATTATGATTTTGGATACTTTCACATCGATATTCTGTACTCACGTGCTAATGACGGCCGAAAATGGATGGCTCGCTGATAACTCAGGATCGCTTCATTCAGCTGATTGTTCCTCTGCAGCAAAACTCCGCTGTAAAACAAACAAATTCAATGATAATTTATTCAATAAAATGAAAAAGTTCCAATATAACTATTATGAAGGTGTTTTAATATTTGGATATAATATTGTATTTCCTTACATAATATTATGAAGTACAGATGCTGTCCTCAACTGCATTTATTTCATTTTATCGAAAAAATATGAATAATTCAAAATGTTGCTTCAAATATGAGACACCAGTTCACCAGAATGATCCTGCTTAATATATAATCTCATATTTGAAATCCGACATACTATATTCTCAGTATGAGTTTTCAATGATAAGACACATAACAAGAACATATTTTTTTGCCATCAAGGATTATGGATCATACTACTATTCACATCAAATGTGTTTTTTATAATACAGTAACAGTTGGCGAAGAAAATTTTTCTTAAATTCATAAGAGCATCTTTTTACCATCGATACATAAATTTCATGAGTTGAATCAATTCTAACTTTGTTGATATGAAAACGTCCTGCCTCGTGCCCCGCTGTGCATAAGATTATATCCAAAGTCTATATTGCATGAACTTTGGCCAACTGGCATCAAAACGAAATATGCAAATATACTCCGCAGGATATAATATCGCGGCGCTGCTAGCAGTAAAAGAGGAAACTGGAAGTTATCAAATAACTAAACGGTAAAATGGCGTCAAGCGTTGCATTGAATATAAAAACCAATATCAGGTAGGTTTTCACTGGGTCCTGAGAAGTTTGTTATACATACATGCATAATAATACTACCACACATGTAGGTATCAAATTACGACTGTTGGAAGTTAAAAAAAAATTGGGTGAGAAGGTTTTCATCAGTAGGTATCGAACCATACACCATATAGTTAACATATCTCTTCTTTTAATGAACACCTGTGAATACTCACAAACACTTATAAACATCAACAAACGTCTGCAAAAGCTTGGTACATCAAATTCAGCTTTCGTGAGCAGGGCTAAAACATGATTTTCTGATTGGTTGACTGATGAGGAGGAAAGGTGGGGGAGTATGGGTATAGTCGTAAATATTATCGTAATGGTAGTCAAATATCAAGGCCGCACTGACATATTTTATTTTCAACCACTATTTCCTTATAGTTTCAATTCCGAAGCTCAATTTATAAACTCCGCTGCCGTAGCTACAGTTGACGCTGCAGTTACTGTTCGTTGATGGAATATGCCAAAAATAAACATCTGTTCACAAACATCGCAGCTGCTGACGCAGGTGCCGTCGGATATCCCCTTAATACATTTTGGAACGGCAACGTCAACTGTAGCTACGGCAACGGAGTTTATAAATTGAGCTTGAAATGATATCATGGTAATCATGTGACGTCTCCTCTGACATATTTCTAGCAAAATATATTATATTAATGAGATTCCTGCTGATGTTATCCAATTCTAATAAAGATTTTGATAATCGAACTGCGTAGGAAAGGAAAATAACAACTAATAATTGAGAACAATGATTTTCTTTCAATCTATCAGGCATTCGCGTTATGAGCGATCGAGAATATATACATCATCTGGAATCACACAAAGCCTGGTCAAAATATCGTGAAGCGCAATAAAATATATCCGAATCAAACTATAAGCATTGATGGAGCATGGTAGATATCGAGAAACGAGTTTATCGGTGCGTATATATCGATAGATTATTAGGGGATGCCTGTCAAATCCCGCTGGATTTATTGATTCTCGACAAATGAATTGGGATGGATCACAACGATCTCATTTCAGTAAGCCTCGCATCATTCCATCATTGTGAATGGGACAGTGATCGGTCATGCCGTATTCACATAATGAGATGAATGGGACACAGTTTATTTATTACTGAAACATTTATTTATGAATTGGACATATGCAAATGTTTGAAAGTGTATTTTTCACCGTCAACTTAGTTGCAAAGCAAGTTGCAAAGCAAGTTGCAAAGCAAGTCTAGGAAGGATTGAAATCTAAGTACCAAGAATGTTCGGTTGGTCATATAAGTATCTCCTCCCGGTCAACGATACTATGGAAATATACGGGCCTAAGGTAATAGACGGGCCGGACTCTCAATGCATTCGACCTCCAGCCAAGGTGAAGTCAGAAATAAGATATTTGATATGGTTTTATGAACGATGATTGGAATTGAGAATGTTGTTAAGTGATTTATATTTCTATAGATGATGTTTTATAGTGGAAAGGAATTCATCATCATTATTTTTTCATTTTCATCATACAATTATTTTCATGCATTTATTTCATACAGTATCTGCAACACGAGCTGCAACAGTTGTTAGAGAATGAGAGGAGAAGAGGTAAATATTTTTCGAATATTTTGTTATTCAGAGAACCTCGTCAAGGATATCACAAATATGCTACGATTGCTACAAGCGTTGTAATTTCTTCCGGGAGAAACAGCTAGCTGAACATAAATTCGTAGGCATGATTTCCATGGAAGATGTTCAAAGAGCTTATTAATAGGATCAGGATGCTATTTCGGATCCAGGAGCGTTAAATCAAAATATCTCAGGGGCATGCAATATTTTATTCAGATAGTGTATACTCCTTTGTTCGCGTGTGGTGTGCAACAAAAAATTGTTGTACTAAGAGGTGAATTCTTACAACGTATTTTGAGGATAGGTTATCCAAACATTTCTATGTATTTAAATATAATAGAAATACAGCAAAATTGATGATTTAATTCTCACTCATAGGAAGTGACTATAAAATATAAAACTAGAAGTCAAAATGAAGCTTGCAATTTTTGATGGAGTGAACCGCGAGATCTCCGAATCTCTAGATCTTCCGTCTACATCGATGAACGGAATAATTCTTTATAACTGAAATTCGCAAGGAATGTCAATGAATGAGCGTGCCAGTCAATCAAAAAAGTTCTAAGATAATTATCAGATGGGCTCACTCAGAAACGTCTGTCGCAACTTCAAAGACCCCCAATGAATTATTATTTGGTCCACGACTCACTGTTTCGGCATGGCAAACCCTATCAGTTGAACTAAGCTGATAAACAATCACAATATCAATCATAATATGAATAAGGAGTTGCAAAATAGTTGGTAATATATTGTTACGATATTTTTAATTGGGTTCGTGAAATTAAAACACTCAGTACAAAACTGAATAATTTATTTCACTAAACACTCGAAATACAAATCAATAAACACTTAAATCACAACGATATTCGCTTTACAAATCTCAATGTTCACAATACCAGCTTTCTATCTAAACGAAACTGTCTGCGCCACTGCATTGCTTATATAGGTACAAAATACTCCTCCAGCAAAATCTTGAATATTCAATAGAGTTCTAAAAGCAGAACCGTTCATTTTCGAGAAACTGCGACGGTTATGAGTCATCCGCTATTGTCCTCTAATTGATACGTCGGTGACCGATGTCATCGCGAAGGCCATAAATCACAACCTAGACGCGAGCCGCCGCGATAATGACTTCCGATGTTCTCAGAAATGCCAGCACGGTTCGTAACAATATGCATACACATATAGGTGCAACAAAAAATGTTTCAGTCGAGTTTCTAGTTTATTTATATTTATTATTGTTATGAGGTTCTCCTCGTAGTTTGATTTGAATTCCCTCAGAGAACTTTAGGTTTTTTCCCCAAAGAATAATTACATTTCTTGCTTTTTTCGTTTCTATTTATTTATTAAACAACAACGACCCGAGAGTCCCCTTAGTAACCAAATCCACCTTTTTTGTAACCATACCATCATACATTCAACAGAGTCACCTTAGTAACCATAACATGATATACATAGATCTTATTACAATACAGGGTATCTTGTGGATCGCCGCAACAATTAGTAATAGGGAATCTCCAACGATCTCTCTATTTATATAAATTTTCGTTGAAATAATTCAATATCGTATCAAAATGTGAAATTATGGATAAAATATTGTCCCTCTATATCCTTCAAATGACGCCGATGTTCTGAACTTGTGTAAGTTGAAACATGAACAGGATTCTTAATCCGATTCAATGCTATTTCTATCATGATAAGTGCTCACCTAGTTATCATCAGGTTGGATAATTAAGCCTATCAAATGCCACGCGAAGTTACGCTATACTGAAAGTAATTAGTCCGAATTGCTCCCTATTTCTCGGAGACACTTTAGTCGAACTCGAATAATTCGTATGAGGGAAGAGAATTTCTATAGGTATATGTTGAAAGATTTACCTCCGTGAGTTATTTGTTTTCCTCTGGAATTACCAAGCAAGAAACATTTCTATATTTGTAATCTACATCCACTGCGCATATTTTCTATTAAAATTATAAACATATTAATTATGTTAATTGAATCACAGTTTTCTAGTCCATGTTGCAGTCCGTTCCCTGAAAAAATACTCAGTATATTTCATCAGATAACAGTCTGCAGATGGATTGGAAGTATCCATTTCTTCCCTAGGGATTGAGTTCCATCATTAACCTCTTTTCGAAGCCGTGATTCGTTGCTAATCCATTGAGACTGAAACAAATTCCGCCATCCGAAAGACATGATAATCATTCAGATTTTCGTTATGGGTTTTTTTATAGCTCGCGATAAGCGCTTCTGCTTGAGAAGTCGCAGAAAATTCCCCTGTCGTCGTCGTCCTCACTAATCCATCGAGATAACCCCGGGATTATGTGAGAAGGAGTCAACGGTTACTGTTATCCTGAAATGCCGCCTTGCAGAGAAAAACTCGCCTGCCAATAAAATCTACAAGTATCAATAAAATTTCGCTTTCGTCGCAAAGTATGATGCCGGATATAAAACACTTAGCCCGAAATTCGAATGGGAAATGAAAGTTTATTATTCCCAGATTTTGGAGAAGGATATTCTGCAGAACAAACATTATTGATCGCATCAAGGATAACATTTATTATGATGAAACACCGGAAACAAAATTAATTGGATATAAACGAAAAACCACAAATTGGAAGGAATAAAAACAGATAAAAATACGTCTTTGAATGAAGACAACAAACACAATGGCTGATATCGTCACGCAAATAATTGTATCCGCTTGCAGTCTATGCACTGGTTCTCTGAATGAATCATGCTCATATCGGTAACATCGTGTTGTTTCATTAAAAAAAAAATGAGAAAAACTAGAGAAAATATCGACGTTATAACTATACACCAATACACATCAAGGATGTTCTGAAAAAAGTAGACAACAAGCAAAAAACAACCACTTTCCTGGCTAATGCTACACGAAACATGAATTAAATCTACTCGTAGTCTATGTACCGATTCACTCAGTGAACACAGTATGCTAATGTTTGTTTCATTTTTTCTTCTTTTCTGCTCGTTGTCTACTTTTTTAAAATCTTAGATATTTAGTGGTGAATTCTTTCATCGTCGAGTCAACATATTGATCATTAGGAGATTCACCTTCCTAAACAAAATACAAGCTTGAGTTCTGATGGCATCAAACTGTACTAGATTATCAGATCCTTATTTTAAAATTCTAGCCATTTCAGACCTGAATTCAACTAGATACCTTTTATAGAAATGCATAATCGTTGGAATACCCACTGAATTTATGGATGTTACTCATTGCATCGGAAAACATTCACAAAACGAAATTTAGCCATGGCATTAGATATTTCCAAGGCATTCGATCGAGTTTGGCACCAGGGACTCCTCGCCAAGCTTCCATCTTATGGTTTGCCCCCTCAGCTGTGTTCTCTGCTTGCTATTTTTCTCTCAAACAGGTCTCTCCATGTAGTGGTCGATGGAGTTTCATCTGATACTCTATACTCATAAATGCTGGTGTTCCGCAGGGATCAATTTTAGCACCAACACTATTTCTATACTTCACATCAACGATTTGTTGGAAGCAACTTCATGTCCTATACACAGTTTCGCGGAGGATGGTACCCTCCATACCGCTTTCTCTTCCAGGGCTCCTATATCGGCTTGTCAAACCAGAAATGAACGAGGAAGAAATGTTAACAAAATAAATATGGACTTAGTAACAATTCTCGAGTGGGAATCCAATAACCTGGTAGAATTCAATGCAAACAAAACACAAGCATGTCTTTTCTCTAGAAAAGCCGATCTCACTGTCATAATTCAGTCAGGAGTAGCCATACCATTGAAGTCATCCACTTCGATGCTTGGTGTTACTATCAGCAATAACCTTTCTTGGGAAAATCACGTGAGCTCCATTGCCAAAAGTGCATCCCAAAAACTCGGTTTTCTGTTTCGAGCCAAAAGCTATTTTACTCCCAGTCAGCTGCTTATGATCTATAAGGCACAGATCCGACCTGTCCTGGAATACTGTTCCCATATTTGGAGTGCGGCACCTAAACATATCCTGAAATTATTGGATCCTGTCCAAAAAAGAGCAATTCGTATCTTCGGTGATGCCTCGCTTACAAACTCGCACACTTCTCTGGAACACCGTAGAAGGCTTGGCGATTTGTCTCTGTTTTATAGATATTTTCATGGGTGATGCTCTTCTGAAATATTAACAATCGTTCTAACATTAGCCGTCTCTTCGAGATTAACCCGCCAAGTTCAGTCTTCACACCCCTTCGTGGTCACTTTAGAGACCTGCAGAACGTCCCTTTCCAAAGACTCGTTCATCCAACGAACATCAAGACTTTGGAACTCATTGCCTAGGGAGGTGTTCCTTGATAGGCATACGATCTTTCGCTTGGTTCGATGTTCTCAGAACATTACAGGATATCCCTTTTCGTGAGAACCAGAACATAAACAATTAATCAAGCTCTTCTTCGTTTCCCCGTAGGAGGAATTTTTTTCCAAATCCACAGCTGATATGAAAATGGATTCGATAATTACAGCAGGAAAACAAAGAATAGCTTTTAATTATTATATATATTTGCTATAATCATTTTGACTGCAGCCTTCAAATGTTTGATGAATAACTTTCTAATCTGGTGTGAGGAAAATTGTTTTGAATCATTCATTCACCACATATTATATCGTTTATTGTAGTGATAAATTGAGAAATGGATCAGGAAAAATAACTACTCTCTATAATGATTCTAGCATTCCCGAAGAAGAGACGCACTACTTCAATAATATCATCTTTTCGCAATCGCCACCCCAACAACATCTATCAACTTCGAGGGCGAAGATGTATGAAATTACTGCCCCCAGAGATGCTCCGACCTCATATATATAATCAGTGGAATATCCCGAATGATTTCGACGCTGCAGAAAATCCAGATACCTAAATCACCATTAGCTGCATCGAGGATGAATAAGGGAAGGTCTCTCTGAGGTACACCTAATGGAGAAATACGGTTATGGAAAATGAAAAATAATGGCTTCACAGGACGAATTGAACAAAACACCTGCGTAGAGTTCACCACATTCTATGATGAATTCATTTTTCAACGGCTCCAATGCAAAACTGTTTTTCTGAACTATTTTTTCAATGAAGAATGAACAAACGTGTTATTAGTGGTCATTAAAACATGTCTCGCAAAGAAAAGTGGAGATACCTTTGTGAATTGCTAAATAAATGATTCCACCATTCCATGATAGTAATAGTCATAGAAAAAGTATAATGTACAACTCACACCAAATATTCATTCAGTGCTCTCTAGAAGTAATAATATGTATACTAATGATAGTCAGAAAACTATATGTAGTAGGCTTTGAAATAATTGTCATTGATGATGGTTGGTGCATAGGTGGATAGATAGACTGGTGAAATCACTTCCTATCCTGTGACTGGTCCCAAATCTCTTGATTTCGCCTACTTCGATAAAACGTGTATAACGTGACATGGCGAGGGTGAATCTCGCTAGGTGAAGCCGCGATTTTAACCAAATTTACAGGTTACTGCGGGTGTCAATACGAAAGTATGAATATTTGATTCTGAATGACTTCTAATCGTTTCTAACAATTTCATGGAGCCATTTTCCAATGAGTTTGATGCGAATATGTATAGAACATGATTGAAAAAAAATTCTTCGGAAATCTTTCGACAGTATCGCCATATATTGTTGTACATGAGAACCCCACGTAATGAGCTGAAATTCAATTGTTCCAAATCGAGGATTTGTCTGCTGAAACAATTGAAGAGTAGCGCCACCAGGTCTTATTTACATCATTGTTGGTGCCAAGGTGGATATCTCGGTGGATATAGGATGGTGAAACATCTCTTCAATTGTTCCTGCGAAAAACTTGTAGACCGTTTGAGGAGTTAGTAATATTTCCACGACTTGAATGAAGATGGCGGTAAGATAGAATTTCAAGGAAGATTTCTGTTGCGTATGTATTTCTATGGTTCCAATCTGACAGGCGTGAATTGAAACGACATTGGAACACTATATTTTCAGTGAATCTGGAATAATTATCGATATTTTTACTCCTATCTGTATTTTTTCTCCTAGAACAGATGACACTGAAAGAATCTCAGTTTCTGTTTTACCGACACATGGTATGGGGACATCTCTGGTAATTTCAGGAAATATTACTACGGTAAATCAAGTAGGCAAAAGTCTACAGTTTATTCTAGTGCATGTAAAAAGAAAGTTGTTTCACCATCCTATATCCACCTTGGTTGGTGCAAACCAAAACGTTTCTATCGAGTTCTATAGAGTTTCTGAGTATATGTTCTGGAATATTTTCAAGAGAGACGCATGAGACCTAACCTAACACCATGAACAAGGTATCTACCAAATAGGATTGCAGAATATTTCAAACTACCCAATGCGAATGATTATACAGGGCACACTTCGAGAAGTACAGCAGCTACCATTTTGGCAGACAATGGGGGTAGGATCTTTTCTGATGAATCAGCTGCACTCGAGGGGGTGATCACGTGGGAAGTTTGGTGTACAGGCTCAAGGAAGTTCGAAGGAAGTTCGGGGAAGTCTGAGGAAGTTCGAAGGAAGTTTGGGAAGTTCGAAGGAAGTTTGGGAAGTTCGAAGGAAGTTCAGGGAAGTTCGAAGGAAGTTCGGGGAAGTCTGAGGGAGTTCGAAGGAAGTTCGAGGAAGTCTGATGGAATTCGTAGTCATATCGTTCATTGTCGTATATTTTCGAACTTCTATCCACCACAATTCTCTTTTCTATCGCATACCCACGTAGTATCCTTGAGTATTGAGACTGTGATATTCAGTTTGATTGAAAAATTAATTATTTCAATCTCAAAAAATGTCTCGTTATAACAGGACATCAATTCTGTAAACTTTGACATAAGGAAAACAATATAATTCTACACTTTTTCCAGTTGTATTTCAGAAAGCGTCAAGTTAATTTCAGAATAGTCACTTGTATTTCAGAAAGTATCAATTGTATTTCAGAATAGTGAGTTGAATTTCAGATAGCGTCAAATGTATTTCAGAATAGCGAGTTCGATTTCAGAAAGCATCAATTGTATTTCAGAATTGTGAGTTTAATTTCAGAAAGCGTCAATTGTATTTCAGAAAAGTCAACTGAATTTCAGAATTCTTCATTTGAATTTCAGAATATATAATTCGTATACAAATGACGCATTCTGAAATTCAATTAACTATTCTGAAATACATTTGACGCTTTCTGAAATTAAACTCGCTATTCTGAAATGAATTTGACGCTTTCTGAAATTCAACTCACTATTCTGAAATACACTTGATGGTTTCTGAACTGAACTGTCGTGAATTACCTTCCTATCAAGTCGAGTATCAACTGGTCAATTATTTTGAGCTATACAGTGTGTTACAAAAAAAAAGATGCGCATCGAAGTTTTGTTTTCAAATGGAATAGGTACCCTGTATTTGATTGAATTTTCAGATTTTCATAGAAGATCTTATATCATCAATCCATCATACTTGATGTCTAGCTGAAATGATTACCAACATAGATATTATAAAGTGTGAGAATTCAAATTTCTCAAATTTAGAAAGTTTTTGTATCGGAACTATTCGTTATTGATAAAAACGGATTACGTATAATATGTTTTAAAATCTCGATATTTCAAATCATTCCCGCTTGACTCCAAGTGTGATAGATCGATGGAATCAGCTCTCTAATTATGGTAAGCAAGCAAGTCCATGGTCCCTTTTTTTCTAATTTTTGTTATGGTGAAAATAGAAAAAAATCATTCATATTCAAATTTTCTCATCATTGAATTCTGAATAATACTCGGAGTAATGGATGTAAACTTGTTTGAATCCAGAAAAAACAAGCGTTTTCAATATACATTTAGGAAAAATACATACATAATCAGACAATTGTTCGGAGATGAAGCGAATTTGCAATAGACTATATTTGAGGATGGATATCTTAGATTTCGAGGGGATCTTTCGTTTCGATTTGGCACAATAGTTTCGGAACACCATTCATAAAAATTGTACCCTGTATCGGGTTCGAGGAAGTTCGGGAAGTTCGAGGAAGTTTGGGAAGTTCGAGGAAGTTCGGGGAAGTCCGAGGAAGTTCGGGGAAGTCCGAGGAAGTTCGGGGAAGTCCGAGGAAGTTCGGGGAAGTTTGAGGAAGTTTGGGAAGTTCGAGGAAGTCCGAGGAAGTTCGGGGAAGTTTGGGAAGTTCGGGCGCATAGGAAGTTTAGTGTACACGTTTTTTGGCCGTGATCACCCCCTCGGCTGCACTAGTTCTATCAGCCTTTATACCCAAAGACAAACATTTTCATCCAACACGTCTTAATTCGAGCTTTCAGTTCGAAGTATTCTGAATAAGCAAGGAAAAATCTAATGTGATGACATGAAAAGTAATCAACTACTATGTCCTTAGTATTGTAGAAAAACTCAATGTAATCGAACGGAGGGAATTGTCGAAGAAACATTTATCACGCTCTATCCATCAAGCGCCTCAGCTTTCGGAATTTAATTTAAAAGGGAACATAAGCTATTGGATATAAAGTGAAATATGTCCGTGTTCTTTTCCTTCCAGTCACTACATCACCAAGGCAGCTCGAATCCCATTCAATCCCGAAAATATTCTACGAAACGAATTCACATAAATAATGAATATATTCGAACGTAAACAAAATCTCTTCCAATAAGTTTACTGTCAAGACAAACACATTTTTCAATTTGCTTTGTTTTCCTCTCAAGATATGTCCCAGTCCCCCACCTTCGAGTGAATGGAATATTTAATTTACGATACTGCGGCCTTTTCTCCTGCGGTTCTCATCGTTTCCTCATATTCTAGCCCAAGAGCAGAACACCCGAAGACGATTCATATTCCACCTTCAGACAATTCCGGGGAGAATGAGATTTGTGTTCAGACTAGGAATTAGCAGGATTTCAATGGGAATCTCTGACATGAGAATATACAAGATTAGTTTGCTGAAATATATGGACATTTCACAGTATCGTTGCATATTCCGACCATATTACTTATGAATAACACAACATTCATCATCTAGAATAATACAAGATATATGCCAGGAAGGAAGGAAGAAATAGAAATTGTATGACCTGGAGAACGTGGATAACAAGTTGATATCAAACTTTGCATATCCAGAACTGGAAATCCTAGTGTTCTAAGATGAGTAAGATGATAGTTATTTATGTGTTGAAGGTATAAAGTAGATGTTTATTTTTTGAGCATGGTCAGCCGGGAAACATTATACACAGAAGGCCATGTCGAGAAACCTGTGGATTATAAGTCAATGTTTTATTATTGGATTGATTGATTCGATCCAAGGTGGATATAGGATGATGAAACAGCTCTGGTTTCTGCGAAAAATTTGTAGAAAATAATTATGAGAAGGGTAGTAACATTTACTTGACTTGAATGAAGATGGCGGTAAGATCGATTATCAAGGAAGATTCCTGTTTCTTATGTATTTTAATGTGGTTCGCATTTGACGTGAATAGAAACAAAATAAAAACACTGAGTCCTGTTTGTCCTAAAACAGATGACATAAATGAAGAGATGACAGATGTACAGTTTCTGTTTTACCGACACAAGGTATGGCGCCATCTCTGGTAATTTCAGGAAAGATTACTACGGTATGAGATCAAGTAGGCAAAAGTCTACAGTTCATTCTAGTGCTTTTAATAGAAAGTTGTTTCACCATCCTATATTGATCTTGATTCGATCTATAGGTCTTTGCATAGGGTATTATTGATGTGTATAAATGTGGTAAAATATTACCTATTCAAGAGCTGAAAGCCACAGTCAAAATTCTCACGAATTTGTCGATAGATAAAGTGTCATATTTTTTTATACAAAATGCCTACAAAATTCTAGAGAATATCGGGATATAAGAAAAATAAAGAAAAATCGATTCCAACTGTCTGTAGCGGTCAACTATTTCATTTTGTTTTCATCAGAATTTACACTGTCTGCAGATATCTCAGGAAGACATATTATAGTGAAATATCACAGATTTGCGGTATTTTTCTCCACACGAAACTCAATGGTGAGTTAGGATGGTATAAAGTAAACTATAGTTTAGGAAAAACTACACATGAGAGAAATGGAGACATATCGAAGCTACATCCGAATGTAGCAGTGTCAGTGTTGATATATGTATATTGTCACGAAAGGCCACTTTCTAAATTCTTCTTTAAATTTATTATCACTATTATCTTCATTTGCATTGATGAATTCACGTATACCAAGAGGGACTTGGTTTTTGTAACCCTTAGTGAACGGTTGCTTATGGCAACAAGATTAAGTGTATTTGTGTGGGATTATTTTAAGTACTTTCTTTTAATTTTTATTCATCTCTAAAACCCAATGCCTCTTCGAGAATTCTCTACATTGTAGTTTCATATTGAATGAATGTGTATTTGATCCCTGTTTTTTTTAAATGAGTCATTTTGATTGAGTAGAAACCCTCAGTAGAATTCCAACAAGCAAATCATCAAAGTCACATACGTGACAATATTATTGGTAGCGCTAGTCTTCAAGTGATGACACTCAGGGAATATGGGCGAACCATTAATGAGTAGGTGGTACCACATATTCCAATAAAAAAAAACGAGATTTGTTCAAAATGAGGTGAATAAATCCCAATTCCTTACTACGAGGTATTAAAAATAATTAATTCACCAAACGACAAAATATTCAGAATCTTTAAGAACTTTCGGAATCACCGCGTGGAAATAATTTTGATACCCTCGAAACTTTTTGCATTTTCATTTCCGATTTATAAAATATTCACTTTCCAACTCATTTTCTCGTATCCCATTAGCCAGAAGGGAAACGATTTCGAGAAAAATCAGGTCACTGCATGTTGTGCACCGAGCATGATGGCCTCGTGGTTGCTGATAGGGTTCATGAAATCTGAACGAAAGCCATCCCAGCTATAGTGGACTAGCCGTGAGGGGCAGAAGAAATCGCTTAAACCTCTGACACCGACAATATTTTCCGCTCAGCTGGAGCGAAAATTCCTCGGAAAATTCTCGTGGGGACTGTGGAAATCAGTTTGTGTCTACACATCGACGGGCATGAGTTTTGCTATAGAAAAGCATGTGGGAAATAATGCTTCGACGCAGTTAACATGAGAAGTATCTTCCAACAATTCATCAAGCCCATTTTGCTTTGTCTCAATATTGAATATGGGATAAGACAGAATTCCTCCAATCTTATGAAATCGGCTTGTTTTCCTAAAACTCGAAGACAATAAGAGTTCAATAAAGGCAACAACCATAAGCCATATGGTGTCGTACACTAACAAGATCTCAAAATTTTTGATATTTGGGATATCGAATGGCTTGAGATAAACTAACAATGTGAATCGTAGTAAATATTCTGGTATGAAATAAGGGTACTTTGAGGGATTTTAGAACCCGACTAATACAGGGTGTCCAGAGATGAAACCGACAAAACTTATGGGATTATAGGTACTGCTGTTATGATTGCGAAATGCCATATACAAATGTCCAAAACCGCTTCGTTACTGATATACAGAGTTATTTATACAGAAATTTCAATCCGCCATATTGAATACAGGGATCAGCCGATTGGGTTCGAATTTGGTGCACGAATTACACTAGAAAGCCTCAACAAGTAGCCTTTTGAACGGAACCGATATCAGGACCGGAATATTTTTTTTCTTCCATGTTAAGTTCTTGTAAGAATAACTCACCCTGTATAATGATAATCAATAATACGAGCTCAGATTCGAAATCTACGGAAAAAAATCCTACAGGATACTGTTGGAAAAGTTTCTGGCACCATTTCTGATACATTATGAGTTTAATGTTTTTTCCTTGAGAAATTGATTTTTTGATCAGGTACAATCAGAAACTGGTTAATATATTGAATATTTACGATACCAAGACAAAAATAATGTTATTCTCTACAATAAGTTCATGGTTAAATTTTATAAATTACTAGTAAAATACTCGTAACACTCAAATTAACTGAGGAATTAATTCGAATTAATGCCGGAATTAGTCTTTTTTGTAGGTAATGAGTTCTATTGAGAATAACTGACCTATTATAGCGATTATCAATAATTTGACTGCAGATTCGAAATCTAATGAATCTCAAAAATGTATTGATGCTGGAGAGCTTCACTTCGAATTTTTTTTGTACTATCAGTATATAAGAGTTTCTTATGAATTCTTGTTTTGTTATGTTCATTACAAAAAGTAATTGTGCGTTGTGATATATTATAATAAATTCAAATTCTTTAGTAAGCAAATATAATTCACAGAAAATTCTGTCCAGTATTTTTTAATCAAGTTCCCATACGAGTGTTTCATTAGATTTCGAATCTGCAGTCAAATTATTGATTATTGCTATAATAGGTCAGTTATTCTCAAAAGAACTCATTATCTACAGAAAAGACTAATTCCGGCCCTGTTTCGAAGTAATTCCTCAGTTAATTTGGGTGATCCGAGTATTTTATGAAATTTTACTACGAACTTATTGGAAAGAATGACAATATTGTTGTCTTGTTATCATGAATATTCATTACATCAACCAGTTCCTGATGGTACCTCATTAAACAACCAATTTCTTGTGGGAAATTTTTTTAAATAATAATTTATTAGAAATGGTGCTATGAATTTCATTAACTATTTCCTGTAGGATTTTTTCCGTAGACTTCGAATATGAGTTCAAATTTTTGATTATCATTATACAGGGTGAGTTATTCTTACAAGAACTCCACACGGAAGAAAAAAAATATTCCGGTCCTGATATTGGTTCCGTTCAAAGGGCTACTTGTTAAGGCCTTCCAGTGTTATTCATGCACCAAATCCGAACCCAATCGGCTAATCCCTGAAGTCAAAATGGCTGATTGAATTTTCTGTATAAATTCACAAATCACTCTGTATATCAGTAACGAAGCGGTTTTTGACATTTGTATATGGCATTTCGCAATCATATTAGCAGCACCTATAACCCTATAAGTTTTGTCGGTTTCATCTCTGGACACCCTGTATGTTATGAGGTACTGGCCTATAATATGAATATTACTATCATAGACCGTGTGTGTCTCATTAATGAGCCATTCTAAATATAATAATTTCGACTGTTTTTTTCTTCAAGTTCTCATTTATACTGCCACAAAACGAGTATATATAATATGAAATAAAATAAATTAGATCGTCGATTCATGGTATTAGAACAGCAGAACTCTTGTTACTACCCTATATACACACTCACGAGCCAGACTTTCCAAAAATATGTTCCGATTACAGTCACTTGAAATAGTATTATTGCTTATGGCTCATATTTAGGACGGCGGTTCAGCAGAAAATCGTGTGTGGCTCATATATGGGACGATTACTAGTATTTGACCCCCACTTCTTCTCATAATAATTCTCTCCCTGGCAATCCTTTTGTATTGGCATGAGAATAATTCGAATGTGATTTTAATCAATTGAAGAAATAGTTGACTATTCAAAGTTTGGTTAAATTGAGAAAACGTTTTTGGCCTTGAAATCCTTGAAATGTTTTCTCTTGCACAGAGCTCGAAAGCTATATTATGATTGTTTGAAGAAGGTGATTTCATGGCATTCCATAGAATTTCAGACCTGTCTCATCACTTCCTACTATAGCAAATATTTGTGAAGATTAATGAGGACGAGAGTCATATTTAACATCCTAACAACTACCAGAAGTTTGGAAAACTCCGTCTTTGGGTAAATACTGAACAGGTTGCTGCGGCGGTGTTTGGGATTCAGAAAAAAATTCGCAATTTACGGTATCAGATGGATTATCTGAGTGTGGTTAGAACAATGATTATCAGAACGAGTACATGAAGTTGTTTTCAATAATCCACCTTTTTATACATTTCTGATTCCGAATGGTGATTATTAAAAGAACGTAAGTACCTTTGTTTTATTGTATGGAATTTTCTTCACACAATTTTGAAATACTATACGTGCTGGATAAGGAAAATGAGAGGGATTCTCCGTGAATAATTGGGAACGCAATATCTTGGAGAAATAAAAAGCTCTAGGCTGAATAAACACACACAAAATCCCATAGCCTGAAGCTCTGGCTGCATATTAATTTTCCATTTATCCGATATGGTCCATCGAAGTTTGAATCCATCCCGTTCTGCAACTACAACAAAAGTGGTTACTATATACGTTCTTCGGGCCCATTTATATGCCAAAGTTTCGGCAGTTACCTCTGGCTCAATAAAGAGTTCTCAACTGTTGCGGTAGCGACATATTAAAGGAGTTTCAATTAGAGGTCGTTGAGAAGTTGGAAACTTCGGCTGGGTATAATTTCTGTCTGGAAATTCTTATTTCGAGGTACGCCGCGGAGGAGGAAATTATGAAAGTTTCGAGTTGCAAAGAAGGGGAGTTTATTATTTTCCCTATTTAGCTTCCGTCATAGTTCCGTCTCGTGATGGATGTTCGGATTTTTTATTTGTACCAGTTCCTAGAGTATACCCATAAGGGAAAATTGCATGCTCTACAATAATGAAAATAATACCTACTAAATGTTTTTTTGAGTGTTTTTTAACCGCCAACTGCAGCCTTAGAGGTAATGCTGAACCTTCCACCATTGCACCTATGTGTAATGAAAGAAGCAGCATCAGTGCCTTCAGGCTGAGCCAGACAATGAACCTCAAATTAGGAAATCGGATTGGACATTTGAAGATTTTGGAAAATATTTCCCAAGAATACATGTCCAAGCCTAAAGATATCATGCCAGTAAGGTACGACTTCGAAATGCAGTTTGAAGTGGTCATAAACAACCACCAAATTTGCACAGAGAACGGACCTCAACTGGGAAGGGATGCATCAGTGTGGTATTGTAATGGATCCAAGATGGATTAAAGGGCTGGAGTGAGAGTTACAGGGCCATATTTCAGGCTCTTGAAATCCCTAGGTGACACCCCAACCATCTTTCAAGCAGAAGTACATGCTATAGAGATATGTGCACAGGAGTGCCTCGAAAGGGACACTCGAAGGGCAGAAATCTATATCCTATCAGATAGCCAAGCAGCACTAAAGCTCTGAAGTCATACACTTGTGAGTCTAAGCTGACTTGGGACTGCAAACAATCCCTGAGACAACTGGCTGCACACAACCAGGTCACTTTGATGTGGGTTCCAGGTCACAAGGGAGTTAAAGGCAACGAGGAAGCAGACTGCCTTGCCAAAGAAGGGGCAAATACACAATTTCTTGGCCCAGAACCCTTCTGTGGACCCACTTGAAAGAAGAGGTTCGACGTTGGGAAGCGGATGAAATTAAATCTCACTGGAATAAAGTGCCAGGACAAAGACAAGCGAAAAGGCTAGTGAGCCTATCGCCAAGGAAATCTAAGCAGCTTCTCGAGTTGGGTAAGAAAGACTTGAAACTGGTAACGGCACTTCTCACTGGACACTGCCCTCCGAGGTATCACCTCAAAAAGATGGGCAATACAGAGAGTGATAGTTGCCGCTACTGCGAGAACTTCGCTGAAACTGCAGAACATTTGCTTTGCGAATGCCCAGTGCTCTTCTGCAAGAGGCTCAAGTTCCTGGAAGGGGCCTTTTTAGAGCCCTCCGATATCAGGAACCTAGCTCCCAGGAAACTGATAAACTTTGCACGAAGTCTCGGAATCCCGGGCTTCGAATAGATTAAGGGTTATGCTTGAGAGGCTACACAGTCTTAACGACCCCCCCTACAATCTACAATCTACAATCTAGTTGCGAAGCAACCCTCGTAAGTCTAGGACTTGTATGATTAAGGAAGACGGGGACCTTAGCTTTCTTAGTGTCATCCGAAGCACTACTCGGCTGGTTATCGTTGAGAGTCCGAAGGATTGAAATCTAGATAACAAGAATGTTCGTTTGGTCACCTATCTCCTCCCGCCAAACGATACTACAGAAATAAATATTTCCAATAGCCGTCGCGGGATTTGAACCCGGGCCCTCAGGCCCATATAGATCAGCGCCTCAGCGCACTCGGCCACCAGCCCAGTTAATAGAAAAGTACCATCTGTATGTATTTTTCGAATTAATTTCACCTATTTTCTGGAAATATGAAGTATATTCTCATTTCAATGTGCTGATCCCGCCTTGTTGAAACTCGGACTGATATTACTAGTAATATTTTCCGAAAAGTAGTTCCAATATTGAAATGTATGGAAATGCTACTATAATCGAGATCTTTTCCGTTATTCACAGTTATCCTCGTTTTCTCACTCAGAAGTTGATGTGAACAGTACAAAAATTGATGTAAGAAATGGCTGTGGTTTTATTATTGCTTCAGTTATCTGCAGATGTAAATTGATAAATCAGTTTCAAAGATGGGGCTGTAGAGAATGGCACACTAGCAATCGATCGCAGTAAATTGGCTTCAAAAATAAATTGTGCCTTGCACAGCAAAATTGGAAAATCTTACAACATCGTTGAAACACATCTGACGTTAAAAAAAAACGTATCCGTTTCTTTTGTAATAATATGCACTATATTTCATTATTCTGTGATTTTTTTATGATTTTACTACCCTATAATGAACACTGTGACTCTGACGATAAATGATATATCAACTGATTGATTAAAAATAATTGTGTTCCGTACTATACTTATGTATTTGGCCATGTTTCCGGGATATCCTCAGTAGCTTGTTCGTATTCAGTAGATATTAAACGGAGCGTTCTCGACACGTGATCGACAACTTGATGGGTTCAACAGCTCATTTGTAATGACAAGGCACGATGCAAAGATCCAGAACCGTGTCCTTGCAGGCAACGATGCCGTATCGATTGTTTCCTCGCAACGTTGCCATATCGTTTCATAAAAACGATTATTTGGTATGATTTAAGCGGGATTCAAAACAACAAACCAATTTTTTGCGTTCTGCTTTTTTCGTTTCGTCTTCTCATTGGTGGTGGTGCGTCAGTTTGATTCCCAATGCTGCTTCACCAATCAGAAGGTGAAACGTAAAAAGCAAAACGCAAAAAGTTTGGTTGTGAATCCCGCTTTAGACTGTATCCAGTGATCAATGACGATAAGTAGATACTTGAAACTTAATGGATCCCACCAATACTTCGTAAACTTCGATTTATTCTGCAAGATTCCACCTTGCAAACTGTAGGAGTCAATTGAACACATAATACTGACAAATGTTCAAATGAACCTATATCCCCAAATGACTGGTTGAGCAAGTTATGTATAGTGAACCATCATGCAAAAGTAGGGGTATCTCGAGGCAGGCAACATGCATTCCCTATTAAGATAATGGGTGCTTTTACTCAAAATGTTTTATTGCATATTCCAAGGGTTTACATGTAAACTCAGATGATATAATGCATGAAATTCATTCAACTGTGGAACAAGTTCTGTTTGTTGATTATTCATCCAGTCTATACATTTATTGAAGCATAATCCACAATATGAATAGTTTGAAAAATAAAATTCCTATGGAATTTGATATGAATTTTATGCTCAAACTTTGTTCTCATTCTACTTCGTGCCTCACCTTCCAGCAATTGATGTATATTTTTAGTTTCTGATATATACATATGTTCGTAATCGATGGTTCTATTAACATAATATAAAATTATTATTTGACCATTGTAGTTAGATTCAACGAAATTATCAAGTGATTGTGACAAGTTCGAAATCACTTGATATAAAATAATTCGATAAAATGCTGCAGATTTTGAATTATTCGGTGATTACATTCATCTTATCTTCTGTTGAATAGTGGGAGCAACATCTTTTCCGACAAAACAGCAATATTAACAACAATGTAATATTTATAATATTTCTGTCAGAACCACACAAAATATTGTTTTGCCATCCTGATGTTTTTCATTCTATCCTAGGAAGTAAGGTCCATATAATTTGGCCAGAAATTATATATACGAAATTTCCGATGAGCATCGACCATGAAAATATCTAAAGAAATGGGAGAAACTCGGGGAGAAATCACAAACTTTTCCGCAATGTTCTAGAGGTCAATGAGATACATGCAGAATCACTAACCATACGAGCAGAAGTCTGCGTAAAGATGTAACATTATAAGTATAAAAAGGGAGTATGGTTGCACCTAGTCTAACAGAACTCTTGTTGCAATTACAATAATTTTCCCCGTAAGCCTGATCATAAACTATCAAAAAATATTGAGGTGAAACCTGACAGAAGCTCCATATCTTGCGCTGAAAACACGCGAACACTAGTTGCTCGGATATTATCAAATAATAGCATCTCAGAAAACAACTCGAGAGGCTCAGAAGCCAAAAATCCATCGGAAAACTCGCGCATCTCAGAAAACTCGAATGACTCGAAACAAACTTTCCCGCATCGAAATTTCGAGGGCCGTTTTCCGAGACGTCCCGAACCCCTAACGCCGAGCACATCCGGCTAGAGAAGGGATCAGAAATCGTCCTCTCTCCCATTCATCCCGGCCGCTGCTCTTCGAACATGATGAAAACCCAGAAGGTAGTAAACGGCGAACGGCTATTATCTGGCGGCGCTACAAATCATCCCCTTCCTGCCTCCCCCTAAGCGCCCCCCACCCCATCGAGAAGTCAATATCGAATAACTATTAGGGCCGTCGCAGGAGGCGATGATTCAGGAGCTGCTACGGTTGCTCCTCTTCCGCCTCTGCCGGGAATTTGATTCATTTATTCGATACAGGGCGACTTGCTGACAAGGCAATTTATGTTTTCGTATTGGAAACAGTTGATCATTTTGATATCGTTGGATGTGGGGTTCCACAAGACTCGATATTGGGACCGATTACTGATGATTCGGTTCATCGAGTTCCAAGGCTGTTAGCTGAGGAGCATTATTTCTGCTGACCAGCAGAGTATTGATGGCAATAAATATGAATTTATCAATCGATGTTTACCATTTTCCATAATGTTATCATTGACTATTCATAAAAACAAGGCCTCACTAGAAGCTACAGTTCAATCAATTCCAAAGAAAGCCAGAAAACCCTTCCTGATAGTAACTGTAGACACATTGCAATATCTGGCATATCTGAAGAATCAACAAAGACTTCATTCAATATCTGCAGGGGAACCAGAGATGAGCATAAGATTTACTTTTTTGCGTGACATATTCGACAGGTGACAATTGAAAAACATTGAATGATTATTTCAGGCCAATTCCTGCTCCAACGCGCCAAGAACTATTTCACACTTCAACAGCTTTTCAGGATCGAGAAAGCACATATCAAACCTTGTCATGGAGTATTGTTTAATGAGCACAGTTTTACTACATGCCAATGAATTGTTCCGAGAAAAGAATTGAAGACAATGGGAATAAGAATTTAGGTACGACAAAACTTTTGGAAATTTACATATTACATAAGAGAATTGCTGCTCCACTTCGTGGGTTCAACTTTGCTTATCTGATGATCCTCAGTTTACCAATGTTTTTGAATCCAATTTCTAGTTCATATCAGATAGTCGAACTCGCAATTGGTTATCCTCTTGCATTATTTCTGTTGTTGTCATCATGAAACATGCAATTATCGTTGATTTCGCTATAGGTCCTCATCGTGTATTATTCCTGTTATTGTGACTCGCACCATCATGAAGCATGCAATTATCGCTAATTTTCAGTAGCTGTATCCTTAATCACATGGAATTATTAATCTTGGTACAACGAGTATCGCACGTCACTGCTCGAAATCCGAGGAGAAAGCTGAGAAGTTCTTAGTAATTAGCAGCGAGGATCGAGTAGTTATAATACCGGTGGAGATGGGAAACTGATGAGGCTCTGCCAGGGATTAGAACAATCTGCTCCGAGCGAAGCTCTCCGGATTATACAATACATTAAGAACAGAATATGAATTGAATATAATAGGAAGCAATGCAGCAATTCAAATTCTCCCATTACATAATCATGATAGAAGCTTCGCGGTATTTAGGCGTAATCTGGTTCCGACACAGTGGCAGAGAATTCCCTCTTCGATTGAGAAGTGTAGACATCGTTAAGGCAACCTCCTGAATTGCCTAGGCCAGAATACACAATAAATTATATCTATATATATCTATGCACAAAAGATCTGATAGGTCGAGGTGGTTGAGAGGCTGCATAGCCTTAACGACCCCCCCTACAATCTACAATATCTATATTTTTTTTATGTTCTGGTTCACACGAAAAGGGATATCCCGTAATGTTCAGAGAACATCGTGGGAACCAAGGGAAAGGAGGTAGGAGTGGGTGTTCTTCTTAAATTTCTGGGGATGGTATGCCTCGGGAAAACCTCCCAAGGCAATGAGTTCCAAGGTCTCGATGTTCGTTGGATGAACGAGTCTTTGGAAAGGGACGTTCTGCACGTCTCTAAAGTGCGACCACGAAGGAGTGTGAAGACTGAACTTTTTCGAGTTAATCTCGAAGAGACTGCTAATGGAAGAACGATTGTTGATATTTCAGAAGAGCATCGCCCATGAAAATATTTATGAAATAGAGATAAATCGCCAACTTTTCTACGGTGTTCCAGAGAAGTGAGCGAGTTTGTGAGCGAGGCATCACCGACAAGACGAATTACCCTTTTTTGAACAGAATCCAATAGTTTCAGGATATGTTTAGGTGCCGCACTCCAAATATGGGAACAGTATTCCAGGACAGGTCGGATCTGTGCCTTATAGATCATAAGCAGCTGACTGGGAGTAAAATAGCTCTTGGCTCGAAACTGAAAACCGAGTTTTTGGAATGCACTTTTGGTAATGGACCTTACGTGATTTTCTCAAGAAAAGTTATTGCTGATAGTAACGCCCAGCATAGAAATGGATGAATCCAATGGTATGGTTACTCCTGACTGATTTACAGTGATATCGGCTTTTCTAGAAAAAAAAACATGCTTCTGTTATCTATCTAGCCATATTATCATTAAATCCAACGTTTCTGAGGTTGAATACGAATTCATCTTGATGATACTCCTCTCGTTTGTCTAGGCGAGTGAGACTAGGTAGCTGCATCATGATGTTGGTTGATTAATTACATTCACTCCACAGACAATCTGATATCAGAGCTGTTAATACGGTCATATTCAGCTATACAGTAGGAATCTATATAGTGCAATTTACTATTCTGGATGCAATATCGAACTGGAGAGTCATTGGTTCTACAAATCTAAATCTAGAATTTTAATGTGATATTTTCTTCGTTCACGTGCGGTTTTGGACAAACATGGCAAACAGAGGTGGCGTATTTGACAGAAACACAGCAAACTGAATTTTTAATTATCGACGAAGACTTTAACTCAACAAGAAGCGGGGCCAAACGGGTCATAGGTTTCACAAAACTGGCGGCAAAAATAAAATCTTGCATCCACATGGTCAAGAATTCTCATGAGATGAAAAAATCAGTGATGAAAGATTTGATGTGCAAGTTGAAAAAATAATGGTTTTATTGAATTTGACTCTCACAAAGTACCTACGAAAATCATTCGACCAAACTGCGATACTGATAGATCCGATGGAAACCATTTTCCAAAACAGGAATTAGATCGGAAATTTGTTCGAGTTCAATTGATTCCACGAAAAATACAATTCTTCAGCATTGAACGTCGTCTCATGATGTACTTTTGGGCATATTTCACGTTGAAGCAAAATTTGCTGTTCGTCGAACTGAAAACATATCTGGCAAATTCGACATGCAATTGGCTGTGCTCGTCGTATCGTCGTCCCTGATAGTTTATATGGGAACTAGCGCAGCCCGAATCCTATTAAGCCCTTCGCTGGCGATAACGGGTCAGCAATCCGGCCTGTTTCGGGCCATTAAATAGGCTCTGGCACTGGTATAGCGAACGACGCTCAGAAACAGCCATGTTGGAAATTGGAAATTCGGCTGACTTGGAAGACGGTCAAAAACATGGATTACTGTAGACTCCAAAACTTTTAGAGTCATAAAATGTGGTAGTGCCGTAATAACACGATCGATTGTAAAGTGTTGTTTTTTTTTCATCCCAACCTTGTGACATAATAATCTACTTTTCCTACCTTCGATTAAGTTTGAGTAGGAATTCTTGACTTTATACCTACGATTAAAAAGGTATATCTCTTTTCCCCGTCCAGCTGAGGTTTGTAGTCATTTATTATTTATAAAGAATGAGAGTACGGGTTCCTATTCGTCCTCGATTACCCATCATTTATTTCGTTTCAAAGAAGTGATTTTTGTCGTTGAAAGTATATCATCATCCACATCATTTGTAAAAAAATTTTCACGGATGAAACCACCTTCTACTTTTCATCTTTCGACTGCACGAAAGGAAAACCTATAATGTTCATGAAATATCTTGCGAGCCAGAGGAAGGATATTGGATTTTTCTCAAAGTTCAGAGGACAAAAACATTCAGAAAGAGCTCAATAGATAATGAGTTCTACAACTCTCTTGTACGATAGGGGGAAGTTCGGCTGGACTCGCGCTTGACAATGAAAAGTCGGACATTCTGAGCCCACATGGTCATAGAACAATGAATGGTACAGTCAGCAATCAAGATTAAAAGAAGTATGGTAATTTCACAAAACTCTCTTTTTTCCACGTCAGCAGTAATATTTTCCATCGAAGATATAGATCCGATGTACTAAGTCAAATATGAATAGTTTTCATCACCAAACCAAAAAATTTGGAAGAAGAGAACTGTTGGATAGTCTTCCTTATCGTCAAGTTCAGATAGGTTTTCATTGAAATGAAAAATTCATTTTTCTGGAAATAACAAATGAGTTCTCGAAATTTGTTGAAACAATTTTTACCTACTCGATACTTCCAGCCAGAAAGGTATGCATATTATATTGCTGAAATCATAATTTTATAATATATTTGAAGCTGTGTGAAGGAACAGGGGTCGATAAAAAAAATTACTGATGATGTTCAATGAAAATTACCACAAAATTGAACATATCACATCAAATTTTATGGTATCGAAAGACTAGTCCATGGAATTTGTGTGAGAAAGTAATCACGGGTTTTTGAAAGAACTTCTTCCATGATTTTGCCGATCACATATTGGGTTATCTATCGAGTTTTCACCACATTGCTCTCCAATAATGAATTATAATCATGAATACAAAGCGTTACTTCTGAGATGTAGATATTTCTCCAGGCACGATGTGGAACTTTTCGTTGGAAAATAATGTTCCAATCGCGTGTGAATGGAGCAATAAAAATGAAAGATTTATTCATATTGTTGTTTTCATTCCTGTCTCTATCAAACACCATTAGGATTCGTTTATAATTCTGAGGCTCATACTGAAAGTACTAAGTAGTAAAAGTTTAGTATGATAATGATGTGATGAACAGCTGTGCTGCGTACATTGAATAGATGTTTTCAGAGATGCTGTGTTTCAATTCGCTTTGTCACACCCTCGGTCGCACCTTTTCGGAAGTAGTTGGGAATGTCGGAAATTCATATATTTCCTGCGATGCAATCTAAAAAGTCGGTAGGCATTTGGCGTTTACGAGCAGCGAAATGCCGTGCATTCCAAATGATGTCAACCAATCCTGTTCGTCCGTGTTCGCGCGAAGTTTGCTGTTTACGATCAATACACTGCTGCATGGCGCAACTCCATTTCTGAGAAATATCCACAAGTCCAGGCAGGTATTTTTTAGTTACATAAATTAATATTTAATGAAGATATTATGTATAAAATTGAAAATAGCAATCACTTGAATGGTGAAATGGTGGAAATGCAACACAAGCCCTCCAGGCTTAGGCATTTGCACCAAATTAGCCAGCCATGTGACATGTATTGTGACATGTGATATAATTCAATTTTAGATTGATAATATGATCGCAACATGTATATACCTCATTACTGAATAAACTGAATAAACTGGTAAACTGGTAAACTGGTAAACTGGTAAACTGATAAACTGATAACTGATAAACTGATAAACTGATAAACTGATAAACTGATAAACTGATAAACTGATAAACTGATAAACTGATAAACTGATAAACTGATAAACTGATAAACTGATAAACTGATAAACTGATAAACTGATAAACTGATAAACTGATAAACTGATAAACTGATAAACTGATAAACTGATAAACTGATAAACTGATAAACTGATAAACTGATAAACTGATAAACTGATAAACTGATAAACTGATAAACTGATAAACTGATAAACTGATAAACTGATAAACTGATAAACTGATAAACTGATAAACTGATAAACTGATAAACTGATAAACTGATAAACTGATAAACTGATAAACTGATAAACTGATAAACTGATAAACTGATAAACTGATAAACTGATAAACTGATAAACTGATAAACTGATAAACTGATAAACTGATAAACTGATAAACTGATAAACTGATAAACTGATAAACTGATAAACTGATAAACTGATAAACTGATAAACTGATAAACTGATAAACTGATAAACTGATAAACTGATAAACTGATAAACTGATAAACTGATAAACTGATAAACTGATAAACTGATAAACTGATAAACTGATAAACTGATAAACTGATAAACTGATAAACTGATAAACTGATAAACTGATAAACTGATAAACTGATAAACTGATAAACTGATAAACTGATAAACTGATAAACTGATAAACTGATAAACTGATAAACTGATAAACTGATAAACTGATAAACTGATAAACTGATAAACTGATAAACTGATAAACTGATAAACTGATAAACTGATAAACTGATAAACTGATAAACTGATAAACTGATAAACTGATAAACTGATAAACTGATAAACTGATAAACTGATAAACTGATAAACTGATAAACTGATAAACTGATAAACTGATAAACTGATAAACTGATAAACTGATAAACTGATAAACTGATAAACTGATAAACTGATAAACTGATAAACTGATAAACTGATAAACTGATAAACTGATAAACTGATAAACTGATAAACTGATAAACTGATAAACTGATAAACTGATAAACTGATAAACTGATAAACTGATAAACTGATAAACTGATAAACTGATAAACTGATAAACTGATAAACTGATAAACTGATAAACTGATAAACTGATAAACTGATAAACTGATAAACTGATAAACTGATAAACTGATAAACTGATAAACTGATAAACTGATAAACTGATAAACTGATAAACTGATAAACTGATAAACTGATAAACTGATAAACTGATAAACTGATAAACTGATAAACTGATAAACTGATAAACTGATAAACTGATAAACTGATAAACTGATAAACTGATAAACTGATAAACTGATAAACTGATAAACTGATAAACTGATAAACTGATAAACTGATAAACTGATAAACTGATAAACTGATAAACTGATAAACTGATAAACTGATAAACTGATAAACTGATAAACTGATAAACTGATAAACTGATAAACTGATAAACTGATAAACTGATAAACTGATAAACTGATAAACTGATAAACTGATAAACTGATAAACTGATAAACTGATAAACTGATAAACTGATAAACTGATAAACTGATAAACTGATAAACTGATAAACTGATAAACTGATAAACTGATAAACTGATAAACTGATAAACTGATAAACTGATGAACTGATAAACTGATAAACTGATAAACTGATAAACTGATAAACTGATAAACTGATAAACTGATAAACTGATAAACTGATAAACTGATAAACTGATAAACTGATAAACTGATAAACTGATAAACTGATAAACTGATAAACTGATAAACTGATAAACTGATAAACTGATAAACTGATAAACTGATAAACTGATAAACTGATAAACTGATAAACTGATAAACTGATAAACTGATAAACTGATAAACTGATAAACTGATAAACTGATAAACTGATAAACTGATAAACTGATAAACTGATAAACTGATAAACTGATAAACTGATAAACTGATAAACTGATAAACTGATAAACTGATAAACTGATAAACTGATAAACTGATAAACTGATAAACTGATAAACTGATAAACTGATAAACTGATAAACTGATAAACTGATAAACTGATAAACTGATAAACTGATAAACTGATAAACTGATAAACTGATAAACTGATAAACTGATAAACTGATAAACTGATAAACTGATAAACTGATAAACTGATAAACTGATAAACTGATAAACTGATAAACTGATAAACTGATAAACTGATAAACTGATAAACTGATAAACTGATAAACTGATAAACTGATAAACTGATAAACTGATAAACTGATAAACTGATAAACTGATAAACTGATAAACTGATAAACTGATAAACTGATAAACTGATAAACTGATAAACTGATAAACTGATAAACTGATAAACTGATAAACTGATAAACTGATAAACTGATAAACTGATAAACTGATAAACTGATAAACTGATAAACTGATAAACTGATAAACTGATAAACTGATAAACTGATAAACTGATAAACTGATAAACTGATAAACTGATAAACTGATAAACTGATAAACTGATAAACTGATAAACTGATAAACTGATAAACTGATAAACTGATAAACTGATAAACTGATAAACTGATAAACTGATAAACTGATAAACTGATAAACTGATAAACTGATAAACTGATAAACTGATAAACTGATAAACTGATAAACTGATAAACTGATAAACTGATAAACTGATAAACTGATAAACTGATAAACTGATAAACTGATAAACTGATAAACTGATAAACTGATAAACTGATAAACTGATAAACTGATAAACTGATAAACTGATAAACTGATAAACTGATAAACTGATAAACTGATAAACTGATAAACTGATAAACTGATAAACTGATAAACTGATAAACTGATAAACTTATAAACTGATAAACTGATAAACTGATAAACTGATAAACTGATAAACTGATAAACTGATAAACTGATAAACTGATAAACTGATAAACTGATAAACTGATAAACTGATAAACTGATAAACTGATAAACTGATAATTTGATAAACTTGGCAAAACCTCCTATCAGAGAATCGCTGAGATTTTTTTTTATTTAGCAGATAATTCGAAACATTGGTTTATGCTGCGTGATTTAAAATGACCAATATCCGCTCGCTACAGGAGATTTACAGTCATCCATGCATGCGAAAGCGATTTGGAGTGCCTTTGAATGTGTTGGATATGGCAATGGAGATCTGAATAATTTTCACATTTGCTGTTTGCCTTCGAACGAGCTCTGGCTGAATCGAGATAGCGAAAATATTACTCAATATTATAGCTTCTTTTTGGTTCCACGCTGAAAAGTAAAGACTGGAAAGGGTAATAATCCATTTCGCTAATTTGACCAATTATTCTGGAGAGATTGATAGCGAGTTTATATATTTGATTTATTCGCGATATGAGATAATCACGTTTTGTAGGTATGTGTGGAAAAATCCATTCATAAACCGTCAGGAAAATATCCTTTAAACCACATTGATATTGCTAAATGTGATAACAGCGAGTCGAATATGAGTAATATATCACATAAGTATACTCACAGATTGTAGTGTACATCAGCCATATTTGGCCTGTGCTGTAGAGCTTTCCTGAAGGCAGATTCAGCCTCATCTAGTCTCCCTTGGCTGCTCAGAACACTTCCAAGATTGCCATAAGCTGAAAAGAAAAATGAAACTTCGAAGAAGGATTCAAATGAAGGTCACTTCTCTAGCAGAATCTTCTAGAGATTGAAGAAGGACTCTTATATCCCATGAGAATGTTCAGTTACACATGACCAGGATATTCGAACGTGGACGTTTCGACATATTATGATCCTTTTGGGCATGAATTTATTCGTCACCGGTATTATGTAGAAGTTAAATCAATCTCCTGAAGATTTTAATTATTGTTTACTGTGCATTTTTCGAATTGTGATTTAGAAAATCATTATTTAAACTGTTCAATTGTAGAATCAGAAGTACAAGTCTTTGTAACTAATATGCTAATATTTTTTATCCTTGAGAATAATAGTCTTTCTACGCTCGATTATACTATTAGTCGCGTTGAGCGATTTTCCTTTCTCATTTCTGTCAGCAGTTGCCTACATTTCTTTGGTTTGGAACAGACATAACAATAGTACAAAAAGTGATACACTCGTGCTTCCTCATTTCAAGAAGTCTGTGGAAACTCTTATGATAAGCAAAGCTCCTTACTATGGTATCATGGGATAATCGAATAATAATTCCTGAATCCTAGCGTGTTCTGTCCACCCTATCGATATCCTATAATTTTAATCTCACACCTGCGAACCTGAGTTGAATATCAACACAATGAGGCGATTGCCTGAATAAACATCCATCCAACCTGTTCATCTCACCGACACTAACCTTTGGGAGGATTGATGGTGACCGCTGCCCTATAGAGCGCCTCCTCGTCGTGCCACGCCCGGTTCCGCAGGACCGTCTTAGCCGCGAATGCCACCACCACCAGCACTAAACTCGCGACGAACACGCCCCTCCACCGTCTCCACCTATCCCAGGCCGTTGCACCGGCCACGCCCACCAGCAGACACGCCCCCACGCTCGGTAGGTAAAGCACCCGCTCGGCCACCACGAAGCCCACGTGGAAGAGGACGTTGGTGGCCGGCAGGAAAGGAAGCGCCAAGAAGGCCATGGACAGCAAGACGACGCCGCTGTGGCTGAGAGTTCTGCCGCGCCTTGTGTTGGGTTTGCGGCAGGAAGAGTAGGCGGGGGGGCACACGCAAGACTGCGGGTAGGCTGCGTTGTTGTTGTTGCTCAGGCGGCACGTGGGAGAGTGCAAGTCCACGTGCCATGGGCACACGGCGCAGCTGAGTTCGTCTTTGGTGTACGCCGACAACGCTTCGGACTCTTTGGGTGGGTCTGATCTTCGGGGTTTCAGTCGTTTCGCACACCTGGGGAATAATTGATTGAGTATAAAAGGTATTCGAAATAAAATTTGACGTTGACCATGACAACACATCTATTTTGGGGCAGCAATCTCGTATATAATGCAAATATATCATTGCTCATTTAACTTTCTTGAGAACCATGAATTCATGGCTGATATTCGAAGTCTTCGCTTGGGGTTTTGTTGGTAGGCGACCTGTGATAATTATAGCATTGCATATATGAAATTTTACTACGAGTTATTTCATACCTAATCGCCATCTGCTTGATATTCAAGAGGAATGGATCCCAATTGCAGCCTGGATTCTTGCTATCAATATTTTTTCAGCTTCAACGATAGTAACGATTTCATATTATGTATCCAAAAAACAAATCAAATCGGGTGATCTATGTAAGCTTTATGTCAGATCACCTCGAGATACCAAATCGCTCATTAATGTTCTTCCATCTTTGTCAAAATAAGCAGGTTACAATCCAGAAAGAACTGGACGCCTATGAACTGATCTATTTTATACATCAAGTATAGAACAATGAAGTGATCCAAAGTTTTGGTCTGGAACATTTTGATAAATTTCAAGTGTTCTTGTCACTCGTCATTCGTTACATTCCAATTGGCCTTTTTTACTGGGGAAATATGGAGTTCTTGGTATAACAATCTATTATTGAAATTGAGGATGAATCCATGATGCAATGGAACTAACTATTTCACTAGTTCTTGTGAGGGAGAGTTTTGCAATAAGAAGACGTTGTATAACTTGTCATTGAGTTGATGGCCGGAATTTCGGAAAGTTATTATAATTTCAATTTGAAGACTAGTCCCATTCGTTTTTAACCGAAAATGGTAGATTTTAACGAGTAACATCAAGTAGGTTTTTCTTGTTCATGACTGGATAGTTATTTCAATATAAAATTTCGAAAATTCAATTCGTCAGTATGTTTTCTTTGCAAAATCAACTACCTAGATGAACTATCTGATATGAATTATTGCAAATCTGAAATTGAAGATCCTCAACATTGAATAGCTCATCGCATGCACATAACATCCTCATGTTTCATGTACTTCATTATTCATCGAATCACTAGAGCTACCACCTGTGGAGCATTGTCAGCCGAATTCCGTGCCACCCTATATATCCAAATAACAATCAACCACCCTTCTCACCTCCTTATGATCCAAACCAGCCCCAAATAGAAGGCCAAAGTAGCCGCATTCCTCCCGTCTCGCAACCTGGTGATCTTCGGTACGGCATCCATGCCCCAATCAAAGCTCAGCGAGTCCGGGAACACCATCAACCAGAAGTTGAAGACCGGCAGGAAGGAGAAGGTGAGTAGCCTGGTGGACCAGTCCTTGTCCCGCGCCGTCGGATTGTCAGCCGTGGAAAATTGAGGAGTGCGGGTGGGCAGTCGCAAGGCTAACGTGATCGACAGTGCCGTAGCTAGGATCAATAAGCTGCGAATTTGTTTCTGGAACAAAAACACAAGTGGTTGATGTAGTTTTTCGACTATGGCGAGATAGTTGTCTTGATTCATCTGATTTTGATGATATACACCTTTCCCAATTGTACTTCAAAAAGCGTCAGGTTGATTCTAGACCTGCGAAATCCGACCATTTTTTGCATATGTGCATCTTTGTGCACCAATATACCTCATAGATTACGAATAATGTTCTCCTCCTGTTAGACCTTGATTTGGCTCTTCCCCCCAAAACAATTCTTCAAGTCACTCAAACGCTATTTGAGTAATTAATGTAATAATAATTGATTGATCAACGAAATTGATGAAATTAATCTAATTGTTACATGACTTGAACTGTTTTCGAACACGAAATTATATGACATATATTATGACTGTTAAAATAAGTTGTATTTAGATATCAGATTTCTCATGAAATCATGTGTGAACCTGTTTGAGAAATGAATGAATAAATGAATGAATGAATAGTCTGAGACTCCCATATCCCTGCATGTATTTTTCAATTGAAAATCATATAATTAAATTTCAATACACCGGTCAATAAAAAAACGCCAACGTGAGTTTGCTTGAATAAACTGGTGAAACTCGAAATAATAATAATAATTATATCGTCTTTATTCGTTCAAAATAAATGTGGATGACAACTTTCCGAAGTGTTGGCGACATTCGCCTATAGCCGTTCTTCCATGTAACCAACAAAAAAATATATATAAATAAAATTATGAACATTGTATAAAAGTGGTTCCCAAGCAACAAAAAGAATATTTCTACGTTATGTTAATGATTCCATTGAAATCTGATAAAGTAAAAAATAAAAAATAAAAGATTTATATAAAAAAAAAGAAAATGTATCACCCATTTATTACAATTGGACTTACTAGTTGTCTATTTGAAAGAATCCAGGATTTGATATGCTTCCTGAAATTATGCCAGTTTTGAAGCAATTTAATGTGCACAGGAATTATATTAAAAAATTTTACTGCATTGTATGAAAAGCTTCGGTCAAATTGTGTGGAAGTGTGCCTAGAAATACAATAAAGATCTCTAGCTCTTGTGAAACAGTTGTGATAGTCCCCAAGTTCCGTGAGTTTGTCTAGGAGGTATTCCGGTGTTTTGGAATGGTTGATCTGATATATGCGTCCAGCTAGTCTGCAAAAAAACCTCTCTTCTAATTTCAAAATTTTCATATTCTCATAGAAAAGAAACATGGTCATATTTTTTCATTCCATATGAGTATCTCACAAGAGTATCTTAAAATCGCCATCATCCCAAAATTTTTTCAATTTGTATTCAGACCATCGTGTTGGCAAAAAAGTATAAACAGCGGGGGTCGTAAAAGCTAAACAGCAGCACATCAAATCACCACTGCCTCTTAGATCTATTGTTCATGTCCCGTAAATCACAGGCCCAGGATTTCGAGACTTCATACAGAGTTTATCACTTTTTTGAGAACTAAGTTCCAGACATCGGAAGAAGGGCCCTTTCAGAAACTCTAGCCTCGCAAAGCGAGTGTTCTGCAGTTTCAGCGAAGTTCACGCAGAAGCACTCTTTGATTTGCCCATCGTCTTGAAGTGATACCTCAGAGGGCAGTGTCCAGTGGGAAAGTCTCGTTTCCAGTTTCAAATCCTTCTTGTCCAACTCAAGAATCTGTTCGCAGTTGGCTCAATAGTTATTTTTTCACTTGTCTTTGTCCTGGCACTTTAGTGAGATAGTGAGATATCATTTCATCTGTTTCCATTGTCGATCGGAACTTTTTTTTCAAGTGGTCTTCGGAGAATTCACAGGAGGGTTCTGTGACAGAAAATTGTGTGTTCCCCTTCTTTGCCAAGGCAGTCTTCTTCCTCCCACTCTTTCATGCTTTTTCAAGAATTTTTAACGTCTCTTGATATTTGCTACGTTATTCAATATTTCACAACTTTCATTCTTGTGTTCCGATGGATATGTGGTGCTTCCAGTAGTAATACCACAAGTGATTGCATTTTTACAAAAATTCTATCGATTTATTTTATAACAAAACTGAGTCGTTTTCTTCAAGCAACTCAGTTGAGTTTTGGAATAAAAGACAAACTCATGAGATGAATTGAATCACGAGTGGAATTTTTAGACTATTTCAAACACAGTGAAAGGTGAAAACTCTGGAATTCGGAGGATTCAGCGTGATTATTTATATGTGACGTTTAACTGTCGCATACACAAATCTGAGAATACCGAACTCAACAGGCCAATCAGAGTCAAAAGTCAAGTTCGGTGTTATCGACTATTTCACACCCTTGCCAAATGAACCAATCAGGAGCTCTAATCAAGTTCGGATTATCGATAAAATAAACTTGACTCTTGCCTCTGATTGGCCTGTCAAGTTCGGTTTTTTCAGCTTTGTGTTTGTCACAGTAACGTCGAATAAAAATGAAGTGTGCACACATTTCAAAATAAACAGATTTTGGATGAATTTCATCGAATTCATCAATTTCAACCATTCAGTCTGTTTGTGAAATAGTGTAATAAAATTCCACTCGTCATCTCATAAGTCTGTTTTTTATTTCATAACTCAACTTAGTTGCTTGAAGGAAACGCACCTCTCGTCCTGCGGAATCGTGATCATTCCAAACAACTCAGTTTCGTATGGAATAAATCAACAGACTTATCGTGAAAATCCAATCACTTGTGATATTTACTACTGATAATCTGAACTTGACTAGAGCTTCTGACTGGTTCATTTGACAAGTGCATGAAATAGTCGTTGAATTACGATCATCCTGCTAATATATTTTGATTGATACATGTTTTGATCGAGAGAATTCAAATACCTACCTACCACGAGTAATAAAATGACCAACGGTATGGGATTATTTCAATTCCTTGTATTGAATTTCTCGACAAAAACTCTCCTGATATCTGAGCTTCTCTGTGAATTCACAGACGTGAACAGATCAATATCATTTTAAACCTCATGAGTGACCACAATTCCTCAAATTATAACAGATCAATATCATTTTAAACCTCATGAGTGACCACAATTCCTCAAATTATTACTAATCTCTGAACATTTTTGAAAATATATTCGGCATCTCGAAAAGTTAATACCTGTTGAAATATAACGCATTTTCAGAGTCCCTCAAAAGCGCCGCTCACTCATATCGAAGCCGAACACATTTCTACGTCTACAGAATGTCTTTCTCTCGATTCAATCGAACTCGCTAACAGTGGAAACTACTCAGCTCCTTCAATATCTCGACATATGAACGAGAGTCGGTAATTTTTCCGGCCGTTTTTCCCCGCGAGCACATAAGAAAGGGCGACCGAGGATTCGAAATAAAGTAAGGAATGCAATTTGGAGGAGCAGGCAGTTTGGAATTGATTTTCCGAAGCCGGGCTGTCTGAATAATGGAAATAGTCCCAGCCGAAATGACGTCGTATATTCTTGGGCATATTCCGAATGGATCCGATTGAACGATCTGGAATATAACACAGCGGTAAGGCAAAATGAAGAGATGTGGTCAAGCAGGAATAATACCACTAATACAGATTGTATAAATTTCCGCAGTGAATTTTCGACTATGGAAACTTCATCTGCAAGAAGTACTTTTCTGTGTAGTGCGATATTTTGATCACGAATATTGCTGGCGACAAAAAATTATATGAGAACATTGACCGAATCCTCTTCTGTCTCCTTTGGATTATTGTAATTTCAGATATTTGAAAGAGCTATTAGAAATGCCCGGATCTCCGGGAAACTTGTAAATATAAAGACCGTGTCTCATGGTCAAACTATTTGATCAAACTATGAAAGTGTGATGTCATCAATGACGTCACATCAAACAGCAGCTGAAATTGAACATGTTCTAAATAGTTTACTTGTTTGATGAAAAGGTAAGGTTATAGAGTTTTTTGTTGACATCGAAAATCGAAACGTCAGAATACTAATAGATGTCTGCTGCTTGAAATTGGACCGAGGAGCAAGTAACGTTCCTGATAGATGTCCATAGAAGCAATAAATAACTTTTGTATAATATCAGAAAAAAAGATTACCACAAGAGTGATAAGATGTCAGATGCATTGAATGATATTGCTAGTCATTCTCATGCACGGCAAAATAACTGGTAGGTGTTCTGAATCACGCGTCATCCTTTCAAATGATAATAAGTACTGATATATTTCATAAACAATCAGGAGTTGAGGCCTCGTTCAATGTTTTGCAAACACAGTTCAATAGGGAACTGAGATAGTATCGTTTCTACTTCACTAATCTCTGAAGGGACGCGCAACTTACCATTAAATAAATGTTTAGAGTATTTTGTGTATTATTTCTATTAGTATATATATTGTTGAAAAACGAGATTCCATCTTGAATGTAGATTTCTCTTCCGTTATGATCAATCAATTTTTGAACTGTTTGAACAAACTTCTTCAAATCGTGTGAGCAGGATTTCTGCACATTTCAAATATTTGAATCAAATCGACAGAAATGATGTCACGTCAAACAGATTTGATCAAATAGTTTGACTGTGAGACACGGACTTAAGATTCTCTATAAATATTGAGAAAAGTCGAGAATTTCGATTTTCGAAATTCAACATTTCTTTCTGTGAATAACTTGACTGGATCTGCCCATCCTAGAATAATGGTTGTTTCCACGTCAATGACTCTGCTGGCCATAATGTATGTAACAAAAATAGTTTTTATATCATTCTCTAATAAGTTTCAATTCCTTTGATCCTATTTTTCTGCCCCGTAGCAGGCACCCCTTCGTATTTTTTTGTTTCAAATGTTTAATTCATTTTGTGACATTTTTTTTTCTAACCACTATCCCAGTTGCCTTAGCAACCCTCAGAAGTTTACGGAGTAAACTTGTACTGTTTTGCCCATCATTTTGAGGTGATACCTCAGAGGGCAGTGTCCAGTGAGGAGTCCCGTCGACAGTTTCGAGTTTTTTTTGTCCAACTCGAGAAGCTGTTTAGCTTTCCTTGGCGAGAGGCTCACTAGCCTTCTCGCTTGTCTTTGTCTTGGCCTTTTATTCCAGTGAGATATCATTTCCTCCTTGGAGAGTCCACAGAAGGGTTCTGGCCCGAAAAATTGTGTACCTGTAGTATAGTACCAACAAGATTTGGTTTTGATATCATCAGATGATAATTTCATAAAATATGTTCATTATGACATCGACTTGAATGAAGAAACTCGCGACGCGACTGACTCCATTTCAATGGTTCGTCTAGAGTTGAAACGGTCCGCGTATTTGTTCAGAGCATATCTTTCTGCGGGGACAAAGTAAACTTATAATATTCGCAAAGTGTAGCCAACTCAAGTTATTGGTTGATCGTGCGATGGGAAACGGGCTGAATTTTATTTGCTGCTGCCATCCCTCGCCTTCAGCGTTCGAAAACAGCAGAACCCCGACTCCGCCCGCCTTCTTCCCTCTCGCGGAGGGAGCAGGAAATTGATTCGCGCCGCAAGATATTAGAATTGGGGCTGGAAATATACAATATTGGTTTAATTCCGATTCCGAGCGCGGCGATAGGCCTTGAAGAATATTGGGTACGGTTTATTATTCTTTATGGAAAAATCCTCGGAACTGTTTAACTTATTCCGTTAATCATAAAGATAATGGAATTTTTCTCGAAAGTTTCGAGAATCTTCAGTTAATGAATTCCACAACTCCACCAGTCTGTTAGAGAAAAGCTTGACAGTTGTTGATGCTGACAATGGAAGGGTAGGTAGTCTGAGCCTCTCTAGTCTGCCTGCCCGAAATAAGCAACGGACAATGTTGGGCGCCAAATGTTCAGATTTGCTCATGAAAGTTTTATCCGGAATCAAAGTAAAATATATTATTATTATTTTCTGATTCTACCGAGGATTCTACTCTAGACAAATATTTGTAAACGTTCGTTATTCTAGACGAACCGTTGATAGTTCAAGAACTACTCACAATAAAGTAAGTAGAATGTTCCCAAGTTGGGGATCTCTTCTACAATATTTCTGTTTGCGACCACAATCATAAGCAACGGTTCTGGATAAGAATAACTGAAGATTTTTTCGATGATTATATATATTTCCATAAAATTGATTGAATTATATTCGCCAATCGAATTCTAAAGAAAAGGAAGATATCCTGAAAGGTCAGTACATGATTCTCCTCGTGATTCTCTCTGAGTTGATTGCTTTCTCCAACACTTCACATGTGATAGATAATGGGTCGATATAGTTGTCAGGTAGAGTCTTCTTGCCTTTTCCATAATCTGTTCAGCTCTAGCTGTCTATATACCAGTTTGAGGAAAACACACCTCACTTTAAAGAAATGGTGAATAACTTCTCTTCTTCAGGACACATTTCTGAAGGACTTTCGTGTATCCTCATAGCCTTCATAAATTTCAAGAATCTCTATTTTGGGTGAACTATTTCTTTGTCTGCAGAGTTTCCAATTCATCCTTTTGATTCTTGTACATTTCCAAATATGACTATATTATTATATTTTATCATTTAGTGCATCATCTGAATCCGTATACCCTCACCAAGATACCCATGCTGTTTATTATTATCTTTGTCACTCTGTATATTTATCAAATTTTAATATAAAAAAAACGGGAAAAAATCATTGTATACCCTCAGAATAAATTTTTGTGAGTGTCTACTCATGGATATTATATGTCGTTTGTTTCAATTGTGTTGCTCTATGTCACCCACAACAGTTATCTTAATCTCAGAATCTCGAATGAAAATGAAACCATTGTTGTTTTTTCATCCATTCAATTATATTGGCGTAGCATATTCAAAACATCATTTCGTCAGGCTCCGCAGGTACTATACTGAAAAATCAATATTGGAGAGGCAAACCTATATTCCTAAATTATTCCTCTTTTATACTCTTCCTATATCTCAATAATTGGAGTTCAAATGATTCATGGTTAATTGAATTTAAGAATGGTTTTGATCAAATTACTCCATGTGTTTAAAGATCAGTCAGTTTTCCATCGAATTGTAAATTCTTCAGAAGCAACTGAGTTTACGACTTTTTCTCATCGCTTTTTCCCATCCACCCCAAGTTTCATGTCTTGGAGAGTTGGGAGCAGGTATACGAGAAATACGATGTCTGTTCTGCTGATGACAGAACGTCATAATGCTAGAGCACCTCTTGTCTTGGTGATACTTCCTATATATTTACGTTGATGGAATAGTTACTTCCATAACAAGGGTAAAGAGATAAATGAAACACGTCAGCGAAACGTGGTTAGCAAAGCGAACCAAGAAAATGCAAAAGCATGAGTGATAGGAGTATTACGTGAACAATCAGAGATTTCAAAAAGTCCCATACGAGAAACAAATTATAGGAATAGGATAGCAACTCAGTGGCCGAAATATGTTTATAGGTTCTAGTAGTTTTTTTAGGTTGGAACTCTTGCATTCCAGCATTATATTCACAGTCTGCTGAGGCTTCAAATATTTCAAAAAGATTATGTGAACGAATATTAGTTGAAATTAATTAGTTGATATTATCAAAATTCATTTTATTTTGTTATTCCATCACCCATATCTCACTATAACTATATTGAATACATATTTGTGTGTAATGAATGATCATCAATGTAAAATTTCATGAACCGAATTAACTATGGACTTTGATAGAAAATATAAAGTCACCAAATAATCATCGTGATCAATTATGACTATCATTCTCTTTGTTTAATGCTCGATTCATATCATTCATGTTATCAACCGACATTTCTAGATAATATGTATGTTTTAATTGATTTCCCCCGAGATTTCCCCCGACCTTTGTAATTTGACCAACACCTCATTATCTATTAACTTGAAAGCAACTCTCGCATAAAGTTTGTTACAGTTATATCTATTACAAATTCTATATAATATCGAGTGAAATATGGATAGGTTGAATGATTGCAATTATTAGTATCCCGATATGAAACGATCAATTATTCAACGATGGCTATACTCAATACAACGCTTGTTATATCAACAGCTGTTGGTATAATTGACACTGAAACGTTTGTAATTGTATTTGATTCTCCACAGTTCACCCATGGAAATATATGCGATGGTCGAAAACCAATATCGAAATCAATATCGAGGGAGATATAGCTAGCAATATTCTCCCATTTCAAAAAAGTGGTCACATTTTGTCCCCAGCTGTTCGTGTAACGTCACATCTGGCTTCAATTAATAACGGATACACAACAAAGTTTTCTAGTCCTGCCGGACAGAGTTAGTGCCATAACGGCAACAAAACTTCTAAGGCGCAGCAACTTCAGCTGAAGAAAAAACGTTTCACTTTGAGAGACCTATAGATAGAAACAACGAGACGCTTTGAGAAAAATTAACGGATCATCGTCAGAATGTATTGGGAAATTCAAGGATTTTTCTAAAATAAAAGTCGCGAATGAAAAATGCAGAGAAAAGATACCCATGAACAACATTGCCACAGTATTTCAGACATAAGTTTTTTCCATATTTGCTTGTGTTCTAATTTTTCATTAAAATATATGGTACATCGGCAACAAAAAAGGAATAACTTTTTGTGAATTCACAATTCGAATTTCTAGCAGAAACCTCGATGATGTTTTACTTTTGTAGCCATTATTATAATTCGTCTGAAATTCTAGTTGTTTCTATTTCAAGTGGGCCATATAAACAGAAACTGATAATAGTATATTACACAACAAGTGTGGAAAGTGACATATTTCACACGAGTAGCCGTTTAGCACGAGCCGCGTAGCGGTGAGTGCGGAAAAGTAACGAGTGAAGGAAATGCACTTTCCAACGAGTTTTGTACACTATTTTTCCTACGTCTCCGAATAATTTCATTTCGCGGGAAGTCTTGTCAAAAATGTAACTTGAGCGGTTTCTATAATTTCAGGTGGTTTTGAATCGATATCAAGTACTGTTTATTTCCATATTCAAGATGATATTTGAATACTTCTCCGACAATTCTTCATTATGCGAATTACTGATTGATTGAGTTAGTTCAGTTTGGACAAATTTTATTGATATTGACACCAGCGTACATAAACAACCTTGACACCATTCGCCTGCTAGCGCCAGTAATCACGCAACCAGGAATACAGAACCATAGAAGTATGTAGTTCGCAAGCGCGTTCGAGACGAGTTACTCGAGTTAGTGCGTCCTTGACTCTTTGCAAACATCTGATACCAAAGAATCTTCTCGTTGGTGATACTGTGATAGCAGCAAGCCGCGCATAAAAACTGTAGCCGTACTCTTTTGAATGATCTAACCCTCTGTCATCAACATCGAAATAGTTCCAGCAAAGAGTATAGGTTCCAGTTTTAAAGTGAATTCAGAGGTTATGTATCAGACACATTGAAATTAATAGATGAAGAGTTCTCGGTATAATTCAAAACGAGACAGCAATTTCAATAAATAATATGAATTTGATTTGAGACCGCTTATATTGACAGTAAGTACCTTCACAATATACCTAATTATTTCTATCAATTCATGCGACCGTTGTGATATTTTTTATATCAACACTAGTGCTTTTTTTCTTTCAAATAAACAATACCATGGTGATATGAGCTACTTTCTGAATAACAAAACAGTGTGATTATTGACGTTTTCATAGATGGTCGTAGGAAAACATTATTTTTCATCAACCCGTTAACTATGAATTAACTATTCCGTAGTTACCGGAGCTACAATCAAAATAATAATCAGATGACAATAAGGCGACATATTTAATGGTTTCCCCACAAAATCGAGACTCTCTTGTGTTTGTGGGTATATATTGTAGGCCGTAATTATGACAATATATCATCGGGAGAGAGCCATATAATGCAGTAGGAAATGCTGGGGTATACCAAACTGGAGGTTCAAAACAGCCTATAATAAACGTGAAATATGGCTTCTGCACGAGACATGAAACAATTGAACCCTTCCTAATAAAATACCGGCGCAAGAAAAATATTGTCTATTTACTCATTTAACGAGCTCAAACTTGCGTTTTATCGTTCCCATAAACGTTTGCTATATTCTTGTCAGAAGCTGGAGAAGGCAATAGGCAAGGAATAATACTCAAGATGGCCGTCACGTATATTCATTCGACAAACGTTTAATGCAAGTTTATCTGGGAGAAACCTTGATGAATTGAGTGAAACTCAGAGTAAAATTCATTACAAATTCAGCGGAGATGAGGATTGATTGCATGATTGCAATGCCACATATAAAACCCTGAAAATTTTCGAAAATAGTGTACTGAAGAAAAAAAACACCCTCAGGATTGTGTTCGAAATATTCTAGACTTAGGTTACCAAGAAAGTTCTGATATCTAAAAATAGGCTTTCACTTTCTGAATTCGCTCCTTATTCAATTTCTTCAGTAGTTTTTTTAAGTGGTTTATAAAAATTTCACTCGCAGATTATCAAGCAACAGACTTCATTCTGATACATAGCAACATTTCACATGATCCATCTCAATTTGAAACGTGAGAACACTTGTCAGTCTTACGGTGGGGGATTAATGACCGAGTTGGGAGCATAAAAATACACCCTAATTCATTTTAGATGTCCAATATACCGGCACGTCAAACGCGGAAGATCCCAGAAGGATAACGAGCTTTTTGTTGTCAGCCTCCGCTATTTACATGGGACCTAATGCTTCCTGATAAAGCTAGCTCGCGATCCTGCCAGCCATTGTGCATACTGAAACAGCCTACAAATTATTTATTGCTCATTTCTCTATCAGAAACATAATATACTGAGGAGATATAAAGATTAACAGATGATGTTACACGAAGTGAAGAACGAATGAGAAAAGTGGTAATGCATCGTAAGTAGGTTTGATGGTTGTCTTCCAATACAATAAAAATTCACCTTTCTTGTAGTCAAGAGATTCGAAAAATAAAAATATTCATGTTTTCAATTCCTGTGTTTTATATGTTGAAATTCAGTGAATTTTTTTTAGACTTTGTGAGTTTGTCTGGATACCCTTATCCATTTTTTCTCTAGTGGTGATGAATGTCAGACTGATTGGTTACCATGTGCATATTTTTGTGAATTACAATAATAACAGTGTTTCATTTGAAAAGTGATGGAAGAGTCACTATCTTGAATTTTCTCAAATGTTTTTGTCACGTTTCTTTATATTTTGCTTTGCTCAGGATTCTGAAGGTTTTTTTATGCTGTCAAACATCAGTAGAAGGTGCAGAAGAGTTATCAAACAAATAGTTAAATTTCCTAGTTGAGGTGATAAATAAATGATAATTCTTCTTATAATGAGTAGAAATATACTATTTTTGAGATTACATAAAGATGTGTTGGGTCATGTAAGAGAAAGGTGGATTCTAGGAAGAAGAAATATTCGTCGGTCCAGTTAAAGAAAAACTTTTCCAAACCTAAAAGCTGATGAGCAGAATCGCATATCTTTCAACATCTGAAAATCATTTCGTGTACCAATAGTTCTCAAACACCCTGTTTCTTCTTCGAATAAGTCGCCATATCGCCTTGACGGTGGAAAATCCGAAATAAGCGAACGCTCTAAACTCCGCGACAACTTTCAATAAATATTTGACCCAACTTTGCCAATCTTAGTAGGGTGCAAGATCGGTGACACGTGATCCTGACATATTAACACGTTCGCAGGGGTGAGTCAGTTGCGCAGCTGGATATTTATCAGTTCGTGACAGAACGGTGAACAAAGAATCTGATGAAATGAGAAGATATAATTGTGAAGGATAAGAAGGATAAAGCAATCGATAACCTATTATTTACTGTGAATGTATCCAACAAGTCAATGAGTTTCAACTTCGAAAGCGTACTTTTCCATTACCCGAATATTGATTTTCCATTTTGGATAAGCAATTTCTGAAATAGTTACATGAAAAGTCCTTGTATTTCTTATCTTCCAAATCCGTATCTTCTATCGTCACCAAGATACAGATTCTGTTCAACTACTATAAATTATTATTGATTACGTTATTAGCTGTTTGCTAATCAATTCATTCGGTGTCAACAATATTCGATAATTCTCATTAGGAAAACCTTGTATATTCAATTATAGCATTCACAGTAGAAGATATATCTCGAGGGAGTGAGTCTTCATCACTCATTTTGACAAATGATGAATTGAGATAAAATCTCTCAAAATAAAAAGTCGATACAACATGATTGATTAATGATCCGTAGTTCAACTTCGTCTTTCATCGTATAGCTGAAACAAAGCTTATTGACATTCTGAATGTTATAGGTTTCTAGAAACCTGCTGTCTGTGATAAAACGACGTCATTCCTTGCCGTCTGTTGTAGAGAACAAAGATCTAGTCATTCTGCCTTTCCTCGATCCTCTTTTAATGGCTTCTGTCGGAGAGTTCCCCATTTTTCTCTCCCACAACATCGAATAATTTGTTCCCTAGGCATCTGCCTTCTTGCATACAAAGCGACAAAGACGCACGAGGCAACAAAGCCAGTGACAGCGCAAAGGAAGCATCAGATAATAGAGAACATCTTCTCAGCTTATAACACAGGGTTTCTAGGACCAAAACATATTGTATTTCCAAACGAGCAATCTTTGCTATTTCATGAGTTTACAAGCTATTTCCTCTACTCCGTGATTATCATGTTGAAATCAGGAGTGGCTCACTTCTTGAAGTCAATACTTTGATTGTGGAACGATGATGGCATATTCGATAATGATGAGCAGAGTTATACACATTAGCGTAGTGATGATTAACGAAAGTTACATCAGTGAAATACTGAGAAGAATGTCAAATAATCAGTTCCATTGATTCGATAGCTTTCAGCAGTGAGCATGCACTCGAGCATACAATATATGGTAATGATATCAATGATGACCCAACCATTTTTAAGTAATAAAGCTTGGTTTCATTTGTTGAAATTCGTATACTTGTGAAATTTCATTGAGGCCCCACTGTATTCTCAAGAAATTGAACTGTGGTTGACAATTCCTCTTGATATATTTTTTATCATTCGATTGCATTGAATGAAAACTTGCCTATTTTGGGAAAATCCAATTCCAATTTCCTCTACCAATATCTCTCTACTACTTGCACGATGTTCCACAACGAATATTGAAGGTTTCCCCACTTGAAGTCAAAAGATTAAAAATGTTCATAACGAATAAATTCAAGTTGGCTATTTTTGATAATTCAAGAATTTTATGACAACCACCCAATCCTACCCTTTTAATACTTTCTTAATTTTCCTCACCTTTGTGTTACTGCATTTTTGATAATTCGAAAGATAATTATTATGATCTAAGAGAACTGCAAGCATCACTTATACATTGTTGCCAGAAATTCTGAGGAATATTTTCGACAACAAACAGCGAAGAGTTATGGAATGCTTGGAGAAAGACATTCTGAACCTCGTTCTGAACATTGAATGTGAATGACATAAGTATCGTTTGTGTTTATTCCATGTTTCCTCGAGCTTTCACATCGTCTGTATGACAGAATGAGAAAATGTATGATACAATAATTACTGTTTATTTAAAGCTTCCCAAATATGATATCCGCTAGCATTAAAACAGATGTGATTGAACTTAAATGATTTTCATTCACTTTTGAGGGCTATTTTTCTATCATCATCTCAATATATTTTTGCTGCTCAGGTATACAATGATGAAAATATGCATTAGTGTGGTATACTGATGGTTCCAAGATAGATGAAAGGGCTGGAGTGGGGCCAAATTTCAGGCTCTCAAAACCCTTTGGTAGCACTTCAACCATCTTTCAAGCAGAAATAGGATATGTGCCCAGGAGTGCCTCGAAAGGGACACTCGAAGGGCAAAAATATCAGATAGCCAAACAGCACTAAAAGCTCTGAAGTCATACACTTGTGAGTCTAAGCTGACTCGATACTGTAAACAATCACTGAGATAATTGGCAGCGATGTGGGTGCCAGGTCATAGGGGAGTTGAAGGCAACGAGGAAGCAGATTGCCATGCCAAAGAAGGGGCAAATACATAATTTCTAGGCCCAGATCCCTTCTGTGGACTTTCCAAAGCCCATTTGAGTTTGGGAAGAGTTACGACGCTGGGAAGCAGATGAAATGAAATCTCACTGGAATAAAAGTGCCAGGACAAAGACAAGTGAAAAAGCTAGTGAGCCTTTCGCCAAGGAAAGCTAAACAGCTTCTCGAGTTGGACAAAATCGACTTGGAACTGGTAACGAGACTCCTCACTGGACACTGCCCTCTGAGGTATCACCTCAAAAAGATTGGTAAAACAGAGAGTGATAGATAGATAGATAGATAGATAATCTTTATTCGTTCTCTGAAAATCAAAGCCAAAAGAGGCGTAGAACTTGTCAAGATACAGTATATAGACACAAAAAAAAAATACATGAAATAATAATATTAAGTACATAAAAAGATAATTATACAGAAGTGTATGAGGGACATCCATTCACAGACATAAAAATAACACATAAATGGTGTAGATATAAAATTCAATTTAGAGTTGCCAACTCTCAGAGAAATACTCCTCTATTGTGTAGTATGCTCTTGATATAAGAATATCTTTTAGTTTGAATTTGAGTTTCTTTGGGGGCAATAATATGAGCGACTTGGGTAATTTGTTATAAATTTTAATGACAGTGTATGGAATATTTTTTTGAACATATGTCAGATTAGTTTTCATATTCAATAGGTGATACTTGTATCTTGTGTGATGTTCATGATGATCTCTAGCATATCCTGCAAATAAGTCCATATTTTCGGCAACAAACAGAACTGACTCATATATTATGAGACATATCAGAGTCATTATTTTCTTTTCTATAAATAAAGGTTTACAGCTATCAGTCATTTTCATATTAAAAATTCTTCTTATGCACCTTTTTTGTAATATAAAGATTTGAGTTGCTGTACTACTGAAACCCCAAAAAATTATACCATATCTGATACGCGATTGTACATATGCATTGAAGGACAACAAGGCAACTTCTGGGGAAATATGCAGTGAAATAACTTTTAAAGCATAACTATAACTAGATATACTCGTCGATAATTTTTCAATATGACATTTCCAGTCTAGTCTTGTGTCGATTGTGAGACCCAGAAAAGAAATTGAAGAAGCTGTTTCAATGGCAGTCTTATCTCTTCTGAAAGTTCTTTCTATGTTGGATTGATTTTGGTTGAAAGTTATGATTTGAGTTTTATCTTTATTGAGCTTAAGTTTATGTGCATCAAAATAAATATCTAGGGAGTCTAGCGTTGAAAAAATCATCCTCTGCATATTTATATGATCAATGGATGATAATATTATTGAGCAGTCATCTGCATATTGAACAATTTCCTCATTTGTTGCTTTGTATATATCATTCGTGTAAATTATATATAGTAATGGCCCAAGAATGGATCCTTGAGGTACACCCATTTTTATTATTCTATAATCAGATCTCTTAAGCTGACCTTCGCTATCATACTCAGTAATGTATTGACGTCTTTCACTTAGGTATGAATACATTAGCTGGAGAGGTTTTCCTCTAATTCCAAAAGAATCTAATTTTTTCAATAATAGTTGCTGCTACTGCGAGAACTCCGCTGAAATTGCAGAACATTTGCTTTGCGAATGTCCAGCACTCTTCTGCAAGAGGCTCAAGTTCCTGAAAGGGGCCTTCTTAGAGCCCTCCGATGTCAGGAACCTAGCTCTCAGGAAACTGATAAACTTCACGAGAAGCCTTGGAATCCCGTCGGAATACCGGGCCTCGAATAGATTAAGGGTTATGCACAGAAGATCCAATAGGTCGAAGTGCTTGAGAGGCTGTACAGCCTTAATCTACAGTCTACAATGATGAAAACGTACCAACGAAATTTAAGAAATGAAATTTATGACCGTTTCAGGGTCTGACTGGATCTATCAAAATGAATGATTGATTTCTCTTCTATAGTCGACAATAACATAGTCTCTCTTGGCGTCAACTCTGCCACTGAAGTTTTTCCGTAGTCGACTTCGTCGTCATCACATTCCTCGTCCGGTTGTTCACGCCATTACGTCCCAGAGCCGATAAATCGCGTCGGGGGCGGCAAAAGAGGGGAGCGGGCGCAGAACCGTCCGATAAACATGTAAATGCGCGGCAGACTTCTAGCGCCGCGCGCGTCCCGACGTAGACACTTCATATTTATGTTCGCATCGAATTACGATCATTCATTAGCCAAAGAACGGCGGAAATTCGATTCGTGACGCTATCAGATGGCGCTGAAATACGGCGGAGCTATTTAATTCGCACCCGACAGGGTGGGCTTTCTCAACGGCAAATCCACAATGGGCTTGATGAGTGGGATTTACCATTAGGCTGAGTAGGCTAAAGCCTAGGGCGGCAGATTTTAGGGGCGGCAAATTTGAGGACAAATAAAAACGACATATGTTTAAAAAAAAAACTAACTCATTCAGGGCCGGTTTATCAATGCAGGGTTATCCCGAGGGGTAAGCTGACCCAGGGTTAACTTTATCCTAGAGCTAATTTCCCGTTTGATTTTGATAGCGTTTAACCCCACCTCGAAGTGAATAAACATTTTATCCCAGAGTAAGCTGTTAACCTTGAGTTATATTAACCTTACCCTGCATTGATAAACCGGCCCTCAGTGGAGAAGCGTTGTTTGAATGTTGATCCTCCATGAGGCTAATCAACTTGGTTAACGAAGTTATTTGTAGAAATAATCTCGCTCACTTATAAGGTACTTATTGATCCATGGTTGTACTCGCAATTATCTATCGACTACTGTAATAAGTGGAAAATAATTAACTATATGAACTCAATAAAAGATTCAAGAGACAGTTGATTCCACATATTTTTCAGATATCAAGAATACCTTTCATTTTATGAAGGAGCTAAAGTCATCACGATCCATAAAAATTTCTTAAAATTCACTTTATCAAGTTTCTTGTAAAAACACACAATGATATAAAAATATTTCTATAAAAGAATAAATGGAAGAACAAAATTTGATTTCCAAGTGAAATGAAAATACGGAAACATCGAAAAGTTACTGTTGCAACAAGCCAATCAAATTAATAATAATAGAACACATAAATGCGGTAACCAAAACTTTGAAGGTTTTGTCTGGTAAAATGTATGCTGATTCATATACCCTTCCCCAAGTGGAGGCTGAAGCCTGAAACACAAGATTCAAAATAATTTTCAAACGTCTCGGCTAGCAATAAATTGACATATTTTAGCAACACGAAATACATTAAAAATCGCTTATTCGGTTGGTATCTGCAAAAGAAAAAAACGTGCGTATTTATCTGGTTCCCACTGTATGAACAAAATGTTTACGGTTCCCACAGAGAAAGAATAATATGATTGTGAACTGGGTTATCAAATTGTAGAGGTCGGTAGGGGCAGCAACATTTGTTTCAACTCACTAACTTATCAGTTGTCTAACTGATAAGTTAGTGAGTGAAAGGATCTCCGCGAGCTTGAATCAATCTCCGTACTTTTTTTCTCGGTTGCGAATTATTTGATGAAAGTTTCCCTTGGCTGCGGAAATTATTCAAGCTCTAGGGAGATTACATACGATAATTTTGTTAGTTCCTATTAACGGAATTAATAAGTAATAATTTTCCTGTCAAAAATAAAGCGTCTTATACATATTCATCAAAGTCACTCAGAATAAAATCTGGGTAGACGTAATAATCAGATGTTATGATGACTTCATCTTCTCATCATGTTGAAAGCAACTCCAATTCATGAATTATTTTTTCCAAAGCTCTCAAGCAGCAGAATTTATTCCTGATAATTTTTTTCTCGGTTTCACTTGTTTTTGTTAATACAGTAGAACTCCAATTATCCGAACTCCGACTATCCGAATCGCCGATTATCCGAATCACAAATGCGCGTCAAGTCTTGACTTGACTTGTCTTAACTTGCCGTTGTGCCTACACTGACTTCCCCCCGCGTGTGTAGGCACAACGGCAAGTTAAGACAAGTTCCGGCGCATTGCAGTCACGGCGCACCTGTCATTGTTTGTTTTGATTAGCCAGTGTGCTATTGACCTTGCTTGAGGACGCTATGTACTCTTTCGCTACGGCTTACTTTTGTTTGTGCGTGTACAATACTGTATTGTTTTTATACCATGGCTTCGAAAAGAAAACGTGTTGTGCTATCGTTAGCGGACAAACTGAAAATTATAGAGCAACTCGATAAAGGTGTAACGGGTAAGAAGTTGTCTGAGATTTATGGTGTTGGACAAGCAACAATTTCTGACATTAAAAACAGTAAGTCAACACTTTTAAACTTTGTTTCGGTGCTTGAAAATGAAGATGGAAGTTCCTCCAGGAAAACAATGAAGACAGCAACCAACAAAAATTTGGAAGATGCCGTGTTTAAATGGTTTTTGCAGCAACGTTCTATGGGAAATCCGATTTCAGGTCCAATCCTTTGTGAAAAAGCCAAAATCTTAGCAGAAAAGCTTGGTTATTCATCTTTTAAGGCTAGTAACGGCTGGCTAAGGAATTTTAAATTCAGGCATGGTGTACGCGAGTTAGATTTGGCTGGTGAGAAGCTTTCAGCAGACTCTGCAGCTGCTGAAAATTTTATTGAAAAATTTAAAACTGCATCAGAATCCTATGATCCGGAGTTTGTTTATAATGCCGATGAAACTGGCCTTGTTTGGAAAGCATTACCAAAAACCACTTTGGCTTCAAAAAGGGAATCTAGTGCCCCTGGACATAAGGTCAGTAAAGAACGTGTTACAGTGCTTAACTGTGCCAACTCCACTGGAAATCATAAACTGCCACTTCTTTTGATAGGAAAATCAAGAAATCCAAGAGCATTTAAAAACGTAAAAAAACTTCCACTCTTCTACAAAAGTCAACCCAAGGCCTGGATGACTGCAGCTTTGTTTACCGAATGGTATGATGAAGTGTTTATTCCTGAAGTGAAAAAGCACCAAAAATCGGTGGAAAAAGAAGGCAGTAAGGTGCTCTTGTTGATAACGCACCCACTCATCCTACAGCAGAACTGTTGGAAAGAGAGAATGGGCAGTTTAAAACGACGTTTTTGCCTCCCAATGTTACAAGTTTGCTGCAACCCATGGACCAGTCTGTTATTGAAACAATGAAGCGCCATTACAGAAGGCAACTGCTGAGAAAACTGCTGATCGAAGGTGCTGAAGATGAAGAATTGGTTTTGGAAAATCATAGCAAAATAAATTTAAAGGACTTCTGTTACATGGTAGCGGAAGCTTGGAGTTTGGTTACGGCAGTGACGCTAAGACGTGCGTGGAATAAACTGAAAGGCCTACCGTCTGAGAAGAACAAAAAAAAAAGAATCTGAAGAAAATGAGAAACAAGAATATGGAGAGGATGATGATGATGAAGATGCGTTGTCACTAGAGGAAATAAGAAAAATGATTGTAAAAATTCCTGGTTGTACAGAAGTAAGTGCTGAAGATGAAGGAGAGTGGATGGCTTGTGACACGTCTGACCCTGGTTTTCAAATTCTCAATGACGATGAAATTGTTGTAAGTGTGAGAGAAGATGTTGAAGTGGAAGTGGAAGAAGAACTTTCTGCTGATGTTGAGGTAGACGCTGGACCATCAGCTAGTGAAGCATTTGCCGGCCTCGAGACTGCTTTGAAGTGGATGGAGCGTCAGCCCGAGTGTGACCACTTGCAACTGCTCACCGTCAAGCGAATGCGTGACCTGGCTGCCCGAAAACGGTTGAAGACCGCAAAACAGCTTACATTGACGGAGATGTTTAAAAAACAATGATTTTTATTTCTAAACTTGTACATAAGTACAATTATATTTAAAACATGTGAAAATTTCATGTTTCTTTCATTTAATTCAATAAAAAAATAGTGCAATATCAAAACGTAGCTTTTATTCTCTCCAATGGCAATTTTTTTAAAAAAAATCCGATTATCCGAATATTTGATTATCCGAATGGGTCCCGGTCCCCATTAATTCGGATAATTGGAGTTCTACTGTAGAAAGTTTCCCTCGTCTCTGACTCGGATAATGTTCCATCAACGGAAACAATTGTTACTTTGAAAAAAAATTATCGCCAATAATTCTAGGAAGTAGGAAGATTATTAGTGAAAATCGATTAAATCTATATGGGGAATCAATGAAATAGCTTATTCCAATCATTAATTTCATCAGTTTTAGTTTCAAAAGTGATTTACATTATCAAATGAAGAATCTAGATTTTTTTAGATAGATTGCAAAACTTCTCACTATTAGTTTCGGAATTTTGGCATATATCTGACCAATCGATGAGTTGACAAGATATCTGAGAAATAGCTTTCCATTATGAATCTCATTATTCTGAGCTTCGAAAACATACATTTATAAAATGAAGTGTTAAACTCAGTTATCATTGTCATTTATCTGACCAATCGATAAAATGACAATATATCTGAGAAATTCAATCCTTCATCCTGGTATCTGTATTTTCTATTTGTTCTCGTTGTTGCTTCTTGATTGTTAGCCCGATCCTGTGTTATTCTCAGTTCACGTTCAGGAATCCAGAAATGGGTCGGCTCGATATTAACTGGTAAGGGGTCAACATGCGAAATCAATTTCTTGGTTTGCGACAGTCTAAGTTTCGATATCGCCTGAGATATTATCGCGGTTACCGAGGATTGCGAACACGAATTCGATGCGAAAAAGAGTTTTTCTCGTCGAATGAAATACGGAAACCAATGAACTATATCTACACAAAACCTTATTTCATCCATATACTTCCTCTTCTCTTCAGTCATGTAGATAATGATCGAATAATTCGTCATTACAGTTATTGAATTGACTCATTTCACACGACGTTTCAACTAGTATTTCTGCAACATGCATCGAGAATATTGAGATCGAAATCATACTTCTACTCTACATCAGTACCTATATTAAAGACTAAAGGTGGATTTATGCAGCAACGTTTAACAATTATCGAGTAAGATTTATCAATTAACAATTAGCAATCATGAGTTGAACTCCCTGTTTTCAATGACTGTGTTTATGCAGACAATTAACAATTATCAATTTAGAAGTAATAAGTAAGAAGATGGCCAACTTTTAACTTTGTTACTTTTATTGAACCAAATTTCCTTCTACTGCGCAAATAGTACGCAGATGATCGCTGATTGGTTCCATGATTCATAGGAGAAAGCATAAGATTGGCCCGAACTTTGTTTTGACATATGGTAGCAGAAGGTAAGGTTCCAAATCTTGCAAGTACATTGATTTGATCAAGTTATTGAAAAGCCCCTTTTCTGTCCTCTGTCTATTCACATGCTTGATATAGACCACCTCCTATGCCTTTTCTGTTGTAACATAAAAAAACTCGCAGTCAATAACATCATTATGATGAAAAGTTTCTTCTAGATCAGAAAACGTAATCAAGTTATTATTGTATTTACTTTCCGAAAGAACAACAAACATGAAAATATGAGGTTATGGCAGGGACAGTTGTGCCAAGTACGCCTGCGTACTATTTCTTCATGAATTGTTAATTTGGCATGCATAAATGCCAATACTTTCACCACTTTTTAATCGATAATTGTTAATTGATAAATCTTACTTGATAATTGTTGAATTTTGCTGCATAAATCCAACTTGAATCCTCATAGTTCACCTTATGATTCGACAGATCTCGAATCATCACAATCGTTAATCGTTCCTACGTATGGTTAGTATGAAACAGACTGAAAAGTAATTCATCAGAGTTCGATCAAGATATAATATGTGAGAATCATATTCCGTAAATGTTTTGTTTGAACCATCCTACCGATCTTGAAAGTGAACTCACCTCTTCTGTCTGAAATATCTACCTATACAGGGTCACTCACGGTCGATGGTACCTTAGACGTTTACGGAGAACGTGACGAAGGATTATTCTGAAAATTTGGTTTATTGGGTTATCAGTTTAGTTCTATCGATCTAAAATACTTTCAGCGTTGCGACGTTGCCGCTTCTATCAAAAAGTAGCAACAACTTTGTTATTTCAAATGGAACACTCTGTATTTTATTTCATTTTTAGATTCTTCCTGAAGTGCTGATTTCGTCGATTCATCATACTTGGGGTATAGCGCGAAATATTACAGAGATATAGGGTGTGAAAAATCGAGATTTTTCAAATTTAGGAATTTTTTGTGTCGAAACTAATCATTTCTGCTCAATACGAGTTACATGTCCGTATCTTAACTTTTCATTTACTATCTACTGACATTTAATAGAAACAAATAGAGGGTGATGTAAAACTCCAAATTTTGAACCACCCGTATTTGTTTCAATTAAATATCAATCGATAGTAAATGAAAAGTTGAGATAGGGACATGTAAGCCGTTTCGAGCTAAAATGGATATTTTCGGTACAAAAAATTCCTAAATTTGAAAAATCTCGATTTTTCACACCCTATATCTCTGTAATCTTTTTCGCTATACCCCAAGTATGATAGATCGACGAAATCAGCTTTTCAGGAAGAATCTATGAATGAAATAAAATACAGGGTGTTCCATTTGGAATAACAAAGTTGTTGCTACTTTTTGATAGAAGCGGCAACGCAACTGATTACCCAATAAACCAAATTTTCAGAATAATCCTACGTCCCGTTCTCCGTAAACGTCTAAGGTACCATCGACCGTGAGTGACCCTGTATATAGATGAGGATTACTGAAAAACTACTAACCTTGTTGAGAGGATAAGAATACACCAAATCGTAGACGAAGCAGACCCCCAGCACAGTTATGCCAGTTTCCTTGCTCAGCATCGCTGCCAATGCCAGGAGAAGACACAACGCGCAATAGATCCACATATTGGCATTGTTCTTCCAGCAGCACAAACAGATATTCTGGTTCCTCCAACCGAAACCCACTGCTGTCTCCGTTTTCTCGCTATCCATCACCGAATCGGACCAGTTGCAGCTGGTGATGTTCTTCCTCAGAGCGAAGACGAAGCGGTGGTACCTTTTTGGCTCAGCCATCTTGCGAATCTTCAGGCAAGGGGGCGTGTCTCTGTGTCGCACGTGAGCCAAGTACGCCAAGAACGAGAGGAAGTAGAAGTTGCACGCAGCGAGGTCCGATCGTCCCACCACGCTTGCAACAGCTTCGGTGTGGATAGGATGAGAAGCAAATATCAAACTGAAAATGAATAGGAAGTTACATATCTAAGCCGTTATCTTCAATTATTCATTTATGTATTTATTTATTTATATGTATATGAGGTACACTATAATCTATTAGAAAATACACGTGAGTGGTTTGATGAACATCAATTATTTTTCAATGCCGAAAAAACTCAATTAGCGACATTTCATAACCGACAAAAAGTATGTGATCCACTGAATATATCTATTAACAACTGTATGGTACGAGACAGTGTAGGGGCGATCAGTTTTTTGGAAACCACATTGTGAAACATTGATTTCAAAACTTAATTCAATCCATTACCTTTTCAAAAATGTTAAATGTGTTCTAACTAGAGGACAAATGATGAATTTATATTATGCACAAGTAGAATCCCGCATTAGATTTGGTATTTGTCTTTGGGGTAACTCCACTCTAGCAGCAAATGTGTTTATTTCACAAAAGCGCATCATCCGATGTATTGCTGGAGTGAAATATAATCATTCTTGTAGAAACATTTTTACAGAGTTTAGGGTATTGACGCTCACTTCTTTATATAGTTTAGAATAGTCTGTACACATTTTTAAAAATAAAAATAGCTTCAAACTGAATAAAGATATGCATCCAATGAATACCAGAAATAAAAATGATTTTAGTGTGCCATTTGCAAAAATGGGTTTAAGCTATAACTCACCCGAATACATGGGGTTGCGTATTTTTAATAAGTTACCTGGAACGATTAAAAATATTGTCAGATTTACGGAATTCAGGAAAACTCTCAAGGAATTTTTGATAGATAAGTGCTTCTACCATCTGTCTGAGTACTTTGAATAATTTGTCAATTTGTCTTTAATATTACCCAGTATTTATATACTTAGTTTGTGATATATTTATTATTTTTCAAATCTATATGTGTTAGTATTTGTTTATATATGTATGTATACATTTTTTTGTGTATATTTGACTATTGTTATATTACTAAACTGTAATCTTTGGCAAAATAAATGATATCTATCTATCTACTGTTCTACATGCAACACCCAAAATTGACAAGTTCAGCCAGCTTCGGGAGAAAAAAAAATGTCTGCCCTAGTGTTGTCTTTGTCGTCAAGATTGCAACCTTAAATAATGAAAATGTTATGATCGGGACGTAAAAAGAAGAAGACTTATTTAACCTGTATATAATTCGTTTATTTTTCTTGTAGTTTGTTTTCGTTATTCCGATTATTTAGAATATTTAGTTAGCATTGTTAGATTATAATTGTTGAATGATTCCAAAAATACATTATAAATGTGTTATTAGATTTCTTCTCTTTTTTTTTCGTTATTTTGAGTTGCAATCCTGACGACAAAGACAACACTAGGGCAGACATATTTCTTCTCTCTCGAAGCTGGCTGAACTTGTCAATTACAGCACAGAACAATGACATATTTGTAATCGAAGACTCACTGAATTAGGTGGATTAAATTGAGAGTTTATACAGAATCTAGGGGTTGACCACATGGGATTTACGGTGTGCAATTGATGGGAATTCCGGGGAATTCCGAGGTATTCCGGGAAATTCCGGGGAATTCCGAGGTATTCCGGGGAATTTCTTTTTTTTCACGCCAGATAAAATACGAAATTTGTGTGTTTTATTGCTGAACACACCAACTAAATATGATAAATTTCAACTAACAATGTCAAATAAATTATTTTAACCACTCAGGTCTAATAAAACCGAAATCATGTGCATCGATAAGTTCATTCCCGTCTTTTTTTTTCAAGAAACAATTTCTGTTGACTCTGGGATTTCGTTACTTTCGAGGTTACTTTAGTATTTTGTATATGGAGGCTACATTTTGAAATTATTTTGAAATGTAAAGGATGTTTCAAAAAACTGTGGCATATCAAAGTTATCTTGTTTCTTTCTGAACCCCCCTGTATGTGATTTAATTAAATGTCATCAGATAGTAGATCAAAAGTTATGAGACGGACAAGTGAGCTGTTTTGACCACAAAAAATGTATAAAGTTGAAAAATCTTGATTTTCCAAATCATTTACCTATATCTTCTCGCTAGACCCTAAGTGGGATAAAAATCAAAGAAGCCAGGAAGAATATAAAAATGCAACTAAATACACGGACTTCCATAAGAAACAATATAAATTTAAAAATATGTTTTTCTTGGATTTTCGTTCTCACGTAACCAGATCTTGAAAAAAGGAAGGGAATAAAACAGAAAAAAGTGAAATCAGACCATGAATCAGACCGAATCAGTCCATCCGTTCCTCGGTATATATTTTCCGTGGTATTTTCAGATGATAAAATGCTAATACCATCAGATGATTTACTCTGTTTTCGACGAGGTTTTTGATATAATACAATACAGCCTAGCGTCACTTATGACAAATTTCGAAATCTTGATATCAATATAATCCGGTATTATTCACATTTCGTAATATTCAGTGACATCACTCTGAAGCTAGGTCGGAAGTTTATCTTGAACTCAGAAATCCCCTCGGAAATACCGAATGAATTTGTGTATGATGTTCCAAAATATTTCATATTTCACCGGATTTCTCCGGAATTCCCCCAAAATTCCCTAAAATTCCGAAAATTTTCTACATTTAGTTTTAAAATGTCACCGTTATTTGTTCAAATTGACATCGTGTGGTCAACCTATAGACTCTATCGGATCGTTATTGAATTATATCTATTTTCTTTACATATAATTGATGAAACCAATATCAAATGATCACTTGCATGATACCTACCCCGAAATGGTAGCTCCAACGCTCGCCTTGCTTTTGGGCAACACCAGCTTGGCACAGCGGATGAGCAGAACTGTGGCAAGGCAATGCATCATCACGTTAACCAAATGGTAACCCCAAGGCCGAAAACCGCCAAATATGTGGTTGATACGGAAGGTGAGCACGCAGAGCGGTCGATATGAGCCGTGTGAACCGCTGTCGCTCAGAGGGGTGCCCCAAAAGTCGTTCTCCAGCAAGCGAAGCCAGGGTGTCTTCGGAAGAAGATCAGGGTTGCTCAGAATGGCGCGTCTGGAAAAAAATATTACTCGATGATATAATCTGTAAAATACTCTAGTTTGGCCACTATCATATGTATCAGTTTATCACAATTAAAACACTAGTGATCTAGGTAGGAGTATTGGATCATTTAATAGGCAAATGGATTATTGACGGTAAATCTACCTGAAATCGAAACATTCGAAGCTCGAATTTCCAGGTGGGCAAATCGGTAGTGTAGCGGCGTTGTCGGATCGACTCGTTTGGAGCAACTTGTAGGATACTAAGCTTTTGGCTTGAAAAGTGCGGAAATTGCGCTGGTTACTCGCGGTTTGATTGTTTTGGTGTACCCAATAAAAACTTGCGAGAATGTCTGATCAAGGAAGAGCTCCGGAACCATTTTGTTTTGAGGGAAATAACGTAGCTAATAGCTGGAAATTCTGGAAACAGAAGTTTGAACTCTTTTTAACAGCCACTGGAAAAGGTTCAAAGGAGGACAAAGTTAAAATCGCAATTCTCTTAAATCTATTAGGAGATGAGGGTTTACAAATATTCAATACATTTGAATATGATACGGAAGGTGATAAAAAAAGATATAACATTGTGGTAGGGAAATTCGATTCCTATTGCAATCCCATGAAGAACATCATTTATGAACATTTTAAGTTTTTCAAGCGGGATCAACTACCCAATGAAAGCATTGATCAGTTTGTCACAGCGTTGAAACAGCTGGCAGTTTCATGTGAGTTCAAAGAAAGGGATACCTTGATTTTGGACAGAATAGTTTTGGGTGTGCGAGACTCAAAAATCCAAGAAAAACTCCTCCAGAACTCTAGTTTAGAACTTTCTCAAGCCATAGATATTTGCCGTTCTATGGAAAACAGTGTACTAACTCAGCGTGAAATCGCGAAAGAAGTGAACTCTATCCGAAATAATGACTCAAGAAGAAACAATGTGAAAAACTCACGTGTAAGTGGACATTATCGGCAACATGATAGGCAGTCAGGACAATCCGGACAGTCATTGGATGTACGCTCCAGACAGTCAGGGATATTCTGGTGGTAGCATAACAGGTAGCGGACATGCGAAAGATGACAACAGACAGCTGAACAGAGGTAAAAAATTCCCATGCACCAAATGCGGTTATCAGCATGATTTGGGTAAGTGTTCGGAAATTAACAGATATTGTTCAATGTGTCATGAAAAGGGACATTATCGGAAATTTTGTCCAAAAAATGGCAGGAAAATCCATGAAATAGACTGTGAAAGTGACTCTGAAAGTGAAATAGATACTGATAATAATATCATAGGTATCATATACGATATACATCACACAATCCACCTACCTACCAGAACTTGATAGGTATATGAGGTGCCCGTTTTTCGAGCTTAACCATGGGGATCTCAGTTATTATTAATAGATGGATGGAAGAACAGTCCTATTTTGTTATAAAAACCTTCTAGAAACTTAAACTGCAAAATTACTTTATTTATTGTCAAACCCTGACAGTCAACATATTAATTAACATCATACAAAGAGATCATAAATTCATGTGAACAAATCTGGCGATCTTGAATATTTCTAACACCCCCACTCGACAGATCATTCTTGAATAAGTCCCAGTGATGTTTTGAGGCGTTGAAATTTTTCTCTAGGTAGAGGCTTCGTGAAAGCATCAGCAGTCATATTGGAGGTTTCACAATAGATGAATTGAATTATATTGTTGTCAACTAAATCTCGTAGATGGTGGAATCTGACATCGATATGTTTCGTTCTGCAACTAGACTTTTCGTTGGTTGCTAGCTTTATACAACCTTGATTGTCTTCGTAGAGGACAGTTGCATTTTTAGAAGTTAATCCGAAATCTTCTAGAAGTATTCTTATCCAAATCACTTCGCTTGCCAATGCTGCTGATATATACTCGGCCTCAGTGGATGATAGGGCTACTGAAGATTGCTTCTTGCTAGCCCATAATATAGGGTTATTCCCAAGTAGTAGAATGAAACCGGCTGTAGATTTCCTATCAGAGACATCGCCTGCCCAATAAGAATCGACATATCCTTTCAGAGTCAAGTCAGAATTCGAGCTGAATTTAAGTTTATTTCCACTTGTACCTTTGAGGTATTTTAGTACCCTCTTAACTGCTTCCCAATCTTGCTGACTTGGTTGACTCACTCGCCTACACAAATATCCCACAGCAAGAGATATATCAGGACGGGTTTTAGTCGAAAGATATAGCAATGCCCCCACTGCTTTTCTATATTTTTCATTATTGGGTAATAAAGTCGAATTTGTATCAAATTTGGGCTACTCGGTATCCATAGGAGTAGCTACACAGGATGCATTTTCCAATCCATTTTCTTTAAGAAGAATGTCAATTTTTGATTTTTGATCCAACAGAAAACTTTCATCTTCTGTTCGTTGAACTCTGATTCCTAAAAATGATGAAACATATCTCAAATTAACAGTTTCGAAATTCTCATTGAGTTTATCTCTCATCAATTTTATCACTTCATCATTTTCATGGCAAATACACAAATCATCAACATATATCAATATATATATAGTATATTCCCATTTTCCATTTTTCGATAGAGGCACTGGTCATTTTTACTCTGTTCAAATCCACATTCTAATAGTTTTTCACTTATAGTATCATTCCATGCTTTTGCGGATTGCTTCAAGCCGTACACTGCCTTGTGAAGTTTATATACTAGGTGAGATTCATTTTCATTGATGTAACCATTTGGCTGAGACATATAGATTTCTTGATCTAACAGACCATTCAAATATGCGGTTTTTATATCATAATGCCTGATTTTCAATTTTCGAACAGCTGCAATTTACAACAGTATTCGAAAAGTCGTTTGTCTCATCACCGGAGCAAAAGTACTATCATAGTCCTCTCCGTACTTTTGGGTATATCCTTTAGCGACTAAACGAGCCTTATATTTCATAATCTCTCCATTTGAATTGAGTTTTGTCTTGAAAATCCATTTACATTCAATTACCTTTTTGTTTGGAGGTAACTCGGTCAGCGTCCATACACTTTTCTTCCTAAACGATTCCATTTCATCTTCTATAGCATTCATCCATTTTAATTTTTCATTTTCTGGTAATTTCATTATTTCATTCCAATTCTCAGAATCTTTAATTGGTTCATCTGACGCGAAATATGATAATTTTTCAGGAGGTTTTCCCTTATTATTTCTTGATGATCTTCTTACATACTGCAACCCTTCACTATTCAAGTGTGTTGTTTCACTTTCAATATTAGTATTATTCTCGGCAATCATTTCTGTTCCTTCAGTACTTCCTTCCTCTTCGTTTCCAAAAACTTGTATTTCATTGTTTTCTTCCAAAATTTCGGTAACGTTATTTTTTATCTTAGAGTAATTTTTATCTTCGAAAAATTTAACAGTTCTACTTATTGTTATCTTATTGGTTTCTGGATTTAGAACTCTATAACCATTCGAAGTTTCATTATAGCCTACCAAAATCCCTGCTTGCACGAGCATCCCATTTTGTTCATGTTTCTTTAGGTATATAGGTATATGCAACACTGCCAAAAACTCTGAGATGATCTAATCGTGGCTTTTCTGAATTCCACAGCTCATATGGGGTACATTCGATAGCTTTTGTTGGGAGGAGGTTTTGAAGATAATTTGCTGTTACAACTGCTTCACCCCAATATTTATTTGGTAATTCTGCCTCAAACAACATGCATCTCGCTGCTTCACATAAGGTTCGGTTTTTACGTTCTGCTATGCCATTTTGTTTAGGCGAATACGGAACTGTAGTTCGAAAAGAAATACCTTTCTTCTTTAGAAAATCCTGAATTGCTGATCCACAATACTCCCCTCCATTATCAAATCTGAACATTTTTGGTAATATTCCAAATTTATTCTCAACGAGAGCGACAAATTCTTCAAATTTTTGAAAAACTTCGTCTTTGGAATGCAGGAGGTATAATGTAGTGTAACGGGAGTAATCGTCAATAAATGTCAGGAAATATCGTTTCTTTCCTGGGCTTTCTGTTTTCATCGGGCCACAAACGTCAGAATGGATCAAATCTAGACATCGATTTGACCGTCTTTCACAATTCTTCAAAAATGGTTTCTTCGTCAGTTTACCTTTTATGCAACTCACGCAATTCAACATTTCATTGCAATCTTCTATTTTTATTCCTGAAGCTAGATTATGTGAAACAAGTCTCTTGATATCAACAGGATTTTTATGTCCTAGTCGTTTGTGCCATGCATGGATGCAATTTTCATGCCGACTGTGTGTTGTTATATTTGCTTGTTCATCTGACTTCAAACATAATCTATAAATACCATTTTTGATCATTCCAATAGCAATAATTCTCTCTCCAGTTTTCACCAAACAACGTTCTTGATCAAAAACAACATTAAATCCTTTTTCTGTAAGTCTCTTAACTGATAATAGGTTGATTCTTAACTGAGGTACATATAAAACATCCATTACATGAACATTTTGACATTTTCCATCAACTTGACATTCAAGGAATCCATCTCCAATTCCTGAACATAACATTCCTTGACCATTTGCAACAAAAATTTTCTTTCCATCGGCACTCCGGAGGTTGACGAAGAAATTTTTATCAGCAGTCATATGATTGGAAGCTCCCGAATCGATGTACCATTCACTCGAATTTCGGCTACCTTCACAAAAACAGAATTCTTCAACTGCACTCTTAGCACTTCCATTATTTTTATCAGTTTTGTCATTTTTGCTTTGGAAATTCTTTTTACGGAAATAACAGTCCTTCTGGATATGGCCTTTTTTCTTACAAATAAAACATTCTTTATCGAATTTACTTGGTTTCTCATTCTTGCTGAATGTCTTTAATGCAGTTTCTTTTGCTTTTTCTGTGTCATTTCCTTGCTTTCTATTGAACTCATCCATTAATTTTTCTTTCACATATTCAAGAGTGAGTTCATCGTCAGGTCGAGCATCTAGTGCTGTGACTAGAGTTTCGAATTTTTCTGGGAGGCCACCTAATAAAAGTGCTGCCACATGAAAGTCTTTTATCTCCTCCCCGATACCTCTCAACAATTCGACCATTTCGAGAGTTATTCTTATGTGTTCTGACATATTTTGTCCAGGTTCGAGTTTGGTTTGGTATAATTTTCTCATCAAATAAAGCTTATTGGTTAAATTAGCTCTTTCGTGAACCCTTTGTAGAATATCCCACATTTCCTTAGCTGATGTACATTTGCAAATGTGAATAATTTGGTTATTTTCTATAGATAAAGATATGGAACTCTGTGCTTTTTCGTCCAAACTTAACCAAATTTCATCTGGTGTCTCTGGTTTTGGTTTGTCTACAACTTTCCATGTTACCTCTCTTATCATTATCATTTTCATTTTGAACTTCCATGGTTGATAATTATTGTTATTCAGTTTGGCGATTCCAATGGAGAACGACTCCATAACTGAATGGTTTTACTGCAGCTGTATGTTTCCTCTTTACTTTTCTTTTTACTCAGACTGTCTTACGCAACTACTGGGCCCATAACCTAATAGATGGATGGAAGAACAGTCCTATTTTGTTATAAAAACCTTCTAGAAACTCAAACTGCAAAATTACTATATTTATTGTCAAACCCTGACAGTCAACATATTAATTAACATCATACAAAGAGATCATAAATTCATGTGAACAAATCTGGCGATCTTGAATATTTCTAACAATTATAAGAGGTACGAGTACGGTTAAATTGGGGCAGACTGTCAGTTATGCTGAACAATTATGTTTAAGGAAATTTCATTTCCTTCTTTTCGTTTTTGAAATATTGGAAAAAAACGGAAATTTCTAGTTTTCGTGAAGAAAAGTTTCGGACTTCCATTGTCTAAAGGTATGAAGATTTGAATCCTGAGAAAAGAAAAGATGAGTTATGCTGAAAAAACGAAATAAGTGATGAATTAAAAATTAACTATTTTATTGAATCAAGAAGATTCGAGTATCAATAAATCAGGTTAGTATTAGTGTTAGTATATATGAAGTCGAAAAATGTAGATTTAAATGGGAGTTTAACTAGTCGATGAGCCTGAAAATAAGAAAAAATTGAATTAGAAATCAATAGCCTGAAAAAGAAAAGTTGAATTAGAAATCAATAGCTTGAAAAAAGAAAAGTTGAATAAGAAATCAATAGCCTGAAAGAAGAAAAGTTGAATTAAAAATTAAAATAAAATGAATGAATGAAGAATTAAAATTATGAGAAAGATTCAAATCGAGTTTGTCACGACGTTTCGATTGTGTGTATCTACAATCGTCTTCAGGTGAGAACTAACAAAGTCCTGGGATACGGGGGTATTTATAGGTCAGCTATGGCGGGATTTTCCGGTTCAGTGAGCCGTAACCGGTTGATTCGGCTAATCAGCGGTTTCCATGTGTTGCGGATCTCGACGCTTGGTTGACTGAAAGCGTTATTATTCATTATGTATGCTGCTTCCTTGAATTTCCTCTTGAACCAGTGTTCTTCTCTATGGATGATTTCTGCCTCAGACCATTTGATGTTATGTTGGTGGGTCCACACATGTTCTGCGATTCCTGACTTGGTGGTTTCTCCTCGTTGGGTGTTTTTCTTGTGTTCGCCGATTCTGGTTTCCAGTGGTCTCTTGGTTTTCGTTTTTATTTTTCAAAGCGAAAACCATAAGATCTGCACGTTTTTAACTAGGAAGTTATTCAGGCACTTTCTTACAAGGAATCTAAATCTGTCATCGTATTTTCCAAGGCGTTCTTGATGTGAGAGATACAACAATCGACTTTGGTTTTTCTTAAGGGCGCCATATTGGATTTTTGCATTTTTGGAAAGTCTATCAGTTTCTGAATACAATGATGTAACACACGATATGTTTCAATCTTACATGTTAATCAAAATTGAGAAAAAATCGTTCTCACGAAGAGTGCTTTGAAAATAATATGCCAGCAATTTTGTTTATCAAAAACTAAATTTTGATAGTTCAATTGAGGATAAGGAACGTTCAAATTTTTGTCGAGCTTTCCTTCTTAAAAGAGGTTTAAAGTCAGGAATAACGAACTTGACAGGAATGCTAGAAGTGTTTTCTCAGCAAAACGAAACTAAATTATCAAATACATAACAAAGTTATAAAAGATTCTTGAATACTCCACCATCCTCTTCTATAGACACAATTTCACTCGTTCTTCTTCCCAGCTCAGCAATATCATCGATGAGTACAATTTTAAGAAATCTCATTTCTTCATTACCCATAAACAAAAATCCAGTATTATTTTTCTACAAATCTTATTCTCGGAATTGTAAGTACCCATTGATCGAGCTATTCAGAACTTGGGGTAAAGAGTAGGAATGTGTTTAGAAGTGAATGGTGGAATATTCGAGCATCATTTTTTACTATTTTGTTTGGCGAAGAAAAAACAAAATAACCTTGGTTTTTATGTTAGCAAGCTTCCAAGTTCAATTGAACCATCAGAATTCAGTTTGTTGAACATTTCCAAAGGACTCTTCCCAAAAACGATTTTTTGACAATTTTGACCAGCATGTAAGATTCGAACATATCGAGTGATACGTCATAGTAATCAGAAAAAAAACAGACTTTTAAAAAATGTAAAAATGCAATATGGCGACCAAAAGGAAAACCAAAGTGGAGTGTTCTATCTCTCACATCAAGAACGCCTTGGAAAATACGATGACATATTTAGATTCCTTGTAAGAAAGTGCCTCAATAATGTCCTAGTTAAAAACGTCCAGTTCTTATGGTTTTCGCTTTAAAAAATAAAAACGAAAACTAAAAATAACCGTTTTTTTTCAATATTCCAAAAACGAAAAAAGGTAAATTAAATTTTCTTTCACGTAATTGTTCAGCATAAAATTGCGCAACTTTGCCCCGTATCTATTATATATAATAACTGAGATCCCCATGGTTAAGCTCGAAAAATGGGCACCCTGTAGAGTGAGATGATTGATGTATGGATTGTCAACTGGACTTGAGCAACTGATGATCGAGACTTGGCGATCCGAAACAGTCTGTCCCGTATTGGTTGGCAATCCAAACACGAAATAACCCTGAATATCTATTTGTTGAGTCCTCAGTACATTCACACAATTCTATATTCGAACATTCATTCAGGTATCAATTTCCTAGTAGGAAAATTAGGGCCTAAGGATGTCCTTCAGACATCCTGTTAGGACATTCCGGACGTCGATAGGACTTTAAAATTTGGTACCGCGGACGTCCATAGTACGTCTGTGGGACGCACAAATGTCCCACTTGAGGACCAATTAGGGACGTCCTTTCGAGATGTCCTCAGGACCTGAATTTGAAGAAATAAAAATAAAAAAATCGGCAGGGATCTCAGACAGTCGCGGTCAACAATCCAACCAAGGTCCGCGCCTATCTTTGCTTGACTTCTGTGATTGTATGTTCTCCTTCGTTGAAAGGTGGCTGCTGTCTTCTTATATTTATTCGTTACAATAACTGAATGAATGAGGTACGAAGATACGAATTACGAATATCATATGATCTTAAACAAAACACAGGGTGTTTCATAATAAATGCGCAAGACTTCAGGATATGATAGCTCCTTCAAGAATATGAAAAAAAGTTCCTATTGACTTACCCTCTAAAATGCACCATTTTCGACATACAGGGCGGACATTTCCAACACTCAATCTAACTAAGTATGATTTGTTTTTTTTATTTTGCAAATATGAAGTTAACGTTTGGTTTTGTTATTTGTTCTAACGTTTAAATAAGTTTTGTATAATTATGAAAAAAATTATTTAAAAAAATTGACCATGTTTTTCAACATGAAAGTTGATTTTTCTCGAAAACGGTCAACTTTAGAGCTCATGAACAGAAGTACCTTTTTTGTGTAAAAAACATTGACGGTTTGAATAGATGGCTCAAAATTGTTCTTTTTTCAGTGGCGTAAAAGTTGGAGGAAATAACACCCACTACCCCTTCGAAATCTTCACCAATTATGAATTTAAAAAAATAACAAATCAGCCCAACACATTGCTTATTATGAGTAGAAAATGCCTACAAAATCTGTTGTCTGTGCGATAAACGGTTCCAGAAATATTCGCAAAAAACGATTTAATTTTTTTTAATTCAACACCTTGTCGAAAATGGTGCATTTTAGAGGGTAAGTCAATAGGAATTTTTTTTCATATTCTTGAAAGAGCTATCATATCCTGAAGTCCTGCGCATTTATTATAAAACACCCTGTATATTATGTGATCATTAGGTTTTATGACTGTCAATTTGGAATATATTTTCTTCAACAATAATTGATGAATGAGTTACGAAGGTATAAATAACATGATCTCCAACAAATTTACTTGGTCATCAGGTTTTCCGAATATCAATTTGGCATATTTTTTGTCTTACAAATTGCTAAGAGGCAATGTGATTCTTTATTGATATATTAATAAATTCATGCGAGGAAGAGAGAAGTGAGACCAAAAGCTGAAAAAACGTAAATTATAATCACTTCTGGGCGTACTGGATTCTTGTTCGAAATGTTTTGGAAGTGTCTCTTGGACCGTTTCATTATGGCGAACTGTCATCTAAGGTTAAATAACTATGACACGTGACGTTTTGAAACGTTTGCAAAAAAATGCCTTATATCGGTTATAAAAGCTAGCGGTATTTTTATCTCATCTTCTGCACTCAGACTCGATAAAAAATACTACGTGATGTGATCACTCAAACCTCCCTTCATGCAATTATATCAGAATAATTTGTCCCTACGGAAGGAGAAACAGAGTCGTCTCGTTGGCATGACTCATTTCGTGTTTGTTGACACGAAAAGTAGGATACATTCGAGACCTGAATCGGTTAACGAAATTACAGTATAATTTTCTCAACAAGTCCTGACTTTCCCCGTCCGAGGCGGTTTCTGTATCGAATTCACTAATTCATTTAATTGGACAGAAAGCTTTCCAGTTAGTCGATGTTGTGCCTCATCTTTATGGACAAAATTCGAACGGAGTTCGTAAATTTGGTAACTACAATTTCCAGACGGGTTGTTTGCATAATGGAAACTGGAAGTGGAATCGCTGAAACAGAATGGAAACATAAGTGGAGTTGCTGTTGATTCAGAGATGTTTCATAATATATAGTTCTCTAGTTCAACGGAAACATCAATTTCAATCGGCGTCAAATCCTTGACGATATTGAATATACTGTGAATGAAGATCGAATATAAATATAATAATCTAGAAGATTATTGCAATAAAGACTTGTGTGATAAAATACATCCTTTTCCGAAGTTATCCTAAAAGGTTATGGTACCAGGCTACGCATATTGAAAGAATATTCACAATACCACCAGGGGCGGACTAACTGATGGCGGGGCCCTGGCCTATTAAACAACTTTGAACGCTACCCAGTTCATCAGATTTTTTAGAGTCGTCATATAAATGTTATTATTTTAGTTATTTATATTTTGTGAACAAAAAAATGGAAATGAAAAATAAATTGATTTTTTTTGCACTATTTTACGAAAAATTGTGGATCATAACATAATTTAAGGCTCTTTTGATGTGACTATCACTTAGCCTATTATGGCCAGATTTTCTCTTTCTTCTTGGAAAAAATTGAAGACAATAATTAATAATAATTGAAGATTATTCGAAACTTTTATTCTACCCTATCGCTATTTCATCCTGTAGCAAGACCAATAAGGGAACACCGCATATTGGTTTGGGTTTTTTAAAAAAACTGAGAAATGTGTAGTTACAGGGTAAATTCCGCGAATATAAATCTCCGTGGGTAGTCCACTGGTCGAAGATACCATTCACCTGTTTCCTTTTTATCTGTCAATGCAAAACAAAAAGCAGTTTCTGTTTTTTCGGGCAAAACGATTGGGTCCTCCGAAGGATTTGATTGCGAGAGTTCATTGAAGATTATTCAGCTAATTCGGCCCTATTATAATAGGTATTTGTGAATGTACAGAATTTTTGGGTTGTTCATCTGCACTCAAAATTATTAATATTGAGTATCAGTGTGCCTGGTCTGTTAGGTGAGTGATTTTACACCCCAAGTATTTTTTTGGGTTCAACTAAATTTCTGTGTTTTTTTCTGTTAGTTTGCAGATAGCTTATGTCGATTGTTAGTTTTGGGGAAATCATTAAATTGGTCCATTAGACTCGCTTCTTTACTCACGGTCAAAATACAGTGTGGATCTCATTAGAAAAAAAAGCCCTGAGATTTAAGAGTTTCGCCGCAATCCTCAACTTATTTTTTTCAAAAAGTCACGGGTTTTGCTACCCCAACCGTTGATAAAAGAGACATTTCATGAATAATCTGAACAATTTGAGGCTCATCAACGGCTCTAATTTGAGCCTATTGCCGGATGTTCTGCCTCCTGAAAACAAAGATAAAATATTCGATAGGCTAAAATGAGAGCCTTAAAACTATGGTGTATTCGGTTATTTTTTAAACTTCCTTTTCTATGTTTGGTTCTGTAGCTCGAGGGCTGTAATTCCTCAAAATACGGTTAGGAAAAATTTGGCAATAGGTAATAAACTAGCCTAAAGTGGTTCTGCTTTCAATACTGAAAGGAGCCTATACCAGGATTTGCTTTGAACACATGCTTTTATTGCCTAATTATGAGTTAATGATTTGGTATTGACAAAATTGAGAACTAGTCCTTTACCTGTCTTTCCTCTTTGTAGTCCTATACAGTATGTACCAGCCAAATGGAATAAATTCGTTAATAAATAAACGTTAGCGTTTTGGGAAAAACGCTCGGACACGTCGATTTGTATCTTCAGTTGCACTTTTTTTTTAAAAAAAACTTTTTATACAGGGTGTGTCATGTCACAGTGGCCAATATCAACTTTCTTATTTTAAATACAACACCCTGTATATTATTCAATTTTTGGATTCCTCAGAAAATTCTAGACATATTTCATGTACAATGTCCTATACCTATCATCAACTGTTTCGGAAATATTAAGTGTTTTCGGATTTATTGCAACAATTAACATGGAAAATAGAAAATTATTTGATTACAGAAATTCGCTGCAATACACTAAAAAACTAAAAAGTAATACCGTTTATTTCTTGATATTGTAAAAACAAAGAAAAACATGAATGTCAACGTAGGAGATGTTCAAAATGCTCGCCGCGAACGTCTTGGCAACATCCTAATCTTGTGTAGAAATTTCTTCTAACGTTACTCAACATCTCAGGTGTGACCGATCTAATCGCATGCGTTATTCGTCTTCTTAAGTCAGCTAAGTCGAGGGGTTTAGTTTGGTATACAATACTTTTGGCATATCCCCATAAGAAGAAGTCTAATGACGTCAGATCAGGGGATCGTGCTGGCCATTCCATCGATCCTTGCCTCCCTATCCACCGATTTGGAAATATTTGGTTAAGGTACTGCCGCACATTTATTTAATAATGGGGCGGTGCTCCATCTTGCTGAAACCATATCATATTCGCAGGAACTTGTGGGTTTGCTGGATCAGGATATAAGTTTGTCAAAGTCGGCACGACATCATTTTGGAGCAGTGCTAAATAATTATCTCCATTCAAATTGCCATCAATGAAAAAGGGACCTGATATGATCTCCAACAATTCCTGCCCAAACATTAACCTTTTCGGGATATTGTGTATGTTCTTCCCTCATCCAGTGAGGATTTTGTGCAGACCAATAGCGGCAATTTTGACGATTAGCATGACCGTGAAGTGTAAACGTGCACTCATCAGAAAAAAGAACATGTTCTAACTGCATCACATTGTTATCAAGCATTGCCATCATTTGTTCACAAAAATACAGTCGCCTATCAAAATCGTCTTCCAGGAGCTCCTGAGTTGGTATCAGTTTATAGGGATGCATTTTATTTTCTTTTAATGTTCGAAAAATTGATGAATGGCCAACATTGAACAGTGGGGCTGCTTTTCGACTAGAATTATGTGGGTTTTCTTCAAACTCAAGCATAATATCCAATTTGGTTTCATCATTTATTGTATTGGCAGCTGCTTTTTTTATCGTTCTTACATGACCAAGCTCGCGAAACTGCTTTTCTATTTTACTAATTGTCCCTTGGGATATAGGCGGCGAATCTGGAAATTTTTCATGAAATAACCGAGCAACTTCACTTTGTGTCCGTATGTTATCTCCATAACCAATCATCTGTAGAATTGTTATTTTGTGCATTTCTGTTAAATAAACCATTTTTCTGATATTATGGAGTTAACGAAATTAAAGCGACTATAATACTGACACTAAACATTTAATATTCCCGAAACAGTTGATGATAGGTATAGGACATTGTACATGAAATATGTCTAGAATTTTTCAGGACAACGAGTTGATGGGCTGATGGAACAGTTTGCCACTACTCAAACATATTCTGACGAAGATATTGCAACTCTTCTGAAACGCCTCCGGAGAGTCCAAGAGTTCAAGAGATGAATTGAATAAATCAGTGGCAACTAATTTACTTGCCTTACTATTTATGAGTCGAGTAATGACCACTCTTCCTGTTGAATACTTTGAATTCAAGAGTGTTTAGGTGTCAGTTCCTGTAGAAGAGGGAACAATAAACAAACAGAATAATTCATCGGTTGTAGTTGTGAAATTTTTTACCCAGTCTGTGACCAAGAAAAATGTGCTGAAAGAAAAAATAGTAGATCATTTCGCAAAGGACTGCACGAAGAAACTCGATAATAAAGATGCTGGAATAATCCTTACATTGCTAATAGCGAATATCTACTTCTGTTCATTTCATGTCTTATCCATAAGGATGTCAGGAATTGTTTTTCACGCCCTTATGGTGCGAAGAATATGAAGAGATGATAATAACCAGCAAGGAAGGCTAAGGCAATATTCTGCTAGTTCAGAAATAAACAGTGTTCATTAAATAGCAACAATTACCATTCATTATTATACCTACCAGTCGAGTATTTCATATAATAACGTGCTCGATGCTCGTAACTGAACGAAATTAATTTCTGTACTAGGTGAATAATTTGGTATTAATTGTTTTTGTCATACAGGATGACATTGAAACGGTGTAATGAATCCTAAGAAACGACTCATGAGAATGAAAAAAAAAGTCTGGTTTCATCGTTTCATCGTTCGTTGATTAGATTCAGTTGTACCAACAAGAAATAATATTTTTTTCATTTTGCCCATATCTCAAGGTACAATTCAAACTACAGGACGGAAACTATCCCAATATGAAACATCGCGTTTCGTGTTAGGCATAGTGTTGTATCTATCAGGTCGTTCATCAAAATGTTGATGCAAGTCTCTACCAAGGCAGCTAGGTATTTAATCCATCATAAACAGTGATTAAAGTCCCATGATCGAACCTTGTGTGCTGCTAGCTCGTTTAATTGAAATAACATTTGTTATTTGATATAACACACAGCGACACGCAATGAAATATGCAACGCTGTTGCCTAATACACACGCTATCCTGATTTCCCGAGCTAGTGTTAGCTTTGGAGTTAGAGAGTATACCTGGAATATAATTATACGATCAAACGAACTTACCTGTGAAGTTCGATCGTAATTATATGAAGCGTCCAGTCCGAATATATTATCTTGATTATTCACTATGTAGTCCGCCCCTGGTCTACTTACCGTGCACCATTTTTTATACATATAGGATAGACCTATAAGTAAAAACGCAAACGTCTCGCATGCCCCTCCACCGATCCACATACCAGCCAGCTGCATGCGGACGAACCTTTCTTCATTCTTCAAAGGATCTCTTTCATTAATCGTTAGCAACCTTTATAGGGTACTCAACGGGAGGGGGGGATGATAATATATTCGGACTGGACGCTTCATATAATTACGATCGAACTTCACAGGTAAGTTCGTTTGATCGTATAATTATATTCGCGTCCAGTCCGAATATATTATCTTGATTATTCACTATGTAGTTGTTCAAAGATTCTTGTTGCTGATTAATGAAACAGGTGTAAAGGAACTTTAACTATATTTAAAAACTCGAAGTCAGTCTACAGTAACAGACAGATCAAGAATAGCTTTGGCAAAATCAGTCTTGTCAGAAAGGGGACGATTGTAAAACCTTGCGAATGTAGATGTGTGTTCTGACCATCCGGCTGTTTTACATATCGTCTCTAAAGATACTCCTTGCCTCAATGCAGCAGACGTGGAAGAGTGTCGCGTACTATGAGGCTTAAATCTTGTCGTATCAATTCCTGCCGAGGATAGCATCTGTTTCACCCATTTACTCAACGTTTGTTTTTTCGCAACCGCGTGAGGTTTCTTAACTGTTAAAAAAATAAGATCCTGGTTCAAAGTTCTCAATGGTTTTGTCATTTCAATATACCTCTTCAAGGTCCCTGCGACACAAAGGCTGGGGTTCTCTTTGAAAAAAGGAATGTGTAATGTGGGTTGTTCTCTATTCGCACCTGAAGTTTTTATCTGATCACTTATATAGATTTGAATCTGTTGTTCATCCTCCATCATATTGGATAATCTGATTAAGGATATAGTTTGAAGCCTGCCTCCAGTGACAAGGGCCAGAAGAGTAACCAATTTCTGCGAAAGTTGCTTAAGATTCAGGTCTGTTGGCAAACCTTCCAAGTATGACAGTAATATTTGAGGGTCCCACGTATTAGCATACCTCGGCTGAGATGGTCTAAGTCGGGACATAGATAGATAGATAGATAGATATTTATTCATATAAAATTACATAAACCTTTTTATTATTGGATCCGTTCCAAGATCGTTCGGTAATATAAGACTGAGTGCCGATCTGTGCGAATTCAGAGCTCCGTATTTGTAATCACGTGACTCTGCTATTTTTTGTAGAAATATAAGCACATCATTATTAGATGCTTGGTATATAGAAATGTTTTCTTCAATGCAATAATTCCACCAAAGACGGTAGGAAGTATTGTACTGCTTAATTGTAGATTCCGCGATAGATGCTATCATTGTTTCTACAACTGCTTCTGGAATGTCTCTTTTGATGAACGAAGTCCGGATAACTTGGCGGCCACCAGGGTAAGATGGTGAGCCAGAGGGTGATTTATCCTAGAAGGAATAGTTAATAGGTTAGGAGATGGATCAAGTAATATTTCTTGTCCAACTATTAACCTGGCAAACAGCGGGTACCAAGGTTGGGAGGTCCAATACGGCACCAGCAAAATTCCTTCAGCCTTGTCATGAATTATCTTCCGCAGAGTTCTCAATATTAGGTTGAAGGGTGGAAACGCATAGAAATTGAGATGCCCCCAATCCAATGTAAAAGCATCAATAGCAAAAGAGCCTGGGTCTCTACGCCAGGATATATATTTATCGCATTTATAATTCAGATGTGAGGCAAAAATATCTACATCAGGTTGGCCTAAGGCGTATACAATCTGATCAAACGCTTCTTGGGACAATGTCCATTCCGTTTCGAACCCTGTTTGACGTGACTCCCTATCTGCCTCATAGTTGTCTTTAGAGCTAACATAAGACGCAAATATCCAAATATTTCTGTGCTCACACCACTGCCAAATATTTCTTGCCAGCGTGCATAGTTTCGGATATTGTATGCTACCCATACGATTTACATAAGATATGGCAGTGGTATTATCACATCTTAAAAGAATGTCACAGTTCGATAAGTTCTTTGCAAAACATTTTAGACCATAAAAAACGGCCTGCAATTCTAATAAATTAATATGTAATTTCTTATCTGAATCATTCCAATAACCATGCGTTTTCTCAGAACCACTACAAGCTCCCCAACCTGTTAACGAAGCGTCAGTGAATATTTCGATTTTAAAATGATCATTTCTTATATCGTTAGACGATTCAGAAATTGAACGTTCCCACCACAAGAAATCCTGCTGTAGATATGGTGGAATATACATAAGACTATCGAAGTTCATATTATTTTGAGACAGTGCTAAAAACTTCTCGCGCTCGAATGACTTTGTATAAAGCCAGCCGTATTTGACGGCTGGACAGGCTGACGTCAAAATTCCGATGAACTTTGCGAGCTCTCGAATTCGACAAGTATTTTTACTCTTGAAATGGCCAGCCCATCTCTTTATTTTGTTAACCTTTTCTGTTGGGAGTTTGATTTTCATTTCATTCGTCTCGAATATAAAACCTAAGAAGGTTTGTGATTTATTTGGAATCAGACAACTTTTTTCCCAATTGACTGTGAAACCCAATGATTCTAACAGATCAATAAGTATTTTTGTGTTTTCAAGGCATTTTTCATATGATTCACCTAAGACTAGAAAATCGTCCAAGTAATTTACGCACAATATTCCTTTCTGACGTAAGCAAGAAACTATTGGTTTAATTAGTTTTGTGAAGCAAAATGGCGCCGACGAAAGTCCAAATGGAAGACAGGTAAATTCGTAAAGACGATTTTTAAATTCGAATCTCAGATATTTACGAAAATCTGGGTGAACTGATATTGAAAAGTAGGCATCCTTCAAGTCCACTGTTGTCATAAATGACCCTGGACTTAAAAGTCTCAATACGGTTCTGTAGTCTTCCATTTTGAAATGTGGTGCAACCACAAATCTATTCAATTCTTTTAAATTGAGAATAAATCTTTTCTTACCATTAGATTTATCTGTTAAGAATATAGGAGAAATATAATGGTTGGAACATGGTTTGCAATTCACAATTGCTCCTAAACTCAATAGCTCGTCAACAGCTTGATCCATCAAAATAGATTCGCTCACCGATAGTCTATTTTTACGTAGAATTTTTGTATATGATGGTACCTTACATAAGGGAACTTTATACCCATCAATCCAAGACAAGACTGTAGGATTGGAAGTCACTGTTTCCCAGGCGTTCTTGAAAAATTTCAAACGGCCCGCAAAGGGATATTTGTTACTTACCATCAGTATTTCCTGTTTACCGATTTTTGTGCGTGAGAGGATCGCCCTTTGGTTGGCCTCACCTCCCTCTTCTGGTGAGCCGGGCGCCTCCTGTTTAACTGACCGCTTGTCAGTGTATATGGCTTATCTCCCCCCCCTTTCTTTCTTTGAAAAGCGATCGGGTTATTGGATTGAGACCGGGGATGAGTAGGCTGAATCGGACGTAAATCCTTTCCTACTTTTTCCATCGCCTTCAATGTTTGGATTTTTGCTCCCAAATCTGGACCGAACAAGAATTCCCCTGGTGGAATTTTCTCAACCAGACTTTTTATTTGCTTATTCATCAGTGGAAAAATAAGTTGGCGCCTTTTTGCAGAAATTTCCTTGAAAAGGTTGCATAGGATGCGGCTGGAATCTGCGACACCTGTTAAAATTTTCTCCCTCGTTTGCTTAGGAATACTTTTTTCCTCTCCAAGAATTATATTCAGTGAACAACCCAGGGCTGCTAGTGCCCGACCCAACTGTTGTTGGTAATTGAGATGGGTTTCATCCCTTGTTGCATAAAGGGTGTTCATATTGCTTTCAACTTCCGGGTTTATTTTTGGGGGGATAAGTAATTTACAATTTTCAGGTAATTCTTGTTTCTTCAGGAGCTGGTCGTATTCCTCCTTGGAGAGACCGGCGGTTAAAATATGTGACCATATCGCTTCCACTGCTGTATGCAGATTAAAAGCAGCTACGTTCTGTTTAGTAGGATCAGGTCCTAATATATCGCGGATCTCATCAGGAAGCTCCGACTCATCAAGGAGACTCAAAACAGGCGAATGATCGTCTACGTTGAATGAAGTACTTCCTTGATCCGGACCTGTCGTCGTCGTCGTACCACTCGGGTTACGACCGTGACCGTCCGATTCCACAATGTCCGTCGCAGGCGCAGCTGCGCGGCCGCCGCGAGTCTCGCGCTCGCGACCCATAATACTCATTCGACTATACAATGAAACAGCAGCACTATAGGGCTGCGGCTTTCACGTTTACGTCGACCAACCACATTATCGTTCTTCTCAAGAGAACTTCTTTCACGAAAATGCGAATTAGGATATGTTGATGATAAATCTCTACGTGAAGTCGTTTCACTCGGATAACGACCCTCACGTTGACGAGATCGAGAACGGAATCTGGATTTCGATCGGGAATGATTTCTACCTGATCTGTCTCGTTCTTTTTCCAGGATGTGTAATTTTTTACGTAGATCTCTTATATTATTACTGATAGAGCTTCTATCGGTAGTTCTACTACGAGATCTACTTCGTTCCCTTCTATTAGATTTGGTATGTTTATCCATTCTAAAACAAAATATTATAAGTTATCGAATACTTACAAAATTCAGCACTTTTTTATACACTATACAGAATATTTCGAAAGAAATAAATACGATGTATCGAGTCGCTACTACGACCGGTAAAGTGCACCAAAAACGAATGAAGAAAGGTTCGTCCGCATGCAGCTGGCTGGTATGTGGATCGGTGGAGGGGCATGCGAGACGTTTGCGTTTTTACTTATAGGTCTATCCTATATGTATAAAAAATGGTGCACGGTAAGTAGACCAGGGGCGGACTACATAGTGAATAATCAAGATAATATATTCGGACTGGACGCGAATATAATTGAATATACCTCCCCAACAACTGAAGAAGAAGAAACAATCATTGATATAGGAAGAGGGTGATAAAATGAATAGATATCATGTGTTTATGTTTATTGTGAGTTTATTAGTCATATCAGCATCCCGAAATGTTGTTTATTCATTTAATACTGGAGATCATGGATATTGTGGGATAGTTCTGAACTCGGTTCTGAAAAAGTTCTCACAATGAGAACTGTCTTTATTTTACTTTTCATGCGTCAGTGGAATCTGAATACTAATAATTTATTTTAAAATATACTCAGCTTCAGAGAATTCAATCGCTATATTCAATATTCAACCTTCTTCAGATGATAAGGATGCATGTTATTCAATCTGGAATATTTTTCATGAAATTTTCCAATTTGACAAAAAAAGAGGTAACTTTAAAACCATCGAATTTGAGTTGTAAACAGATAATAATGCCAACTATGAATTAGTTTCCATATTCATATCTCAACAATTCTTGAGTGGGGGTATAATAACCTGGCAGAATTCAATGCAAACAAAACACAAGTATGTATGTAGAAAAGCCGATCTCACTGTGCCCAACATAATTCATTCAGGAGTAACTATACCATTGAAATCATTCATTTCGATGCTTGGCGTTACTATCAGCAATAACCCTTCTTGGGAAAATCACGTGAGGTCCATAGCCAAAAGTGCATCCCAAAAACTTGGATTTCTGTTTCGAGCCAAGAGCTATTTTCGGCTATGATCTATATAAGGCACAGATCCGACCTGTCCTGGAATACTGTTCCCATATTTGGAGTGCGGCACCTAAACATATCCTGAAACTATTGGATTCTATATCAAAAAGGACAATTCATCTCGTCGGTGATGCCTCGCTTACAAACTCGCTCACTGCTCTGGAACACCGTAGAAAAGTTATCGATTTATCTCTATTTTATAGATATTTTCATGGGCGATGTTCTTATGAAATATCGAGTGAAATATCAACAATCGTTCCAACATCAGCAGTCTCTTCGAGATTAACCCGTCAAGTTCAGTCTTCACACCCCTTCGTGGTCACTTCAGAGACCTGCAGAACGTCCCTTTTCAAAGACTCGTTCATCTAACGAACATCCAGACTTTGGAACTCATTGCCTAGGGAGGTGTTCCCCGAGAAATACCATCTCCAGAAATTTAAGAAGAACACCAACTCCTACCTTCTTTCCCTTGGTCCTCACGATGTTCTCTGAACATTACAGGATATCCCTTTTCGTGAGAACCAGAACATACAAAAAAATAAAATATCATGTGATAGCATCTGATTCCAACCATGAAGAGGTATCGGCTGACAATCAATGTTTTGGGTTTCATCGAAAATTTTAAGCTGATACCTTTGTTGTTAGGTTTCAAGAAGAAGTTGAAGTTTCATCAATGAGGGTGGTTTATTATTATTGATTATTTTAGTTAGGAGTATTTTCAACCGTTTCAAAGTGCCCTATTTGCTCACACTATCTGATGAGATCAATTTGATATTATTCAAGAGCGTTGAAGTTTCATCAATGAGGGTGTTTTATTATTATTGATTATTTTAGTTAGGAGTTTTTTCAACCGTTTCAAAGTGCCCTATTTGCTCACACTACCTGATGAGATCAATTTGATATACTTCAAGAGCGTTGAAGTTTCATCAATGAGGGTGTTTTATTATTATTGATTATTTCAGTTAGAAGTATTTTCAACCGTTTCAAAGTGCCCTATTTGCTCACACTATCTGATGAGATCAATTTGGTATTATTCAAGAGCGTTGAAGTTTCATCAATGAGGGTGTTTTATTATTATTGATTATTTTAGTTAGGAGTATTTTCAACCGTTTCAAAGTGCCCTATTTGCTCACACTATCTGATGAGATCAATTTGGTATTATTCAAGAGCGTTGAAGTTTCATCAATGAGGGTGTTTTATTATTAATGATTATTTTAGTTAGGAGTATTTTCAACCGTTTCAAAGTGCCCTATTTGCTCACACTACCTGATAAGATCAATTTGATATACTTCAAGAGCGTTGAAGTTTCATCAATGAGGGTGTTTTATTATTATTGATTATTTCAGTTAGGAGTATTTTCAACCGTTTCAAAGTGCCCTATTTGCTCACACTACCTGATGAGATCAATTTGATATCATTCAAGAGCGTTGAAGTTTCATCAATGAGGGTGTTTTATTATTATTGATTATTTTAGTTAGGAGTATTTTCAACCGTTTCAAAGTGCCCTATTTGCTCACACTATCTGATGAGATCAATTTGGTATTATTCAAGAGCGTTGAAGTTTCATCAATGAGGGTGTTTTATTATTATTGATTATTTTAGTTAGGAGTATTTTCAACCGTTTCAGAGTGCCCTATTTGCTCACACTACCTGATGAGATCAATTTGATATTATTCAAGAGCGTTGAAGTTTCATCAATGAGGGTGTTTTATTATTATTGATTATTTTAGTTAGGAGTATTTTCAACCGTTTCAAAGTGCCCTATTTGCTCACACTACCTGATGAGATCAATTTGATATTATTCAAGAGCGTTGAAGTTTCATCAATGAGGGTGTTTTATTATTATTGATTATTTTAGTTAGGAGTATTTTCAACCGTTTCAAAGTGCCCTATTTGCTCACACTACCTGATGAGATCAATTTGATATTATTCAAGAGCGTTGAAGTTTCATCAATGAGGGTGTTTTATTATTATTGATTATTTTAGTTAGGAGTATTTTCAACCGTTTCAAAGTGCCCTATTTGCTCACACTATCTGATGAGATCAATTCGATATTATTCAAGAGCAATCACTATTCATCATCATTTATCTGGTCCTACACGTACGGAATTCTGATGAACTACATCGGAATTTGATCGCCGGTTGCGGCAGATTATATCGATTCGATGTTTGATGTTCGCTATAGGGTCGTTTTCAATGGAAACCAAGAGGCAGAAGTTATCGCAATATTTCGAGCCTATTGATCCGAAAAATACAATCAACGAAGACCTGAAACGACCAACCAAGGGATGATGATAATTTCTCGCATGATGTACCCTCTCATGTTGATGATCGGACTTGGCGGGCAATTTCATTCGTGATGAAAAAACGACCAAACTTTTTCATTCGACTCGATAATTTCGTATAATATTAAATTAATTTATCAAAATTCTATGTACGGAAAATTCAGGAGAATGAGTGGTAGAGTTGCAGATAGGAGAAATATTGGCTTCTAACCACTAACTAGATTGCTTAGTTAGTTGATTGCGTAAGCTGGGCAAAATTGCCTTCAATGAATGAACAATACCTACTCTTGAGTGTATCTGAAAAACTTATATTATATAAATAGTATAATATAACCATGGTCCATTCAATCTTGTGACTGGACCATCATTAGATTTTTTATTGAAACATCCTACTCAAAACTTCTGAAGACTCGGAATCCTAATCGCCTTCGAAATTAGGTCTCCTCGGTTACACTAGTCACAAAATAGTAATTTACGTAACAAGTCCGGAAAATACTGTTTTTTTGGATGAGTGGACAAAATTCTAGGACGAGCGTAGCGAGTCCTGGAAGTCTGCGAGTCCAAAAAAACTGTTTTCGGGCGTGTTGCGTACACAATTTTTTCGGCAACCGTGTAGAATAACAAATCAAAGAAACACATTTCTTTATTAGAACAAAATTTCGAACATTTCAATTCTTATTTATATTAATATTTATATTAAAATTAGAACAATTGTTAATATTGAATGGATTCAATTTGTTTGAAATGCTTGGTATATTTAAGTGCCTTTTGTTGAAGTCAGAACAAGAAGGTAAAGTTTCCGTTTCACATTGATTGTTTTCATCTGATAATTTTTGAATGTTAGCTAATTTTATGTCAGATAGCTGTCAGTCGTTATTTTGCTGCTATGGTAATGATCAACTGCATTTATCAAAACCATACTACCAAGATTTTCATATTTACAATGACAACAACGATGTGATTCTTCTCGGCCTAGTCCGGGAAGTACGTACTTCCCGGACTAGGCCGAAAAAATGCCACTTTCTCAAAAAAAAAAATCGTCGAAAGTACGTACTTTCCGGACGGTTGCCGAAAAAATATATTATGTATTCACGAAAATAACTTTATCATGACTGTTCCATCACACAGGATTATACAGATGAATCGATCCAATCAATCAATTCTAAACTTGTTCATAGTGCCACTCGTAGTGGCAACTGTTGTGTCATATCAAAACATCAAAATACAACAGAAAAAAAATATATTCTCGAAAAACCTATTATTAACATAGGTAGACGTTTACTTGATAAGGATACAATTTTCAATTTCTTGCAAGTAGCATACTATTTTCTCTAAAGTATTTTCAAGCAATTGATATCGACGATAATTATTGATCTTATTATATGATTATGGTTTGAAAATTTTTCGAAATATATATTACGTATTGAAATATAACACAGATATAAATGATACAAAAATGTTGATTTTATTCTTTAGGAACTACTCAGTAACCAAATATTTCAGCTACTCAAATTAGTCATTCAATTCATACACAATCAACTTGAACTATTCTGCCATTATAGTAGTGAATATCAATATATGTATACATATACAGAACTTCATTGCAGATGAATAAAATTCATGATACCATGAATCGATTCCACCATTACTCCATTGTTTTCAGCAAAATATTTCTTGGATATCATTATCATTCATTATTCTGTCTTCAACTCCGAGGAATGTGCAATAATACAGTTTCGTTTCAATATACTCCTTCATGAAATCCTTCCTATTCGAGACTCGAAATATTCCGTTTTCATCCATCAAGAGTCAATAAGGACGCGGAAGCTCAATATTTTCCTCTTCAATAACTTCAATCAACTCGGGTTGTTTTTTCGTTTGTACTCCAAGAAAGTTTTAGAACTATACGTAAATTGAAGTATCTTTTCCTATACATTTAGAGATTCAGAGAGAATTTCCATCATCTTTCTAATGTGTACGAATCAGATTGAATTCATTTCCTGGAATGCCTAGCATCAACGTTGAAGGTTATCTACATCGAGAACTTCGAAGGCAACTATGATCGAAGGGCTAAAATCTATGAAGCTAAGCAGCACTAAAACCTCTGAAGACATGATGCACTTGTGAGTCTGAACCGAGGTCTAAGCTGACTTGGGACTGAAAAAAATCCCTGAGACAACTGGCAGCGAACAACCTGGTCACTTTGATGTGGGTGCCAGGTCATAAGGGAGTTGAAGGCAACGAGGAAGCAGCTTGCCTTGCCAAAGAAGGGGCAAATATACAATTTTCCGACCCAGAACCCTTTTGTAGACTTTCCAAAGCCCACTTGAGAAAAGAGTTCCGACACAGATGAAATGAAATCTCAGTGGAATAAAGTGCCAGGACAAAGACAAGCGAAAAGGTTAGTGAGCCTCTCGCCAAGGAAAGCTAAACAGCTTCTCGAGTTGGACAAAAAAGACTTGAAACTGGTAACGGGACTCCTCACTGGACACTGCCCTCTGAGGTACCACCTCAAAAAGATGGGTAAAACAGAGAGTGATAGTCGCCGCTACTGCGAGAACTTCGCTGAAACTACAGAACATTTGCTATTCGAATGCCCAGCACTCTTCTGCAAGAGGCTCAAGTGCCTGGAAGGGGTCTTCTTAGAGCCCTCCGATGTCATGAACCTAGCTCCCAGGAAACTGATAAACTTCGCAAGAAGTCTCGGAATCTCGGGCCTGGAATAGATTAAGGGTTATGCATGCACAAAAGATCTAATAGCCTTAACGACCCCACCCCCCTACAATCTACATCGAGAAATTCCAAGTAATTAGTGTGTGGAAGCGATTGTCCTTTTTTGTAAAGCTAATTCATGCTCATTCCATTTATGGATCTTTCATTTATGATAATATCTCAATGAGATTTCAGTTAATATTATGTAGAGTTTTGCCGGGTTCGAAAGCATTTCGAGGAAAAAGCATCAATTTTACTCTTCCAAAGACTATCTAGAGCTGATATAACTCGTTTGAAAATCTCCCCGCTATCCGAACTGGTACATGTTTACCCACTAAACTTTTGAGGGCTGGTAAGACAAAAAAATCGAAATGGTTCACTTGATTCTTTATGAGCTCTATTCACCCTCTATCTGAAAATGCTAAAAATCAACAGCAATAAGCGAGGCAATAAGAATAAATGAAACACAAATTCACTTTTCGGTATTCTGTACTTTCGAAAATTTTTCTGAAAATTTCAGTTCAGTTTATCCCCAGATTACATCCTTATGATCGTCCTGTATACCCCAAAAGTGTATATTCTACCCGTTACAATGTCCCTGATTCAACTTTTTCTAGGAATGAATAACAAACTGATGAAGCGTTTACTCTGCGAAATTGAAATTAACGTGAGTCTTTTGTCGGGCTATACCAAAAAAGGGTACAGAACAATCGATAATACACAAAGAGGGAATAATACAGCCGAAGGACGTCCACGAAATTCAGAACAAAGCGGGTATTATTCCGACAAATGTACTATTGTTGATAACAGAATATTCTCGGGGATGTAATGGAAGGATCCTTCTGATCTCGCATAAGAATAGGTCCCCACCCCATGAAATTATAAACAAGATAAAACATAAATTGTTGATTTTCTAAGATCATTTAATCGCGCTAGGGATTCTGAGATCATCAACCTATATAGTACCTAGGTACCTATTCATATTGGACATTTATTTCAAGAAAGAACACATTCATCAGAATTTTTAGTCAACATTAAGTTAAATATTTTAAATTTATTTTGGGAAGTTTCTTGAGTTAGGAAACTTCAAATTATAGAGAGTTTATTAAAATCATTATAAAAAAATTATATTATTACATATTTTGTTTCAGTTTGACTTTTTTATCTCATTTGAATAATAAAAAAGTTCAAGGGCATTCTTCAGTTCACTGAAAATTGGTGTATTTAACATTTTCGTTATATCTTAAAGATTATGAAATGCATTAGAGGTGGTTAATGATACTGTTGGTTTTGAAATTGTATTGAAAAGTTATTCAATACAATACATTCGAATGGAAAACAGTTCATTCAAAAATATTACTTTACAAATACTACAAAGTTCCATTCTCATCAGCCCTTTTATGTTTATGACTTTGTGTTATTGAAATTTTTCTTAAAAGTTTGGAGGTTGTAGGTATCAGAAAAAACGGCCTTTAGGAAGTGAATAACACAAATTACGCCATTCGATTATAAAAATACAAAACTACATTTATAATGATATCTAAAATTTTTGGCTACCCTCTCGGCTACCCTTAATTTCAATAAATCTTAATAAATAAACATATCTAAAAAACAATTGAAATTGAGATTAGGTACGTTGTTAACAGAATTGTCAGGACTCTATCGATGAAAAATTAGCATGAAATAGGCATGCATATCGAAAATTTCGGGAAAGAATTATCACATCTTATAGGGGATATTTTATCACCGAATAAGAAATATATGACTGAAACCGAGACTAAAACTAAACAAAACATATTTTTAAGTATAATTTATTCACATGCACTTTACTTATCTTATATGGCGGACTGAAAATAATTCCACTTCGAAACAATTGAAATCGTTACAAAAAAAATAAACAAAATACATGAATTAGGTATCGTCTCTGGAACCAGCAATGGAAAAGGATATACAACTCCAAATAGGATCCTGAGTTCAAATAATATAAATTAATTTATTTTAACAACATAATCAAATATGTTCACACTTTTTTGGACTGCTAATGAAATTATGTAATTTTAACCTTACATGAATTTTGTAGCAGTATTTTTTTGTTGATATGTATATCTAGATCATAGTTCTTAACTATGAACATGATTGTGATGTTTCCTGGTATAATAAAGTTATTATTATTTGATATCAATACATAGATCACCCATTCGGCAAACAAAAAATCCTAGCTCCTAAACCGCATTTGATAACTAAAACACAAAAAAGTACAGAAACTTCAAATATTGACTCGATTCAGGTTAGAACCGAGGTCAGAACGCTTTTCCGATCAATTCCTGTGGTATAGGTTCGATTACCAGTAATATTGCTTGGATAACAGGACTCCCTGCGGTTACCACGATCCTTATAATAACTGATAAAGGTACGACTATGATTCGGAGATTTTTCCTTTCAGATATAATCCTGCCATATCATTTGCAGTCAGCCTTGACAACAGGATTCTCTTTATGATTTTCTTTAATTTGGGCTCTGATGCCTTTGAAGCGGCCAAATCGGGCAAAATATGAAGAGGTCCTCCCTCAAAGCCTTTGTCCTAATGATAATCTCAGTTCCGGAACTTTCTCGTATTTTTTTTCGTCGCTGCGTATTATCCGACGTCTTAACATGTCCAGGAGGGTTGTGTGGATGACGATCTTTTGTGCTATTTCCTCTGCCTCTTTGTTTTGAAAATTTGTTGTGAATATAATATCTTGGGTTGCAATACACGTAAAATATGAGAAGTAATTGTGTTGGAATTTCAATTAGCGAGTAGCTACATGTATACGTTATATACTTCGAGATAAATATTCAGAAGTATGTGAAACTATTAGCATTCCTTCACGAAATAAACAGGGTTATTCATCGAATACATTGAGGTAATTTCAAAACATCATATTCCACTTTCTAGGGCGCTTTCGTATTCGAAATACAATATCATGACACATATGAACGGTTGAAGAAATGAATGGAATTAACTAAGTCAAAGGAATAAGTCGAATAAAATGAATTAAAATTGTTCACTGACATTTTTTCGATTCCTATAATTTTGTTCGACTACAGATATATCGTCTATGGATAGCTCAATAATAAGTATTTGAATTGAATACAATTCAAGCATTATAGAGGAGGGGATAAAAAGGTTTTTTTCTGATAAAAATACCTAAATCGATTCCTTAGAGTAAATTTTGTAGTTTGTCCGTTTCATTATGCAACATGCAACATATTTCGGGTGATTTAAAAAAGACTGCCAATCAACAAATACCTCGACAAATACCTGGAAAGTTTCAGAACGCCCTGTAATAATTCTAAATCTTTGAAAAGTGGAGGCAACAAATTAATTATGCGGAATCGATCCCGGGTCTTGATTGCATCTCAACTTTTTCAATTAAGGATGAAGCGCTGATCCAAGCACATTAAAAAAGAATTGATAACTCAGAAAATATCTCGGAAAATATAAACTATATATCCATTTTGGTTACATTCAGGTAAGTAAATAATTTCGGTTTAATTTTTGTTTAGTACCTGGAGATACTATATATATTAAAACACGTTTCAAAATATAAGAATTATACTCGGAATTATACATGTCTTTGCTTTCGAAGTCTAATATCTGATATAGATACATAATATACAAAGTTAGTATACTTCAGTATCATTTCGCCCTCATAGATGAATCATTATTGCTACGATACTCGTAAATGCTGGCGCCCACATCAATTTATAGCACTCCTCAGAATTTTTACGAACGATTTTGCGATTGAACTGTTTTACGACATCGAGAATTGCACTCCAGATTGAAACACATTTCATTGCCTCCTGCTAATAGTCGACCGATACTCATTCTGATATGTTATTCGGGATTGAGAGGTACTTTCATCGATGAGGTATATTATTTTCTCCACGACTATTGTATTTTACATCAATTCCATATGGGTTATTTATTATGATTTCTTTCATACCGTGATTAACAACACGGCTGCCGACCAATAGCAAAGTAACAATTTTCATTCTACACACGGGTGCCAATAACTAAAGATTCAACATTTTTAAGTAAGCTAATGCGAGTGATCGAGGGAATATCATCTCGATATAGGAATATAATAATCAATATAATCAATACTGAATCAGTGTACATCAATGTTATGTGCTGATTGTTGGTGAATGATACCCGAAATTGAAATTATGTGAACTCATCATATAATTCTTCTCAATTCTTCTTAATTTGCTGATCAAGATAGTAGGGACTCGTTAAGATATCTCGAGAGATATCTACGATCTAGAAATCCATGGAGATCCGTTGAAATCCATGGAGATCTGTGGAAATCTATGGAGGTACGTGGAGATACATGGATATCTCTGTGAATTCAAGAACATCGGCAGCAGTCGTATATAATCGTTAAAGCTCGTAAATGTAGCACACGCGGTCACAGTGCGCGTCTGTTTTCAAGTGTATTGTGTTATAATGTCATAAATACATACATAATAAGAAAATACGTAAAGTAACGTAAAGCAAAGCTTATTTGAACGTAATAGTACTTTGTGTATTTTCTAAGAAATTGTTGAATTTTTTGAAGAAGGTAGGTAAGTGAGTTTCTTCACTGGTTTTATCCAATTGAAAAAATTTGGCATATACAGGGTGGCCCAAAAAAGTGTGATGATATGAAGTTGAATTTCCACAAATCGAATAGACTTGATTTTTTCAAGATATATCTTTATGTTTTACTAATGACAGTGCAATATTTGAACATCGCATTATACAAGGTGACCCAAATAAGTGTTATGACCTTGGTTATGACAGAAACTTGAATTTGCACTTATCTTATGGACTCGAATACTTTTTTCCCTCGTTATTTCCACATACACATACAGGGTTGTTCAAAAAAGTCGAAAAAAGTGTGATAATATACATATATTGCCATTTTGTAGGAATCACCGAGGGTATAACTAAATATAGGAAATAACCTACTTTATACCTCTGACAAAAATAAAATCTCGAAAACTAAACTAAAAAAAAAATCGGTGTGATTTTCAATATTTTCTTACTATAAGTATATCCCGTTTTCGATATATTTTGAAATGATTTTTCCTTCTAGAAACATATAATTTGAAAGGGTTCTTAGTAGTTTTCAAGAATACTGGACATATATTCTAATGTAAATGACATGCAGATTGCAGATGTGCAGAATCACAAGTAGCGTTGCAAACTTTTTTGGTTTATCCAAAACTAGTCATATACTCACCTATATATTTTTTAATCTCTTAGGTTCATTGAAATGGGCGATGTACAACTAGACTTCGAGAAGGATTCCAGAGAGAGAAGTCAAGTTTCAACAAACTAAGTTATTTTGTCGTTTTAATTTTCTTTATTTTTTTAGTTATCGATCACATCGCATCACGTACTGTTAATTTTTTGATATTCAGTTTCTCTACTTATGTGATAGATACTTTTTTATGAAGTATCACATTATATAAAACTTTATTTTGATAAAATAATTCATTTTATGTGATTTTTTCGAATATCTATATCTCCATGTATCTCCATGGATATCCATATCGTTGGAGATCCATGGAGATACACTAAGATCTCTACAAATGGAGATCTTTTGTCTCCTGAAATCGCCAGTGACTATACCCCCTCGGATATCTATACCATATACATCAATTTTTTACTTATTGGTGTATCCTGTATCTAAAGCAGAAAGTCTTACTGCCGAGGTTACTTCATTATCACCATGAAATAAATTCAAATAATTTAAGGAGAATGTAAAGCAAGAGAAAGTGATTGCTGGGACACGCTGTATAGTATATAAAATCTCACATAGATTAATCGAATCCATCAACCCTCATAGATCATCACCTGTCCTCCACAGGAAGTCAATCGAATCAAAACAATCACATGCCAATCTGTCAGTAACCCCGACACTCACCTATCATCGTAGACGAATCCTGCATCTAGCGTGTTATAGTACAGCAGGAAAGCCAATGCGCAGCAAACCGTGCTAGCATAATCCATTGTTCTCTCCCCTGCTAACACATTTTCTCTTTCACTGATCGTCGAACACCCTCGACTTGTTGCATCCTCACGTCTTAACCGATATCACTCTGCTGATTTCACCCCCGAAGAAAAAAACAAAAACTAAGATTCTTAGCAAACGGGATTTTTTGCCACATCGAACGAGCTGGTTTCAGTAGCACAGTCTTATTGTATTTAACGAAGTCAAGAGGGTCCATTGATAGATTTAACGATGCAGCATGTTATGGTGGGGATATAAATCGCTCACGGTTTTCATGAGGTTCAAATGCAGTTGGTGAGGCTGATGATGAACACTTATATCAGTTATTGTGATGAGGTCGAACTCGATAAAATCTACTGTACTAGAGATTAGGAGCAGGAAACGGTTTATTTTCCATCACGAGAAGTGGTATCTACAATCTTGGAACATACAAGTTACCTAATTACATAGACCTAGCCTAGATAAAATTCTTGAACATCACGTGCTGGACAAATCTAGGAAAACTTGGATAGATTATCAACATTCAAGTGGAGCCGAGAGTGAAGCATACCTAATTTCGATAACATAACTTCTTCAGAATATCCTTCGCTTATGGAACTGCTTCAATTGTTCTTATTCTCTAGTTATTGGAAAAGTTTGAAATGTAGTTTGCAGATGAGCTCAATCCATTTTGTTCCGAGAACAATGTGTTAAATTACAGTCGAGTTTTATACTAAACACAGTTTCATCTGAAGTTGATCAGAATTCCTTTTGGTTACGAAACTGCCCCATTACGAGAATGATAATATCGCGGAGAAAATCGCGTATCTGAGAATTATATAGTGAATGAGATGCAATCGTGGGATTTTCATTGGTTACTCTAGTGTTCAAACTATCATACCCATCCACCAAGAGAAAATACCAACTCGAAATTGTACCGAGCAGACAACAAATACAACCCTGGAGACGCTAACGCAAAGACCTAGTGACTCCGTGCTAGCCTCTAGAACCGTTGCAGCTCCGCGTATTCACCCGTGGACCTCTTCTAGAGGGCTCGAGCATCGCCGATCGCGATCGTCGTAGCAGGCTGCGGCTGGCGTTTCGCCACAGAGTACCTGTGGATCGCGACCGCCCGATTTGTGCGAAGTGATGGGGCGCGGGCGCTTCGCACGGTTATATACTCGCGGCCAGCATTGCGCGAAGACTAACTCGATTCCGCATCGACCCCTTTCGGAGTGCGATGCACGCCCCGCGAAGCGCGCGCACCCCGCGTAGGGGCGCGTTTCCTACAGGTGGTGCGAGCGGCGCGCAGGGTTGCCGGGACGGTAGGTTTGTGGGGGATTTGGGGAAGAAGCTACATATCATTATAAACATAATTGAGTTGATTACAGAGTAAGGAATATATATTTTAACGTGCGGTTGTATCTGCAGTTTTCATGTTATCGAGAAAATCGCGTTTTTATGGCGAGATTATTTTTTTCTACAAAACTGTGATATATCGCCTTCTAGGTTCTATATGCAGTATGTTATGATCAAATCTAATTCTCTGTAGAAAAAATCATATTTCCAAAGTCAAATAACTTTGGTTAATGTAGATACGACATTACTATTTTCTATTAAAATGCTAAGAAAAATCATCATAACTCCAATTCATCAAATTCTGAATATGATCGATATGGATGTACTAAACCTAATAACAGACAATGAAAATATAGTAAGTAATTCGGGTAATATCAGTCTGAGGAAACTTCTTGTTGAGCATGAGCTAACTTTTCAACCAATGTCAAAATTGAATTAGTCATATATGTCAGCTTTCTAGTAATACATGACATTCATTCTTAGCAAATGTTCAATACGACAAATTTCATTAGGTTAGGGAGAATTTTTGCAGATATGACATATTCCATAAGCTCATAATATCTCGTAATCTTCAATTACGACATTAATTCCAAGTACGATATGTGTAAAATGGTCTAGACATACTCAAAATGGCATAAAGTCAATTTCAACGAATTTGTCAGATACGACCTTCTTGCTTAGCACGGCAGTATTATATTCGTGGAACATCGTACGGGTCACCAAGGCATTATTGATGATGTTTTCGGAGGTGATAGGGGTGAGTTCCTCAAACAATTCTGATAGGAAGAAGAAAGGGTGGCCAATCAGAGTACGTAAGGTCTGTGTGTCTGGAATCATTTCTGGTGAAATAATAGACGTGACTTCACAGTAGCATCGACAACGGAGTTATTTATGGCGAAAAAAAAAAGATTACCTATCATCCTACAATATTCTGGAGAGGTCAGTAATATCGTAGTTGCAAAATTACCAGATGAACAGATGTCATCTGGATGAAATATAGGAGCTTCAGATTGGCGTGTGGAGTTGAAGTAACAGTACCAATGGATCTCATATGATGATTCCATGAAAGGGTATAGTTGATAGTTATACCTAGCATGGATATTGAAGATATCATAGAAACAGTCGTACATTAACATATCATTAGACATTGGGAGGTTCGGACAAAAATGTTCCTTAGTAAAGATATAGTTCCACCTTTAGACAGGTCAGGTGTATACAAATTGAAATGCTCTGAACCTAATTGCAAAAAATGTTACATAGGTCAAACAGGTAGAAAAATTAAATCCAGAATTGCTGAACATGCCGGTATCATATCCAACAATACTCATAAAGATTTCATTAACTCCAACTCTGTCTTTTCTAATCACGTTATAAATGAAAAACATCATTTTGATCAAGATTCTAGTACTGAATTTTTACACTTTTGTAATAGAGGCAAAAAAACTTAATCTTCTTGAAACCTTTGAAATTAATAGATGCATTAGGGATCCAGATTCAGCATGTCTCAATGAGTAAACCCATTTTGATAGTCTTAAATTATTTAAGATTGTTTTCACATAATTTCCTATTTGCCTCTTTTCTACCTTCAGTTACCCGTGGTTGCGGTTCTCTCTCTGCCTTGTGGTCGATTCAACCCATCCCACAAGTGGTCAACACTCATCAGATGGTTTATTGTCATTCTGTCACTTGCCACATAATTTATTATTTTGTGCTATGTAGTTTTCAATCAGACTTGTTCACTTTCTTGTCACCTGTTGAAGAGATAAGATGGTTCCTTGACATTTATTTAATTTTTCAATTTTTGCTATTTTGATGATTGATTTCGATTTTTCACTAATGAATTTTTTCACTAATGGTGAGTCTTGAGCATTCCATTTTTTACTATGTTAAGATGATAACTTTGTAATTCTTTCCCTAGATGTTCTCTTATATTATGTAAGCTGATGATGAGGGATTAATCCCTCGAATCATGTCCTTATGATAGTTTGTTGACTTTATTAAATAACATTTTTGGTGGAGTTCGACTGTAAGTTTTACCCCTTTGGACTTGTGGGATATCTTCATGCACAGTATCGTCTTCGGTAAAACAGGATAAAAATACATAGGGTATTCTATTGAAATCGAGAAGTTGATAAATATTCCGGAAGAACTAAAAATGTGGCAACATTAACGATACAGCTTTGCAAACAGCAACTTCTTGAGCAACTTCTTCACCAGGTATAAAAATTCAGAAAGATCGAACGACTGCTTACCAAGTTTCATAGATGTTCCATACATTTCATTTCATCATATTCATTTCTCTATCTCATTATGTTCACCCTCACCTCACCAATAGGGGTTTGCTGGTGTTACCTATCAAATATTTGTCACGAACACAATAAACACAGATAATTCCTATTGAGAATAAAATAAATTAGATTCAAGGTGATGTCTCATTTGATTCACGCTACTATCAAAAGAAATTTTCTTATGATGCATTCGACGAAACAGTGTACAAGGCGCTTGGCAACGCTGCCCATTAAGCGTCTTGCTTCCTTTGAAAGCGGTATTTTATACACTCCATTTGGTATTTTCTGGACACATGTCAAGGAGCCATTCGTTCCAAGCATCTTTCAATTTCCGGACAATTATTCTCACCCGAATCGAGAATATGAGGAATCGTTCCAAATGGAATTTGAATTATTCACTGTCGAGAAAAGGACGAAAACTATTGAATATCCCTTGAATATATTCACTGAATCTGTAGTAGGTACTCACCGTAGTTTCCTTCATTATTACTGAATATAAAATCAATAGGTTTTTGGTCAATAAATACTTTAACCAACTTATCGATTCTATGGGGTTTTTGAATGTGCACAATACCTACTTGAAATATTCAATCTCACCTAAGTGATTTAACACTTGTCTTGTGCTACAGAGCAATTTTAAATAGTCTGAAATTCCAGTTGTGAACAAAAATAAAGGAATCAAATTAGTGGTACAACATATTAATATCGATGATCTGATATTTTGATAAATTCAAAGTAATTCTTTCAAATATAATTTTTTTTATTCTCTCGAAAAGGACTTATGATTTTTTCATATATTTTATCTTAAAGGGTAGGATATTACAAGTTTTCGGTAGTGTTTATGTTAAAAAACGATGACAAACATTTTTGTTGAGTTTCGGAGTGGGTAGCAATTCGTTTGTTGTGCTGCTAGTTATATAAGTTGTATGAGTAGGATTATGAAGTATTCTATTTTTGAATGCATAAATACATAAACTGTGAAAATATAATGCTCGAATATTACTAAGATCTTCTGTGTATGATTCCTTCTATAACTACAAACATTCACATCCAACGAATCTCATGCGGACCTTCAGCGTATACGAAAAGAATACTTTCAACTAGATGATTCTGATGATGAGCAATAAATATTCCATCAATCTACTCCTCAATGAGGCTATAGCTTTCAATCTCTGTCCTATTTTGCATATTAATAAAAGTAACTATTGCCGTAGGTACCCGCATATTCGATAGGACAGCCAGGTACATTTCCATACTATAATCGACTATAATCGAAATATGGAAAACAAATTGGGAAAAACAGCAGCATCAGACTCGAAGGAATATACTGCGGTGCTAGGGATGCGGCAAAAAGTGCAGAGAATTCGCAATTTCCGCTTGTTTGATATGTGGTTTTATATTCATAGAGATTGAGTTGCTGAATCGGAAACGTACACAGGAAAAATAAAAATTAATTTTCCGTGAATTAATGATCTCAACGAAAAATCGCTGCTCTGCATTTTGTAGTATCACTGAGATATGGTCAATTAACCTACCAGAATAATTAAAATGAATCACCACTCAGTGGAAGCTGAAATCATGATGATCGTTATAAAAACTATGGATGATGGTGGAGGTACTGGTAAGTTATGGTATTTAAAAAATGATCACCTCATGAGTAAGGTTGCCATTCGTCCCGATATATCGGGACTGTCACCGTTATTGAGCTCTCTGTCCCGACGTCCCGACAAAAGACTAAAATGTCCCGATATTGAAATTGGGCAATGATGCAAATTTCGTCGGTCAGCCATAATATATGCATGATTGTAATACTAATACTCCTAACGTGGTGGTCTGATTCATTTGATAAATATGAAGTGTTCGATCTGAAGACACTATCTGAAATCCCAGCATTAAAAAAATACTATTTTATACCTGTAAGTCTCCTGCAACAATCTCTTCGAGCAACATATGTATCTTAGAAGCTGAACTTGCCTCAAAGAAATGAAAATTGATCAATTCGTTGGTAAAGAAATGCATTAACTTTTATGAAGAAACTGAAAAAATGAAAGAAAGTGCCAACTGTTAAAATTATGCGAGTATTTTTTTTTGAAATCCCTGCTAAATCGCTTGCTCCCAGAAACTGTGGAGTCGATTTCACAGTGCCAACTCAATTATGACATGACACAGAGTTCTACAAATATGTTAAAGGTCACATAGGGTTGTAAAACCTAAATCTTCCAACTCTAGTACGTTTGCAGCAAATTAGAATTATTTTTATTATGACGTTAATTAACTAACAAATATGTTATATGAAATACGAAGATTTTCATCACAATTTTTTTATACACCCCATCATATAGAATTCTTAGAACGTCCCGACGGGAATCTAGCGAAATATGGCAACCCTACATGAGTAAGTATACCAGCTAGCTTGGGATGAGAGCTCCCGGTATGTTTGTAGCTGCACCTGTATTGGTTCTGTATTGATCAAATTCAAATTCACTTTATTCCAAAAACGAATTATTCAGGTTACATTACAATACAGTTCACACATGGTTCACACCATACAGTATTCTTTGGATCAAAGAGAAGCAAACCTAAGCACAAGAGCTTGTATTTTGCACCTCTCTCCGATCTTTCAGAATAAAATTTGAAACATACAGAGTTCGTGTAATTTCCCCAAAGGTTTTCGAGATAAAGTACCTATATAGTTATCTAATATATATATATAATATGTAAGTAAATAAAGATATGTTTTGATGTTTTCAAACAGTGACTAATAACCATTAATAAAATATGAAGCAGAGTGAGTATGATAGTTAGAAAACATTTTTATGTATTATTTTTCGCAAAATTTGATCGTTTGAGGAAGTCATAGATATAGATCAATATCAATTTCCCCTGAAAATATGAAATTTTTTATTTTGATCTTGAAGGTCTTTTCTTTTTTCAATTCTTCGACGTATCTTAGGAGATCATTGTAAAGTTTGGGGCCAATGTGAAAAATACATCTTTATAGGCGACTATTTCTGAAAATCGGTATATCTATAGATTTATTTCTTATGAATCTGGTCACGTAATGTTTGAGTGGATTGATAACTGGCTTCGATTTACAATGTAAGTAAAGGACACTGATAGGTAAATAAGTTCTTGATATTAAATAATTTAGCTTCCGTATATATAGTTCTCGTATGGTATAATCTATATTTTTTAAAGAGTATCTTCAGCAGACAATTTTGAGTAGTTTGTAGTATTTTCTGAGCGTTATCATAAATACCTCCCCATACCTACTACTATGTATTACCTCCGAATCGATTCTACCAGTGAGTTGTTATAGACCATCAAAATATTTTTTCTATTTGAAGATATCACGTAGTGAATAACATTTATGCATCAGTTGTCGAATTTTTTTTTGTTAGATATGAAGCTTGCTCATCCTCCCACCTTAGGATTGATTTTTAAGCGCAAGTGTTCATTATTGTTGAGACATCAATACTATCACTTTAGAAACAACTTTTTTGCTTGCAGAAGAGACAGAAACACTTTCTCCGATGAGAAATTCATCTACTCGAAATGAAGGAAAGTCAGCAACACATTTTACTTGGACGATTTTTCTTGGTGTTGGAGCCAGATGTGCATGCTACTGTCTCCGCTGTCACTGATACGTTGACGTATTAACTTGGCAACGAAAATATATGGAACATACTTCCTACCGGAAAAGTGACTTTCCTGATGTGTGTCTAGCGCTAAATTCGTTTCTGAAGTCTATTAAAACTTTTCTCCCTTTTCGTTTGCTGTACCTTGGGGCTCCTCCTAAGTTGGTTCTCAATTCTTTAGAAACGTTCATCCATTGTATTTCCTAATATAAACATTTCCTTCGAGATACACTATGCTTTCAAACATAAAATATTAACTCCAAAAGCAAGGAGTGTTCAATGGTTCAGATTTGGTATACGAAGTTGCTGCGAGAGGTAACAACACTTGTATCCCATTGAGTTGCGTGTACACTTTATCCAAGATAAGGATGTGTATCATTTGGATCTCGGATGATGGTTTCTCCGAAACGAAACGTCGTACGGAAAATCTCTCAACGCTGTTTTGTAGAGCTTGAAAAGTGCCAATGAGAAAGTTTCTCGTCAGAAAAAAATAAAAACCAAATCGGAAATTTTTTTATAGGCACATTTCCGGAACTACTCGAAATTTTGAAACTAAAAACGGAAAATTGTTATGCTTGAAAATGCTTCTTTCTAATTCATCCATCTTCTTATCTCTCATGGTTTCAGAAATCACAATGACAGACATCATTATCTTGGACAAAGTGTATATATATTAGTTGAATTAACAACATTAATTTTGTTTCTATATTTTTATTTCGGAACGAATGTGGTCAGATAAAACAGTACCAAAATTCTCTAGCTATAATGCCAAGCAAAGACTGACTTCAAAGAATATTTCTGCTCTCAGGCATCCTGTTTCAATATTTAAACATCTGATAGTGGGTAACCCTATAGATATTATTGGCAAAACATTTGGTCATGAATATTTGAAGGCTGTTTTAGTAACACAAAACGAAAAGACAAGCATGAAGGAATAACAAAATGAAAAATTCCACGTTGAAGAAATAAACTACCTGTATGTAGCTTATAGATGAGCTTATTTTGAATTAATTTGAAGTCGAATACAATATGGAATACCTCTATGGTAAAAATAATAAGGGATGATTAAAGCAGATCCCACAAAACCCTCACAATAGCTAGTTTGTACATAATGGAAGCGATCATATTTGTTCATAATAATAAAAAAAGTTACTGGATCAGTGATTCACAACTACATAACAAAAAATAAGGACCTAAATAGATTAACCAAAGTAAACTCACTGAGGAGTGCTTGTCAAACAGATTTCTATTACTGTAAGATAAATACTCATAAATCATCATGGACCAACTTCAACTTGAAAGGGCACTTGTGAGTCGAGCCTTTTACTCCATATCTGGAGTTTGTAATTTCACATATAAGCTAAATATTGTATATTTTTGAGGCCAATAAATATCTATCTAGACTGAGCAATGAACCAAGGAGTTGAGAGACGGAAAAGTTGGTAACTCGGTTGGGAAGTAGAAGAAAAAGAAGTGAAGAAGCTGGTTGTGGAGAAATTACACATTTCTGGCACACCGACATTTGAAAAAAAAATTAAGCCGGTTGTCGTACGGTTTCCTGCACCACTGGTTATTCACTCGTTGCAAATAAGTGCGAGTTAATCAACGTCACCTACAACACCTCCACGTTGTCGAAGCAAAACAAAGGAGCATCGAGGCGTTAACACGATATCAAAATCGCACTAATTAGACATATTATTCCGGGAGGCCATAAAAATGCAAATGTACGCCTTTCGTAAAATATGTGATTAGGCCTCGACCGACGAAGTTGACGACAATCGCGCTTTCACCTGTTTCGAGCCCATCCAACCCTCGAAATTATCACATTACCTGAAGGGAGAAACTGGATTCCTTATCATTCATTCAGGCGATCCCCGTTCAGCTTCTATTATAATCAACGTCGGGAGCTCCCAATATCACGTGACAAAAATAATTAGTTTACGTCTCAGATATATTACTCTACGGAGTGATCCCTTCCACCATGAATCACCACCATCACCCTCATCTGATAGTTATTGCTATTGTGTCTTGTCTATATAGAAGCAGTATTCTATTTCGAATATAGGTGTTATAGTGCTGATAATGTCTTGGGGAGCTCTCAAATCTACTGAGCAGAGTGATCATATCTTCATATTTGAAATTAAGAGGGAGATACAAGGAATACCTGATCGAGTTGAGAAAGCGATGCTAGCCTAAAGCGGCACCACCAGAACATAAAGATCTTTACTATAATTCGTAGGAAATTTAGATTTCGTAATCTCTCAACATTCAGCTAAGTGAATAACGTCAATTGAACTAATCTAAGAGCGCAACGATGAGAAAAATGAAGTGCCGTATAACCTCTTGGATGAGCGATGAAGCAAACTTTCATCTCGAGGCTGTTGAACCATCATATTGGGTTAACTTTGCTCATGAGGAGCACCCTGTATGGTGTTGGGGCGATATTCAATATCAGACATCTGGCGACTTGGGGCAATGACGTGTGTGCTGATGGTAATAGGCAAGAGGGTAACTTTTACATTTAATTGGGATTCCAAATTATTCTCTGCACCCCCGAATAATGGAGGGAGGTGTTGAATTTCAGAAAAATGCATGCGTATCTTGTAATTGGGATGGATTAATAAAGGGGTGATTCACTTCCTACCTCTTCCAGACTGTCATTTGAATATGAGAAGAGACCATTTCGTTGATTGTGGATGGTATCAGATCATGCACATGAGATTAATTCCATGAATTCAACAAAAATTGAATATGAGGTTTCTTCTAGAATATGCTAGAGATTTATATTACGATCAACTTTCTTTACACCTCTAATTGGTGAATATATCAACAAGCCATATGAGTTACTTTACGATTAGTTTCCCAACTTGCAGGATTGAGTAATCAGAGGAACAAACAAGAAACTTTCCACATGAATCCGATAACAGAAGATAAGAGTTACGAGCGACATGCATCTGGTATTAAATTCTATTTGAACACTCGAGTAATACCTGAGGCAAATGCACATTCGCATTTATGACCATAGAGGAACCATTCAGAAAGTTTCCACCACTGTTCGAAGTCATCTAATAATAACGAAACGCCAGAGAGGTACAAATTCAATTACCCCTTGGAAAATTCCCAGACTAATTGCCAGAGTAATCTTCCATCTTCGCATGTCAACAGTTTGAAAAGAGTTAATTTAGTTAAATAGCGCTTTCAGAGGTGACGCAATGGCATAAAATGCGGGCATTTAATACGCTCGAGGACTGCTTCATTTCCACACTTCGGTCCGTTCTGATGTTTCATCTGTCTCTCCTGTGGATTGGGGTTAATTAACAATTTCGGTATTGATAATAACCACTATGATGATATTCAATTAGTCCTTCTCTAGGAGGTTCTGTGGCTGACGTGTTGGTGTTGATACTCAGGTGATGTCTGCAGAATTTGTTTGTCATGATTTCGAAAAAAGAACACATTTTGAAACTGACACCATTAATATAGAAAACTTTCTCATTGATGATCTAATTGATCCAGTTAAGTTCCTCTAAAATGACCAACTTGATCAGGGTTACATGAATCCAGCTAAACTGTCAATAGTTATATTCTTCGAAAATAATCGCCCAAAATAGGAATTTTTGTCACAATTTCAAATAATTATGTTTATTCATTGACAAAAAAAATATGCATTATGCACATTATATTCATATATTACTTTCATAGTGACTGGTTCACATGTCAGCTTTCGCGTATCGCGGAAAATTTGATGAAACATTCCTATGCAATAATTTATAATAATGATGGTGATTTCAACCTGAAAAGTGAAGACCTTGAAAATCTGAGCTTCTTTTAGGCAGTAGGAACGTAATCGACTTTCTGGCAGATGACCTTGATACGCGTTTACAAAGATCGGCCAATGAAATCACAATACGCCATAAGCCAAAACGGAAAAAGACAGCATGTGAACGCGCCATGAGACTGAAAGATAGATACCCAAAGTATTACAGTGAATTTCGAGAGTATAGATTATACATCCCTATAATAAGATTAACGATCCAAAAACATGTATGGGTCTTCGAAATAGCTCCGTTTTCATGATACAAGGGTTTTTCTCTTTTCCGTCTCTAATAATTCATTTTAAATTAATCGAGAAACCGTTAAGGTGAGTTTTGGTACAAGCAAAAATATCAACAAAGGTCAAATTAGCACGTACAATATTGTTTTCTGAAGCACTTACATCAGGGGCGCGAAAAAACTGTATGCTACTGATGTAAGTGTTACGATGGCCAGCTAGATTTTGCCTTCGAATGTCTACTTATCTCATATCGAAGAATCACAGTCAACTTCATTGTAGACAGTCACTGAAGATTTGCGAAAAAAAATTGAGGATTCATCATGCCAGGATCATTGAAAAACAACTTCACAAAAACTTGATATCTCTTCATTGTCAAAAGCTACTCGACTTCATTGAAAGAAAAAATTAATCACAGATGTTCTAACTGAACAGACTCACTTCACTTAGGTGCATTTTTCGTCAGTTTCTTATGTTTTCCTTTTTTTCAACTATCACAGTTTTCGAATCCATAAATCTATGAGTATCAGCTGGAGTACCACTGTTTTGGTTATTGATTCTTTTTTACGCAGTCTTCAAATAGAATTAGGCCCAAATTATACATCATTGTCTTTATCACAGTCATAGTTTCAGAGCATGTATTTTGAATATGTTTTGAGACTATGAATAATTACTTGTATCGAAATGTACACTTTCAACTCTACTGTGACTAGGACTATGATTATGATAATGATGCATACATTGGGCCTTGGTAATTAATGGAGTAAACTTATTGTCAGTTAGTCATTCGTAATAGGGGCCATGCAAAAGTCAACTCAGACTAAGCAATCATGAGTCTCTCCGTCAAACAAACTAATCTTGTTTTTATGCAGTCAGCTCCTGCTGCATTTATAATTCCTTTGGCAGATGTTTTCGTAGCTTGATTGCGGTTCATGCATGGGGCACACAGTCGCTGTCTCATTTCGACTAATCACTCTAATCAAGCTAGTTATTGTGCTTGATTCGCGTATTGTGCCAGACAATATCTTGGCAATTCCCGACATGTTCGCTTTCCGGGAATTGCAGGAGGGCCACATAATCAGTGGTTGATTTCATCTCGCTGATAACGCTTATTATGATTCATTCGATATCAATAGGCTCATCTGGATGAAAACAGCATCGTTGGAGTTTCACAAAAATATCGCAAACAGTTCAAATCTACAGTGTACGTTATGATATTTTGTGTCATGAAAAATTCTCGGTGCGTTCTTTCGGATTATTTTATTATAAACAACAGATTATGGTCGATACATACAGCGTGTAACAAAGGTATGGAATGGCCAAATATCTCAGATACCGCTTACCCCGTTTCCATGAATTTCTGTATTTTTGTCTTTGAGAGGATATGTTTCTAATAGAACAGTCTACATTTTATTGCATTTTAAGATTCTTCCAGGGAAGCTGAGATCATCGATTTATCGATAGCGATAATAGAAACGATTACAGGGACATACCACGTCCTACAGATTGACGGCGACAAGCAGAATCCTGAGAAAGGAGCCGAAAAACATCATGAAGGTCGTCGTAGAAACAAGACAATAATAATTCAATTAGCAGGAATTCAATCTTGAAAAAACACATGAGATGTATTCCTTTTTTTGTTAATAAATGGTTGATTCATAGTTTTACAAATCGAATATTTCCTCAAGAGGGTGGTCCTTCGAATTGGAAATCAAAAACGAAACGAACGTCAGAACCACCATTCACGATCAATTCCACAAACTCACCCCTGGGACCGATTTTTATTTGTAATGTTTCATCTATGAAACTTATTCTTTGATTGTTTACATATGCAGGGAATAACAACATCCCTTGAAGATTTTGCAAGTTGATAAGAAAAAAGAGGTAAAAATTTATGGTTCCAAGAAAGTCCAGACAGAAATTGCGGAAGATTGTGTACACGACCAATGATTTTCCAGAGATTTACTTGAGGGATTTTATATTGTGCAGGCGTTTTTGAAAAGCGAAATAGGCAAGAAATCATTAGTAAGACCCGACAGAAGTCTAAGCTCTTTCCACGTGTTTGCAATGTACTATAGGCAGGCCCTTATCAGGGACATATATATATGTCGTCATCATCGTTCAATTGCCCATTTCGCCTTCTGAAAACACCTCGTATTCGAAGATGAAATAGCAAATAATGCAATTTCATTTACGACGTCATTAGCCTCTCTCATAAATCACAAGCACGTTTCCCACTGGGATTCACGTGATTACCATCGCAGACAGATAAGGAAATATTTCGTTATAGATAACGAACTCCCAACATCCCACCCCCGCCTGCTTGATCCATAATGATTCTAACGAGAACGCTGAGAGATCCGAACGAAGGAAGCAACCAAATCATTGTTCTCAGATTACGGCCCAAGAACAAGAGCCTTATAATCTCCGGCGACGTCGGATTTGAGTCCGGGAGTCCGGGAAACGCCGCGTCTATGCGCGCCGCCGATGTTAAGCCGCTTACCGCCCTTTCCCCCTCCCCCTATCGACTCGCTTACCGCCCTTTCCCCCCCATATCGACTCGCTTACCGCCCCCAACGATCATATCCTACGTTCGGACGGAATTGGGGTTTTTGTGCTTTGATGTCGCTAGTTCAGAGTTGAAAACTCCCCAGAAGTCGGAACTCGAGCGGGAGATGAAGAGCGGGACCTACAGTGGAATCCGAATAGCGCTGTTGGGGAACAAATATACTGGTAGCATTAGCACTAAGAACTGGACATTTGATGACAAATGAGTTATATGATGTGACGGTGATTGAACCATCAAATTCTACGCTGTTGATTTCATTGATTGAATTTTTGAATATGAAAGATTCCATGCATTTTCGCAATTCCTTCTCAACAAAAATATTATGATTCACTTACTTATATCATCTTCAATGTCATTCTCATTTTCCAAATATCTCAATGCCATGTTGGCTCTTATATATCAAATAATTCCAGGAAATCTTTCAATGATGTTTTACTATTTTATAACCATTCAAATAGAATACATGACATTTGTCAAAATTATTTCGTATGATCATCCCTTCTGTTCATTGGATAATGAGAGAAAACACTCAGCAACAACATAAGATGAAAATATAGTATACTAGGTGACCACGAAGATACCTCTGAAGATATTACTATGAAATTATAGATCTGGATAAGAAATCTCAAAGTCTGAAGAAATGAATCAACTGAATCAGTCAGTATAGTCAAAGAATATAGAGTGTATATAATCTTTGGTATAGTAATGGAGTTCTCAATATCCATTTATTCGGTATTACAATACAGAATCATAAGCTCTGTTTTCTGTTTCGTTTCAAGAGCTACTACTTCACTCCTCAGCAGCTTCTCTTGATCTGCAAAGCACAGATTCGACCTGTCATGGGGTATTGTTCTGGAACACCGTAGAAGGGTTGGCGATTTGTCTCTATTTTATAGATATTTTCATGGGCTATGCTCTTCTGAAATATCAACAATCGTTTCTACATTAGCAGTATCTTCGAGATTAACCCGCCAAGTTCAATCTACACACCCCTCGTGGTCACTTTAGAAATCTGCAGAACGTCCCTTTCCAAGGACTTGTTCATCCAACGAACATCGATACTTTGGAACTCATTGCCTAGGGAGGTGTTCCCCGAGGCATATGATTTCCATAAATTTAAAAAGAACACCAACTCCTTCCTTCTTTGCCTTATTGATTCCCACGATGTTTCGTGAGAACGATTCCATCTAGAAATGCATGTATTATAAACAACTATCTCCACCCGAAATTTCGTCTTTTTCAGGGACATTAATGTGTGTGTGTGTTTGGTTCTAAACAGCAGCATGTGAGTTTTCATTTATTTCAGTTCTGAACTCAATTTTACCAACACAGAACATTACAAGAAACTTTGCAGTGTCACTCAGCTTCTACCTTGGGAAATGGATCCGATTTTTTTTATCAGTGGATCGATAGGTGCGATTGATTCATATAAGATAATTCGATAGAATCGAGCTGTCATATGCAGGTTAGTCTAACTAGTTTCGAAAGTTTAATATGTGAACTATTGGTTGTAGAAACAAACCATGGAAATGTGAAAACAAAATCAGTTTGAATTCAGAATTTGTACATACGATGCAAATAAAATATCGATAATTATTATTCATTTATTTTTGGTTTCAGCTGATTGAAATGAATTGGAAAAGCTCATCTATGCATATTTGTGTTTTATAATTCACGAATTTCACTTTATTCAGGGTGTCTTAGTTCCGCGGTCTTCGATAACTGTATATAGGGTGTTTACATATAGAATGACAAACCGAAATTACATGTTTTATATCACACTCTGGGTTGAGAGGAAACGATTACATAGTTATAGGGTGTGGAAAATCAACTTTTGGAGTTTTTTTTTTATCGAAACTATCTATTATGGGTCAAAACAGCTTACATAACCTTATTACAAATTTCTTATGTTTGCAATTTAAATTTTAATTTTTAATTACAATCTAAAAGTACATATTTCATAAGTTTATACTTTGATGATAATTATGTCAATGTTGAATATCTTCAGAAGGTATCTCTTAAATCATCATGATAGTTAGCTGATAAAGTATTTTTCAATTTTATTCAGAGAATTTCTAATAGCTCCTGTTCAAGTGAAGTATTTTCATGTGGAAGTAGTATATAGGCACTCATCAAAATTTCGTCTAGTAAGCTATAACATAATATTTCCATACCGTATAAGTGAATTCTCTATTAAGTTTGATATTTTATCACTCAACAGCTGAACGAGGATGATGTTTGCAGACTTCAAACAACAATATCTGCACACATAAAATATTACCGAAGCATAATATCACGAAATGAATACGAACCCTGCTGGCACTAAGCTGCTGAACACGATGAAGTTAATTAACTAGCGACTGTCTCTGTTCAAACGAAAACGTATCAAGCTATGGAATATTTTCATGACAAACTGGCTGGCTGTCTAGAATTACTTTGGGGGTTGTCAGTATCGTTGGTTATACGGGACCGGAGACTTGCTCTCAGAGATAGGAGGTGCAAAATTCGAGATGATTCTGCTTCGCTGGCTGTTTTTGTCCCCCCACAATAGAGCAGCTATAGCCCCAGTGACAAGATGTCCGTCCCATTCGGGAGTTTTGACTTCCAATTAGGAATTTCTATAATCCTCTGAAGATCAAGAACGAAGTTGATATGATTGCATGAGGGTGTATATGCTTGGAGCTCGAAATTCACGGTCGAGGATATTATTACATTGATTTCATATATAATACAACTTCATTTGACTTTTGTGCTCACAAAATATGAAACCTGAACTTTCTCAAAAGGAACTGCTCTTCTGAGTTCTTAGGCAAAAATAGTTCAACTGAATTTATTTCTTGATAACTTGATATCCTAGCAAAACTCTGACTAGTATATGGGTTCGTTGCGTTTGTTTACGAACAAAGAACCAAGAATCATCAATACCGAATAATCAGTATATAGTAAGTAAAACGTGAATAAAAATATACCTAGATGCTATAAATGCTCTGTTTGAATGTGGCTGACAATAATGACATTGCCTCCCCTACTTGAGAGGACTAACAGAAAAGATCAAGAAAATCGGATGAGAATACAATTATTGGAACCTGCTCCAAATCCAGACACACAAGCCGACCCAACTAAACATCAACAGTGACTTCAAAAACTGTGTCTATCGGATACCCTGCGTAGTGATACATCAGAAAAACACAGTGACCACCAGTTTTGATGAACAACACATAAAGTTTCGAATTGTCGAACTTGAGAAATATAACATCAAACATGTTGTTATTACTTTTCAATTCCACTAAATATAGGCTCATCTACTACTCTGAGCATTTTCTTACCACTTGAGCCAACCATGTTATCACTTGTAAAATATGATGCGAGCTAAGTGCAAACTCTAGCGTCTCCTGAAATATTCTCTACCCCGATCATATTTCTACATATATCCACTAACTCTTCATCTCGGGGAAACCCGAGAATATTTTTAAATTACCAAAAATCCTTTTGCATATGAGGGCGGGTGAATAATGACTCACCAGTGAAATATTGTGTTCTGATCTCTCTTTGAAATCGTCTTTTACACTTTTATCAGCGTTTCACTATCCCTTAAATTCGATTTGAACAGAATAAACGAGGTTTTTGAGTAAAATCCTATCACACGAAACTGGAAATATGTTTTATGAACCATCAAACAAAATTTGATTTTAAAACAAGATGTTTCGCGCTGTCACTGTCAGCGTGCGGTCGATTATCGGTTGAACGAAATTAGCGGCTTGGCGCATTCACCGAAAATGCAAATATCCAGAAAGCCGTGCTATCTATAAACCACTTATATAAATGAGGATCTGTACTATATGACGAACATTCTATACATAGCTTTTGATACACTCATATGATTCATATAAGTACCAACAGAAGGATATATATGTATATTTGGGAACCTTGAAAAAATGTGGTTTTGGGATTAAATGGGAGAATATTCAAGGAAGTAGCCTACATACTGAGATCCTTTTTCTATTTTTCTCAATTCACTAAACTTTTTTTTTGTGCTGGACCAGTGGCCCTTTTTCATCATTTTGTTTCAGAGTAGATATAACTCATCGTTACTTTAGGATTCGAATCTTTATCCCTGTCCATGGAAGTCCAAAATTCTACCTCGCAAAAGTTCCTTCACTCTTTCATAGAAAGCTTTCATGATAGCTTCAATAATCCTACCATCAGCATGTCATAGAAATCAAGCGTTCCTCAAAATCCTCAACATTCTATCTAAATTTATTCCATCGGCGAGCACTGTATATTTTCTAACGAAGATTGCTCGTCTGGAGAAAGGGCATCATTTTTCAACCCGCTTGGAATAAATTCGGTGCGGAAAGGGGGATGCAACCACCCTCTAACCCATCCTCGGGGTGTGATGCAGCGGGGCTTAGATGGTAGCGGCGAAACGTCGAGTAATGAGAATGGATACGTCACGTCACAACATGGAGCTGAAGCAGTTAATATTGGGCTCCGACTTACCGACTGAGTTGCTCGTTCTCAGCCGGTACAGGTCTGCGGAATGAGAAAATACATTGCCTGCTGCAGATTGCTGGCTAAAGCTCAATTTATAAACTCCGCTGCCGTAGCTACAGTTGACGTTGCCGTTCCAAAATGTATTGAGGAGATATCCGACGACAACTGCGTCAGCTGCGGAGTTTATGAATATACAGGGTGTCCCCTCTCAATTGGAAAAAACTTCTGGGGCATATTGAGGAACCATAGACAAGCAGTTTGAGATAAGAGACTGATGTCCGGAAGTGCATGGTTTTCAAAATACAGGGTGTCAAAGTTTTTTTCAAAAAACTTTTTTTATTAATATTTCAAAGACACGTTAACCGATTTTCTTGAAATTTGCTAGTGATGTAAGCTTTAATAAGAAGCTCAGTTAGCACTAATTAAATGTTAATTATGACTTCCAGTGGCGCACCGGGGGACAGTGTCACGAATAAAAATGACAAAAAATGTACGCTGCTGACTTTTTCTAAAAATTTTATATATTTTTTAGAAAGCTCAGTTAAAAATACAACTTTTTTGTCACTTGATATTTTTTTGTATCTCTCTCCGTTTTCGAGAAAATTTTTTTATTAAAAACTTTATTGAAAGGTTCATTGAAAATCTAAAACAAAACAATGTTGTCATGGTAACACATGGTAACAACATGTTAAACTTTAGTAAAAGTGTCATTTTCTAAGTACTTAATTATCTTCAAACGTTACACTAATTGCAAAAATGAATCGGTTTGAATTAGCCGAGCTTACAGATATGCATCTCTTGTATGGGGAAGCGCGGGGTAATTCTTTGTTAGCACAACGGTTGTACGGGCAGCGGTTCCCAAATCGTGAATTGCCAAACCATAAGATTTTTATCAAAATTCATCAAAATCTACGGGAGACCGGCTCATTCGTGGTAAGTATTGCAGAAATGGCAACTTTCTGTGTTTTTTTTCTTGCGCGTTTCTGTTTTACAGCCAATCTAAGAGGCTTTGTTATCTTTGCAGCCTATTCGAGAATTTGCAAGGCAGTTTCCGATCAGAGATGCCGTTGAGGATGAAGTCATGGCACGCATTCAGAATGAGCCCAACACTAGCACTCGTCTGATTGCGTTGCAACTTGATTGCAGCAAAAATACTGTCCATCGAGTATTGAAAATCCACGATCTCTATCCATTTAAACTGCAAAAGGTGCAGCATCTACTGCCTGACGACGCTCCTCGGCGGCTCGAGTTCTGCGAGTGGTTGCTCCGTCAAGCGGATGAAAACGCTGATTTTTTAAGTATAATCTTCACGAGCGATGAAAAAGGATTTTCGCGCGAGGGGACATTCAATCCTCGTAATAACCACGAGTGGAGCGAACAAAATCCCCATGCTACGCACATCAGAGGATATCAGCAGAAGTTTGGTGTTAATGTTTGGGCAGGTATTCTTGGCGACCATTTGATTGGACCGTACGTTCTACCTGATCACATCAACGGGAATAACTATCTAGTTTTTTTGCGAGATATTCTGCCCGAGCTGCTGGAAGATGTACCCCTCCAGTTGCGTAGAGAGGCCTGGTTCCAACACGATGGTTGTCTAGCGCATTTTGCGCGCACCGTGAGAGGTTACCTCGACAAAACCTACAACAACAGGTGGATTGGTAGAGGTGGTCCCGTCCCTTGGCCAGCAAGGTCGCCGGACTTGGCCCCCCTGGACTTTTTTCTTTGGGGCGAAATGGAACGGTTGATCTATGCAACTCCTGTGCCGACCATGGAGGACCTATATTGCTAGAGTTGTGGTGGCAGCGGAATTTATCGCGAACAATCCAGGCGTGTTTGCTCGGGTGCGCGAATCCTGGCTCGACAGGTGCAGAAAATGCATCCAAATGCATGGTGGACACTTTGAGCATTTGCTCCACTAATTAATAATAAATTATTTGTAAAAAAGCCTCCTTGTTTTTCTTTCTAATAATAATGAACCTTTCAATAAAGTTTTTAATTAAATTTTTTTCTCGAAAACGGAGAGAGATACGAGAAAATATCAAGTGACAAAAAAGTTGTATTTTTAACTGTGCTTTCTAAAAAATATATAAAATTTTCAAAAAAAGTCAGCAGCGTACATTTTTTGTCATTTTTATTCGTGACACTGTCCCCCGGGGCGCCACTGGAAGTCATAATTAACATTTAATTAGTGCTAACTGAGCGTCTTATTAAAGCTAACATCACTAGCAAATTTCAAGAAAATCGGTTAACGTGTCTTTGAAATATTAATAAAAAAAAGTTTTTTGAAAAAAACTTTGACACCCTGTATTTTGAAAACCATGCACTTCCGGACATCAGTCTCTTATCTCAAACTGCTTGTCTATGGTTCCTCAATATGCCCCAGAAGTTTTTTCCAATTGAGAGGGGACACCCTGTATGTTTAATTTTAGCAAATTCCATCTACAAACAGTAACTGCAACGTCAGCGGAGTTTATGAATTGAGCTTGAGTTTTATCGCACCTCGGAAAGAGGTACATCTAGAGTTAATTTTGGATCCGGCAAAAAATATAACGGGGGTTGATTGATTATTTTACATTTTGCATGAATTGAATAATAATTCTTTGAGGCGTCCACCAGACTTTGTTGACCTCAGTACAGCGAAAATGTGTGATGATCTGGCACTTGCTGTATATATTCTTTCCATTGAAAGCATAGTGTTCATTGTGTTCTGTCGTTATTTCAAATGGCAATTTGGAGACATCAATGATGATGGGTTCCAGTAAATACAAATTGAATTCGTGAATAAAGACTTGGGCGATCAAACTTCCAGGATTATTTTTAACATTTTTTTATTGTTCGAGAGTTCAATTTAATATTCAGAGATGATTTCAAGTCAACTGCGCTATGCTACAATTCGAGGAGTTATGAACATTCAGCTGATTATGGGCAAAAGTTGAAGATATAGCTTCGAAGCAGGATAAACGTCTAATAGTGTATGAGTTTCATATTGAAAAAAATAACATCAGGAAAGGTTGGACATAAATTGCGTATAGCCAACTTGAAAGAAGAGCTGTAGTAAAGTGTCAGGCCAGAGAGAAACGAAATGGCTAGCTACCCTTTCATTGTTAGGCTCGAGACCTACGTACTTGCCTCTGTCAGAATCGAACGGAGAAATTGTGGAACTCATTACTCGATTATTGTAACTGCTTATTATTAATTCACGAAACATCCAAGAAAATTCAAATACTCTCTCTGAGATGTTTTGCGAACTATATAGGTTCATCTTTCATGCAGCCAGAATATGAGAACACTCGGTAGAGCTACTCACCCTAACTGGAATTATGATACTTTGTGTCATAAATGACCAGAAGCTAAATGAGCTAGATATGATTATGAGAATAATGGCAGATGGACCAGACGTAATAGGGGTTGGTATTTCACAAATAAAAAATGCAAACCTCTCAATTGACCCTTTCCAGAATAGAAAGTTATCATGGCGGATTTTGACATTTGACAGATTTAGGGAAAAATTTGACACTTGACAGTTGACAAAATAAGTATTCCATGTCAAAATTGAATTAAAATGTGAACAAATCCAAATTCCAGAATAATTTCCTTCTTCTTTGTGCCTTAATTCTAAGAAAAATCTATATCGATATTTTGGAATTTCGATTTGTTTCCATTTCGATTCAATTTTGACATGGTACTCTCATTTTGTCAACTGTCAAATTTTTCCCTAGATTTTTCCCTGAATCAGTCAAATGTCAAAATCCGCCATGATAACTTTCTATTCCTGGAAGGGTCAATTTAGTAGAAGTTACGCATTCATTTAAACATTTCGTGAACCTACTATTGATAATTTCCAAAAACGTACCGCTGAAACCACAGCCATAGACTCAACCAAAATCCCATTTGCATTTCAAATGGCCTCTTCCATTCACTGTTAATATCGTTGCCTACCGCACATTCGGAACAAATTCATCAGGTCTGGAATTATTCGGCCTTCAAACACGGGACGCATTATATGCGGATCAGTCTGCATATGATGTATCCGACAGACCACAGAGACCCATTTCATACCTCTGTAACTGGATACTGAATTCTATGAATGACGTCCAGCGGATTCAGAATCGAATTTAGTTATTGCTCTCTGATGAATTAGTGGGGTTTGTCATTTTATATTATCCTGCAATTTATGATAGTTATCACTCTAAACTGAAGTTGATCTCCACCGATAGGTTTTATTATTCCCAAACAAGGTTTTGTTGGGCTTCAACTCATTCGATTTTAACACCCTGTGAGGAACGAAGGTTTTTCAATTCAGATATGGTTTCCTAGTCCCCAAGACTAGAAGAGAAAATTCAACGGAATCAAAACTCTTCGGACCACCAATTTTCCAATACTTTTGCATCAGCTGTTCGATGCTGGTAATTGGATGAAACAGCTGACCATTGCTCCGTCGAATATATCATTCTATAGCAAGGTATCAAGGAAAAGGTACTGATTAGAAGCTTGCTTGATTGGCTAGCCGATTGGACTCAATTTGCAGTTACGATTGACTTTTGTGGCACAGTCAACCATTACTTCTTTCTGTCTAAACCCATCAATCGCTGACGATCGCGCATCGTCGACTACATCTTCGAATTCAAGGGGAATTCGAAATCGAATAACAATCTAGAATCCGGGAAGCCAAGGTAATCCAGAGGATTGAATTCGATTATTTTAATACGTAGGAAGCAGTGAGAATATCGCAATAGTGATTCGAACTGTTGCTGAAAATTCCCACTGGAATAAACGGGATGAATGATTGATTATCCAATTTGGAAAGTGAAATCATCTTTGTAAGAGCAACAATTCAAGATGGAAAGCTATTCAATTACTTTTTAGTGATTTCAATTACTCTCATAAATCTCGACCACGAGGGATTCGGGTCATCAGGCAGGATAGACGGGCTCAGATCGGCCAATATTTTATTGTCCTGATTAAAGACCCGCTGAACTTCTCTTCACCAGAATTATTTTTTTATTCAATGACAAAATTCTGGAACTCATTACTATTGGAGGTCTTTTCTGATGTCTATGACCTCCACAATGTCGAGAAAAATCTCAATTTACCTACTTATGAGTTATATTATACCTTTATTCCCCCGCTGATATTTTATCATTCGCGTATTCGAAGATAAGAAAACCATTTGTTTTCATACATAAGCTATAAGTTCGTCTACAAAATGAATGATTCATGAAACCCTATGAATTGGTATGAAGAAATTAACATTGATGCCGTATAGTGTTTTCCAATTCAATGATCGAATTCTTTATTCTTAGAAATCGGAAAAAATAGTACGGTTATAGCTTGCGGCGTTTTTTTATATCACAACCTGTATACATTTAAAAATTATATATCTCGTATTGGCCAGCATCAGATAACCTAAAGTTCTGCAACAGGGAAACTTTTCAAGTAGGAGAAGACAAAAGATCCTTCGAATCATATATCAATAAAATCTTTCCTTCTAGGACACGTTTCATTGACTTCATGAAAATCAAGCTTGAAACTGAGTTGCATTGTGGTTGTCGACATATTGCTTTTATCGATAAGTTTCATAGGCCATTTTGATGAGTTCGACAGGTTATACGCTATCGCCGATATATGTTCTACGAGGCGTATTATGTATCCTATATTTCGCATCACTGTCTATAAGAAGGAATCCCAATTTATTGTTATGTAATATAGTTGATATATACATGAATGAGTTTCATTACTGAGGTTACTGCTGAATATTGATACTATGCAGGAGCATGGCCCTACTCTATAAAAATCAATTCCATCTGATTACATGCATCTATATAGGTAATATAAAGCCTTGAATCTAAACTACGCAACACTAATTACGTCGCACCTCGAAATTTTGCCCCTGTTAAAATTTGAATAACTTTTTTCTGCTTTGAACAATTTGAATTCTGTTCACACTGTTCGCTGGCTCAGTCCTTCAGCATTGATCTCGTACTTCTTCGATACATGAGGTTATGTCCATAAAATTGCTGCAGGATGTTTTTTGAAACTGTGCAAAATTTCGGAATTTTCAAAAGGATCCCAAATGAAGAAAAACTATTTTTTTTCAACTTCAATAGCAGAGGCATGAAGATCATCTCATTACCTTTGGCCATCTCCCAAATTGTCTTCTTATCACTTTTATTTACAGAGTGATCTCAAAAAATCAATTTTTTGGTTTTGCAGTCATAACTTTTTTCCTCTTCAACCGATTTTCAAAATCTCAGGCTCATTTTGAAGCTGAAACCCTATATGAGGAGATATGAAGATCAAGGGTTTCCTCAAAGGTAACCCAAATCTGAAACACCCAGGAAATCCCGACTGGGAGGAGAATTAAATGAAAATCAGCTTGTTTTCGGAAGGATCTTTCTTTCTGGACACGTCCAGATCTTTTTTCTTTCAGTAGTCAAAAATAAATGCATGGTGTAACCAACGTAACAAGAATCATAATGAGTGACGAAAAAAAATCAGCCAAAAAAATGCATGGTGTAACCAACGTAACAAGAATCATAATGAGTGACTGACAAGACAGGTTGAAAATTACGTTCTCGTGAAAAAAAAGATCAGGATAGAAAAAATATTCGTAGGTCTTTCTTTTCTGAAGATATAAGACTTCATAAAAAAAATTTAAATAAAAAAAAAATTCTTAATACAACAAAATTTCAGGGTAACCTTCTCACCCCCTATACAAAGTTTTCCATCATGTTTTGGATTTTTTCAAAGAATTTAATTTTGTAGACCCCAGAAAAAAAATTATACGTATGAAAAAAAAGTTTTTATCTCTTTGATCAACTTTTTCCGCTAAACCCAGCTATGGGTACTGCTCGTCTCGATTCTAAAAAAGAACTTTTTTTCGCCCTGTACATCAAACTATGACAATTGGAGTACCCGAGTTTGGGCGATTCTTAGTAGTTTTGTATGAAACTCACGAGAATATGTAAAAAAATTACAAAAATATCCCTCCCCTCTTCATCCGTACCCAAAATACCCCAAGGGGGAAAGGAGGGGGAGAATTTTTTTTTAAATCTCCGATCTCGATGTGGGTGTCAGGTGAAATATGTTTACCGATATTTCTAACCGTTTGACCAGCAAAAATTTTACCCCCATAAAAATTTTTAGTGGGGAGGGGGTCAAAAAATGTTTACAGTCTTCTCGGTAGTGATATTTTCGTTTCGATCAAACGTCTTGTATATTTTTCTTTTTTAATCGGGATTTCGAGGGGGATTTAGATTTGGGTCACCTTTGCAGAAACCCTTGATCTTTTATATCTATTTTTAGTCAATTCTGATCTTCACGTCTGTTCATCTAACGTTTCAGCTTCAAAATGATTCTGAGATTATGAAAATCGGTTGAAGAGGAAAAAAGTTATGACTGCAAAACCAAAAAATTGATTTTTTGAGTTCACTCTGTAAATAAAAGAGATAAGAAGACAATACTGGAGATTTAATGAGATCACCTTTATGCCTCTGCTGTTAAAGTTGAAAAAAAAACTGTTTTTCTTCATTTGGGATCCTTTTGAAAATCCCGAAATTTTGCACAGTTCAAAAAAACATCCTGTAGCAATTTTATAGAAAAAACCTCATGTAACTGAAAAGTACGAGATTATAGCTGCAGGACTGAGCTAGCAAACAACGCAAACAGAATTCGAATTGTTTAAATCAGGAAAAAGTTATTCAGATTTCAACAGGGGCCAAATTTCGGGGTGCGACGTAATTAGTGTTGCGTAGTTTATATGTAAAATTACCCCTTTTACTGTCTTGTAAAATAACATATAAGTACTCATTGTAATATCATGTAAAACATAAACATGATTCTGAAAGTAAACCTCCATGTATATTAATGTGATATCCGTGATTATTACAGATAAATTATGATTTTTACAAGTAGGTGTTCTGCTATTATATTCAAGTGTTCCACAGTGTGAATACATAACTCAATCATCCATAGATAAACAAGGTAAGTACCTACTGATTTACATACAACTTATCATCTACTTAGGTAGTATAGCTATTTGATGATGTTTAATTGATCATTGAATGCACACTTACAGAACGATCAATTGAAAATCATCAAATAGCTGTATGTACTACCTAAGAAGATGATAAATTGTATGTAAATTAGTAGGTTGTTTCAATCCGTTTCAATCTGTTGCACTACACAAATCATATAATCAAAACAAATAAAACGCAGCAAAAATCAACTGTAGAAGACGGCTGGGTATAGACAGATCATTGATCCAGAACGACGCAACATAATAACCGCATCATGAGTGGAGAGGCGTCGAAGTTTACATATTATGTAAGAACATGGAAATTTACAATAATCTTCATGCGTTTAAAAATATTATGTGAATGAGCTGAAATTGCATTCAATCACACGTTTATGGTAAAATAATGAAAGCATAATAAGAATTCACACAGTTTTTCATTAAAATGTGAATATACTTTTGTAATCAAGTTAAAATACTGTATGTATTATTCCAATATAAGTATGTATTTTTCCATCCACTTTTTACTGTGTATAGGTCACCATATTAGTCTCAATATAGCATTATACTATCTGTTAGTAGCTACACAGTATTGCTCAATGGATGTGTGCCTTACATTGGTGTTGATGCCTTTCATGGGAGAAATAAAAATATATCTAACACTCGATATAATATATAATTGCGTTTTCATCTTTCCGTCACAAATACTACTTTTATTAAACGACCCCCCGTTCTTCATACACACATATCTCGAATCCAAGCGCCGGGAGATTTATATTCTCCTCATCTGCTCCGAAACAATTCCAGCCGTCATACGGTAAGAAATGTAACAGACATCTCGACTTGTTGCAGGAGATGAAGAATTTCCAATTTGTCATTGTCAACGTAGGTTGATTAATTTTTGTCAACAACAATCGCAATACAGCAGCGTCATTTCTGATATTTCCCCTGGGAGAGTTGAGAAGAATATAATGTGGAAAAACGTCGCAAAATTCTTTTCTGGGTAGAGTAAACCAGTCATAGAGATACTGCGATATTCTTTATCGATTTATTATTTCGCATTCTGTTCTGATGGAGTTCTGATGGAGCTCATCATGTCATATAGACATTACATTCAAATTACAAAAAAAGGTCGTCAGGATTATGGCACAGGCTAAATATGATGACCATTGTGAACCCCTCTTCAAAAATCTTTATATTTTGACTCTGCCATCGTGCTTCATATATGAATGTTTGTGCTATGTAAAAAAATTGAAATATGGTAACGAAGTTACTAAGCAGGAGAACATACACTATCATGATACCATCAGGGCCAAAACAAATTTAAGGCTACCCATATACAACTTTCAAAAGAATAGTTACCTATATTACCCATTTGACGTCTTTGACTCAATGACGCCACTGAGATGCAAGCAGTAACTGTGAGATAGCAGGTGACGAACTGGGGGATGTGACAGGAAGGTTTTCCATTTGTCACATTTGGAGAGAAGCCGAAGTGATATTCCAATATGTACTCCAGTAAATTATTTGTGACATCACTAGGTCTCGTCGCGACTTACTAAAAGGGGTACATTCAAACGCGAGAAATATGAGAAAGGTTAACCGCATTTCCATTATTATTTGATTTAGTGTAGATATTCCAGTATTATCAAAACAGACAAATACATGGCTATGTAGCCTGTTTGATTTATTGTATGTGTGTCTTCGTTAACAAATGTTTCCTGAGAGAACATATCGTAGAATCCAGCAGGTAAAAATAAATAAGAAAATAACATTGGTGTACCCCACAAGGATCAGTCCTATAGTACTATACTCATTATCTAGCTGGCACCACAAAGTGTTCAACCAAACGGAGATACTCGAGGGCCAGATCATGAGTCTTTCCAAGCTGACTGAGGAGTTTACAGTAGTTTTCTTCTATGTACTGCTTCCACCGTCCTGTTTTTGTGACTGTGCAGTATCACATCCGGTGATTGCGTGGAAAGCCATCTGGTTTTTGATCTGTTGTGGTGTGAGGTTCTTACATAGTTCGTGAATTGGAATATACTTTCTGTCTCGTGAAGTACTACACATCACCCAGCATTTCTTGCATTTCATTTTTCCACAGTGATAGATGAATAAAAAAATCACATCGGTGTTACAGAAACAACAACAGCCTCTCTTCCGGTTTTTACCGTACGATAGTCCCGCGCCATCGACCATTTTCAGTCAGTTTATTGAACAAACAACTTCCCCATATTATGAAGAGCATTAAAATGTTAGAATTTAATGAACGTTAAATGTACCAAATCATTTTTAGATGTCGAATACGAATTCAGTGCCCTCCAAAACATATGAAAACATATAGAACACGTTTTGACAGTTTTTTTTTAGTAATAATCGTGTTCTTCACCCCCGAAAACATACCGGGTGTCAACAAATCTATTAGACAAGTCATAACTTCTAGAAGATTAGGTGTATCAAAATGAGATTTGGTATAGGTGAATTGCACGTGAAGAGGAAAGTTTTCGCATATTTTTCACTTTTCGGTCACTTCCGGTTTCACCGGAAATGGCTCCGGTTTTGAATTTTTAAATTGAACACCCTGTATATTGTAACATTTTTTGATTTCTGAGACAATTCTCATTACAATGAAAGTACAGCTGGGCTGGTGGTCGAGTGCGTGTATCGCTGACTTGTAGTCTAGAGGTTCTGGGTTCGAATCCCGGCGGGGCTATTAGAAATTTTATTTATTTCTGTAGCATCGTTTAGCGGGAGGAGATAGGTGACCAATCGAATATTCTTAGTACCTAGATTTCAATCCTTCGGATTCTCAACGATAACCAGCCGAGTAGTGCTTCGGATGACACTTAAAAAGCTAAGGTCCCCGTCTTCCTTACTCACACAAGTCTCATTGAGACTTCGAGGGTTGCTTTGCAACTTATAGTTGGCGGTTAAAAAACACATTTCAAAACACACATTTCAAATGAATTATGGTTTATGGCACACTTGATAAAAGTAAATAAATTATTATCCAGTATTTTCCTCAGTTATATTCAATGTATGTGCTTATTTTTAATCCAATCGCAATTAAATTGGTATCGTTAGATTCGTTAAAAAATCTTATTTTCGGAAAGTGTTTGTCAAAAAATGGTTACCATTTCAAAAATAATAGACGAGAAAATGTGATTTTGCCAACTTGTCTTATTCCTATATATCATACTAGTCACTAAAACTTTCCCATTGCAGTTTTCTGACATCACCTGAGGACCTCACATAAGTTTACGTCCGATCATGGCCACCTAGATGCAATATTAAAAGTAACTCTAAAAAAATGAAGTAGGCATACAAACTTTTTGAAATGTCACATTTTGATCCAGAATTGTCTCAGAAATCAAAAAATGTTACAATATACAGGCTGTGAAAATGAAAAATATGGGAAAACTTTCCTCTTCACGTGCCATTCACCTATACCAAATCTCATTTTGATACACCTAATATTCTAGAAGTTATGACTTGTCTAATAGATTCGTTGACATACACCCGGTATTCACGTATACATCGACACCTTAGTCGTATGGGTCACCAAAAGTAGAAAATAATACGATTTTAGGGGTATTTTAGACGCCATATTGAATATCCCACTTCCGGTTGGAATTTCGACTTGATAAACGCTATTTTCGGATTCAGCTGATGGGTCGAAATAGGGGGTTGACGTCATTTATCCATGAAATGCCTCTAGGATTTGGCTTTTCGCAAAACAAGCCCCGGCTATATCTAGAATAAGAAACAAACAATGTCCATCTTCTGATGACACCTGATTGTGTACAGCGTCCTTTATTGATGACTGGCAATCAAAGCGACCCTCGTATTCTCCTTTGGATTGCGACCATCAAACGGCCAACAATAAGGGCCCGAAATGTATACGCCTGACATCCGAATTCACCGCAAGACATCGTTCCAAAACGCCGGGGGATGAATAATATCGCGTCGTTAATATTTACACGCCGGATTCTGTGACGTGGTAGTTTGTGGAACTGTTTTGTCTGTCCGTAGAACATCAATATGCAATTACTCGACACAATGGCGCCCTCGGCTAGCAACGAACATGTCCGATTCAGCTGTAGTTGCTAGTTTCGCATGGACTAAATTGTTTATGGAACGGAGAGATATTTACCAGGGGTTTGAAGCCTGCGGCGAGAGAAACAGCTATACAACAATGTTATACTCGAAATTGTTGAATCGGGATAATAATGTACTAAGACTGATGTTGATGAAATTTCATTTTCTAGACACCGTGGTCGGACCAATAGATGAATAAAACCGTATCGAGCTTGATAACTATATTAATACAGTACACTAAAACAAGACAAGGCAATAGTCTGAACCAAAGGCAGACAACATCAACAGATGATACACTGGGCTGGTGGTCGAGTGCGTTGAATCGCTGCCTTATAGTCTAGAGGGCGGGTTTAAATCCCGCGGCGGCTATTGGAAATATTTATTTTCCTATGACCACGTATGAAAACGTCAATAATCACATTGTTTTGTTATTCAGGAAGTAGCTCATATCACCATGGTACTGTTTATTTAAAAGAAAAAAAGCACTTGTGTTGATATGAAAAATTAAATGAAAAATTATATTTCGTGTAATTTTGTTTTAATTACAATCGCAAAGCGCTTTCGGCTATCAAGCCATCATCAGTGCAATACCTGCAAGTAAGTAATGTTGTTTGAAATGTAGAAAAAGTTTTTTATGAAATTTTGAATTTACTTACTCGTCAAGTATTCATACAGGAGATCTATAAAAAGTTTTACCAAACCATGGTTCACATTTGTTTTGGACGTACATTCAACACGTTAAAATCTAAGTATTTATATACCCATTAATGGGTTATTTTAAAAAATTTTTACATTTATAATGAAAATGAATGACAAATGACAAATAATATAAATTGAAGGCTGACAGATGATGTTGGTGACATTGACATAAGGTCCATATCCAATGAAAATTTAAGGTAAAATTTATGACAGTTGACAATGTTTTGTGACTACAGAATGTTAAAGTTTCCTTAGTGAGCAAAGAACAATAAATTCAGAAAATTTTTTTTTTTTTTTTTTTTATTGAAGAGGAGGAAGTTATTTTAATCTCCTATGTAGAGGAATATATGGTCTGTTTAATTGGACTTGTGTATTTAAGCAAAGGTTATTACATTTTAATTCTTTGTCTATTTGTACATCTTCAAGAAAATCTAGTCTATTGTAATTTTTTGAGTTGACTTGTTTCAAAATTTGTGAATTTCGGTTTGGACTAAAGTTATGTTTATTGAATTTAATATGGTGACCAAATGCTGAGTTTCCAGGTTTATTCAAATGTTCATTTATACGAACCTTCAAAGGCCTACAAGTCCTTCCTATGTAGGATGCTTCACAATCATTACAGTTAAGTTTGTAGATACCACTTTTTGATAGTTTGTTGATTTTGTCTTTAGAATTTACTAAATGTTTGTTTAAATTATTATTACTTTTGAAAGAAATTTTAACATTTGTTAATTTATTATTGATGAATTTAGAAACTTTTTGAGAGATATTTTCATTTAAGAAAGGTAGAGATATAAATTTAGAAAAATTCTCTTCTCTAGGGTAGGTTAGATTTTGTTCTCTTTTATTTTTGACTTTTTGAATAAGATTTGGAATGATATGAGGATTGTAACCGTTATTGTATGCAATTTGTTTGAGAGTGTTTAACTCTTTATTATAGTTTATGGATGAAAGAGGAATGTTGAGAAGTCTGTGAATATAGCAATAAAAGGCTGCCATTTTATGCTGATGTGGGTGATTAGAAAATGATGGTATGACATGATCAGTTTGACACAGCCAAAACTCTTTTGAATAAAATAAATTTAATCCATCCTAATATCAATTTCACACTTGAAATTGAATCTGATAACAAAATAAATTTCCTAGACTTAACCATCAATAAATCAGACAATCTGGAATTTAGCATTTACAGAAAACCTACTCAAACTGATCATGTCATACCATCATTTTCTAATCACCCACATCAGCATAAAATGGCAGCCTTTTATTGCTATATTCACAGACTTCTCAACATTCCTCTTTCATCCATAAACTATAATAAAGAGTTAAACACTCTCAAACAAATTGCATACAATAACGGTTACAATCCTCATATCATTCCAAATCTTATTCAAAAAGTCAAAAATAAAAGAGAACAAAATCTAACCTACCCTAGAGAAGAGAATTTTTCTAAATTTATATCTCTACCTTTCTTAAATGAAAATATCTCTCAAAAAGTTTCTAGATTCATCAATAATAAATTAACAAATGTTAAAATTTCTTTCAAAAGTAATAATAATTTAAACAAACATTTAGTAAATTCTAAAGACAAAATCAACAAACTATCAAAAAGTGGTATCTACAAACTTAACTGTAATGATTGTGAAGCATCCTACATAGGAAGGACTTGTAGGCCTTTGAAGGTTCGTATAAATGAACATTTGAATAAACCTGGAAACTCAGCATTTGGTCACCATATTAAATTCAATGAACATAACTTTAGTCCAAACCGAAATTCACAAATTTTGAAACAAGTCAACTCAAAAAATTACAATAGACTAGATTTTCTTGAAGATGTACAAATAGACAAAGAATTAAAATGTAATAACCTTTGCTTAAATACACAAGTCCAATTAAACAGACCATATATTCCTCTACATAGGAGATTAAAATAACTTCCTCCTCTTCAATAAAAAAAAAAAAAAAAAATTTTCTGAATTTATTGTTCTTTGCTCACTAAGGAAACTTTAACATTCTGTAGTCACAAAACATTGTCAACTGTCATAAATTTTACCTTAAATTTTCATTGGATATGGACCTTATGTCAATGTCACCAACATCATCTGTCAGCCTTCAATTTATATTATTTGTCATTTGTCATTCATTTTCATTATAAATGTAAAAATTTTTAAAATAACCCATTAATGGGTATATAAATACTTAGATTTTAACGTGTTGAATGTACGTCCAAAACAAATGTGAACCATGGTTTGGTAAAACTTTTTATAGATCTCCTGTATGAATACTTGACGAGTAAGTAAATTCAAAATTTCATAAAAAACTTTTTCTACATTTCAAACAACATTACTTACTTGCAGGTATTGCACTGATGATGGCTTGATAGCCGAAAGCGCTTTGCGATTGTAATTAAAACAAAATTACACGAAATATAATTTTTCATTTAATTTAACTGTTACGTGTACACAGCTTCAACAACTTCACCTTAGTGACTACAGTATGGTAGAATTTGCTGACAAATACAGGAAGCTCTCTGTGAAGAGATCCACAATCCAAGTGGACATTTGGTTTTTGAATAGATGCATCAACGAACAGGTCACACCTAATTTTGCTAAAATAATTACTTCTAAAAATGTCAATTCTAATCTCAAAAAGGAAATGGAACTCAAGCTAATCAAGAAAACTATTTGTAAAAATTATTCAAAACTCAACCATATTAATTGTCTGATGAAAAACCTTTACAACAGAATATCAATAGATCAGGATTATATCCAGTTACAAATCTTTTTAAACGAAGTTCAGGATTTAGTATTTATAAGCAAACAAACAAAGTTTGACAGAGTGAGCAAAAAACTTTCAAATTTAGTCAAAGAGAAATTAAATAAATTCAAAAATAGAAATAACAAGTTTTCAGAATTTAAATTTCACGAAAGAGTTAAGAACCTTTCTGACGTTGTTTTTGAAGAAGAAGAGATGGAACTATTGAAACTTGGTTTGAAGTATGCCTTAGGGTACAACATTTCAGACAATAACTTGTTAGAATTTGCAATTGAAATAGACGTTGCCATCGAACTTCTTTCGAAAGACAACAATTTTAAAAAAGTCATCCGAAATGACGTTCAAAATTTTCTCTACAGAGTCAAAAAGGATAAAACCAAAAAGCTAAATGACACAGAAAAACATTTCAATTCAGTACTAAAGAAAATCAAAGCCAAAATTATAGATCATAACCTAATTTTTTCAAAAGCTGATAAAGGCAACTGTTTAGTTATTCTTAATAAACTTGATTATATAAATAAAGTAGAAACCTTTCTATCTGAACACGATTTCAAACCTATCAATTCGAATCCTTTCAATAGTTTCATTAACAAAACAAAAACACACATCAAAGTAAGCAGTGGTTTTTTTAAAAAATACAATTCACCATATAACTTAATTTCCAGTAACCCAATCATACCACGTTTGTACGGACTCCCAAAGATACACAAAGTCAACATTCCAATCAGACCTGTAGTAAGTTTCACAAACACACCAGTTTCAACAATAGCAGCATTCATTTACAATCTTATAAAAGAATTAACAAATTTCAAGCCTAAATACTCAGTAATTAATACACTAGATTTAGTAACAAAATTAAACAATTTAAATTTACCTACAGAGAACTATCTTATGATCTCTTTTGATGTTAGTAATCTCTATACTTCAGTTCCTAAATCAGAAACTATACCTCTAGTAGGTGATATTCTTAGAAATAACCTTGTCGATGAAGAAACCGTTACACAAATTTTAACTTTATTAAATTTTTGCCTATCTCAAGATTTCTTTGTCTTCAACGAGAAATTTTACAGACAACCAGAAGGCCTAGCAATGGGTAGTTGCCTATCTCCATTTTTGGCAGATTTATTCATGAATAACTTAGAAACTAACCATATAGTTAATGATAAGAACAATGAAATATTACACTGGTTTAGGTATGTAGATGATTGTCTAGTATTTATTGAGGGCAATATAGACACAGCCAAAACTCTTTTGAATAAAATAAATTTAATCCATCCTTATATCAATTTCACACTTGAAATTGAATCTGATAACAAAATAAATTTCCTAGACTTAACCATCAATAAATCAGACAATCTGGAATTTAGCATTTACAGAAAACCTACTCAAACTGATCATGTCATACCATCATTTTCTAATCACCCACATCAGCATAAAATGGCAGCCTTTTATTGCTATATTCACAGACTTCTCAACATTCCTCTTTCATCCATAAACTATAATAAAGAGTTAAACACTCTCAAACAAATTGCATACAATAACGGTTACAATCCTCATATCATTCCAAATCTTATTCAAAAAGTCAAAAATAAAAGAGAACAAAATCTAACCTACCCTAGAGAAGAGAATTTTTCTAAATTTATATCTCTACCTTTCTTAAATGAAAATATCTCTCAAAAAGTTTCTAGATTCATCAATAATAAATTAACAAATGTTAAAATTTCTTTCAAAAGTAATAATAATTTAAACAAACATTTAGTAAATTCTAAAGACAAAATCAACAAACTATCAAAAAGTGGTATCTACAAACTTAACTGTAATGATTGTGAAGCATCCTACATAGGAAGGACTTGTAGGCCTTTGAAGGTTCGTATAAATGAACATTTGAATAAACCTGGAAACTCAGCATTTGGTCACCATATTAAATTCAATAAACATAACTTTAGTCCAAACCGAAATTCACAAATTTTGAAACAAGTCAACTCAAAAAATTACAATAGACTAGATTTTCTTGAAGATGTACAAATAGACAAAGAATTAAAATGTAATAACCTTTGCTTAAATACACAAGTCCAATTAAACAGACCATATATTCCTCTACATAGGAGATTAAAATAACTTCCTCCTCTTCAATAAAAAAAAAAAAAAAAAAAAATTTTTCTGAATTTATTGTTCTTTGCTCACTAAGGAAACTTTAACATTCTGTAGTCACAAAACATTGTCAACTGTCATAAATTTCACCTTAAATTTTCATTGGATATGGACCTTATGTCAATGTCACCAACATCATCTGTCAGCCTTCAATTTATATTATTTGTCATTTGTCATTCATTTTCATTATAAATGTAAAAATTTTTTAAAATAACCCATTAATGGGTATATAAATACTTAGATTTTAACGTGTTGAATGTACGTCCAAAACAAATGTGAACCATGGTTTGGTAAAACTTTTTATAGATCTCCTGTATGAATACTTGACGAGTAAGTAAATTCAAAATTTCATAAAAAACTTTTTCTACATTTCAAACAACATTACTTACTTGCAGGTATTGCACTGATGATGGCTTGATAGCCGAAAGCGCTTTGCGATTGTAATTAAAACAAAATTACACGAAATATAATTTTTCATTTAATTTAACTGTTACGTGTACACAGCTTCAACAACTTCACCTGATATGAAAAATATCACAACGGTCGCCTGAATTGATTGAAATAATTAGGTATATTGTGAAGGTACTCACTGTCAATATAAGCGTTGTCAAATCAAATTCATATTATTTATTGAATTTTCTGTCTCGTTTTGAATTATACCGAGAAATCTTTATCTATTAATTTCAATGTGTCTGATACATAACCTCTGAATTCACTTTAAAACTGGAACCTATACTCTTTGCTGGAACTATTTCGATGTTGATGACAGAGGGTTAGATCATTCAAAAGAGTACGGCTACAGTTTTATGCGCGGCTTGATGCTGCTTGCATCAGTTTAATATCACAGTATCACCAACGAGAAGATTCTTTGGTATCACAGATGTTTGCAAAGAGTCAAGGACGCACTAACTCGAGTAACTCGTACGGGCTTGCGAACTACATACTTCTATGGTTCTGTATTCCTGGTTGCGTGATTACTGGCGTTAGCAGGCGAATGGTGTCAAGGTTGTTCATGTACGCTGGTGTCAATATCAATACAATTTGTCCAAACTAAACTAACTCAATCAATCAGTAATTCACATAATGAGGAGAAGTTGATATCGAAAGCTATCGAGTGAGTGAACACAGTGAACGCAAGCTCTACATAAAAGTGAACATAGATCAGTTTAAATCTGCTGAAAAATTACAGAATCATTTCATAGTGAGTGTCATAAAAACAAGGTTGAAAATCCTATCAATAAGTCTTGATTTTATGATTCGCTAAACGTGGGATTAGATCTACAATAAATTAAGAAATTAACGGACCACAACTGAGAACGTGCCCGAGGAATAGTACGGGTGCATACATAAATTTATTTATATCTTCAACCATAATAATCACCTCTCAACACCTAGCCATACTCTCCTCATCTCGCCATATAACGTAAAATGGTAGATGAAAAAGAGATAACCACAAAACTATTATATGAGGAAATAATAAAGAGTAGAACAGAACTCAAAAATACAATCGAGGCAAGCGAAGCCACAGTTTTATTAGAAATATCGTTTCTGAAAAATAAGTTGAAAAATCTAGAAGAGGAAAATTACGCCCTCAAGGAAAAGGTCGAGTACTTGGATAGGGCAAATAGAAAAAACAATCTTTTGATATTTGGCTTAGAGAAAGCACCCCAAGAAATATCTCTCGATATTTTATGCGAAACTATAAAAAGCCTTCTCAACGTTGATCTTTCCGAATCTGATATTGTTAATTTCTATGGATTAGGTCGCTCAACAAGAAGCCCATTGAAAATTGAGCTAGTCTCGCAATTGAAAAAACAAACGATTTTAAAAAATTGTACGAAACTCAAAGGTACTCGTATTTCTATTGCCAATGATTTGACTGAAATACAAAGGGAAGAAAATAAGGCGTTACGTACACATTTATCAAAACATAAAAATTCCTCGGAACGGTGTTATATAAGAGGCAACAGGCTTTACATAGGAGAAACGGGATACACAGCTGACGAATTAGACAGTTTGGAGAATAAGAGTGATACTAAGTCAAATAGTGCCCCACAAACACCGAGTATCCAGTCAACGGAAGAAGCATATCAGGAAAAACCAGAACCACCTGTCGCACCTTTGAATCTGCTAGGAAAGAATCAACTCACTGACCCCATCACTAAACCAAAAACAGGAAAAAATACGAATACACAGGAAACCCCCAAAAATAAAAGCGCCGCAGTTGGTGCTAACCGTCCAGACGCCAGAGAAAAATTGAGGAACCGCAACCCTTCCAGTTCTCATCAAGCAAGATTTTAAATATAAGTGAGTTAGTTAATGAAACCTCCTGTGCTAAACAATCCTATATGAAGTGTATACAGATATTCATTCATCACATTTTTTTTTTATCAACCTTCTAAAAATCAAATATCGTGTTTTTTTTTCTATTGATAAAAGTTTCACTTTTTCCTATATACTGATACTTTTTGCAAACTCTGGTTCAACAGGAATGAGAGTATCTCATTCTGCTCTTTTTCTCTTGTATTAGTGCCTAGTTTATACAGCATGGATTCTTAGAAAATTTAACGAGTAAAAACAAAATATTGATTACTTTACTGAAAAAAGATAATATCTTTCTGAGCTCAAAGTCAGTAGCAACAAAAATGGATCAGTTCATAAGGGATTACCGTAATGATCCTTATGACACACTAGAAATTGAAAACACCAATCAATTAAACAAAATACTTAGTGATAAGGGAAAGGACAGCACGTTCTCCTTATACCACAGTAATATCCAAAGTTTAGTAGGTTATTTTGATGAACTGGAAACGTTTTTATCAGAATTTAATGATCTTTTTACGTGTATTGTGCTCACTGAGACCTGGAACAATACAGAAAATTCATTTTTAGTGCTACCAAATTACGAAAGAATTTTTCATGACTGTAGGTTCAACCAAAATGACGGAATCACAATCTATATCAAAGAAAATATTCCATACACATCTAAAAACATAAAAATAGGAAATGTAAATGCCATTGAGTTGAAACTAACAGTCAATAAATATAATATTCTAATCTATGCAATTTACAGATCCCCTGCAACCTGTCCAAACGAATTCATTACTAACTTGGAACATATTCTTACAAATAAGAACTATTCAGATAATGACTACGTCATAATTACAGGTGATATAAATATTAATATATTATCAGATGAGAAACAAATAGACGTGGTTGATGATTATGTCAATCTGCTTACCGAACATGGTTTCCTATCCCTCATAAATAAATACACCAGGGTAACAGCTACCACGAAAACATGCATAGACCATATCTATATAAAAGGCAAAAAGGTTAACTTGGAAGGCATATGCTCCGCAGTAGTAAAGACTAACATCACAGACCACTTTTCTACACTCTTGCTGATTGAAGGAATCAATGAATCCCTAACCGCTATCGAGACAGGAAATGAATATAAAAAAATAAATTATGAAAAATTTGCAAAAATCACTAGTGAAGAAACTTGGAATGATATCATGGTATGCGATAACCCAGATACGGCACTCAACAGATTCATCTCCAAACTTAAATTCATAATAGAAAAATCTACCACCATAATTAAAACAAAAAATTTTACAAAGAAGAAGCCATGGATAACACAAGGTCTTATAGCATCAATAAAAAAACGAGATAAACTATATTTAAATCACACAAGAAATCCAAATAGCACTCAGAACAAAATGGAATATACAAATCACAAAAATAAGTTGAACTCGATGTTGAGGAAAGCAAAACAAAATTATTATAAATATGAAATAGAAAAAAACAAAGCCAGCTCGGCAAATCTATGGAAGGTAATAAAGGAATTTTCTAATAAAAAAAACGACAAAACAAAATAGATTCAATCTTAACAGAAGATGGCAAAAACTTAGAAGATACGCAAGACATTGTGGAAGAATTTAATACATATTTTTCTACTGTAGGTGCTACACTGGCATCTAAAATAAAAAAAATTGAACTGAAAGAAAATAAAGCGCCTCTTTCACAATCTATGTTTCTTGAAAATACAACTCCAAATGAAATTAAACAAATCATATCGGAACTCAAAAATAATAAATCACCTGGGTTAGATGGAATTACAAATGAAATGCTGAAAGCAGCAAATAACTATATATCTCTACCCCTGTGCCACATTATCAACAGATGTATAGACTGTGGAAGGGTCCCAAAACAACTTAAAGAGGCCAGGGTGGTCCCCGTATTCAAAAGCGGTGTCCGAAAAAATCCCCATAATTACAGACCAATATCGATTTTGTCCGCCCTTTCAAAAATATTCGAAAAAATAATAAAGAGAAGACTTATTTCCTATCTAAATAAAAACAGAATAATATCCGAAGCTCAATACGGATTCCAAGAACAGATTTCAACACAAGATGCAATTGCCAAAGTCACATCATTAATATATGATGCAATAGATCGAAAAAAACCGTGCGTTGGTATATTTCTTGATCTGGCAAAAGCCTTTGATACTGTCAGTCATAGACTTTTGCTGGAGAAATTGGAACGCATTGGTGTGAGAGGTACGGTGTACGAATTATTTAAGGATTACCTAGAGGGACGAAAACAGAGAGTTGGAATTGGAAAATGTCTGAGTTCCGAAAGAACTGTGTCATGTGGGGTACCGCAAGGCACGGTGCTTGGACCGATATTATTTTTGATCTACCTGAACTCTCTTCTCTCGCTTGATATATCAGGATCAATTATCTCATTTGCGGATGATACCGTTGTTCTTTTCAAAGCTGACAGCTGGAACGAAGTGAGAAAAACGGCAGAAAATGACATGAAAAAGATTCTGAACTGGTTGCAAGGTAACTTGCTAACTGTCAATGTGGATAAAACTAAGATAACTCCATTCACTTCTTATAAAAGTTACCTACCAAACTTCAATTATTTCACGCTAAATGACCAACCTGTTACAATTTCACTATCTGCTAACTATCTAGGAATTCACATAGATTCTTTCCTACGTTGGGATATTCATGCTCAGAATCTGAAAAATAAGTTAAGAGGTCTCATTTTTAAATTTTATCAATTCCGAACCGTAGTAGGTTTAAATCAGCTCAAAATACTCTACTATTCGCTATTCGAATCCCTGTTGCAATACTGAATCATCGGATGGGGAGGTATACTCAAAACGTACTTAGATCAAATAACCAAATTGCAGAAAAAAATTCTAAAGATTTTGTACTTCAAAAATTCTAGATATTCCTCAGATGCATTATATGCAGAACTGAAGGTACTGGACGTAAGACAGTTATTCGTTAAGAATACTGTGATATTTGTCTATAAAAATAAAACATATCTACAGGTGATCAACCACAACTGCAACACTAGAGCTCAAATAGCAGCTCATGCTTATACATCAAGAGCAAATAAGTCCATAGGTCAGAGAACATTCAGTTATCTTGCACCACGGATTTATAACTTTATTCCATACACCCTAAAAAAAATTAACAATATCAATGTATACAAGAAGAGTGTCAAAAAATGGCTCTTAGATTCTTGTAGGCAGCCATTAATTGACTATATAGAATCACTTATGAACTGATTTCCAAAATTAAATATCGAGTAAATACAATATAAATGCTCGTGTACTTTTTCAACTTGCAAGGAAATATAGTATCTTTTGAAGCTTCAATTGAATTATAGTTTAAATATGTAAAAATTATCAATTAGCTATGGTGAAGGACTGTCAATAAACCCAGACAGGCATCCAGAGAGCCTAAGTGGTATTTTCAGGTCTCCATTGAGCTTTCTGATAGATTCTGTAAATGTGATAAATTATTTCAAATTACTATTACAAATACTGTTCTCTTATATTTTAACATCCCTGTTATTTGACATATATAATAACATCTCTAGCATTTAACTATCCCTACGTTATATATTTCCACGATTGAAAATCCACATTTTAACATCCTTACATCATGTATTCTTTTTTCCTATTGTTTGGACTTTTCTTAGTTTGTCTTGGTCTTTATACTCTCAAGATTTTTATAATTTAAAATTTTATCTATACATCTATAATACCATGAAATTTATATATGTATTTATAATATTGTTTTTTTATCCGTATTTTAATAACACCCAAAATGAAATATGTATCGTATATATTAGGTGTATCAATATCATTGCGTATATATTTAGTGTAAGCTCAATCATATTTGTTTGTTTGTATATACCCTGTATACGTCCACTTACAAGCAGAACCTACTGCTTCCGTGGTATATCCCCTTATTCACTACCTTACTGTAAATGCTTTAATTTTCTTGTAACTTTTTTGTGTGAATAAAAATTATTATTATTATTATTATTATTCAAATATCATCTTGAATATGGAAATGAACAGTACTTGATATTGAATCAAAGCCACCTGAAATTCTAGAGACCGCTCAAGTTACATTTTTGACAAGACCTCCCGCGAAATGAAAGTATTCGGAGTCGTAGGAAAAATAGTGTATAAAACTCGTTGGAAAGTGCATTTCCTTCACTCGTTACGTTTCCACACTCACCGCTACGCGGCTCGTGCTAAACGACTACTCGTGTAAAATATGTCACTTTCCACACTTGTTGTATAATATACTATTATTTCTGTAGAATCGTTCAGTGGGAGGAGATAGGTGACCAACCGAACATTCTTGGTACCTAGATTTCAATCCTTCGGACTCTCAACGATAATCAGCCGAGTATAGTGCTTCGGATGACACTTAAAAAGCTGTGATTCCTGACTTCCTTACTCATACAAGTCTCTAAGACTCATAGGGTTGCATTACAACTAAGTTGGCGGTTAAAAACACTTCTCAAACACCCGGAGTATCAGAACATCAGAACAGGCATCCTTTATAAACCCTGGAATAATATTGACTGACGTAGAATTCATCATACGGTGAATCGTTTGATTACTTTGAATGGATTATATTTGCTCGTATTTTATTTGTGTGTATAGTTGCCATCTGAACCATCTCATCATTTCATCAATCATAATTCCAAAATATTTCAGATAATCATATGGCATAACCATTCCTGCATACGATATAATAGGTATTTCCAACTATCAATTCATTCTCATTGTCAAAATGTGCCTACCAAGTCGAAATCAAATAGGTGTAATGTTTTAGAATGTTGTTCGGTTATCCTCGTAGTTCAATTTTCACAGTCGTATATATAACAGGCGAATGGTCATTATTCTTCTCTTTGCTGAAACTGCAGACTTCATAGTTTCCATTTACCTGTATCGCAGGGATATAATATATTCTGCTCCTCAGTTGAAAACACCATCAGAAAAGATGATTTTTATTCATAGATGTCGATCCAAAAATTATGTGATGATTCAATAATATAATTTTCTCAACCGACCTGGGTAACATAGATCCATTGCACTGCTATCTGTCATGAAAATCAATATAGAGCAAATCCATTATCGGAAGAGATCTAGAAAAAGACTTAACCTAGTAACTACAGACCTATCGTACAGCTATCAGTTATTTCAAAGGTCATGGAAAAAGCCATCAACATCGAGCTCATGTTATATCTGGAACACTCAGGAATTGTAAATGATAGGCAATTTGGCTTCCATCACCAGAGTTCAACTGGTGACCTGCTCGCTTACGTCTCACAGTTATGGCCTATCCATTGAAAAATATGGAGAAACTTCAGCCGTGGCATTAGATATTTCCAAGGCATTTGATTGAGTTTGGCACCAGGGACTCCTCGCCAAGCTTCCATCTTATGGTTTGACCCCTCAGCTGTGTTCTCTGCTTGCTAGTTTTCTCTCAAACAGGTCTCTTCATGAAGTGGTCGATGGAGTTTCATCTGATACTCTACTCATAAATAATGCTGGTGTTCCGCAGGGATTAATTTCAGCACCAACACTATTTCTACTTCACATCAACGATTTGTTGGAAGCAACTTTATGTCCTACCCGGTAAACATTTTTTCCACGAATACATAAATGATACATCAATTTTATGTCATATAAATGATGGTCAACATCATTAATACGTATCTGAAAGACGTATTTTCTGAGGCGATAAGTCCCAACTTTCAGCGTTGTATATACGTCAGATAAAAACCGTCTTATTTGCATCTTCAGAATGATGTAACGTAACGAATGTTCAAGAAACATATTCAAATATACGTCACTAAATGGATGCAAATCTTATGTTTTGAATAAAATTGTATTTTTTGAGGCGATAAGTCCCAACTTTCAGCGTTGTATATACGTCAGATAAAAACCGTCTTATTTGCATCTTCAGAATGATATAACGTAACGAATGTTCAACTTACATATTCAAATATACGTCATAAAATAGATGCAACTCTTGTAATTTGAATAAAATGGTCTTTTTTCAGGCGATAAGTCCCAACTTTCAGCGTTGTATATACGTCAAATAAAAACCGTCATATTTGCATCTTCAGAATGATGTAACGTAACGAATGTTCAACATACATATTGAAATATACGTCATAAAATAGATGCAACTCTTATGTTTTGAATAAAATGGTCTTTTTTCGGGCGATAAGTCTCAACTTGCAGCGTTGTATATACGTCAAATAGAAACCGTCTTATTTGCATCTTCAGAATGATGTAACGTAACGAATATTTAACATACATATTCAAATATACGTCATAAAATAGATGCAAATCTTATGTTTTGTATAAAATGGTCTTTTTTGAGGCGATAATTCCAAATTTTCCGCGATTCACATACGTCGGTTCAAAAATGTCATATTTGCATCTTCAAAGTGATATATTATAATGAATGTTCAGAACACATAATTATAATTACGTCAAAAAATGGATTGAAAAATTTCGTTCCAAATAAAATGGTAGTATATAATCGATCATAATATTTATTTCATAATGAGTAACTCTAGAAACTATAAAGATACTCAATGATAAAGTCAAAATTATAGAAGTGAATAAATAAAAATTCAAAACCTACCTATAAATAATAACAAAAAATAATAGAACCTCAATCTATCTTTCTAGTAGGTATGTACAATACATTGATATTTTCACAGAACAAAACATATGTTTTATACTAAGTACCTACCCAAAAAAATATTAAGATACTAATTAACGAAAACTCAAGATTTCAGAATAAAAATTAAATGAAATTTATACCAACAGCTAAAATATTTTTCAATTTCTTCAAGCCGGGCAACCATTCCGTTATTCTGTTTTTTTGTGGCCACTTAGTAGGTAATAGTCATTTTTCAAATCTGAAAATAAAGTCGAGTATGTATGTATATGTTTTCAAATTCTTAGGTTGGGTTAGGTTCTACAGAAATAATATACTATAAAATGAAAAATTCATTGATTTGCTTTGAAAGTTTTCAATTTTTTTCGACTCAGTATTATAGTATGAACTTATCTTTCTCAACTTCTGAAATCAATGTAATTTCTCAAACATTTGGAAGTGAATAATGAAGGTCAAGTGAATTTTCAAAAAAAGCATTTTCGTCACATTCATAAATTCTGAATTTTTTTGAAGAAAAAGTAGAGAACTCATGCTACTTTGAATTAACGAATAATCTGAGAAAATTTAAATGTACCTATTCATACTGGAACTGATGGATTCAATCAAGGAAATAAACTTACCATTCTGAAGTGTCAGTTATGAAGATATCATTGTTTTGTTGGCCTTGTTTTCTATCTAGTGCAAATTATATTTTTAGAAGGTTCTTGATCAGATTCAATTTCATCGATACATATTCCTCGACCCTCCTGCCCGACTCTATTACCTGTTATTGAGTGTAACTGCTGAAATTAAATAACATATACAAGATAAATGATACAAACAATATTTTAGATGCATCGAGAAAATATGAACCTTGATAGCAATATTCTATTGCCTACAATTATTGAGAATATATTTTATTCAAATTATTGGGAAAAGTTTCAACTTACCACACAAGTCTTTATTATTTTTCTCAAGGAATCAACTGGGCCCAAGAACTCTTCTTCCCTCTGACTGAAGGCAAGTCTTCATTTCCACTCAGTATATCCAAAACCTGTCCAGCCAACTTTATTTTCTTTGAGGCCCTGGTGAAGTCATCTAAAAAATAGTGATATTTTTCATATACTTCTATAAATACCTTGATGATTTATAATTCCCAAATTATTCATCATTCAAAAAAATGTATTGACTATTTTTTCATATAATCTGACCTAATTAGGGCTTTTTGTTTAGGGCTTTGAAAAAATGATACCAGTCATGATTACATCAGGTAACTTCAAATAAAAAACGAACCACCCTGAGTTTTGTTGATACATAGAAAATTGAGGTCAGATTCATAAAAAAATTCCTCAAGAGAAGTTTTCGAATGACAAATATATGTTGATGATAACAAAATCATTGGGGTTGACACCTCATTCAGATTTATATCCACTGATTAGAATATGGAAAGATTAATCTCCACATGAATAGATCAGTCTCACCTTCCTCATAAACAGTTGTAGCTACACTATAATATATCTTACAATTGGCTGCAAAAAGGAATCACTTCTTCTGGGTGATCTTGAAAAATGTTATTGATTTAGTGGTGGTCAGGCACTAAACTCAATTTATTTTTTCTTGAGGGTTGGCCAATTTTCATGGATTGTAGGCACTCCATATCAGCATCTGAAAAAAATATATTGCCACACAAACCATTTTCTGAATACTAGCAAATAATAAATTATTCTACATGCTTTTGCGTTGTCTCAAGGTCAGTACAGTACAAGAAGCGTCTGGCCACGCCTGGCGTCATGTGAATTCAATAATGGACTGGCCCAAATCGAAAACTTTTTAATTTTGTAGCCTTCGATGTAGGTAGGTATTCAGACTATTCAGAGGGATAGGTTTTATTACATAAAATATGAGACAACAGCCTGATCGGCTCACAACAGCCCCAACAAAAAAAACTTAGGTTAGGTGTGTCTTTTATGGTTGTGGAAATCATCAAATGAGAATTCTGTTCATAACGATCCAATTCAACCAAACAGAAGTAGTCAGTAGGTACGTACGTAGTACTAGTTTTCTTTGATTCAACGACGGAATTAAGCCAGAAAATGCCTATGAATGCGAGTTACGGTAATTGTTCACACCGAGGTTCACACATAGGTATCATTTTCTATTATACTATAACGTAACGTGTAGCCAAAGTTTGTGTAGCTTACCTGATACTATTTAGACGAATTATTGCTCACACTAGCACCAAAAATTATACAAATAACCGTCCAACGCTGCGTTGTTGTGATCAAAATACAAGAACCATGGACGACCGCGCATCTGAGATGCTTTTGCTTTGCATTGTATCAAGGTCAGTACAAGAAGCGTCTGGCCACGTCTGGCGTCATGTGAATTCAATAATGGACTGGACCAAGCGGGCTCGCGGCTCGGGCTCATGTCATCTAACGGGTATAGATATGATGGCGGGAACTTTGAATATGAGAATTCCATGAGAATTTTCTACACTACAATGGGGGAGATATCATTTTGTGAAGAGGGTAACAGCGAATTCGATTGGAAATAACCTAGGGAATTCCGTATGCATTCAGTATATTTATCTAATTTCTTTTCGATATGTAGTGAAAATAAAATGTACCTATACACTCTAGAGTCTGGAGTGCGTGCTAGTTTCTTGAATTGATTTCTCTATTAGTATTCAATTTATTGTTTTGTCTTGCCATTTCTTGAATAAAATAGGTTTAATTATTTTTATCGGACGCATCAACGTTATAAAGACGTAATAAAGACGTTTAATAGACACATCTGAAATATGTAAAAAAACCAACGTTTAATTGACGCTGAGTATTGGTCATCAAATTATTCAGGGTATTTTTCAAATCAAATACACCTTGATCGACCATCACTGTGCTGCCTGGGTGGTAGCTTTCAGTATCAAGACTTATATTATTATAAGTGGTAGACTAATCTTGGAGATATCAGGAACACTTTCGTAGCGACTATGTATTTCACATAAACCTACAAGTTGAGTTGAGAAAAAAAGTTCTGAAGCAACGAAATCTGCAAAATATACTCTCTGATTTCTCGAATTTCATATACCTATTACATAAGTTTGTTGTGGATTGATGCACTTGAAATCGCCTGAAACTAATTGATCCCCAACTATATAGTCACCATATAAGTTATTATGTATATTTATGGTCGAAGGATTATTATTCATGATTTTAATCAGGAACTTCATATCAGTTCACCTAGTAAACGTATCGAGTGTGTTGCTCGTGAATTATAGCCATAGATGTCTAACGAATGGTATTCACAAGAAATAATCGTCTTTTGGAATATTGAGTATTTGAACAATCTAATAATTACATATATTTACGTATACGATTTCAATCGATCTTTAATTTCACCATCATATCAGAAATATATGAATGATGAAAAAATTATGATTGAAACTTTCATTCAAGATCGACTTCTGAATGCTGACCTCGCTTTTCCAATTCCCAATACCAATACCAACTACCAAAAGTCAAAACTTGTGCGAGGTGAAGGAGAGCGGAACCCTACAGCTTATAGTGCATTCCAAACCACTTCTAAGGCGTCGGTCGAAACGACGACACGATCAAAACCGTGAACCAGTTATTTTTATAACATGATACACTTCTTACAGGACTCGAAACACTATCACCGAACAACTGATGTCGCTAGTGGGGGCTTTGGCTATACTCGCCCCTATGAAACCTCAAATCTGATGACCTTTATTCTCCGTATATCACCTCAACAATGTAATAATAATTCGATATTTGGTAGAAATCGTTAAACATTTTTTTGCTGCCATTCAATAACATATCAAATATATTCGTTTTCAATATTCAATATTATCATAATTCGAGAGATACATTCATGTTCGAAAAATCGTTATCAAAGATTGAACATGACATGAGTTTGATATGTATTGGCATATATATCAAGTCACGGATATGATCGACCTTCAACGTCTAATGCAGAAAAAAAACATCATTTTTCGATTATTGAGCATCTAAACAATGTAATAATTCGATATTTTGCCCGTTCTAGAACGTTTTCTTGATGATATTCGATAAATTATCGAAAATATACGTTTTCAATCGATCTTCGATATTATCATCAAATAAGGGATATATTCATGATAAAAAAATCGTGATCGAACATTTCGATCAAGACATAAGTTTGAAGTCATATGACAAATGACTGGACTGTGTTGAAAATATATTGGCATATATTCAGTCATGGATGTGATCGACTTTCGGCGTCTAACGCGGAATAGAAAAAACATATTTTTTCAATCATCAAATTGATCATCTTTGAAAAAAGATGTTGGCAATATTGTCTAAACAATGTAATGATTCGATATTTTGCCAGTGATTACTGGAACGTTTTCTTGATGATATTCGATGAAACATCGAAAATATACGTTTTCAATCGATCTTCAATATTATCATCATATAACGGATGTATCTATTTCCTATATTACGTATGTACATCACTTTTCTCGAAACGAATGTTTCATCACTCATCGAGTATAAGTTTATTTCACCTAATTTATTATTTATGATCAAAGAATCGTAATCAAAGATTTTTATCTTGAAATTGACATAAGTTTGATGCTAGTTGATGTCATATGGCGAACGTCTGGAGTGTGTTGATCGTTAATTGACATATATTCAGTCTCGAATATGATCGACTTTCAACGTTTAACGCGGTATACAAAAATACATATATTTTCAATTTCTAAATTGGTCTTCTTTGAAAAGTCATCCTTGCAATATCATCTAAACTATTCAATTGATACGATATGTTGCCCATAATTTCTGGAAAGTTTTTGATAATATTCGATAAAATATCAGAAAATTCAATTGATCTTCAATATTATCATCATGTGAGGGATGTATTCATGATTAAAAAATCGTGATCGAAGATTCCAATCAAGAACTCGACATAACCTGATGTCATATTATGGCAAATGTCTGGAGTGTGTTGATCATTAATTGGCATATATTCAGTCATGGATATGATCGACTTTCGACGTCTAACGCGGTATGAAGATGAACATCATTTTTCAATCCTCAAATTGATCGTCTTCAAAAAAACATTTTTGCAATGTCATATAAACGATGTAATGATTCGATATCTTGCCAGTGATTACTGGAACGTTTTCTTGATGATATTCCGATAAAATATCGAAAATACACGTTTTCAATCGATCTTCAATATAATCATCATGAAAGGGATGTATTCATGATCAAATAATCGTGATCGAAGATTTCAATCAAGAACTCGACATAACCTAATGTCATATTATGGCAAACGTCTTTAGTGGGTTGATCATAATTTAGCATATATTCAGTCATGGATATGATCGTTTTTCGACGTCAAACGCGGTATAGAAAAAACATCATTTTTCAATCCTTAAATTGATCGCCTTCAAACAAACATTTTTGCAATATCATCTGAACAATGTGATGATTCGATATCCTGCCCGTAATTTCTGAAATTTTTTCTTGATGATTATTCGATGAAATATCGAAGATATACGTATTCATTCGATCTTTAATATTATCATCATATAAGGGATGTATTCATGATCAAAGAATCGTGATCGGAGATTTCAATCAAGAACTCGACATAACCTAATGTCATATTATGGCAAACGTCTGTAGTGGGTTGATCATAATTTAGCATATATTCAGTCATGGATATGATCGTTTTTCGACGTCAAACGCGGTATAGAAAAAACATCATTTTTCAATCCTTAAATTGATCGTCGTCAAACAAACATTTCTGCAATATCATCTGAACAATGTAATGATTCGATATCCTGCCCGTAATTTCTGGAATTTTTTCTCAATGATATTCGATAAAATATCGAAAATATACGTATTCATTCGATCTTCAATATTATCATCATATAAGGAATGTATTCATGATCAAAGAATCGTGATCGAAGATTTCAATCAAGAACTTGACATAAGTTTGATGTCATATGGCAAACGTCTGGAGTGTGTTGATCATAAATTGGTATATATTCAGTCATGGATATGATCGTTTTTCGACGTCAAACGCGGTATAGAAAAAACATCATTTTTCAATCCTTAAATTGATCGTCTTCAAAAAAACATTTTTGCAATATCATCTGAACAATGTAATGATTCGATATCCTGCCCGTAATTTCTGGAATTTTTTCTCAATGATATTCGATAAAATATCGAAAATATACGTATTCATTCGATCTTCAATATTATCATCATATAAGGAATGTATTCATGATCAAAGAATCGTGATCGAAGATTTCAATCAAGAACTTGACATAAGTTTGATGTCATATGGCAAACGTCTGGAGTGTGTTGATCATAAATTGGTATATATTCAGTCATGGATATGATCGTTTTTCGACGTCAAACGCGGTATAGAAAAAACATCATTTCTCAATCCTTAAATTGATCGTCGTCAAACAAACATTTCTGCAATATCATCTGAACAATGTAATGATTCGATATCCTGCCCGTAATTTCTGGAATTTTTTCTCAATGATATTCGATAAAATATCGAAAATATACGTATTCATTCGATCTTCAATATTATCATCATATAAGGGATGTATTCATGATCAAAGAATCGTGATCGAAGGTTTCAATCAAGAACTTGACATAAGTTTGATGTCATATGGCAAACGTCTGGACTGTGTTGATCATAAATTGGTATATATTCAGTCATGGATATGATCGTTTCTCGACGTCAAACGCGGTATAGAAAAAACATCATTTTTCAATCTTTAAATTGATCGTCGTCAAACAAACATTTTTGCAATATCATCTGAACAATGTAATGATTCGATATCCTGCCCGTAATTTCTGGAATTTTTTCTCAATGATATTCGATAAAATATCGAAAATATACGTATTCATTCGATCTTCAATATTATCATCATATAAGGAATGTATTCATGATCAAAGAATCGTGATCGAAGATTTCAATCAAGAACTTGACATAAGTTTGATGTCATATGGCAAACGTCTGGAGTGTGTTGATCATAAATTGGTATATATTCAGTCATGGATATGATCGTTTTTCGACGTCAAACGCGGTATAGAAAAAACATCATTTCTCAATCCTTAAATTGATCGTCGTCAAACAAACATTTCTGCAATATCATCTGAACAATGTAATGATTCGATATCCTGCCCGTAATTTCTGGAATTTTTTCTCAATGATATTCGATAAAATATCGAAAATATACGTATTCATTCGATCTTCAATATTATCATCATATAAGGGATGTATTCATGATCAAAGAATCGTGATCGAAGGTTTCAATCAAGAACTTGACATAAGTTTGATGTCATATGGCAAACGTCTGGACTGTGTTGATCATAAATTGGTATATATTCAGTCATGGATATGATCGTTTCTCGACGTCAAACGCGGTATAGAAAAAACATCATTTTTCAATCTTTAAATTGATCGTCGTCAAACAAACATTTTTGCAATATCATCTGAACAATGTAATGATTCGATATCCTGCCCGTAATTTCTGGAATTTTTTCTCAATGATATTCGATAAAATATCGAAAATATACGTATTCATTCGATCTTCAATATCATCATCATATAAGGGATGTATTCATGATCAAAGAATCGTGATCGAAGATTTCAATCAAGAACTCGATAGTTAGTTTGATATCATATTACAAACGTCTGGAGTGTGTTTATCACCAATTGGCATATATTCAGTCATAGATATGATCGACTCACGACATCTGACGTGGTATAAAAAATACATAATTTTTCAATTCTTAAAACGATCGTCTTTGAAGGAACATTTTTGCAATATCATCTAAACAATGTAATGATTCGATATTTTGCCCGTAATTTCTGTAACGTTTTCTTAATGATATTCGATAAAATATCGAAAATATACGTTTTCAATCGATCTTCAATATTATCATCATATAATTGATGTATTCATGATCAAAGAATCGTGATCGAAGATTTTAATCAAGAACTTGACATAAGTTTGATGTCATATGGCAAACATCTGGAGTATGATGATCGTATATTGGCATACATTTAGTCTCGGATGTGATCGATTTCTAACGTACGTTTATATGTACTTCATTAAACGTCGTTCATGATACGTTTCACAAAAACCATCATATGACTGAAATGTGTGAACACAAAATGTTTACCGGGTATACACAGCTTCGCGGATGATAGTACCCTCCATACCGCTTTCTTCTTCAGGGCTCCTATATCGCCTCGTCAAACCAGAAATGAACGAGAAAGAAATGTTAACAAAATAAATATGGACTTAGCAACAATTCTCGAGTGGGGATGTAATAACCTGGTAGGATTCAATGCAAACAAAACACAAGCATGTTTTTTTTCTCTAGAAAAGCCGATCTCACTGTGCCCACCATAATTCAGTAAGGAGTAACCATATCATGCTTGGCGTTACTATCAGCAATAACCTTTCTTGGGAAAATCACGTGAGGTCCATTGCCAAAAGTGCATCCCAAAAACTTCAAATTCTGTTTATCTCTATTCTATAGATATTTGAAGGATGGTCACATTATTAGAAATGTGTGTTTGGTGATTCGGTTGGGTTATAGGTTCTATTTATACAGCAGCTTTCTTGGGTAACAAATTTCTAACAATTTGATTTTATCTTAGAGCAGTAGATTTTTTCCGTGTAGTAAATGAAATCATTTTCAGTTGTGTTACCTTTTGAGTGATGCGCAGCATATATCACATCCCTCACATCGTGTAGTTTGATATTGCTGGCATGAAAGTCGAATCAATATTTTAGACTAGAGAATATTCATTTCGTTGGAATTTTATATCGGATTGTGTATATCGATAAAAATGTTTTATGGGTAGAATGTTGACGCTTTATTTCCAATTGGTCTTTGTTAACGCGATTGTAAAGTGATATAATCGCTATTACCAATTGAATAAATTTCATGGTAACCGTTCATTGCATATTTCACATTCATGCTATTATTCTTGTTTCCGGGTATCAAAAATATCGATGAGCAGTTTTCATCGATATAAAAATGGCACTGTGAGCATGTATACTTGCAGTACGAGTCATGCGAATATTGAATTCGTAATATTTGTTCAAACTGTTTACACAATATTTGGTCTCATTTTTATTTCAGTATTTATTGAAAATCTAGTGTGTGTGTTTCCTACTGGATATAATCACGACTTAAAAATTTGATATTGAAATATATTCCACATTGGAATGATTTGTATTTAAATTCTTGTTTTCGTCAAAAAATAATATAATGTACCTCTACAAATATCAGATGAGCTCGATATTGATTGCTTTCTCCATCACTCAAACTATTTGGATACATAATGTGTAGCTTATATCTACATACTATCTCGTCTAAAATGCTTTCTAATCTGTTTATACATTTTAACAATCTGAATTATTGTTTGTATATACTTCAATATGTACAGTTGTCCGCATAAAGAATTCGTACAAGGTTTCTATGGTGTAAACCTGCCTATGATGTTCCAGATTTCATTGAAAAGTAGTACACGTACACATTTGAAATAACCTTTGTGACAAAAATAGTTTGAATTTTGACACTACTTGTCAAAGTCGATAAGAAGTTTAATCAAGATTGACAAGCCTGACTCAAAATAGCCTATAACTGCTGTAAAACTTTTTTATGCACACACCTGTGCATGAGTTGGTATTTTTGTTCTCACCGAGTCTTGACTCTTTTAGCAAAGTCTTGACTCTTTTAGCAAAGTCTTGACTCTTTTAGCAAATTTGCAACAAAATATTTCAGGTTTTCTCATCCATGCCTTGAGGGTCTTATCCACAGGTCTTATCCAAATATCCAGCGTCAATTTCCTCGTGTCGTATAGGCAAAGTTAGCGGACCATCCCGCATTGTCAGAGTCTGGTGGCCCGTGAGACCGATAATGCCCTACTAATGGCCAAGAACAATGGAGCATCAACATCATGAGAGGCCATTGTGGCAGGCATTTTCTCGTAATCAGCTCTGGGAAAATCCATCAGCTGGAAAAGAAATCATTGAAAATATTTGAACGAAAATGCAATCGTTCGAAATCCATTTCATAGAAACAAGAACTGAAACATAATTCACATTGATGAACATGTTATTGATGATTGAGGTACCTACAATTTTTTATTTTGCAATTATTTCAGCAGCCTGTGATATCATCTGGTACATTATGTTTCTGGGACATCCTGTAAAAAAACTTCGAAGAAGGTCTAAGCGGTTTGGCCTAGCTGCTTCGTTTATTAAATATATCTACCTAGTTCCTGCAATGTAATGAAAATGTCTGATCATCTTCGAAAGGAAGTCACAGGGTGATATTATGGCGAGACTAAAGTTCAAAATTACCCTGAAATCGGAGCAGGGTTATTGGAAGGTGAAGAGGCGAGACGTTGGCTATAATGCACGCTCGCCAATGTTATTATGTACTTAGAGGGCGATAAGGATAATTAGTTTGGTGTGTAGTCTTGGAGGGTATCCGGGCATACGTTCCAGTTGAGCGTCCAAAATTGGGAGGTTCGAATTAACCAGGTCGCAGCGAGTTAGTGTCTGTCTTTCGAAGTACTGAAGTTTCCAAGGGAATCGCTAAGATGCTATGCGGGGATCGCAATTTGATATTGAGCTATATAGGTGGATAGGTGAGAATTGTGCTCGAGATTGCTTTCATCTTGCATATATGGCTTCAATTTTTAGAATTATCAACTACCTCTGAAAACATGGTAAGTATGCCGAGTAGTGTCCTCTTGAAGCTTATTTTCACAGAGATAAAAGGGATTCCTAAGATCAAACAAGACGATTGTATTCATTTTTTGTACCAGTATGCTCCGTCTAGCCCTTTCGGTTTCAGCGTACACTGTAGTGTACAGTGTGTGCAGTTTTCATCACTTTTGCAGATATCTCAGTTGTCTTCGGAGGTAGAGAGTTGTGTTTTTCACATTACTGTCATACCTTTTTTTGAAACGAACATTGCAGAGAACAGAACTATCGTAACCACAGTTTTTGCGTTTTGAGACCCCTCTGTATCTCAGCTATCTTTCAACTTATAGAAAAAGTAAAAACTGTTACTCATACATCTTTTCACGTTTAATCTGGTGGGTCAGATTTTCGAAATGAGCCGACATTATTCAGATATAACCCAAAGTTATTATCAATTTCATAACACCACACTGATATAAAACACTACAAGATGTTCGATAATTGAAGGTTACAAACCACGACACGTGTTTCGCTATACTATAGCTTCTTCAGGTAGAGTATTTAAACTAACTACTATTGCAAACTAATCGAATATAAACTAAGCAACAATAATTATGTCGCACCCCAAAATTTTGACCCTGTTGGAATTTGAGTAACTTTTTTCTGCTTTGAAAAATTTTAATTCTGTTGACACTGTTCGCTATCTCAGTCCTTTAGCTATAATCTCGTACTTTTTCTATACATGAAGTTTTTTTTATAACATTGCTACATGATGTTACTAAAAAATTTCGGAATTTTCAAAAGGATCCCCAATGTTCAAAACTATGATCGAGATCATATATAACCATCAAGTAGGCAGTAGGCTGGAGTTTATAAACTGTTCTAGTGCCTTTTTTATAATTGGAATCGTTTCATCATATCCTTATCTATATACCTTCATTACGTTCAATGTTTTGGTGTTTTGAAAATCTCAAATTCCTAATGTGAAAAAACTAGAGATATATCTCGATTATATTTGTTGTATTTGGCTCTTATTCAACAAAATGACTTCAAACTAATTTCTGAAAAGGAAAGTGAATGAGGATGGAATTTGAAGAAATAATCAAGCAATAGAATCTAAATCTATGTTAAGTATGCCATATCAAATTGTTGAAGAGAGCAGATCAGAAAATTTATTATCGTAGACAGTCTGACAGTTTGATCAATGGACAAAAATAATGATATTACAGTTGCAACGTTCATTTACAAGTGCTTGTATTGAATGAATGAAATATGAAAAGTATTGAAACATAAGAGCATTATTGAAATGTAACAGTTCACAACCACTTTTGTGACATGCCCGATGAAATGCATCTTCTTCCCAATATATGGAACAACTTTATAGAAATAAAACAAATGAATGTCTCCATAACGATTCACATAAATTTTTGATGTTCTGGCATATCTCTATATTCGGTAAAATTGTGCCAATTGTGGTTGACTTCGATAGTTGATCGAACAATAAATTCATCCATATCACCAAGGAACATCTGTTCACTGGTGAGGACTCTCCCGAGAAAACCATAAAACATAACCGATTCCAAATGGGCACGCCGAATTCGATGAAATTCTTTTCCGGAAATAGAGTGTGGGCGTGCGAAAAATTGGTTCGGACGACTTTCCGGAGACAATGGATCGTCAAACGTTGCTGTTATCGGATCCATCGACATATTGAAAGTGGGAGACAATAGTGCGCCTTCAGTTTCATAAGGTCGTTCGGTTTCTGATTCGATTTGGAATTCGGATACGTTGGATTGTGTGATTCCACATCGCAATATATGTTTCCAATTTATCGGAAATATGTTTCGGATTGCACGACTCCAAATGGAGAGGACAGATAAACAGGAAATTGTATATCGAATCGTTTATTCTTCCAGAAATTATCTATGAGAAAATGTATTGTAGCATTTGAAGTAATCATCTCTACTGTAATTCAATCAACTCAGATTTGTGTTTTCATGCAAATTATATTTTTTAAAATCGTAGCAAAGCGCTTTCGACTATTATATCATCATCAGTGCATACTTGTCAAGTATTCACAAGAATTCCATAAAATCATAAAAGTATTCATCTGCTACAAAATGCATTTCACATCAATAATATAAAGGTATTTGGTTTCCCCAACATTGAGATAAAACCGTTATAAAATTTAAAAAAATAAAAAATTTGAAATTTTCTTATATTTCAAAAATTATGTTCATAATATGATATTAGGTTCGTTGAATACTGTATTAATCTTTCATTATCTTCACTTCAATACGTAATCATGTTCATGAAACTGAGAAAAAACAAAAAAATAATTAGAATCTTTATCTATACCATTATCTATGATTTGTTGATAGTTACAACATTTTTTGTTTCTTGTCCTTTTCTGAACAAAAAGTGTTCCCTACAAAATCTTCATAAAAACAAGCATAGGAAAGTTAGAGCACTTGAAAGGGTCGAATGTCGGCGGTGACAACCATCTTGGAAGTATGACGTCATACACCGGCTCGGTCACACTTGCAGACAAAACACCCTGTAGTACTTTTGTGTCAATCCATACTCTTTGGTAGCAAATTGTCATCATCGGACATGGAGTCTCATTGACACATCGACATTAATTATTATGAATTATCCTTATAATTCGAAGAGAGGTTGAAAATATTAAGAACATGAATGTGGTGACAGAGTAAGTACCAACTAATATACTTGATTATTTCTATCCATATACATGCGACCGTGCATATGCGATCTTTTTTTTTTTCATTTCAATACGTGTGCTTTTTTTTCAAATAACAATAATGTCATTATGATATGGGCTATTTTCCAAATAACAAGATAGTGTGCTCTATGACGTTTCCATACGTGGTCGTGGTCGTAGGAAAAAGAAATATCTCTGAATTTCGTGAAAACGGAAGTTATCGCTTAAAATTTCAATAGTTTCAAGATACAATTCATTCATTTTACCACTGGACGCTTCAATATTCCGGTAGATATTGTATTGTCAGACTATTCGTGTATTGATTCACAACTGGTCTAGTGTTGATGAGGCGAGACAAAACAGTATGTCTTGCACCGGTTGCCAATCGTGCACAAAGAACTCTCAGTTGAGCTTGCTGCTTATTTACTATCGAAATATGATAATTGAAAATATATTTCTTCTTTTGTAACCATCTCGGTAACCATACGAAACAAATATCAAGAGCACAAAACTGATTGAGTCTTCTAGAATTGAAAGATGAAGAGAGTAGTCACTCTAGAATCTAGATATTCACAAATAGTTATTTTTCATTTCTCGAAAGACGAAATACCTGATACTACTCAGACTTATTATTTGTTAATGAGATGAATTTCTTTGTTGGTATATTCCAATTAGGAGAATGATAACTCGGACTCAGTTATATTTTCTTTTGCAGTATTCACCCTGAGGTAAAGGACCAACGGAAAGAAATAAATATTCGGAAATAAAAGAGTACTGGGTCGCATCTGAGAAATGGAAATGCGGAGTTCTATGCCTTGATTCTGTGGGGAAATCGACTCTCAAGGAAATTAGATTCCAGATTGAATTGAACGTTAAATTGTCATGAATTCCGGGAAATGTGGAAACCCAAAACTAACGACAGTATTTGAACGGGCCGTTATGAATAGGAAATGGGAAATCTCGGTGTATCAAAGTAAAATACGCAGCAAATGTTTCACTGGTACTGAAGTTCTGTACGAAATAAATAGTCAGTGATGATATTTGTTAATCGAACATAGAATTTATAGTATTATAGTTATTCTTGGTGGTGATTTTTTTCGTTCACATCAAGAACTGAATCGTTTTCATAATGTCTGAAATGAGGCTGTAGTACACTACGAGTTTTCTCCGAACTTCAGCAGAATATTACCTAAATTACAGAAAAAAACATTCATTCGTTTCCGAGCTCTTGAAGTATCAATACACTTGAAAATACCGAAATACCCTGTACTCAATAAACAGCATGTTATCAAAGCTCGATTGATAAGTCCGAGATTTGTTCGAGGTTTGTATTTTGTTCCATTGCCAAAAAAGCCGAACTCTCGGTAATAATTCCACGAGTTGATATTTCTCGACGCGAGTGTGAAGCCTGAAGGGCCTAACCAGGAGTAGACCAAATCATGAAATGTGAATTTTTACGCTCGAGGACTCCTTCACAGTTTGAAGTGTTGTGCCGTGCTTCACACGTTTTTAGAGTTCTCGACCCTTCCGGGCTAGTAGTGAAAGCACTGCCGTACACGAGGGGTGACGTGAAATCATTGTTCTTCTTCTCGTTATTGATCAATAAAAACAATATTAAAAAACAGGTTAAACCTAAAATATACACACGAAAATTCACGTGTACCAAAGATCTCCAATCGTATAAAAAGCATGTGATGCCAATAATTCCTCAACTTCCACTTGAATAAGAATAATAGAGCGTGACCTTGCTGAAATATAAGGGCGCCTAAGTTTGGTTCATTCAATCAGCTGGAAAATATTTCATGAGGCCTATGATGGTGAAGAAAATTCCTGTGCTGGGTTGACACTAAAACAATAAGGAAATCAGGGGACACTACATGGTGTTAGTTGGTGTGAGCTGTTTTTTTAAACTGATCTGATATATACATTCTGACGGAATATTCACAATTTTCGCAGATGACACAACCATCTTGTGGCATGACTATAACGAAACTAATCTTCACAACAAAATAACACAAGATATTGTTAGAGTGAGAGAGTGGTGCAACTCCAACTTGCTCTCCTTCAATACAAAAAAGACCAATTTAATATCATTTAATTGCAACTTGTCAGGCATTCCGATGGGTGATGATGTTATAACAAATGAAAATTTTAATAAATTTCTTGGAATCAATTTGGACAGTAACCTGAATTTCAATAACCATATCAAATTACTGAGCAATAAACTAACTTCGGGATGTTATGCATTACGAACGGTGTCGAATGAATTAGGTATTGTAACTGCAAAAATTGTGCACCACGCTGTAGTTGAATCCCATCTTCGGTATGGAATATCATTTTGGGGCACTTGCAACCAACACCTCTTCAATACAATCTTCATTCTTCAAAAGCGCGCCATTAGATATATGTGCAAAGTTGGGCCCAGAGTGTCTTGTAAACCTTTGTTCAAGGAGCAAAAATTACTAACTCTCTCATCTTTATTTATACTAGAAACTGTGTGCCTAGTTCATAAGAACAAATCATCTTACGATGTTGTTGTTGGTTTCACTCGCCAGAATGAGAAATTAAGACTGCCAATCCCATCATCAAATTTGATTAAAAAGTCGTTGATCTATAATGCAGCTAAAATATACAACCATCTTCCGAAGGGTTTTAAAGATATACAACCACCTGATCAGTTCAGGAAATTGGTAAGGAGGATTCTCATTGATCAGGCATTTTATAGTGTTCAAGAGTATTTTGAAGTATAAAGATATGGATGGAATTTTGATGTGAAATGTTCCCTGTTTCAACCATTATTTATGTTGAATTTTGAAGGAAATGTATGGTTATTTCACTCATTTATACATTTTATTGATTTACTTTATGTTAATGTTCGACTAATCGTTCATCTACGATGTATATGTGACATATATTATGTACATATCCATTTACTTATTTATATGTAGGTACATATTTCTTTTTTTTTCTGAAATTCCTAAATATAAGGAAATTATTTTAATTTGTATTTGAAAAAAATTATGTGTTGTTTGCAATTAATTTATTATCCTTTGTCTTCTGTTTGTATTATTATTTACAATTGCTTTGTCTATGAGATAATATCATCTTTTGACAATAAAGTATAATTTGAATTTGAATTGAATTCACATCAGACGTCAGATATGAAAAACTCACATACTTTTGCTTCTAATTTCCAGAACCCAATAACCAATGAATTAATAATTCAATCAACAGCAAGATCCGTCTCTAGATATACATGAATATGATTCCTTTGTCGACAGTACTTCTTGAATTTTTCGGCTGTAAAAATAGAACCAAATCCATCAATTTCCACACTTTTTTTTTTTCGGTTACCAACACTAATATCCGTCTGATGATGACGTTCTTCGTCACATGCTATACATAAAAAGATATTTTCAGATTTTTCAAGGACAATTTTTTTGATAAAATAACATTCACATGTTGATTGATAAGCGTTTATTCGCAAAGGGACAGCAAAAAACACGACGGTACAAATTCAAATCAAGATATTTGCCAAACAAAAGCTTTTTTTTATAAACGGTTAACAAGCCTTTGACGCTTTCAAATCTCAACACAAAGTTGACGTTTTCCGAGGAATGTCATTAGCATTGCCGCTCGTGCGCGGAAATAATGTCATTGAGTGACAGCATATTTTTTGCGCTCGCATCCTTCTTTGTTGAAAACGAACTCATCATTCAGTTGCATGATGGAAAATAATAGTGACAGTAATTATCTAACTGTTTGGTTTTGTATTTTTATCAATTTGAAAATAATTCCCGGACTATGAACGATATGATTCGTATTGTAACCAGGCAGACGAAAAAAAGACGATCGAAGTTTGTTATTTCAATGAATTGTCAATGTTCAGAAATTTGTATAAAACGTATTTTGAAAATATAGATTTATTCTTTCAACAAAGTGTTACAGTCCATCATACACACAAACATTGGTCCTTATCGAGCCGATATTCTTTGCAATAATTCGTGAATCTGAAAATTCACGGAGATCTTCTGAGTGCAATCAAACACCAATCGAAAGAACGCACTAGGCAAAACGTTGAGCTGAAAACCTCCTGCTGAAGATAGGAAATTGGCATATCAATAGAAACCGAAAATTCATTCGAAGAAAAAGAGAAGTACAACGTCGTAGTGCAAAGGGGGTGAGTCCGTTCCAATTTCCTTTCCACTTATTCCCATCCAATACAATTGTTTTCACTTGATCAACATCTGTCTTTGTTTGGTATTTTCTGAATCCAACTCAAATAATATCATTCTACAATGTCCGAAGAAGAAACTAAATTTCTCAACAGACAGCGAGGTGCTGTGAAGTCCAAGTTAACGTTGTTTTCGAATCATCTAAGAACTTTAGAGGGCAAATCTTTATCAGAGGCAGAGTTAATCAATTTAGAGGAAAGGATTTCAAAGGCAGACACTATTTTTGCAGACTTTGATAAGTTACAAAACCAGATTCAAAATGTGGTGTCTGAATCTGAAATTGAATCTCAATATCAGGAGCGTTCTATTTTTGAAGACACTTTTTTTGCTACCATTGCACGTGCCAAACAAATGGTTCTGACATACAAAAAAGAGCATGAACAGCAAATTAGTGCCAATGCAAGTACTAGTGGTTCATCTAATCATGACGAAAATAATGTACAAGTTTTGAAAGGTGTCAAGTTCCCTGTCATTAGCTTGCCAAACTTCGACGGTAATATGGATAACTGGTTAGAGTTCAGGGACACCTTCCAAAGTTTGATACATGACAATGGGTTAATAAACAACATACAAAAATATCATTATCTAAGAGCATGCCTTACGAATGGGGCTTCCCAGGTTATAAGGTCAATAGAATTATCAGCTTCTAATTATCCAGTGGCATGGGAAACATTATGTGAAAGATACAATAATAATCAATTGCTTGTGCATATTCATACAAAAGCGCTGTTCAATTTGGAGCCAATTCAAAAGGAATGTGCATCAAAGCTTAGAAATCTATTGGATAATGTTTCCAAGCATCTTAGATCATTGCAACAGCTAGGTGAACCCACTGATCAATGGGATACTTTGATTAACTATTTAGTAACTACAAAGTTGGATAGCAAAACTACCAGAGAATGGGAGCAGCACAAAATAGGTAAGGAATATACTACTTGGGACGACTTAAAAACATTTCTTAAGGGCAGGTCTGACATGCTAGAAACTGTCGATGTAAAAAATGATAACAAATTATCTACGAAAAACACAACAAAAAGCTTTCATAGCAACGCAAGTCCGAAATGTTTATATTGCAAAAAAGATCATCTCATTTACACCTGTGCTGATTTCTTAAATCTGACTATTAGTGATAGGATAAACTTCATTTCCAAGTCCAGATTATGCACTAATTGTTTAAAGAGTGGTCACTTTGAAAAAACATGCAAATTTGGTCCTTGCAGGCAATGTAACAAACGACATAATACCTTGTTGCACTTGAAAAATACAAGTTCAAGTGAACAAAGGGCTAGTGAATCTGATAGTACTACTGGTAAACATCAAATTAGCCTCTCTGCCACGAATGATATAGACGAGGTACTATTGTCAACAGCGTGCGTACAGGTCCTCGACAAATTCAATAACCCGGTTACAGTCAGAGCACTTTTAGATTGCGGTAGTCAATCCAGTTTCATCACCCACGATTTATCAAATCTCCTAGATTTAGAAAAACATCAAATGGATATAACCGTCACTGGATTAAATCAATCTTGTTCTAGGGCACAATATAAATGTAATATTTTTCTACAATCTTGTGATGGTAAATTCAATACACAAGTGAACTGTTTAATAATACCAAGAATCACCAGTGATCTGCCAAACATAAAAATCAATAAAGGCGATTTGAATATTCCAAAAAATATAGGTAAACTGGCTGACCCTAACTTCAATAAACCAGGAGAAATCAACATGTTGATAGGTGCGGACGTATTTTGGAAAACCTTATGCGTTGGTCAAATAGAGTTAGGCCACAACAAACCGATTATGCAAAAAACCCGGTTTGGTTGGGTTATTTCCGGAGCTTATGGAAAAACTCAAACTAATGTGAAATGCCATTTCAGCACAAATTACGACTTACAAAAGCAACTATCAAAATTTTGGGAAATAGAGGAATGCCTCCAAAAAACTGCTTTTTCGCGTGAAGAACATGAATGTGAATTGCATTTTTTGAATAATACGACAAGAAATAAAGAGGGTAGATTCGTGGTATCATTTCCATTAAAAGGGTCCTTGAATGATCTTGGCGAATCTAAAAATCTAGCTGTTAAACGATTTTTAGCATTGGAGCGAAAGTTTCAGCGAGATCCAGATTTAAAGAATCACTATAAAGATTTTATGACTGAATATATGAAAATGGATCATATGGAAGTTGTTGACTCATCAGACTCTAAAATCGAAACGTATTATATGCCACATCACGGCGTAATTAAAGCAGACAGCCTTACCACGAAGCTTAGAGTAGTGTTCGACGCGTCAGCACCCAGCACTACTGGTGTCTCTCTGAATGATCTACAAATGGTAGGTCCTACAATTCAAAATGAACTTCTATCAATCATTCTAAGATTCAGAGTGCATTTTTACGTCGTGTCTGCAGATATACATAAAATGTATCGCATGGTTCTAATAAATCCCAATCAACAATCATTGCAACGCATCGTTTGGCGGGATGATCCTTCAAAACCGCTACAATCTTATAATTTAAAAACGGTCACATATGGGCAATCTGCATCTTCTTTCTTAGCTATAAGATGTCTTTTCGCTTTGGCAGATGAACATAATGATGATAAGTATATTTCTGATATAATAAAAAATGATTTTTACGTAGATGACCTTTTAACAGGATCAAATACCATTGAAGGTGCATCTTATATCTGTCAAACTATTTCGAATATATTGAAACAAGGTTGTTTTCAACTCCGAAAGTGGACGTCAAATGAGCCGCAAGTTTTACAAAATATTAATTCTTCTGAATTATCACACAACATTCTTGATTTCGGGAAGGATCGAAATGCAAAAACATTAGGACTAATTTGGAACTGTTCTTCTGATAGATTGATGTACAAAATAGATACTTCCACAGAATTCAAAAGTGTAACAAAGAGACGAATTCTCTCTCACATATCTCAAATTTACGATCCATTAGGCCTTTTGTCTCCATGCACCATTATTGCAAAAATGACCATACAAAAATTGTGGCTCCAAAAACTTTCATGGGACGAGTCCCTTCCGGTCAGTATGCACTCTTCATGGCTTAGTTTGGAACGTGACCTACCTAATTTGAATTCTTTGGATATTCCTCGTTTAGTTTTGTGCAAGGATTATAATGCTATAGAGATTCATGGATTTTCAGACGCATCGCAGAGTGCCTATGGTGGTTGTGTTTTTGTTCGAAGTAATAACAAAGAAGGTGAAGTGTCTGTCAATCTATTATGTGCAAAATCTAAAGTTGCACCCATAAAAACTCAAACATTGCCACGTTTGGAACTCTGCGGAGCGCTAGTGTTATCCAGATTACTGCAAAAGGTTTTATCCGCGCTATGTCCAATATTGAGCCCATCTAGATGCATATTATGGTCTGATTCAACTATTGTACTTGGTTGGATAGGAACAAGCCCCCATTCATTGAAAACTTTCATAAGCAATCGTGTTTCTGAAATTCAAGAAATCACCGAAAAATTCGAGTGGCGCCATGTTCCAACCAAGGATAACCCAGCCGACATGTTATCGCGAGGAGTATACCCAAATCAACTAAAAAATGCTAACTTGTGGTGGCAGGGACCAAGTTGGCTCAAGAAAGACGAATCTTTTTGGCCAGAAAATAATATAACTGAAGATCAGCTACCTGAAATGCGTGATCAAAAGCAGACTTGCATGTTAATTCAAAATAATGACGACTTTCCTTTCAGAAGGTATTCAAGTCTTTCAAAATTAATTCGAGTAACAGCTTTCATACTGAGATTTAAGAGCAATTGCTTGAAATCCAAAGATCAACGTGAAGTTGAATTATATATAACACAGTCTGAAGCTAATGAATCCCTTTTGTTGTTAGTCAAACTGTCTCAACAGGAAGCATTTCCTTTAGATTATGCGTCTTTGAGCAAAACCCATACAGTTCATTCAAAGAGTAAAATTTTGAGTCTCAATCCCTTCATTGATCAACGAGACTTGATCCGAGTAGGTGGAAGATTCAATAATTCTAATTTTAGTTTTGATAAAAAACATCCAATGCTCCTGTCCCACAAGCATCCACTTACCATCTTGATATTTTCTAGTGAGCATGTGAGATTACTTCATGCAGGACCTCAGTGTATGCTAGCCTCCATAAGAGACAGATTTTGGCCAATCGGCGGTCGTAATCTGGCCAAAAAGACGGTTAGAAGTTGTGTACGTTGTTTCAGAGCGAATCCAAAAACCATAAACCCTATCATGGGTAATTTACCAAGAGATCGTTTGATCTTGGATATTCCTTTTACTATTACCGGTGTAGATTACGCTGGTCCATTCACAATAAGAGACCGCAAGGGTCGTGGGTCAAAATTGTCGAAATGTTACATTTGCTTATTCATCTGCTTCGCAACAAAAGCTATCCATATAGAACTAGTATCTGATTTAACGAGCGACGCATTTGTACTTGCATTGCGCAGATTTGCTGGACGCCGCGGTAAACCCGCCAAGATTTATTCAGATAACGGGTCAAATTTTGTTCGTGCCAATAAGGATTTGATCGAATTGGGTAGATTTTTAATTTCTAAAAATGATCAACTTGAAGACACCTTCTCACATGAGGGTATTAATTGGAAATTCATTCCTGTGAATTCACCACACTTCGGAGGTCTGTGGGAAGCAGGTGTAAAGAGTATAAAGCATCATCTTCATAGAATCATGGGTAATGCAAACCTCACTTTTGAAGAATTTTATTCACTTCTAGTTCAAGTGGAAGCAATTGTCAATTCCCGACCTCTGCATCCCTTTTCCTGTGATCCAAATGACCTAAACCCATTAACCCCTGCGCACTTTTTGGTGGGAAAGCCTTTAACAAGTGTACCTGATCCTGATGTCCGACATATCCCTGATAATCGCTTGTCAATTTATCAAAGGATACAACAATTGAGGCAACATTTTTGGGATCGCTGGAATAAAGAGTATGTATCCGAACTTCAACAAAGGAGTAAATGGCGACAAAGTCAGCAAAAAATCGAAGAAAACACCTTAGTCTTAGTGAAAGAAGATAATTTGCCTCCTATGAAATGGTGTCTCGGACGCGTTGTTTGCTTGCATCCTGGAAAAGACAATGTTAGTCGCGTAGTTTCCATAAAAACTGCCAATGGTGAAATCAAGAGAGCTGTATCAAGAATTTGTCCTTTACCTACATTTGTCCATCATGATACCATTTGAAGAAACAATTGAAGAATCTCTCTTCAAGGCTGGCGGGATTTATGTTTGGTTTTGTATTTTTATCAATTTGAAAATAATTCCCGGACTATGAACGATATGTTTCGTATTGTAACCAGGCAGACGAAAAAAAGACGATCGAAGTTTGTTATTTCAATGAATTGTCAATGTTCAGAAATTTGTATAAAACGTATTTTGAAAATATAGATTTATTCTTTCAACAAAGTGTTACAGTCCATCATACACACAAACACTAACACATCTCCTGATGTAGCAGGATGTGCGAACATTTTAAATTTGAACCTCCCACCAGAGGAATCGAGAAAAAGTATCAATTATGAAATGATAGATTCGACATGGTGCCATCAAATGCTTCATGAATGCTAAAGATATCAAAGTAAGTATCCTAAACTTGTCGTTATTACTCAAAAAGCACCAGTCCGTTGAATATAAAGCAAAAATAAGTTCGACTATGAATGTGGGATAGACATAAGTTTTCACGTAGCCTCAATAGCCGACGGGTTCAAAGCACGACTTCTTAAGCCGCCAGCCCGGGTTCGATCCCTGATGGGTAGGGCAAATCTTTCTCAATGTTCCCTTATTTTTTGTTAGATGTATGAATTATTATTCAATTTCAATATAATATAGGGAATAATTAATGAAATTAACGATATATATGCAGATTATTGTGAATTGTCAATTAAAAGAAGTATCGAGTTCTCTTGTCTAGGAACTGTGTGTAGAAAAAATATTGTGTGTATTTTGAGCGCAAAATGTCGCGCGATGCGTAGCGCTCTAAATACACAAATAGCTTTTTTTATGACTGCACGAGATTAAAACCTACTTATTAACATTGATGTATCTCTTTTCGATGGTCTTCAACATTTTCCGCTTAGCAAATGCATTCTCCCTCTCAGCAATCAAGCGTTCGATTTGATTTTATGAGCCCATTGGTTTGGCTCTTCCATAAAGTCCGATCGGCGCTTCTGCTGAGAATCACCGGCAGGGATAATATTGGGGCTGCATATTGATACTTTTTGTCATGATACTCCGCAATTTTGTATTGGAAAACGCCACTTTATTCGAGTGGAGAGCCACTTTTTATGCAAATGGAAGGGAACGTTGGATGAAACTGATGACTTCGTTTGGTGGTTCATTGGATATGGCTGGGCCAGAGTCGCCAGAGATATTATTACTGCTGGTTCTAGTGCGACTGAATTTTGCTGAAGAAGAAACATCAGTAGAATATTTTCGCAAATCCAAAGAGTGTGTTTGAGAACAAGGATAGACATTTTTGAAAGAGAAAATAGTCTATCTTATTAAAATATCAAACATAGTTTGAAATGAATGTCTGATGGTAGACTACGAACAGAAAACAATTACTATCCTGGTAAATACCACGCAGAACATTGAATTATATCTGCTCGTAGTCCATAACAGCCCAAAAATATAATCACTCTATTTTCGGATAGACATTTCAAATACTTATTCAACACAAAAACATTTTTCAAAATCGTCCCATCGTATGAGTGATTCCACAACTGATAGGTCTAATCAATAAAGATACAATTTGTGCTAATCATGATGTTTTCGAGTTGAAATGACCCTGAGGAAAAACGAGGTTCATTGAAATTCAATATTGATAGTACGATAGTACGCTGAGTCCATATAACAATAATTGTACGACTTGTTAAGAAATATCACATCCGTTATTTTTTTTCAGGCCTAAAAATTAAATATCTTCAAGCAGTGAATTCCTGAAAGATGAAACTTTTGGGATTTTTTACTGGTTGAATTTTATCTTGTCCAATATAATTCCTTAACACGTTCGCTGCGTATCTTGTATATAGTACCCTTCCCAGAACCTGAAGTATTTTTTTTTACGGAACACAATTATTTTTCTATACAAAGACCAAAAAACATTATTAGCGATATTTTTACAAGCTACAACCTGTCAATAATGACATGCCGTATATAGGCGACAGCAGCACTACAGGAGGAAATTTGCACTTCAGTGCGGATGTCGCCTATGTACGTCATCTAATGTTATATAAAATCATATTTATTTCTACAAAAAAAATTAACTCACAAGTTATAAAAGTATATAAAAATACTAAACATATTTATAGGCACATGTTAATGTGATAACAACACGTCTAATAACTATAACATATTACAAAAAAAAATGTTTCTAAGAAAGAATAATGTAAGAAATATATAACACGTTATTTTTAACATTTAATTTAGGACGTTTAATGCCTGAAGGGCCTGCTTCATTATCCATATTTTATTTCTAATTAAGTCCCAGCTCACTGTCCAGAAAAATAAAGGAATTCGCGAACGAAATATAAAATACCTTGTTTTGGTGCCTTAGCAACAAGCTGACAAAAATTCGTGCACTTCAAACGAACGCTAAAATAACACTGGCTATAAGAATTGGGTTGTACACAGGTCGTGCATCGGCGACATCAGCACTGGTGGGGGAAACCGAATGTCGCCGATGAGCGACATACGCAGCGAACGTGTTCATCTTTGCTTCCCTTTACCCGGCAGAAATAATCGAATAAAAAGTTAGATGCTTTTCCAGAGTAACTCATAATTTTGCATTTTCCAATATTCAGGAGGATTGTCAAGAGAGTTTGATATAAATTGAGTAAACGTTACTGTGCTTAATCAAACAAACATGAAGATAATACGTAGAAAAAAATAAGAGATAATTCCATAATGATTGATGCCTTGCTGTTAGCTCTTCAAAGAAGAATCATTTGATCCAGTGGAAGTGCTCAGTGGCAATGAATCACACAGGGTGAGTAAGAATTATTACGTACCTATATCATTCGAATTTCATATCATACTCTTCTGACAATTTCATTGTCGAAATAAAAATTCTAACGAAACAAGAACTAAGTATCTACCTATATTAGGCACTTCGCAATAATGATGATGTATGATACTCTTCTGCAATGTTAATTTTTTTCCGTAGGACTATACTGCTCATCATGCTCTGTTTATCTAAAAGCTGTAATGGCCTGAACATTCTCGTGATATTCCCCCACATGGGCAAAAGTCACCAATTAGTATTCGAACCACTTTTCAAGCAACTAGCATTCAAAGGACACAACCTCACAGTCATCACAAGATTTCCTCAAGAGCAAGCAATACCAAATTGGAGGGATATTAATATAGGAAACGAGGAAACAACTACTGAAATTTTGGATATGGGTAGGATACTGGGTATTTTCGGGTAAGCAGCAAGTAAACGAGGACTCTTTTGAGTTCCGAGCACTAGTGAAAGTGTAATTTCCTTCTTTATGGAAGATCTCACAATTGGGGTGGAACAGGAACTATGGAATCCTGATAATACAGTTGCAAAAATTTGAACCCACTCTCAGTACAATGTGACCAATCCGAAAACTTGGATATTGCTTACTTGCTGTAATACCCTAGTAATCAGAAGTTATATTTCTGAGAAGCCAACAACAATATCCTCTTCCTCATATGGTACCGGGTGTCCCAAATTGTATGAAATATTATTGTTCAAATAGAACGCCCTGCATATCATCACATATTGTTCGCGACAGTAGAAAAGTAAAAAAATCTGGAAGTGCATGTCAAAATTCATGAAATTATTAATTCTCGAAACTCTCTGAAACTTTTCAGGTGAAAGTAGGTACCAAATGACTTTTATAATGACCAGGGTCCAATTCGGTTGCTGGCTCTTTCGCCATTAATCACCACTTGATTTTCTTTATATGGTGTTATATGAAAGATGTTTTTCAATGTCCCTCCTTTTGGATGATCTGATAATAAAAATTTTACCAGCCGGCAATGATATTACGCTTAATATTATGAGAGCTGAAACATATTGCACCAGCATTCAATCATAATAGTAAATATTAGTCGCAATTAAAGTAATAATAGATTATATACATATATGAAATCAATATTTTCCATCATTGCATTTATTCGATGATTTTATAAATACACTATAAATAGGTACACATCGCGTCACGTGATAATACTGACGGTGGATTTATCAGCAGTTTTGAGTCCTAAGGTCGAGTCTTGGGTTTTAAATAACCATTTATACACTTCATGATTTTCAAGTTGACCAACATCCATCTCTTACGACTTAAAATTCAATCGATTTACTCATTCATTTGGTCCTGTGAGTTGTAGAATGTCAGTTTTTTTAGATCTGCAGGTCTATCATCCCAAATCTAAAAATTCAAAACTTCAAGTGTTCATCAACCAAGAAATAGTCCCTATAGTGAAGAGGAAATAAAGTAATATTCATTCATTTTCATTCAAAAAATATAGCTAAGGTCAGGAGCTGAGGTCAGGACTCCCATAACTAACGTGCAGAAGAGTATCATACATCATCCTGCAGATTTCTCAAAAGTCAGTGGTTCTTCTAAAATGTGCCTTTTGAAATTGAAATCAAGAATTAATTCCTCCCCAGAAGCTCAAGTTTTTCAGCTCCTACCAGATGAAAGTAAACAAATGAATCTACCTAGGATATCACAATTCAAATCATAACTCGATCTTTTTAGAAAAAAAAAATAGTCTATCCAATTAGAAAATCAAACATAGTTTGAAATGAATGTCTGGTAGACTACGAGCAGAAAACAACTACTTTCCTGGTAAAAACCACGCAGAACATTGAATTATATCTGCTCGTAGTCCATGCAACGATTCACACTATGAATGAAGATCGCAAATATTTCTTTCTTCCAAATTCACATCGAGACAGGCACGCTCAGACCGGTTTCGGGCTTATTGGCCCTCATCAGTGCAGGGTAGTTATCCGAGTAGAGACCGTCAGATCTCCACTCGAAGCGTTGCCTGTCCCAATGCACCTTCGTCGCGTCTATTTGACCGCACTGAGCCGCGTTCCAAGAGACAATTGGAAGTGGCGACACCATGCGGCAGAATAAAGAAACACTACCCTGCACTGATGAGGGCCAATAAGCCCGAAACCGGTATGTAGGTTGTTAAGCGTGCCTGTCTCGATGTGAATTTGTCACGTCTTAGGAAGAAAGAAACATTTGCGATCTGCATTCACAGTGTGAATCGTTGCATGGACTACGAGCAGATATAATTCAATAATCTTTGGTAGAAGTCCATATAGTAGCTCAAAGTGGAGTAGTGTATATTGAAAGAAGAAAAATACTCTAAATCATCTCCACAACATTTAATCTAAATACATATATCAGGGACATGTTTCGAACGTATATACGTATATAGGATTGATTCTTTCTATTTCAATCCTGATGGACTGAATTATAGGGCACAGGGCCCTAATAACTAACCTGTTTTTTCTCCTATTCAAATTTAATATGTTGTAAACAATTTTTTTCATCTACATGTAAGTAGTGATGTGAAATTGTATTGTATAACATCTAACTTTAATTTCCCCCTTTTTTTCTTTGTAGAACGTTTATTCAGGCTGAAGATGAACGTATATACGTTCGAAACATGTCCCTGATATAGGTATTTAGATTAAATGTTGTGGAGATGATTTAGAGTATTTTTCTTCTTTCAATATAATTCAATGTTCTGCGTGGTATTTACCAGGAAAGTAGTTGTTTTCTACTCGTAGTCTACCAGACTTTCATTTCAAACTATGTTTGATTGTCTAATTGGATAGACTATTTTCTCTTTCTAAAAAATGTTTGTCTAATTTATGGCTTTTCCATTTTTCAACTCGATCTTTGTCTATTTCAACAGATATATTCACAGGGACAAGGATAAGTCAAATCATTTGTCGTGCCATGCTCGCAGTTATCGGTCAACTATCATGTAGAGATGGATTAGCCAATGCGAATTTGCAGCAATTTCTGAAGGAGGAAAACCATTTCGATTTGATTTTGGCAGAGTTATTCAACACGAACTGCTTCATGGGAATAGCAAAAGTATTTGGAGCACCCATTGTAGGTGAGAATACACAGTACCTATGCCTTGACAATAGATTTCCTCGATTCCTTATAGTGTTAAACAGTTTTTTTTTTTCGATTTTGCGCCCGTTACTTAGGAAAAATCTTTAATAAGACATTTATTTCAAAACTGAAATTAGCAATGGCTCATTTCATAGCGTAAAACACATGTATCTTCGAAGATTTTCTTACAATCCCACAGGTATATAAATGGGGAATATTCCTCAATTCGGCTTATTACAGCAAATGCAAGTATGAACTTGATTATGAGTTTCATTCATGAATTTTTCGAATTCGTTGCGGAAACTATCTAAATTAATTTTTTAAATATGGGGTTTTAAATTTTGAATCTCTTCGTTTCTACTCCACAAATTGGCAACAGCGCCTAGTAGGCTAGAAGAACAACAACTCACATTTGGCCACGCTTTCATTATGTACACTTGATGTCAATGTATAATTCAGGAGTCAAATTTCTGATATAAAAAAATAATCAATCAAAACATGAATTTCAGTCCAACAAAAACACTAGTCCATCCACAAGTCAAACATAAACATAACCTCCAAAACTGAGTAGCATATCTTTTGAGGAGCATGGAACAGAAATAAGCAGAATGGCACCTCCTAACCCAGAGAACTCATTGGTAGTATAAGGAACAAGGTGCTTTAAATTTTAAATCCCCAATTAAAGTTTCTTTGTTTTTAACATTTGAAATTGTTTTTTAGGAAAAGGTCGAAATGGTAAGTTTGAAATGCGTCGTTTTGGAGATATTTAGTAAGAATTACTTCATTATCGTCCGAAGGAGAATTCCTCATTGAGCTGTATTTTGTGCATTTTCGAAAATCCTATATCCTTATCTGAAAGCAAGTAATTCTTGAAATTATTCTAAAAAAAACTAATTCTTTATTTTGAAATGAAAATGAGGTCACTGTTTCGTCAGGTCCTTGCATAAGAATACCCTCTTCATACACAGATCAAAATGATTATTTTGGTCATGGGATGAATCAGAAAATATATTTCCGAGTTATAATTTGTTTCTCCTTCATACACAGGAGCCATAACGAACTCTTGACTCATGGAGTGGATGTGACAAAATTAACAAATTTTGACATAACAACTATGACATGGGTCCATGATCCCACTTGGCTAGTAGAGTCCAGATTCGATCAAATGTAATGCAGTTGGGCAAATAAAATGAAAGAAGAAGAGAACGAGCAAGAGAACGAAACGAATTATAATTATGTGGTATACGAGAAATAATTCAATCAAAGGGTTACCACCTAACCACCTTCATAAGTCTATGACCTTCACCCATGATTGAGATTTGAATTCATGACCATCTATCAATCAACTAGATGATGGAAAAATCCAAGCTATTCCTATGAATATTTGAAGGAGTTTGCATGACAAACTATTCGAAAAGATGAGGACTTTATCATCTTTTCGCAAGTCTTCCTTCAGATTTGACTCCCCACCTGAGTTTTTGTCTATTTGAAATATGTGAGCTGTAAATAATAAAGACTCATCAAAAGTGAAAAGTTGATCAATTCCCATGTTTTTTGTACGACTTGTATTGTCTTGATTCAGCATTTTTGTACCTATGTTGTGAAGAGTTTAGTGTTATAATTTTTTTTAACGTTTATTACACATGAATATGTATTGATCTATCAACTAGAATTTCCTTAAACATATATTCGCGCTCCTCATTATGAATATCATCAGCATTGTATCAAACATAGTAGTTAGGTACTTCATTTCAGGTTTATCCTCAAGCAACCCACCGACATGGATCAACCAACGGTTCGCGTCTCCTGAAAACCCATCCTACATTCCAACTCATTTTTCTGCATTGTCTGACGAAATGACTTTTCTGCAGCGAATGGAAAACACGCTTCTATTGGGCTGGGACAAATTTATGTACCATTTTTTCATGTCTCGACCTGGTAACGAACTTTCCAAGGAATATCTGGGAGTGGATGTTCTAGAAGGTGGAGACGTCATGTATAACGTCAGTCTTTTGTTGTCGAATACGCATTTCACTTTGAATCTGCCCAAGCCATTGGTACCTAATGTGATAGAAGTGGGCGGCATACATATAAAGAAGCCTAGAAAAATACCAGAGGTGAGTTGATCAGGTGACTGGATTCGCACCAGGTTCATTCAATAATCATTCATTGCCACCTAATCAGTTGTTTATTTCGCTCAATGATGGGCTTATAAATAAGATTTCTAATTTCGTATCCTCAGCTACTTCAAAACCATCTGAAAAATGTTAAAAATCTATTGTCTTTGCACTATGTTCATATACTCTTTCAGCCTATGGAGAAATTCATCAATGAATCCCAAGAAGGAGTATTATACATGAGTATGGGTTCAACTTTGAGGGGTAGCAGTCTCCCAGTGTCAAAAAGGGATGAATTTTTCAAAGCCTTTTCTCGTATCAAACAAAGGGTGATATGGAAATGGGAAACCGACATGGAAAATAAACCGAAGAATGTAGAGACTTTCAGGTGGACACCACAAAGAGAAATTCTCTGTGAGTGGACAATGTGAAATGAACATGTTTTGATAATTTGCTTATCGATTATATGTATATTTCACCAGCACAAATATGTGAAGCAACTTTTCAGTTGAAGCAAAATGAAGTCGTTTCAGTTAATAGGATTGAAAATTAATTGAATTATTGATGGGACGTTTGATTCCCTTGTTGCCAATAATTCTTCTATATTTGTCGACCTTCTCTAGCATGAACAAAAATTTACTTTGAAGGTTCCTTATAAAGGGAAACATCTTATAAAAAAAACACTGCATTATTGTTAAATCGATACCTGTCGAAATTATTCTGATCGTAATTAGTACATGCTATCGATATTGAAATGCATGTTCATAATATTCAATATTCAGTTACTTTATCAAAACCATTTTAACATGTAAATATTTTCGTGTTTCAGGTCATCCCAATGTGAAGGCATTCATCTCACACGGAGGACTCTTGGGAACGATTGAGGCTGTACATTGCGGCATTCCCATCATTGTATTTCCTCAGCTGGGAGATCAGCCCTTGAATGCAAAAGCTTTGGAGAAAGTCGGAGGTGGCATCATCCTCAAGGATGCTACAGAGGAAACTATTTTGGAGGCCCTCCGAGGAGTTTTGAGTTCCAAGTAAGTCCTTCAGGCATCTGGCAAATGAAATCAAACATTTTTTTCGATTCATGTGATATCAGGAATAAACCCAGTGGCTTCCTGAACGAAGGTAGTGGAACGCAATACTACAGTTTTTGATCTTTTAGGGTGATGAATTCAACCTCCACCCTAACAGTCTCTACAGTTTTTTCACGGCAGAGTATGTATGTGAGGATTTCAATCTGAATATGGGAAACAATTTCTAAGAATAACAAAATTACACCATATAACTCAAAGCACAGTCACTATGATAATATATTTGTTAGGAATTTCTAGTTGACATAACTTTTTGTAGTGATGTTCGATCGGAAAACATCTAGTTGTGGTTTTTGACTTCAGGGAGATTGTTGCTAGTTTCTAATCAACTTTTAACATAATATAGTTTCAAATTCAGTAATTTGTATCAACTGCTTGTATATAATAGACAAAATTGGAAGATTGTAAATAGAATTTGAATGTTTCAGCAAACGAATATAAATGAACCATCGTTTATTAATTAGTAGCACATTTCCACTGAATCATCAATGGCACAATGATGGTTTTTTTCAATGGTGAACCAATAAAGTGAACCACTGGCTGACATAACGCCATCAATTGCTAGACACTAGACAGTCCTTTACAATTGGCCTAATGATGACTTTCATCACTACATCTAAACTGGTTTTCCAACGCCAATGAAGATCCACTGGTGCTTGCCTTGCATTCAATGTGATACCCAATGCTTTCTGATAGTTGGTAAATGTTTCCAACAGTATGACATCGATTATTGAATGAATGGGCCATTAAATCGTGTTTGCCAGGATATAACCTTCAAATTTCGAATAACTTATAACTTCATCGACGTTCGTTATCCCTTGAATATTCAAATGCTGCAGCGACATCTAATTGTTTTACGTTGATCTGATCCGTAGGTTTCGAAAAAGTGCCAAGGATCTATCGGAACGTTTCCGAGACCGTCCTTTATCGCCGGTGGATACGGCAATTTACTGGATAGAGTACGTGGCCAAATACAATGGAGCGCCTCATATGAAGACTGCCGCAGTCACGATGCCTGCCTATCAGTACCTGTTGATAGATGTGATAGCGTTTATTGCTTTAGTCATGATATCGTTTGTTTATTGTATGTATAGGCTCACAGGTTTCGTGGTCAGGAAATTGAAGAGACCAACAAAAGTCAAGAAATCATGATGAATTATCACGTTCGCGACGTCAAGCGATCACTTAACCTGCTGATGGACGTAATTTTTTATGTATATCAGCTTTGTGTTTTGATGTTAATAAATTCTTCTCAAACTCAATAATTGTTAATTATACTGTTTTTACACTATTGGGTCAGGATGGCATTTGTAAAATATTTCACCCTAGGGCCGTGGTGACCCATTGGTATTAAATATTGAAAGTAATGCCAATCAGATAGCTCTCTGAGTAACAAATATTAGATGTAGTGGAAGTGATCTACAAAAATGGATTATACAAGGTACCCAGCAAACAATTTCAGTAGGCCCAGTACTGGGCTAATACCTGCCTACCAGAAGTTGCCGCTGCGGCGAAACAGTGGCAGATGACGTCGGACCAACATCAATAGGACACTCTGGCCGCCGGTAGGACCAATGCCTGTGCGCCATAATGAATACTACATTGGCCCACTTCAGGACCAATGCCTATAATACGACGATATTATGTGAAATAAAAAAGAATTCAACAGCCTTCAGCAGTCACCCATCCAAGTTCTAACCTCGCCCAACGTTGCTTTACCCTCGTTATTGTATCACATTCCGCATAGTAATGTATAGCTATTGTCTTCTAATTATATATTTATTATAAATCAGTGGAATTTGAACAACAATAATTTTCTATTATTATACATTTTTAGATGTCAATTTGGCATATTTTTTAACCTGTAAGTTGACATTTGAAATTTCTTTCGATGCTAGAATTGGTGAAGGCGGGATATTTCGAATATCGCGACTTCGAAGATGGGAACCCCTCCTTGAGTATTAAGATCTATCCAGGATGGAGGAAAGCGATACTTAGTGCATATACTGGAATCCGAACCACTTCTGCGAGTGACGGATTCTAACAGGATTTTTAATGGTGTATATTACTTGGACATGAGGGTGTTTCGAGCATTGATTTGACATATTTTTGATGCCTCAAATTGATATGAAATGTGATTTTTCTTGCATATCGCTACTTTGAATTTGCTGACTTTTCATATAAGCGCCGGGATTGAGAAAGAAACAACATTTGAAGCAAAATGTTTCTCAACTGTTCAATAACACTTGAAACGGGCCATCATCCAGATGATGTCGGTCGAAAGATACCCTTTTGATGGTATTGGCCCATTGCTGGTTGGATTATAGATACCCGATTACAATATGCCATATATCGGGCCGACATTTTGCCGATGTAGCTTTGCCATTGCCAGCATGTACCCGACCAATCATGCGTTGGGCCAGAGAGCGGCCAGAGATTCATTGTTTGCTGGGTAAGTATGAATTGGATTTTAGCAGAAAGTTGTTATATCATTCGAATTTTGATAATTTTATTTGTATCATGAATATGATGCCATGCCTTAGTTTGCCAGTATTGGGTACTGAGCCAATATATCATCTCTCCTTTGAAATTGATTATATATAAGGTCTCCTTGAGAAACGTCATAATAAGAATCGGAATAAGAGATAATAAGCTGTAAGCTCGTATACACCTTCATTTTGATGTTCTGAGAGTTGTCTCAAATGTCTCATAGAATCTCGCGTGGTAAGTTATTCAAGGTCAAAGGTCACAAAAATCGGTTTTTCGTGATTATCTCGGTTCCTATAGCTCCAATGATGTTATCATTCAATATAATGATTATAGGGCATACAATTTTGTTCCAAAAATTTTTGCATACGGTCAACCGTTTTTGAGACAGTGAGTATGGCTGAGCGCTGCAGGCTCTGTGGCCTCAATCACAAAAACCGTTGCGCGTAGGTATGCAAAATCCTTTCACACAAAATTGATCGCAAATTTAATGCTATACAATTTTTATGATAAATGTTGTCTTCATTGGAGCTATAGAAACCGATATAATCACGAAAAACTGATTTTTGTGAACTTTCACCTTGAATAAATAACGACTTATGAAACAACTTTTAGAACACCAAAATGAAGGTGTATACTAGTTAACAGCTTATTACCTCTCATTCCGAGGTTGACCGCTTGTAAATGATTGGAATTTTTCAAATAGGGATCCGATAATCTAACAGAGTTTAATGTATCTTCAGCGTCATCTAGATAATTTGCTTCTTAATATGCTGAGGCTTCTAGATTCTATTGGAAGAACATATATTCTTCTGGTTGGTGATCCACACTAAAGAATTCATTGACTCTCATATGGAACTCATCCTAATTAAAAAAAGTTATTAAAAAAATAGTCGGTAGTCATCACCCTAATTTTCGATAAGACTCTCAGAAGCATTCGAGGGATCCACAGTTTATACACGCCACTGTATAAAGTTATACAACCGGTAAAAGATTTGTTGGCTCAATAATATACAATCAGAAAATTTCAAGGACAACGACAACGTATTGCGATTCTCGATCAGACGATAATGAATATAGGCTAGAAAATGAAATCAATTGTGTAGTACTTACCAGCTTATGGATACAAATTTATTATCAAAAAATAACAGGCAATTCAGAAGAAATAGCTCTAGCTCATAACTGTCATTTTTGATGATCGAATGATATAATAATAATAAGGTGAAGGGGATTTGGATAATATTTCAATATTTCCGCTGCCAATTATGAATATGAATAGTCCATACATGATTGGTGTTTTATCAACATAATATATCTACATACCTATATATTATGTATGTATATTCTTTAAACGAGTTTTCATGTCCAAATAGAAGAAAACAATTTGTGCTTATCAAGGTGTGATGAAATCACCTCATTAATTTTTGTCGACAACAGGGCAATGAATGCAAATAATATTTTTATGTTCAACAGAGATAACATCACGAATAGTTAATCATATTCCCTAGACTATTTCAATCCAAGTCAATTCGACGTTCTGAAATAAGAAATAGTAACATGTATTCAGTGGACGGGTATATTTCGAGGCGAGTTGAATGCCTTCAAAAATAGAATCAGTATCTCAAATACATACATAAAACGAATGAAAAATATCAATTACTTATAATCACGTATCGTGATTGTGCCTGTTATATCTCTATACAAACAACACTCATTAGATCTAGTAAAAGTACTCTGCAAAGATGAATCATACAAGGTGAGTGTGAATTGTCATATCATTCAAATTTTTCGGGTACTCTAAAGGCAATTTTACTGCTCATACAATTTGTAATATGCCATTTTCGAAATTAAAGTCCTAACGAAATAAAAATTACCAACCCAGCAAATATGAACAGACGGCTGAAACACGGGCCCTCAGAGGAATAAAAAACATACCTTCTTGTTTCCACGATAAGAATCTATCGTTCGGGCTTCGTCGGACCAACTCGCCGTTTTCGTGTTTCGAACTAGTTTCTCAGATTGTTTATGATTCATGACGTGGTCATTCGTGTTATCGTATTATCGTTCTCAAAGCATTGATTTGGGCGTTTTTTATCGATCAATTTACTTATTTGTGTATTGAATATACTGCTCTTCACTTAAAATTGTAAAAATTGTTTTATTTGTGATTGAAAGCAGGTTTCTGGGATTATAGTGATTGATCAAGAGTTGATGGCTAATTGAGTCGACGAAGTTGATGATAGACTATAATAATGTCGCAACTTGGGATTAACCGCCGTTTTCTAGTGAACGCCTGCCCTGCTTTTGTCCATTTACGATATATATTAAGGTGCAATAACTGTGAGTTGAAAGCCCTGGAATTTCCACTTGGTTTTGTATCGAAGGAGATTTATGCAACATTTATTATAATTACATTTCAACTAAGGAATGAGATTTTGAAGTTGAAAAGTTGCTCGTTTGCTTTGTAAATGCATCAGATAAATCACAACACAGTTATTCATCTTCAAAATCGTTATTTTAAGTGAAAATCTACTTAACTACAGGATGTTGTGAGTTATGTGTTACGGGTATGCTCAGCACTGCCTGAGTTCAGGGTTAGGTTAATATAACCCAAGGTTAACAGATAACTCTGGAATACAATGTTTATTCACTATGAGGTCAAGATAAACGCTATCAAATCAAACGGGAAATTTTAGCTCTACGATAAAATTAACCTCGGGTCAGCTTACCCCTCGGGATAACCCTCCATTGATAAAGCGGGCCTGAGGGCCGGTTTATCAATGCAGGGTTAGGTTAATATAACCCAAGGTTAACAGCTAACTCTGGGATAGAATGTTTATTCACTTCGAGGTGGGGTTAAATGCTGTCAAAATCAAACGGGGAATTAGCTCTAGGATAAAGTTAACCCCGGGTCAGCTAACCCCGCGAGATAACCCTCCATTGATAAAGCGGGCCTGAGTCGTAAATCAACGTTCGTAGTTATTTGACTAGTTTCAATTCAATTCGGCAGAAATTTTGATTTGTCCTTGAGTTGAAAGTTCAGGAACGAAAATTCTCATTCGTCGATTTTATGCGGGAGTTAGAAGATGAACTACGCAGGTCAAGGTCTGACTGAGTATCTAGTCATTTTCTCAATGACACGAAAGATCAGTCGGCATAATTGTAAAATTTAATAATATTATGGATATGAAGATATTTTGGAGTAAAAGTAGGTAGCGAGAGCAAGTCATGATTGTCACGCCTCTTATGAGTCTGAAAATAGTAATTTACGTAACAAGTCCGGAAAATACTGTTTTTTTGGATGAGTGGACAAAATTCTAGGACGAGCGTAGCGAGTCCTGGAAGTTTGCGAATCCAAAAAAACTGTTTTCGGGCGTGTTGCGTACACATTTTTTTCGGCAACCGTGTAGAATAACAAATCAAAGAAACACATTTCTTTATTAGAACAAAATTTCGAACATTTCAATTCTTATTAATATTAATATTTATATTAAAATTAGAACAATTGTTAATATTGAATGGATTCAATTTGTTTGAAATGCTTGGTATATTTAAGTGCCTTTTGTTGAAGTCAGAACAAGAAGGTAAAGTTTCCGTTTCACATTGATTGTTTTCATCTGATAATTTTTGAATGTTAGCTAATTTTATGTCAGATAGCTGTCAGTCGTTATTTTGCTGCTATGGTAATGATCAACTGCATTTATCAAAACCATACTACCAAGATTTTCATATTTACAATGACAACAACGATGTGATTCTTCCCGGCCTAGTCCGGGAAGTACGTACTTCCCGGACTAGGCCGGAAAAATGCCACTTTCTCAAAAAAAAATCGTCTGGAAAGTACGTACTTTCCGGACGGTTGCCGAAAAATAATATTTGCTAGTGATATAGGACATTGAGTATATTACATTAATATACATCCAACTCTTCTCTACGATTTCTAAGTTGTGATTGATTCTCAAAATTATAATTCTGTTCTGCTCAACACATTGATTCGATGTTTGTTCTTCGGATAGTGAAAGTCAATTTGCAACTAAACCTGTAGGTACTTTCTCATATATTTTTTAATGTGTAATTTTTTTCCGCAGTATTCTACTGCTCATGACGCTTTGTATATCATCTGGAAGCTGCCATGGCCTGAACATTCTCGTAATTTTTCCACACTTGGGCAAAAGCCATCAATTAGTATTCGAACCATTTTTCAAGCAACTAGCATTCAAAGGACACAACCTCACAGTCATCACAAGATTTCCTCAAAAGCAAGTGATACCAAATTGGAGGGATATTAATATAGGAAACGAGGAAAAAGCTACTGAAATTTTGGATATGGGTAGGATACTGGGTATATTCGGGTAAGCAGCAAGTAAACGAGGACTCTTTTTGGTCAATTTTGATTTCTATCCTAAGAAAAGAACTATGTTCGAGTTGAATTCCTACCAAGTTCTCATTAATTATATAGAATTGCAGAAAATCAACTATGGAATTCATGGGAAAACAAAAACATATATTTAAAACCATCATCCAACTAATCCATAAACAAATCTTATGGATTTAGAGTTTTACTAATTGATATTAGTGAAATTTTGGTACGTCCTTTTTTTTCCAGGTTTCTAAAGTTATAATATAACTACATATTATGTAGTATCCCTGATTTAGGAAATGTTAGACCACCTTTAAAGAGTACCCATCTATTTGCTGTAATTCCCTACTATTTACAACTTGATTAAAAATGCTTCTTACAATAGTTTCAGGATTTCATGGGAGCTACACGTTTTTATATAATTTTCAAATATACAGGATTGATGGTGTAGGTGCTGCGGTTCTCTATCGCGAAATCGTATCATGTACAGGGTGGACCAAGTTTGGTCCACCCTGCTTGGTTATACTATATTCTTGTGGCACTTGGTAACCTTGGAGAATTTTCGTTGTTTTTCATTGTCCACAGAAGTTAAATAATTTAAGGGGTTCTCAATAACAATTCAATATTAATTGTCAGTTGTTCAGGCATTCACAACTTCATTCAATACTCTATACGGAAAGCATTATTCTATACGATTTTACAATGAAGGTATCTTTTATTTCAACATGAATAATTGATTTCCATTTTCAAACCTAATAAATGATCCTACCTACGATATCACAGGATGAATAATGATTCTTGTTTGTCCATTTCAACAGATGTCTTGACAGGGACAAGAATGAGTCAAATCGTTTGTCGTTCCATGCTCGCAGAGTTCGGTGTATTCTCATGTAGCGATGGATTAGCCAATAAGAATTTCCAAAAATTTTTGAAGGAAAGGAACCACTTCGATTTGATTTTGGTAGAGGTATTTAACACGAACTGTTTTATGGGAATAGCAAGACTATTTGGAGCCCCCGTTGTAGGTGAGAATACATAGTAGAATGATTTCAGATGGTAGGAGAGGAAAGGGTGAACGTGAAGGCTAAACTTTGCAAACCTAAATTCATCAGCCTGATGAACGTTCAAAAATAGAACAAGAGCATATTATGATACAAGTTTTATAAGATGCAGACGCGTTGGGAACAAGGCGTCTTATGAAACATGTGTCATATACCATTTTTTTTAATTCGCATTTATTCGAGGCCTTTTTTGTAAAATATCGATAAAATAACAAACATTTGCGAATGGTAACACTGATAAAAATTAAGATATTTGAAATTCAACGGATGCTGTCAGTTTATATACGCAACTGCAAGCATACTTCATCTCCTAACTCTCATTTGAAAGTTCGATTTTACTAACCTCCGAATAATAACAAACGCGTATCGAAACAGAAGCTATTTCTATACCCATTTGCGTTTCATGATGACTTCATTATAGAATAAAAATTTGAAAAGAGTTTATCACAATATGTGTGGAAAATATGCTTCATCAAGTATTGAGATGTATTGATAAATTGTATACAGTGTGTACCAGCCAAATGGAATAAATTCGTTGATAAATAAACGGTGGCGTTTTAGGAAAAACGCTCGGATACGTCGATTTGTATCTTTAGTTGCGCTTTTTTTTTTCAAAAAAAAACTTTTTATACAGGGTGTGTCATGCCACAGTGGCCAATATAAAGTTTCTTATTTTAAATGCAACACCCTGTATATTTTTCAATTTTTGGATTCCTCAGAAAATTCTAGACATATTTCATGTACAATGTCCTATACCTATCATCAACTGTTTCGGGAATATTAAATGTTTTCGAATTTATTGCAAAAATTAACATGAAAAACAGAAAATTATTTGATTACAGAAATTCGCTGCAACACACTCAATACTTATTTCCCATTTAGGTTTTGATAATGAGAAAGTAAGCAAAAACCAATTTAGCGTTCCTTCTTACTGATATATATGAAATAAAAGAACTATAAAAAGTCTTGTTTACTTGCGTTGAAAACGCACGGCCTTAGCAGAGTGTTGTCTGTCTGCATGACAGTAGTGATTAGTGTCAGTGTTATAGTCGCTTTAATTTCGTTAACTCCATAATATCAGAAAAATGGTTTATTTAACAGAAATGCACAAAATAACAATTCTACAGATGATTGGTTATGGAGATAACATACGGACACAAAGTGAAGTTGCTCGGTTATTTCATGAAAAATTTCCAGATTCGCCGCCTATATCCCAAGGGACAATTAGTAAAATAGAAAAGCAGTTTCGCGAGCTTGGTCATGTAATAACGATAAAAAAAGCAGCTGCCAATACAATAAATGATGAAACCAAATTGGATATTATGCTTGAGTTTGAAGAAAACCCACATAATTCTAGTCGAAAAGCAGCCCCACTGTTCAATGTTGGCCATTCATCAATTTTTCGAACATTAAAAGAAAATAAAATGCATCCCTATAAACTGATACCAACTCAGGAGCTCCTGGAAGACGATTTTGATAGGCGACTGTATTTTTGTGAACAAATGATGGCAATGCTTGATAACAATGTGATGCAGTTAGAACACGTTCTTTTTTCTGATGAGTGCACGTTTACACTTCACGGTCATGCTAATCGTCAAAATTGCCGCTATTGGTCTGCACAAAATCCTCACTGGATGAGGGAAGAACATACACAATATCCCGAAAAGGTTAATGTTTGGGCAGGAATTGTTGGAGATCATATCATAGGTCCCTTTTTCATTGATGGCAATTTGAATGGAGATAATTATTTAGCACTGCTCCAAAATGATGTCGTGCCGACTTTGACAAACTTATATCCTGATCCAGCAAACCCACAAGTTCCTGCGAATATGATATGGTTTCAGCAAGATGGAGCACCGCCCCATTATCAAATAAATTTCCGGCAGTACCTTAACCAAATATTTCCAAATCGGTGGATAGGGAGGCGAGGATCGATGGAATGGCCAGCACGATCCCCTGATCTGACGTCATACGACTTCTTCTTATGGGGATATGCCAAAAGTATTGTATACCAAACTAAACCCCTCGACTTAGCTGACTTAAGAAGACGAATAACGCATGCGATTAGATCGGTCACACCTGAGATGTTGTGTAACGTTAGAAGAAATTTCAACACAAGATTAGGATGTTGCCAAGACGTTCGCGGCGAGCATTTTGAACATCTCCTACGTTGACATTCATGTTTTTCTTTGTTTTTACAATATCAAAAAATAAACGGTATTACTTTTTAGTTTTTTAGTGTATTGCAGCGAATTTCTGTAATCAAATAATTTTCTATTTTCCATGTTAATTGTTGCAATAAATCCGAAAACACTTAATATTTCCGAAACAGTTGATGATAGGTATAGGACATTGTACATGAAATATGTCTAGAATTTTCTGAGGAATCCAAAAATTGAATAGTATACAGGGTATTGTATTTAAAATAAGAAAGTTGATATTGGCCACTGTGGCATGACACACCCTGTATAAAAATTTTTATTGAAAAAAAAGCGCAACTGAAGATACAAATCGACGTGTCCGAGCGTTTTTACCAAAACGCCAACGTTTATTTATTAACGAATTTATTCCATTTGGCTGGTACACACTGTAGAAACAATCATAATCGGGTCTATTCTGTTTCCAAATAGCAATATGGTTTCAGAGAAGATATTGCTATTACACCAAAGATTTGATGAATTTCAGTTTTCAAATTCGACTCTGAATGAATGAAATGAAATCTTGTCATTTCATGTCTTCATCTTGGCTAAATACTGAACATTATAAATATAACAATATGGTTATTATAACAAAATTCAAACAGAATTGACCGATTGACTGAAGTTTCTTGATACATTTCGCCAATAAATTAGTTAGCTCTGAAGATATGCAGTATAAATGTAATTAGCACTATAAAACATTCTAGAACCCCATTTAAGGTCTATCATCGTGCAACCCACCGACATGGGTCAACCAATGGTTTGCGTCTGCTGAGAACCCATCCTACATTCCAAATCATTTTTCTGCATTTTCTGACGAAATGACTTTTCTGCAGCGGGTGGAAAACACGCTTTCGTTGGGTTTGGACAAATTCATGTACGAGTATTTCATGTCCGGACCCGGTAACGAACTTTCCAAGAAATATCTAGGAGTCGATGTTCTAGAAGGTGGAGATGTCATGTATAACGTCAGTCTTTTGTTAATGAATACGCACTTCACGTTGAATCTGCCCAAGCCAATGGTACCTAATGTGATAGAAGTGGGCGGCATCCATATAGAGAAGCCTAGAAAAATACCAGAGGTGAGTTCATCCCACAAAAAAAAATTCTATAAATCGAAGGTTTGTTTTCATCCTGATATTGTGTGGATACGATATGGCACCGTCGAATAATTGTCAAAAATGAATTGCTCTCTTAGCAGACCACTGAAATGTTGTTGTTTATCGGGTTAGTTAGTACGTGATAAATATCTGCCGTTTTTAGAGGATGTAGATTCCTATTTCAAAAAATTATGACATGTCTTAACTTGAAGTGGGATTTCAACTATGCAAGAGAAGCTGATTCCACTACCTATAGGTTCATTCAATAATATTCATTGCTTATATTACTAATGTATCGATAATATTTATGACAATTTCCAACTAATGACTTATTCATTTTGCTCAGAAATAAATTATCTGCCGGTCCAGATGAAATGTCCACTTTTATATTTATGTTATAATCAATCCGAAATGTGTCTGTGGATAAGGAAAACTGTATAGTCCAAGAACTCAAAGGGTATTTTATATTGTGATCCTCTCCAGATTTTCCACTGTGTGACATCAGTATGTTAACTCAAATGATATCTGGCTGAGTGATATGTGTGTATTCTTCGAATGAGTACATTTGACTTAATAATTTATTTAATGTTGAATTGTGTTCTTCATGTACCTACCTATATATTGAAAATGTTTTTTTTTATTTATCCAAAAATTTACCGCAAATTTAAGATAACTTGAGGTAACGTTCTGCTCACGATGAACATGTATTTTTATTTTGTGTGCCTGTTTCAGGACGTTATTTAATTCAAGTACCAAGAGGATATAAACCTTCGACAATAACTGCTGTAATTGAAGAATGTACGGACAATGAACCATTTAAACTTCCTGGATAGATTCCAGAAATTATAGGAAGACAATGTTGTGAAAACCATTACTGAAAGGTGTTCAAAATCCATTGTCATAACTTACTTTTATACTCTTTCAGTCTATCGAGAAGTTCATCAATGAATCCCAAGAAGGAGTAATATACATGAGTATGGGTTCAACTTTGAGGGGTAGCAGTTTCCCAGTGTCGCAAAGAAATGCATTTCTGAATGCCTTTTCCCGCATCAAACAAAGAGTGATATGGAAATGGGAAACCGAAATGGAAAATAAACCGAGTAATGTAGAGACTTTCAGGTGGACACCTCAAAGAGAAATTCTCTGTGAGTGAATACTGTTGAATAAACATAATGTTGAATGTTTACTTTTCAATTACACAATCATGTAACAGTGGTCGATACCAATTTTCTCATTTCAAATGCATCAGACACCCAGTATTTTCGCATTCTCTCCGAAGAGTTGATTTCAACGATATACGATGATTATTGGGGTCTCAAATCTAGATGTCGCGTTCTCCAGAAACGTCCAATATGCCATCGAGCTTAGACCACCCTGTATAGTGCTACTCATATATTATATTCAGTTATAACCTAAGAATATTTTCGTGTTTCAGGTCATCCCAATGTGAAGGCATTCATCTCACACGGAGGACTCTTGGGAACGATTGAGGCTGTCCATTGCGGCATTCCAGTCATAGCCCTTCCTCAGATGGGGGATCAGCCCTTGAATGCCAAAGCCTTGGAGAAAGTCGGAGGTGGCATCATCCTCGAAGATGTTACAGAGGAAACCATACTGGAGGCCCTCCGAGTTGTTTTGAGTTCCGAGTGAGTCCATCAGGCATCTGGCAAATTAAATCGATCAATACTTTAGATTCATGTGATATCAAGTACGAACCCAGTTGATTCCTGCACGAAAGAAAGTGAAACACATACAGTGTACGTTTTTTGATTTTTGAGGGTGATAAATACAATCTGAACCCTAACACATCCATTGAATCAATGGTACAATGATATTTCAATGGTAAACCAATTAAGTGACTTGATGCAATCAATTGCAAAACAATACTTGCATTCGTTGATTATTTACTATTGACCCATTATGATACTTTCATCAAAGCATCTGAACTATAATTTGCCAACAGCCAATGAACATTCACTAGCGCTTGCCTTTTATTGAATGAGTTGCTTTTTTATAAATCGAAATTGAGTGATACCCTAATGCTTTTTGATCATTGGTGAATGTTTTCAAGAGATTAGATGAATGAGTTATTGAATCGTGTTTGCCAGGATATAACCTTCAAATTTCGAATAACTTATAACTTCATTGACGTTAGTTATCCCTTGAATATTCAAATGCTGCTGGGAAATCGAATCGTTTCATGTTGATCTCGTCCGTAGGTTTCGAAAAAGTGCCAAGGATCTATCGGAACGTTTCCGAGACCGTCCTTTATCGCCGATGGATACGGCAATTTACTGGATAGAGTACGTGGCCAAATACAATGGAGCGCCTCATATGAAGACTGCCGCAGTCACGATGCCTGCCTATCAGTACCTGTTGATAGATGTGATAGCGTTTATTGCTTTAGTCATGATATCGTTTGTTTATTGTATGTATAGGCTCACCGCTTTCGTGGTCAGGAAATTAAGGAAACCAACGAAAGTCAAGAAGTCATGATGAATTATTTGTAAATTAGTAAATGTTTCGGTCCTCACGTTTATTTATGAGCACAAATCGTTTTATTTCTTGACTGAACTATTAATCAAAGAATGAAGGTTAATGAAGCTCTTTCACCTAATTGATGACCCTTTACGATGACCTAATGAATACACAATTGTATAATGAATTCATAATTCATTCGATTTGATAAAATAAAGAAAACTACCTCTCCATGCATTTTGGAATTTCGCTTCCAGAATTTCCTTCATGGTTTTGATACTCCATCATCTATAAGCTCTAGACAGTCTTCATCGGTACACGCTCCCAAAATGTTTTCATTCGTGTAAGCTTGCTCTACGACCCATTTCATTTTGAGGCAACAATTCCCGAACGCCCTTTATAAGAAAATGGTAACGCTCGCGAATGATTTAAAGAGGAGTAGTCTTCACAGTATACCCCAACAAAAGGCTTTCAGCAACATAATATTTTCCTCCGAGACATGTCACGTGCCTATCAGTTTCCGCTTGCTGACGTTTCCGTTTTTAATCTAGAAGATATTGTTTACCAGGCTGTTGTACCTATCCAATCCTGAGATACGAGCCGAAAAAGACCTCATTCATCTTGCTGTCGCTGGAGATACGAGGTGGCTCATGCTTCGACAATCTCAAGCAAACATTTCTACAATGTATCAATCCATATTACATATTTAATTATGTGTTTGTAACAATATGAAATGCAATACGAGGTATTCGAAATTATTGCCATTTCGATAAGAACTACTTCAAATATTGCGTTAGCCTAATCAAAGATATATTGTTTTTTCTTGAACTGCAACAATAGTGATTGTTTAATATGCATATAAAATCCAAATAATAATATCAGTCTGAGTTTTCTATTCCATTTGTATCTTATCCTTCATAATATCTAAGCTGAAGGTTCCGCTCTTCTTCTCCTGAAGATAGTTAAGCAAGATTATATTGATGAATTACTTCCAATAATAAGTCATAGGTAGTTAGTACCCAATTTAGGGGAGATACGGACAAATACAGTTGAAGGTAATATAGCAAAATGTCCTTCTTCAATATTAATTCGACCTGTTTTTGCTTCCCTGTCACAAAAAATATATCTGAAAACGAAGATTATATACACTCAATAATCAATCTTTATCGTTTTCAGTATCACAACCTATAATTTTTTTCACTCTATTTCCTTTCACGAAGGGTTGATAATTCGAAGAGAAACATTGATACCAGATAGATAGGTAATTGGAAGTTTAATTCCTCAACTTGGTGGTTTCAGAAGAAGTGGAAAAAATCAATCATCGAATATCCTCCATATCATCTGACTGATTTTTCCTTCCTACACTACAGTATATTATTATAGATCATGTCCTACTGATATCTCCGGGGTATAAAGTTGCGAGTCTCTGATTGAAGTAAATGAAGAGCAAATGGATTCAGCGTCTATCGGGAATTCGCTGCATGTGAATGCCATTCCGGAAAGAGCAGGTCACGTGAGGAGCAGAGAGCGTCCCTTAAAACGTCGGGAAAAAGATATCGAAGGTGACAGCGACATAGGTCGAGAGTTTAGCAAGCCGTGAAACGTTGTTGGTAGGTTATCTGAGAATTTAGATTCGCACGGAGGCCTTCATGTATGTATGTTTTCTCAAAGATATTATAAATCTTTTTTTTTTTCGGTTACAACAGATCGGCATTGTACAAATTTTGGTTATCCGTAATGAATTCCACGTGTCATTCGATACAACACAAGACATAATATTTAGTCCTTCGAGCCGGATAGGAGTTCTAGAGCTCACACATAGTTTTGGTCCTTCGAGCCAGATACAATAACACAATAATATATCTTGGTACCAATCACACAAAAGTTCTAGGGCTCACACAAGGATTGAAATTCAGATAATACTGGTTTTTTGAACGTCTTCTCTTGAACTGAACTTCATATATCATGCGATGATGAGGATAGAATCTAATCTCTTCATTCATCGATATAATGATACAAATATTTGGCTCATGTCATTTACATCAATTTCATTAGTTGATGTTCGTGAGCGGAAAAAATATGGAAAAGCTATGCATAAAGAAAATAACAATGAAGTAATGAGGTGTTGATCTGGAAATAGATATTCGTCATCTTAATGCGATAGTGAATCTTGAGACATTTTTTTATTTAGTTCAATTAAGGAAAATGTTATGATGAATTTCCAATACTTTGATACATACCAAGGTGGATATAGGATGGTGAAACAGCTTCCTATTAACAAGCACTAGAATAAACTGTAGACCTTTGCCTACTTGATTTCATACCGTAGTAATAATTCCTGAAGTTATCAGAGATGGCGACATACCTTGTGTCGGTAAAACAGAAACTGTGCATCTGTTATACTTTTATCAGTTTCATCTGTTCTAGGTGAAAAATGATTGAGAAGAGTCAAAATATCAATATTCATTCAAGATTTATCGAAAATGTATTGTTTTAATGTCGTTTCAAGTCACGTCTGTCAGATGTGAACCACAGAAATACGTAAGCAACAGAAATCTTCTTCGATAATCGATCTTACCGCCATCTTCTTTCGAGTCGTGGAAATATTAGTACCTTCTCAAACGGTCTACAAGTTTTTCGCAGAAACAATTGAAGAGCTGTTTCACCATCCTATATCCACCTTGATACATACCTATATCAAAATAAATGCACATAATAGTGAATAGTGTTTTAGGATTTGGCAGTTTTTTCAATATTGACTGGTTGATAAATTGACGATCGTTTTCAATTCCAATATTCTATAAAGAAAAGAAAAATGATATTATGACCAACAGTGGTGTTTGAATAAAAACTGGATATCTTTAACTGGATCAATGTCAATTGTGACATTGAAGCAATAAAATCGTCTTGCACTCACGATCTCATCATTGACCTCTCTAGAACATATCAGAAAAGTGGGCGATCATCTCTACCTTTTCTATTGTTGTTCCACAACAAGCGATTTTGGATTACCAGACTAAACGTGCAGTCATAGTCAGAAGATGAAAAGAAAAAATAAAATAAGACAACTGTTATTTTTGTGAAAAGGCGACATTTTGTTAGAGTTGGGAAGAAAAGTCACTATATTGGATTGTTAGTAACAAAAACCTCCTGGTTTATGATGAGCAATAGTAGATTTTTTCTATTTTGGTTGTATTATGAAGTCATTGTGCAACGCAAATGCGTGTCGAAATAGCCTCTATTTCGATACGCATTTTTTATTATTCGGAGATTGGTACAATCGAACTGTCAAGTGAAAGTCAGAAGAGTTAGGCCCAGCTTACTTTTGAGCGATTTGGATTTGGTGATATTAGCAGTGAAAAACTCAATGTTTCAATTGGTAAATTTCACTTTCAGAGTGTAATTTGATATAAATTTACCGATAAAAATAATAACAACATTGAAATTTTCACCGCTGTTATTGCAATAATCAAAATCGCTTAACTGTAAAGTGGGCTTTACGCTTGTGCGTCAGATTTAAATTATTTCATTGTCATCATTGTTACCAATCGAAGATGTTCCTGTTATTTATCGATATTAAATCCATTTTTTTCTTCAAATCTATTCGAAATAGAAAAAAATACATACACACGTTTTATAAGACACGTTGTCGCACTTGTTCACTTGGAGCACTCCTCGCTTCGCTCGTCGTACTCCAAACAACGCGTGCGACAAAATAGCGTCTTATAAAACTGGTATCATAATATACTATTTCCTTTGTAACCTTGGAATTGGGGTCTTTTTTGAGAATTATACGAAGGCTGGATGGGAAAATGATCCACTAGGCGTTGCTTCACTTTCTGATATCGCGATTAGAGGCTCAATTTCAATATTTTAGCATACAATTGGCCACCCCTCGAGGTGATCATCCTAGGCAGGAAGTGCCGCCTCCACTCTTCGTGGCTGTCTCGGAAGTACGCGTGTACGCTGCGCCTGATGAAAGGCAATTCCTTATTTTTTACAAGGACCCTCCAGCTCTTTCTGTGTATTAACATGTGTCAGGATAAGGGCCAGACTTATACTTTGCCTTGATTTATTCTATCCAGTTAGATTGCAGGTTGCTCGCGTAATCACACGCTATTTCGATAATTTATAATGTTCTCGGCTCCACTGGGATATCGCCTTTCCTTTGTTCCTACAGGAAACATCGGAGGGTAGTTGTTAGTGCTGCGAGAGTAGGTGGTTTATGTTTGTTCAATAGATCCGCGATAATGAGCGGGCATTTTCAGGCTTCCGAAATTAATATGTATTTGTGATATATTCAAACTATTTATGGAATACCCATGTATCAACTTGCCGACATGTTCAACGACAAGCTTATTTTAACAAAATTATAACATAGGACAAGGGGTTGAACTTACAGACAAACTCCACCAAAGTGTTTAATATGTAGTCATAGACTTACATTAGGACATGTTTCGAAGGATTAATCCTTCATCATCAGCAATAGTAAAAAGTACATCTATTAAGAGAAAAAAACAATGTTAAAAATCTTGACACATCAAAAATGAAGTACCTGAAAACTTACCAATGGTGACAGTGAAAATTTAAACATGAAAAATAAACTTAAAATAAAACAAAGGGGGTCGCACTAAGTGCGAACTCCCAATGTTAAGGGATCTTCAGAAATCTCACAATCAACTATTAATCAAAAATTTATATAGGTGAATGTTATGGCCGATTCAGATTCATGCATTTCCATGCAGGGTTTTTGAAGCACGTGCGATTTACAGGCACATGCATTTCTGACGCTTGTGCCTGAAAAAGGCATGACATTTCACATATGTGCATTTCCATTGCATTTCTTACCCAAGGTCATATTTTAATTGGTTTTTTCAGTATCGTCAGTTCAAGTAAATAAAAAATGTCAGCTCATTCATTTTCTCTAGATTAAAATCACACCAGAGAAAGGCGGGAATGTATTAAAAATTTTACAAAATGATCATCAAATTCAAAATATATGGAATGCCAAACTCAAATACAAGATTGTAAAATATTCACAGGCTTTTTGGGATGTTTCGGAAAAAACGCAAGCAATACAGTGGAAAGAACTTGTCCTTATTCCATGCATGCCCACCACGCATTTTACAAGCACGCCGACAGGCATCGATGTGAACGACGACAGGCATGCATTTTTCATGCAGGGTCAAAAATGCAGGGTGGGCACGCATGAATCTGAATCGGCCTTTAGGGAACCATGTCTTATTAATCGAAAGAATGACTTACAAGTGAAGTGAAATGACATGTGAAACAAATCATATCAAGCACAGAAAATATGACAAATTATGAATTGACAACTGATTGAATCTATGGATAATGTAGACACCTGACTTCAAGGGGAAAGAATCATAACCACAAGTAACCAAGGTTAGTAAACAGAAAAGAAAAGCAGAGAAATTAGAAAATCAAGGAATTAAACAACCTCAAACTGTCAAACTGAGTCTGCTCATTGAGACATGCTGTCTCAGAATCCTTAATGCATTTATTGATTTCATAAGTTTCAAAAATATTGAGTTTTTTACCCTTATCGCAAAAATGTAGAAATTTCAAACCAGAAGTTTGATCAAAAGTATGTTTATCATTAATAATGTGATTGGAGAAAACAGAATTAGAATTAATGGAATCTTTATCAGAATTATTATTAATCAAGCGAATATGTTCTGCAATGCTATGTTTGAATTTTCTGCCTCTTTGACCAATATAGCACATATTGCAATTAGGTTCTGAACAATTCAGTCTATAAACACCAGATTTTTCCAAAGGTGGGATTTTATCTTTAGAGTTAACAAGAGAACATTTTAAATTATTAAAAGTTTTGAAAGAAAAGGAATAATTATGAGAATGATCAGAATTCAATTTATTATTTAGAATATTTTTCAGATCGAGAGAAATGAGACCAAAAAACGACAAAGAAAAATGTTTAGTAACATCTGGTTGTTCAGAAATTGTGTGAGAAGAAAATCTATTGGCATATCTGTAATACAATCTGTTAATTAAATGTATAGGAAAACCTTAAGTTCTGAGTTGAAATTCTCTTCATTTAGTGGAATAGTGAATAAGCGATAGAATAAAGAATGGAAAGATGAAAATTTCTGATTATAAGGGTGACATGAATTATATGGGAGGATATTATCAGTACTAGTAGGTTTTCTGTAAATGGAAAATTGTAAGACATCAGATTTATGAATTAAAAGGTCTAAAAATGGAAGTTTGTTGTCAGATTCTATTTCCATGGTGAAATTAATTCTGGGATGAACAGTATTAATAAAAGACAAAAAGTTATTAAGATCATTTACAGAACCCTGAAAAAGGGCTAAAACATCATCCACATATCTATGCCAGAAAATGATTTTATTGAAACTTGGGTGGGAAGAAATTATGGATTCTAAGTGTGACATAAAAATGTCTGCTAAAAGTGGGCTGAGGTTTGAACCCATAGCCAGGCCAGTTTTCTGAATATAAAAGGAATTATTGAATTGGAAAAAGTTTTGTTTTAATACTAAATCCACTAAAGAGCATAAATTGAGAATATGATAAGTAGAGAGGTTAGAGTTAGAAAATAGTAATTGTCTAAGAATCATGAGGCAATCTTCAGGATCAATGCTAGGGAATAAATTAGTGACATCAAAAGATACTAAGATAGAATCTGGAGGAATGTTGAAATGAGAAATTCTATTGGTTAAATCCAAAGAATTTTTGACGGCAAAGGGGTTGGAGAAATCTGTCAATAGAGGTAAAATAGAATTCAACCAACAAGCTAATTTTGAAGCCGGAGAATTGATGTAAGAGACAACTGGTCTAATAGGAATATTAGGCTTATGGATTTGAGTTAAACCATACAATCTAGGGGTGGCAGGATTCATTGGAGATAAAAAGAATTTGCTGGATTCAAGAAAAACAATAGTATCATTCATGTCATGAAAAGTTTGTTTAACTAGGTTGTGAAATTTAGTAGTTGGGTTCAATCTAATTTGAGAAAAATCATCATTAGAAAGGAAAAATTCAACTTTAGCTATATAGTACCAAACAATTACCTTTATCCGCTTTTGAAACAATCAAATCGTTATCAACAATCTTCTTTTTAATACTCTTAACAGTAAGTTCAACCCCTTGTCCTATAACTTCTACCTCCACTGTAAGTAATGGATCACCTACGTTGGTTAAAATTATAACATCTGACATTATCTGCTCCCAATAGGTTTGTTCTAGCAACGATTTCGAATAGTTTGCAATCGTCCGGAGCATGCGCATACTGATTTAATAGACGCATAAATCAGTATGCGCATGCTCCGGACGATTGCAAACTATTCGAAATCGCTGCTAGAACAAACCTAATGTTTCTTGGCGTATCACCACAGAATATCTACGCAGCGTAGATATTCTTTGGTATCAGGTAGAAGAGCAGCATTTCATTAAAAATTTCTCACATTACATATTCGACCAATTGAAACCTATATTCTGTATCGTTACCATAGCAACTACATACATTTCCAGAAATGTTTCTCTTCTCCTTGGGGTAAGGACCATGAAATTACACTGGGATTTTTTGACATTTATAGGTAAAATGACATTCACATTCAACTCCAGATACTAAGTACCACTTCCAGTTCCTTGCAAGAAAATATATTTCTACCAACTTTAGTGGAATAAAGTTCGTCAAGAATAACGGTTCGAACTACCATCAGCCACCTTACTATTATTTTGCGTGACTAAAATCGGTATTGGTCTAAAATTATCTGTCAGATAATAAGCCCTATTTCGGTGAGGAATTTTCTTACCGAATACCTCTATAGCTTCAATTGAAATCAAAATGTTTTTCTCGAACACGAATATTCTCGAAAAAATTTCCAGTAATAATTGAAGCTGTCTAGTGGTATTATAAGTGAGAATAACCTCATATACATTGCAGATGATTCAAAGAAGCAACCTATATGGTATTCGCGATATAAAATAACACGTAGCACCATCTCATGGTAACAACTCGAACTTCTCGAAGAGGTATCGTTTTTGTTTTGTTTTCATATTTTTGATTTTTGTGTCATTGTGACATAGGCCACCAAACAATAACTGAAAAGAGAAAAACGATAAGATTTCACTTGTATTTCACCAAAACATCTCTAGAAAAACTGCTGGAAGTACACCTTTCACATCAGAAGCGAACATAAACAGAATAGACGTTAAGTTTTTCTGTGGGTTATCCTCCAGAGAGTTATAGATAGATAGATACGCATTTATTTCCAATAACATGAAACTTGTATGTAACCCAGCAAACACAAATACGTAAAATTGACATAAATGTTACATAACTGATGATACATGTGATGTAACAATGTTGCGTAAAATTTACATTACTTATATGGCGAAATGTCCGCCTCAGAGACCACCTAGTTTTTACATAACATTGATGTAACTACTTCATATATATATTATATTAATTTTATATGTCCGCCACAACATAATACATGTTGATAGGTTACATAAAATATACATCAGTGTTACGTAGAAATGTCCGCCTCAAAAAACACTTCTTCGTTACATAGCATTTATATAACTACTGAAACAAAATTTTTACGTAAAAGCTACGTCACACTTATATAAAATATAATTTATTATATATTACCCAGATATCACTTTTTTGTTTCTTACCACTATCCTAGGAATTGCCTAGCTGAACTTGAACGATAGTAATTATAACGAGAACCTTTCCTATTATTATATATGTATCCGAGATTACTTCTTACCTTGAAAATTCTCTGCTCTCGACGGGATTCGAACCTCGGTCCCTGCCGTTACAAATCTGACGCTTCTACCACTGAGCTACCAGACCTCTTTAATATTTAACAAGTTTTTTTATGATACAGACATATATATTTATTTCGCATGTTTAGCAAAGAAATGTACTATCACCTCATCGACTCATCGTACATCTTATAATAATGTATATAATCGAACGAATGAGAAGCTAAGAGAGCATATAAGTAACACCTTCACATAGAAGTTACATTAATAATGTAACATTATTACAGCAAGTTTTTATGTATAAAATATATTATATTTATGTAAAATATTTACATAAAGATGAAGTTCACATTTTTACATAGTAGTTACTTAATACTGTGTTTATAATATTGACAGCAAGTTTTTATATATTGAATATGTCCTATTCATATCAAATATTTACATAAACATGAAGTTCAAATTTTTACATAGTATTTACTTAATAACTGTGCTTCTGATATTGACAGCAAGTTTTTATGTTCCAACCATGTCATATTAATGTAAACTATTTACATAAAGATCATGTTCACATTTTTACATGGTAGTTACTTGATAATGTGCTTAACATTTTGACAGCAATTTTTTATGTATCAACCATGTCATATTTATGTCAACTTCTTACATAAAAATGAAGTTCACATTTTTACATGGTAGTTACTTGAAAATGTGCTCAAAATTTTGACAGCATGGTTATTTATATCAGCTATGTCATATTTATGTCAACTATTTACATAAAAACGAAGTTTACGTATCTTAGAGATGAGATGTAATATTTACATAACTATTTTACATAAGAATATTCCATTGATTTTATGTAATATTCACGTGAATATAACAGATGTGTTTGCTGGGAACAATATGAACTCAATATAAATATATACATCTGAAAAATAATTCAAGTTCAATGTAAAGTCTATTTAAAGACGTAAGGAAAGGTAGAAGCATATAACATTTAGAATAATGATATTTGAGAAATGTCTATGTATACATATCTTTATATTAATAAACTGAGACAGTCAAATTAGAAACAAAATACAAGCCTATAAAGAACCATAAAAAATGAGTTAGAATTAAAATACAATATATTAATAAATACCAGTAAAAACAAGACCAATTTCAAAGTTGATATGAGAAAAATTCATCCAAATTGTAAAAGCAATGAGTATGGAGGAGTGATTTCAATTTATTCTTAAATTGTAATTCACCAAGGTTCTTGAGATATTCTGGAAGTTTATTATAAATTTGAGTTCCAGTATTTGAGTTCAGTGGTTATACCACTTCGAGTGGTTCACAAGTAACCGCTAGGTAGCGTATCGCTTAGCACCTATCGCGAATAGATACTGAATAATGATGTGCTCAGTACACCTAGCGTAGAATAGTTGATGAATTGAATGGACTAAATATTTTCGCACTCGACTAGTTAAATACCTCATCAGGGACACAAGGTCAAAAAAATACGGATTCAATGTTCTGCGTGGTATTTACCAGGAAAGTAGTTGTTTTCTGCTCGTAGTCTACCAGACATTCATTTCAAACTATGTTTGATATTCTAATTGGATAGACTAATTTCTCTTTCTAAAATTGTTGTCCAATTTATGGCTTTTCCATTTTTCATTTATTAGCTTAGTCGAGCTATAAGCCACTTCCAAGTTCTGTGATTTGGGAGATTTAGTTCTGGAGTGTTTCTTTCTTCTGCCGCATGGTGTCGCCACTTCCAATTGTCTGTTGGAACGCGGCTCAGTGCGGTCAAATAAACGCGACGAAGGTGCATTGGGACAGGCAACGCTTCGAGTGGAGATCTTACGGTCTCTACTCGGATAACTACCCTGCACTGATGAGGGCCAATAAGCCCGAAACCGGTCTGTAGGTTGTTAGGCGTGCCTGTCCCGATGTGAATTTGTCACGTCTTAGGAAGAAAGAAACATTTGCGATCTGCATTCACAGTGTGAATCGTTGCATGGATTACGAGCAGATATAATTCAATGTTCTGCGTGGTATTTACCAGGAAAGTAATTGTTTTCTGCTCGTAGTCTACCAGACATTCATTTCAAACTATGTTTGATATTCTAATTGGATAGACTAATTTCTCTTTCTAAAATTGTTGTCCAATTTATGGCTTTTCCATTTTTCATTTATTAGCTTAGTCGAGCTATAAGCCACTTCCAAGTTCTGTGATTTGGGAGATTTAGTTCTGAAGTGTTTCTTTCTTCTGCCGCATGGTGTCGCCACTTCCAATTGTCTGTTGAAACGCGGCTCAGTGCGGTCAAATAAACGCGACGAAGGTGCATTGGGACAGGCAACGCTTCGAGTGGAGATCTTACGGTCTCTACTCGGATAACTATCCTGCACTGATGAGGGCCAATAAGCCCGAAACCGGTCTGTAGGTTGTTAGGCGTGCCTGTCCCGATGTGAATTTGTCACGTCTTAGGAAGAAAGAAACATTTGCGATCTGCATTCACAGTGTGAATCGTTGCATGGATTACGAGCAGATATAATTCAATGTTCTGCGTGGTATTTACCAGGAAAGTAGTTGTTTTCTGCTCGTAGTCTACCAGACATTCATTTCAAACTATGTTTGATATTCTAATTGGATAGACTAATATCTCTTTCTAAAATTGTTGTCCAATTTATGGCTTTTCCATTTTTCATGATGATGGAGGTTCAGTTTTAAGTTTAAGCTACCGCACTTCACCTGACAATAAGATGAGTTGAACCAAGGTGGATATAGGATGGTGAAACAGATCTTCAATTGTTTCTGCGAAAAACTTGTAGACCGCTCGAAGATGGCGGTAAGATCGAATTTTAAGGAAGATTTCTGTAGCTTATGTATTTCTGTGGTTTCAAGCTGACAGACGTGATTTGAAACGACCTTGTAAATCAGGAATAATTATCAATATTTTTACCCTTACCGATTTTTTCTCCTCACACTGACAGAAGCACAATTTATGTTTTACCGACACAAGGTATGGCGCCATCTCTGATGATTTCAGGAAATACTACTACGGTATGGAATCAATTAGGCAAAAGTCTGCAGTTTATTCTAGTGCTTGTTAATAGGAAGCTGTTTTACCATCCTATATCCATCTTGAGTTGAACGTATGAGTATTTTCAGAACTGGGCAGAATTGCTTTCCATACTGTTTTTCTGTGAAGTGACCCTTGATATTTGGAGTACAATTTTAAACATCTTACAATTTTCGGAGATTTTCGTCATGTTGCATCTCATTTTGGAATCTACGTTTTGGCCTAATCAACACATTGTAGGTATTCACTGTATGGAATGTATTATATTTACCCCGTCACCAGTTTCACTGAAATAGCCCAAAAAACTCATCGAGATTCAATTTGAATGAATTCGATTGGTAAAAAAAGGATACTGTTCATCCTGGAAATATGGGTCGCACCGAATATCTCATTTTTCTTTTTGCGTATATCCAATATTTCCTGTCTACCCTAAGATATTCCGATGTATTTTATCAAAGGAACCCGGTCAGGCAATCACCATTCCAGAAAATATCAACCTAACGTATTCTCTTTTCATAGTCATCTTGGCCATCCCTGCCCATGTTATAAATATGAATGAGAGATAGAGTAAGAGCCTCGTTTTCCTGGAAACGTTCAGGAATATCCAATTTATTCTCAATTGTTCTGTGCTCTCGTTCACGAAACTCCATCATTTAATCGTCATATTTCGAATGTAATAAACTGCTTTCGATAGAAAACCACAATAACTGGATAAATGATGAATTTAATTTTCAATGATTGTACAGTATGTCCCATTTTCGTTGTCCTCACGGGATATCTCGCTTATTTTCAAAGATAGATCTTCGCGAACTTTGGCTGATTTTTCGTGAAACTCACGATAGGTACTGCAAACAAAACTTTCATAGTCCGCTTTGTTTTCGAGATACAGGTCGAAATTGAAAATATTGTATTTTGGGAAAAGTAAAAACTGGTTCATATAAAGTTTATTCCGTAGAATCCAGTGGCGTAGTCTTATTTTTGAAATAAACAGCCTGATGTACATACAAGGAATCTCAAAATCAATTTTTCAACCATTCGTGAACCTTCGAATCAAATATTAACTTCATCATCAACTAAAATATGATTTTCTTTATATCCATAACACTATTATTTTCATGGAATTTTTCAAACTAAAACGATATCATAAAACGTCTACTGCAACCTCTGAAACATTGAACCTAAATACAGGGGTTTTATTAATTGGGTTATTCGAAAATTCAATTGTGCCTCTTTGAAAAACTTCTGTCGAATGTTTTGACACCAACACTGTGCCGTTTACAACATGCTTTCGTTAGACCACTTGAGTTCCAATCGTTGATAAAGAGAAGAGATATCGGGGATCTAATATTTATTCACAAGGTCATACACAATTCCATAGATTCTTCGACATTACTTTCATTAATTGATTTCAACATACCACGATCAAAATACTTTTCACCTTAATGTTCCAAATACACAACATAAATTTCATTCTCCAATGAACTCAATGTGCAGAAATTGTAATAAACTTGGCACAGCCTACATTTTCTTCCTTACCCAGAATAAATTCAGACAAACCGTTTCCAGTTTACTTCATGACTAATACCTCAAATAGATGTAAGTCATTCGTTAGTAGAGAGTTATTGAAAGATCGATACTTAAGAGGTAGCAGTATTAGTGCTGACCTTATGTAAATAATGTTTAACCATAACCAGCTTCACGATAGAACAGTTATTGGATTTTTTGATGTTTACGTTTTTAGAACATGAACTGTAACCAAGTAACCTCAAAATATTATAAATTTTTTGTTCGAAAGCTCTTTGTTGTTTTTATTTTAGTTTGAAAGATATTTTCATTTGTTGAATTACTTGAAATCTATCATGGAAGAAGTATTGCTAGCGGCTATTCTTGGAAATGCTAATGATCAGGACGTCGAGTATATAATTCTTGAAAATGTCCTCATTAATAGAGATAACTTTGTGAGGAATCCCAATGATTTTGATTTAAACAACCTGACCGATGAAGAAATTCGATTGAATTTTCGATTCAGCAGAGCTGATATCCCAAGATTGGTACAAGTTCTGAGGATTCCTGAGGAAATTGTGACAGAGACTGGCAATAGAGTCAGTGGTAAGTGAATAGACTTGATACTTTGATGAATAGGCTATGTATTTTGGTTCATTTAATTCCCCAATATGTCTCTGCTTTTTAGGACAAAAGGCATTATGTTTTCTTTTGAAACGGTTAGCCTATCCAATTAGACTTAGCGATTTAGGACTCTATTTCGGCTTGTCACCCCAATCATTGTCCCAGATAATAAACTCACTCATTGATATCATTTTTACACAATGGGGACAACTTCTGAATGATCTGAATGTCTTGCAGTGGTTGGACAGAGCGAAAATGAGGTACTATGCTGGGGTGAGTGAATTATTTTATATTATCAACTCAATTCTAATACTGAATTGAAGATATAAATACACAATTTTAGGCTGTTCAAGCTAAAGGTGGAGCAATTGATAATTGCTGGGGATTTATTGATGGAACAGCTCGCCCAATTTGCAGACCATCAATTGACCAAGAGGATTATTATTCAGGACATAAAAGGCAGCATTGTATAAAATTTCAGTCTGTTCTATGCCCTGATGGCATAATTTCCAGTTTCAAAGGGGCATTCATTGGAAGAAGGCATGATGCAGGCATTTTCAGGTTGATTTAATGTACTTGATAGACAGAGGCTAATATAATATAATCTCATATTTTTTTTCTTAAGACCAAACACCACTGATGAAGCTAATTCAAAGTAATCAATAGTAAGCCTATACATTGGATGGCATCAAAAAATTCTTGTACTTATTTCATCAAAAAATTACATGTATTTTTTCATTTAGTTGGGGCATATTCACAGTTCCATATGTATCTGCTATAATATATATTTTTCAGAGATTCAATGCTATACAATGAATTGGAACAGAAAGCAGTTTTTGAAGAAAATGAGAAATATGTTCTGTATGGAGACCAAGCATATGGCCTCATGGAATTATTGATTACTCCTTTCCCAGGTAGACCAGAACATTTGCCTGCTCATGAAAATAATTTCAATAGGTCTATGAAAACCTTAAGGGTATCAGTTGAATGGGGTTTTCAAAAAATTGTTTCCATTTTTGCTTTCATTGATTTCAAGAAAAATCAAAAACTGTTGCTACAAAATTTGGATTCTATGTGTAAAGTAGCAGTTTTATTGACAAACTGCCATACTTGCTTGTATGGCAGTCAAACAGCAGATTATTTCAACATTGTTCCACCCACTCTAGAAGAATACTTTGGAATTCTGTAAGGTGGTTTCTTCTTCATTATATTAATTCAACCTGAGAAATACAATTTTTGTTATCTATAGCAATAACAACTGTTGTGCTCAAATAGTAGGTAATTAGTAAGTAGGTAAGATTTAATGGGTACTTATACTGTAGGTTCTCAACTAATGGATTTATGAATGATATTGTTTTATAATAAGTACAACTTGAAATAAAATATATTTGGAGTTTAATGAGGCTTTATTCTCAATTCCTCTGTAGGAAACATTTAAATAATTCAACTAAATCAACTTCATAAATATTTTCAAACAAAAATAACAATTCTCATCTTATGAGTCAGTCAAGTGAAAGAAAAGACTCAATTTTTTTTAGAATATGCAGTTTGCAAGCTAGCCCTAGCAATATCACAAGCTCTGTGTATCCCCTTTTATAGCATATGGAATGAATCTTGGAAATATGGTTAAATCACCAAATCATCAGGTGAACAATAAAAATTAGGATGCCATGTGAACTGACATCAATTTTTAAACCTGAATATTAGTTTTGTCTGTATGCAAAATTGCATCAATAAGTTTCTGTTGTGACTGTAATAATTGGGCAGTTATTCTTTTCTCATGCAGTTCAATTTGTGCCTTTTCTGTTTCTAACTCAATTCTCTGTAACCTTTCTTTACATTCTGTTTCTAGCCGTTGTTTATCCAATTCATGTTGTCTCTCTGCCAAGTTCAATCTGCGCTCCTCAATAGCAAGTTTCTTCCCTTCTAATTCCAGTTCTCTCTTTTTCAATTCATTTTCCCTTTCATATTTTTCACTCAAGTAAGAAAGTGCATTTTTTCGGATTGGCTCTCTTTTATGTAATCTTTTTCTAGCAGGACCTTCAAACAAAACTAAAGTTATCTCCATTATCTAAAAACAAATATAGATATTCACTCATAATGTTGCTTTTTTTGGTAATCCTGGATGGAGGAAGTATGTTCTCTATTTCCTTGTTTTTCAGAATTGCACCTGGTGTACTTTCATCATTCAGCACTGTATTTTCCAAGGTAATCTCTCTTTCTCTCTCACTATCAACTTCTATTTGAGAGCTAAATTGAATATCTTCAGAGTTTACTAGAAAGAAGTTTTTCAAAATCCATAAATTAATATGGAATATTGAAATACTATACCATGCTGGAAATAATTGTGGTCCTGAACTTCAAAAATAGAAGTGGCATTATTTTCTTTTTCAGACTCATTCTCATGATCACCTGTGTCAATAAACATAGAGGCATACTCATTTCTTGCCTTATTCCCCAATTCAGAAATTAGTTTTTCTTTTGAAACAGTTTTTTTTCGTTTCAATGTTGAATTATATTCTGACCAAATGGAACTTATTTCTTGAAGGAGCAAATCCTTTTCCGAGAGAACTTCTTCAACACCTGATCTGAGAAAAGGGAACTATAATTAGTATACAAACCAAACTAGACATTTCAACTTACCTCTTTTTATCAACTTCATCTTTTTTGAGCCAAATTTCAATTAACAGTTGTAAATGGTGTTTAAGTGTACGAATCAAAAATTTCTTTCTCGTGATGAGTTCTAAATTTCTTTGGATTACCTCCCATCCATCTGCATTCTGCACTGGGTTGTGTGCAAGGAATTCTTTTAAGAAAACAATGTCGTCGTTATATGTGAATCTAACCCTTGTAGATTTACAGACTATCGAATTTCCTGCTGGATTGTTCATTTTTTGTTTTTTTTCTTTCGAATTCAAATTCACACAAAATGACAAAAACCAAAGCTTAGGTTATAAAAATATGATAAGGTTCACCTAAGGAACACATAAATCTCTGCATTATTCGTACACAAATAAAGACATGCAGTAACCTTATTTATGCGTTCCTTATTTGATACCACTAGTGCGCATGCGTATATGTCATTATAACGACGGCACAAATACTGCATGACTTTATTGAAGTTTCAATAACTCTCTTCTAATTGTAATTCTTTTCAACCACACGTTGTTATCTATATTAAATACTCCTGTAATTGGACTTGGGCCTGCTAGATGTATATTTAATAAATAAATAAATGTATTGGTTTGATGGTGACTGAAATAAAGATCTGGTAATCTAGTGAGGGTCAATATACAGGGTGTAACTATAAATAAGTGTTAAACATTTGAAGGGGTGATTCCTCATCGAGGAAAAGATAGGATCTTTCATATAAAGAAACTCCATTGGAGCATCCCATGTTAAGATACAGCCCCTTGAAGGGGGTACATAAAATTTGTTTAACAATTTTTTTCACAAGCACTAAAAAAGTTACAGTATTGAAATTAACCTGACATTTTCTACTATCAAAAAGACACTTACCCAGTTATTTACTTGGTTTACCCCATGGTTGTAAGGGGTGGAAAACGTAACCTCTAAAATTTATTTCCAATGTAACTTCTTGTCTTATTATTTGTTTACCATTTAAAAATTCATTTCCGATAGCCTGTTTCATTCTAAACAAATAATGTCCCTTACATTTTTTGCCCAAAATAACCAGTTCGCAGCAAAAAATTATTTTACGAACAAATACAGAGATATATCGTCATAAATGCAAACTGGATTCATTGTTATTTTGTAGTTAGTACCTGCATTAAATTAAATCAAATGCTAAGTGTCTTTTTGGTAGTAGAAAATGTCAGGTTAATTTCAATACTGTAACTTTTTTAGTGCTTGTGAAAAAAATGGTTGAACAAATTTTATGTACCCCCTTCAAGGGCTGTATGTAAAATGGGATGCTCCAATAAAGTTTCTTTGCATGAAAGATCCTATCTTTTTTTCGATGAGGAATCACCCACATGTTTTACACTTATTTAGTTACACCCTGTATATCTATAATGGAAGCACTGTCAGACATGATAGTTCCTATCAAGGTGGATATAGGATGGTGAAACAGCTTCCTATTAACAAGCACTAGAATAAACTGTAGACCTTTGCCTACTTGATTTCATACCGTAGTAATATTTCCTGAAATTAACAGAGATGGCGACATACCTTGTGTCGGTAAAACAGAAACTGTACTTCTGTCATCTTTTTATCAGTTTCATCTGTTCTAGATCAAAAATGACTGAGAAGAGTCAAAATATCAATATTCATTCCAGATTTATAGAAAATATATTATTTAATGTCGTTTCAAGTCACGTCTGTCAGATGCGAACCACAGAAATACGTAAGCAACAGAAATCTTCTTCGATAATCGATCTTACCGCCATCTTCATTCAAGTAGCTGAAATATTACTACCTTCTCAAACGGTCTACAAGTTTTTCGCAGAAACAATTGAAGAGCTGTTTCACCATCCTATATCCACCTTGGTTCCTATAAAAAAACAAACCTATAGCAAAATTCTTTCACATTGACTGAAGTTTTGGAACTAGTTATCTAGTGAAGTATTTCCTGATTTCTATGACCTCTAAAATTTCTCTCTCAATATTTCTGATGTATAGTCAATCAACATTTTGACATGTAATCCAGTATGGGAAGGAGATGGAAAAATGCGTGCATGCATACCGAACATATTGTTGCAACAGAATTGAATTCTTCCTTTTTTTTCCAGGTGGTGAATTGTCGATAATTGGCGTGTTTCGGGACACATGTAAATTCATCCAAGTTCCTTGGTTCACGTTGTATACACTAACATTTGCTAACACCTTCCGTATCTCAACGCCTTAGAGGAAGAATACAAATGTGAGCACATCCATCCTAATCACCATTTAAATGTTAAATGCGTTGAAGGGATTGCTGGAAAGGTAAATGGTCAGCATTTGCGGGAGAATGCGACCTGCCTCTACTTAATCATCTTCTTCTGGACGTGTTGAATCCCCATGGATCTTCATTAGGAGCCAGTTTGTGTGTTATCTTTTTGCAGGTTGCTGATACGATGTAATTTTTTGCGGGGACCTTAATTAAGTAATATCCCAGACAGCGGTGAAACGCTATAAATTTACATTTTCATTAGGCACGAAATTTCTCTTTATTAAGCACCGTACGAGATTAATTGTGGTAGATGGGGCTCCTGCTTGACATTTGCGGATGTTGTAGCTATTTGTTGGCCAAATTCAAATGACTCTCGCATTTGAGCAGGTAAATTGAAAGCATGTTGTCTCTAATATATCGACTGGTTCCAAAGCTACACTATCTATCTTCCATTGAGTAATGGCTAATGTTTGATTTGTTTCCAAATTCTCTAATATAAGAGTATGCCAATATGATTATTTTGGAAGTGAAATCCCTTATCATAATAAACGAATTAGTCATCATTAGTAGACGAAAGCAAAAGGTATCTAAATAAATTATTTTTCCCTTCTCAATTATTGAAATTCTGATGAGAATCTACAGAAGTTTATACCCGTGTCTGTGTCACCGACATTAGTGTGCAGGTCAAACAATGAAAAGTCAGAAGTATCTAATTCTTTATGCAGGTATTCATGGAAATGGTGTGCATTCGGTAAGCGCCTGTGGAATATCTCATTGTCACATACATTTTTAAAACAAATACGGCATTTTCCGGGGAACACATCCACGGCTCAGGCATAATGGCCGTACGGGGACGTGAGAGTTTTATTACAATTGTATTGTGGTGGCTTGCATGGGGCCGCGGGTTCAGTTGTATGGATGTGGATCCCCGACTTATAAATAATGATGTGCGCTAGAATTGACTTTCTCCCTATGTATTTCCCGCATTTCCCACGAGGAATATTGCCGTCACAAGTCGCTCTACAAACTCGTGTGGCAACACCCAATTTCTAGAACTACTTCTACATTGAGAGTTATTGAGGAGTTACAATGGCGCTTCTGGTATGAAATCTCTTCAAATTCCGAACTATTTGCCCCGATCTCTTTGAGATGATACGTTCATGTATAGGGAATCTGGAACCATTTTTGTCAAACAGTTCACACATGTTAGAACCCATTCATGATTTAATGAAGCCAGAGGTGCAAATCTAGAATTTCAATAATTACCTATTGAATATATATTCAATATATATTGAACTGTATTCCAGAATTATTTTTTCTATCGAACGGCGAAGTTGTCGAACTCATGACAGTATAAGGTATTTCGTGACTCCACTTCAAACTTCCAAGATTAATTCTAATAGCTATATATTTCCCAAATATGTAATATCTGGTGAACAAAATTCAATTGTTCTTGTCCCACAAGCTGAATGAGTACTTATGAACTAATTTCGAATCAGTTTCAAGATAGTTATGCATGGTATATGAATCATCAATGAATGAATAAAAAGTCATGAATTTACTTCAAAAAATTGGAGACATGTGATTTTTGCCTGTGCATTGAGTCAGAACAACGTCCAGCAATTGATAGTTTGCTGACGTATATAGAGGCTCCAATTGTATTGGTATCTCTTCTCCATGCCTAAAATATTCTGTTGAAATCTGCCGCCATGCATGCACTCCAAGATTATCTGGGAAAAGTCCAAGTGTAATAATTCAGTCTTTTAAAATTTTCATTTTCATTTAACATTTTGCAACCCATGGCAATGATTATTATTAGGCCGATAGATTTTTCACAGCCACCGTGTAATTTTGTGCTTCACGATTTTCCAAGAAGCAAGTGCAATCTCCTCAAATGCAACCATCCTGTATTTTCAATTCCATCTAGCGCTTCAACGGATATTAACTTCCTTCATCTTTTCAGGAAACTCATTATTCGCATGTATGAAAATCTACGTTTTGTCAAATACATACTAGAAGCAGACGATACATTTGTTCTCTCAAGAATAAAATGTTGAAACAAATCAAATAGCAATACCGCGCTTATAGGTTTAATGTTATATACATCTTATAAATAGTACATAATCATGCATGCATATTTCAGTTGGACTGGAACTAAAGGGTGTAGATATAATTCTAATGAAAACTGATTTTTGGTTATGGTGAAAAACAGCTTCACACTGATACTCCGCCTTTTCATTATTGCAGGTATCTGTTTGAAAATACAATATATGTCTGTTGTATTTCGTTGTGTTTCTGCAATGGATGAATATAAAGACGATATTATTATTATTTATGACTTTCATCGGGTTAATACGAAAGCTCTGAAGGGACACTGTAGATATTTTTTTGGATGGATATGGATATATGCGAATGTTTGTTGGCTTGAAGAATGATGAAATAAGGACCCTATATATCCATCTCTTTCAGCTTGGTGTTGTTTAAGTTTCAGTAGGTAATAGACTTTGGCTTGATCACTGAACCTGGAGGTTATTTTTTTCTATTCGTTCACATATAAGAGAGTTTCTGTGGCAAATGAATAAATTTCGATGCCAGGATGAGTGAAATGAATGAGTGAATGAATGAATGAGGGTGAGTGAAATAAAAAAAATAAAAAGTTCTACGTTTTCACGATGTAAAGAAATTTCAATAAGTTGCTTGACATTCATATAACATTCATATAATCACTATAATAGATCAAGCGGATCAAGCCCAGGTCAACAGAAAGAAGTAATATTTCATAACCTTACACCTTTCTCTTGAGGTATTTTCATAAATTATCACCAGCATTCTGAGATTCTGCTGAAACAAAGAGCATTAGTTCTTGAACCTATGGCTGAAACATCTACTTCCGAGTCAAAACTTCTTTTTCCATCAACTTATAGTGTAGTCATCTTCATCGAAAGCTATAAAAAACAATGTTTTTATGCATTTGAGAAAAACAAAGTAGTCATGGATAACTTCAAAATATTTAGTCTCTCAAAATAACATCTATTTGAAATCACACCTTTATATATTCGCGGTGACAAATCAGTAATTGAATATGAACTTGTTTACCCTTATTTTCAACTGGTGAAATTCTGAACATTCATTGAAATATCACTCCTGGCATCATATTTCCATGTATATATCCATCTGTTTGAGAACTACGGCCTAATTGTGGCAACTCAGCAGTATCAAAAATATTATTTCAACATTTTTTGCTATCTCATTATAATAAGATAGAGTATCTCATTATAATGACTTAGTTATCTCATAATAATGAGTTAGTATCTCATTATTATGAGTTAGTATATCGTTATTATGAGATAACTATAATTCATTATATGAGTTAGCTATCTCATAATAATATATTGAGTAGGTATCTCATTATATTGAGATGGCTAACTCATTATAATGAGAAAAAAATATATATATAGTGTCCCTTCAGAGCTTTCATAGGTTTTTTCCATGGATCAACTGAGGAATATCGAAACAAGAATAATTACCCACTAAGCAAAGTAACATTCATTCAATATTTCAGTAACCTTTCATCGTAATGTGTAATGTTCCATCAGAGTTTTCTGCTACCTTACTGCAAAGGTTCAGCAACTACTGAAACGGACGTTCAGCAATATTAAAAATGCTATATTTCACATCAATTATTCCAGCAAGGTAACTGCAACATTGCATATAATATACAGGAATATTGCAAATGTGATATTGAAAATGTGGCCTAGTGACAATATTGCAGCAACTGCTGAAATAGATTGATGGATGTAATGTTCAATAATTAGTAATTGCAGCAAGGTTACCGTAACATAGGATATAAATTAGAAGAGAATAACATATTCAATATTATGTTATATAGCAGCAACTTACCACCAACCTTGTCTATTCCTTTCTATAACATAACAGTAATATTTCATAAATTACTTTCCAGTAGGTTTGTTCATTACTGAACAATTTTTGGATTTTCACTTGTTGCTTCTAAAATATTGATAGAAAATGAATGCATACAATATTCATGGAAGGCAGATCAGTTTCGATATCTTGAAAAATATCATTTACTATCGATGTGCCCTCTATGAAAATCAGATTATAATTTTCTAGTTTTTAGAGCAAGGAGTTGAAACTCAAAAAATCTTCTGAAATGATTATACCTCAATATAGTATTTTCATTTGAAACAATAAATTCATTTTTTCCTATGCTTCTGTTATATACAGTTGGTCTCACTAGGTTGGAACCATGTGAAAATAATTAATATAATTGATTTTACGAAAAAAGTTCTGCATGCTCTAAAGGCTAAATTTTTTCAGTCGTATAAGCGGGTTGTCAAAAAAATCACTTATGAGTAGATAATGTACCTTTATTTTAAACAAAATCGAAAGTTGTTATGCAAAGTTGTTCAGAATTTAAAATACATTCAAATGTTCAGTCATATCTATTTACCATGATAAATATAATTTTGTAAATTTTTCCATTCAGTTTTGGAAAAAAATCTATTGCTTATATAAAGTTCAACATAGTCGGAAACTTGAAACACATTATAAACACCGGGATAAACACTTACAAAAAATGAAAAATGTTGAAAATAACACAACCTAATTTTTCATTGTATATTTGAATATCTGAACGTGATTTTCATTTCTAACTGACTAATTAACCTGACAATTTTTCGATATTGTCAAAATCTAAGTGACTTTATTATTGGATTCACATATTTCAAGAAACCTCTCATAAAACTGGAAAAACTTATTAATACCTGATGATTTCAGCTTTCATCACAAGCAGAACTTTTTTTCCTAAAATAAATAATAAAAAAGTATTCCATATGCTCCCAACTTTGTGAGACATTCTGTATATATGAAAAGTTATTAATTTCAAATGTCTATGAAAGTCTTGAGGGTCAAAAAGGCAAACATTTTATAATAACACCTTTAATTAAATTGAAATATCACAACTAAAAAACACAAATATCAAAATATCAAATTGAAAAAACTCTGATCTCATCCAGGCACCTGAACCTGAAACAATGATAATCAATGGAATGTTTGGATGGAAGATTGACAACTTGATCTACTATACCAACTCTACAAAACCTTGACATACACATCTATACAATACTCTCAATTATTTCCTGCAAATAGGCCAAAATGATGATATTTTCCATTCTCTGTAATTGAAATTGTACCAGACTTTTTGGTTTTCAACAAAGTACGACAATCATATGGAAGGTTTTTATATTCACTTAATGACTTGTGCTTCTTCAAGATAGCAATAAGTTTATTGAAATTCGTATTGGACATACATCAATCAATTGCCGAATTTCTCAAATTATTAGCTAATGTAGTAGAGTTATCTGATGCCTGGGTTTTTACTACATTAAACTACTTATTGAATGGAAAATAAGGAACAATGACTGTGGATTCTGAGAAAAATGTGAGGGGAGAGGTGACGGATGGGTTCTCATTTTTATCTTGTAAAATATCAGGGCAACAAGTTTGAGAATCATCAAGGGCCTCATCAGTTTCAACTTCAACCTTCGAGTATCAATTTTCTTTTAGTATTATCTTGGCTTACTATTTCACGTAACCATTTCTTCGACGTATTTTGAGTACTTATTACGATGTTTTTTGATCTACGACGATATCAATCCTACTTTATAATAAGATGCACACGAAACAACACTACCATCAGATTTATTCGCAATATAAAGAGGAAAACTAGGAAAAAGCATTTTCTTACCAAACTATCCTAACCTAAAATAATAAATGATGTATCGCTTACCTTACATGAATATGGAGATGCCTTCAATGTATTATTGGCATTGTCCATTGTGCTGCTTCAACACTCTCATTCAACAAACAAATGTACTTTACTAATAATTTATAAAAGTATCCGACTCAAGAATAAAAAACCTGCGACGCAAGATTGCATGATACGGGACAGGATAAACATAAACAACTTTCTTTGTCTATGAACTGGGTGTCGCCCCGTTAGGTGGCATCTTCCATCTCCTCAAGACCGGGAAATTCAAAATTGGTTGGTAACCTGACAGATGAAATATTTCTTCAAGTTTCTTTATATTTACTATTTAAAATTGTCGAAGGGTATCATTTTGTATATTTCTGCGATGATACAATCGAAAATTGAACATGCATTGTGTTATCTAAATACTGGCAATATTGTTTGAAGTTAGCTTATGTATTGTTGTTAATATAATAGGATTTCAAACCGAGTGTAATATTGTGATTTGAATTTGTTCGATAGTTCCAAATGTAACTTGCACACACATTGTTCCTATATAGTTTCTATAATGTTGCATTTATAATGAACTTTAATGGCACACGCAACATTGCACCTGAAACATAATCAATAGCTTACTTTTTAATTTACATACAACTTGTTGGTAGTTTTTTCTGTTATGTTAAAAACTTGAATATAGCAGTTAGCCTTATGCAATATTATATCATTATCTTACAATGACAAGCAATACATAATATTGTTGCAATATTTTGTAACATTACATGCTTAGTGGGTACCGTTAGTGGAACCGCTAATATAATAGAGTTGGGGAACCAAACGTGACACGAATGACGTCACCGGTGTGACCAGCGCAATAATTGAAAAAGTAAGCGCTGCGTGATGAGTAGGTGTTACGTTAACTTTTTTCATCCCTCATGGCAAGTCGCGGGTAACCCTTCTGGGAACAGGCGAACGTGCATTAGTGGAAATTTCCCTTGTGGCTCCCCAGCCATCCGTATACTTTTTCTGATTCACAATCAACCCAGCGGCCGTATTCGTCTTTTCATTTTTCCATTTGCTGAGTCGTGCCAAATGGGAATTGCAAACATATCATTCCGGATGAAGTTTTTGGATGTGTGTAATGAATCGATCAGTGTGAGTTGGAAATGAAACTGACTATCATGTTGCATTCAGGGCCGGTTTATCAATGCAGGGTAAGGTTAATATAACCCAAGGTTAACAGCTAACTCTGGGATAAAATGTTTATTCACTTTGAGATGGGGTTAAATGCTATCAAAATCAAAAGGGAAACTACACTGTTGGAAATTAGTTGTTACTTTCAACAACTTCTCATATCGTTAAAAAAATGTAGTCAAATTCAACAACAATTGTGTCTCAATTTCACTTCCACAATTTTCGATGTAGTTGTTAAATCAGTCAGTTATCGAATTCACTACTGCTAATGTCAATACAACAGCAACAAGTTTGCATCAAATGAACAGATGAAATTCCTGTCCAAACAACTTGATATAATCTGTAACAAATAATTGTAACTAGAACTTCAATAATGGTTATTGAAACATAGACAGTAGAACATCATCTAGTTGCTAATACATTAATATTAAATAGCGGTTTTGTCGCACTCTGTTGACAAATTAACATCACCTAGTTTTATAATTTGCAACAGTTTGTGCTCGGTTACAAAGATATTTTAGTTCCGATCTCTTCGGATATATTCGCTACTTTTCGTTTGTCTTCTCACGAATACCGATTCCCTACAAGTCCCAACCCAAGTTTACTCAGTTATCTGCAGTCTGTTGCCGTTGTAGAGCATTAGAACGAATACATTAGGTTTTCCTCTCGTGTAGTCAAGATATAAAAAAGGTAAGTACCTACATTGATGTGGACTCGTACATAAATTTTATTTACTCATGCCAATATTAATATTATTTTTGTTTTGTTTCAGTTAAGAATATTTCTCCTGATCTAGAGCAACAAATAACAATGTTTCGTCGAAATCTGCAAGCGCAATAATTTCACATGATTTGTTGAGAATTTTTCTTGAATTCTCTCTGTGATTATTGAAGTTTCGCTGCAAAAAAGTGAGTATAATCATATCAGTTTTATATTCACATTTTGAAATTATTATTATGGAAGCATATTTCATATATTTTTTACTATACTAATGAAGATAACTGCAACATCTATAGGTTAAAACTGTTGAAGTTGTGATGTGATTATTTGTACAACTGTTCATTTCAGGTATTTGTTCGATGGATCGATTTTCACTTTCTTCGGATTTTTTCAAGCTACTACTGGGTAACAAAAAAGATAACAAAAACTGAGTTGAGTTGAAGAGAAATTAATGTACTGGTAAGATTCGTTCTGAATTATATTTTGAATGATAATGTACTATTCAGTTAATAAATCCAAGTGATTTCAAGAGTTGATTGGATTGAAAAATTCATGACCAAATGAATCCAAAATGAATTAATAATATAATTTTTGTTTCAGCAATTGAACGAGAGATACTCAACACTCCAGGAGGATAGGAATAAGTTGTCTCGGATGACAAACACAGACAGAGGTTGACCATCATTGTGGTGAATCACGTGCCGCGATGTTCTTTCGATTTACTGACAGCTTTTGATGTGTTTTTGTGCCAATAGTGGATTTTTTTTCGTATTGTTGCTATGCAGAAAATGAAATGTCTTTCATGATATATGGTTATTTCAGTATTTTGAACTTTGAATTCTAGCAGTAGAATATTGTTGAAAATACACTGAGTTGTAGTACAATCGACAACTTTTTGTAGCTAGAACTACATTATGACGTAGGACTCATAACAACAAATTAAAGTGAAAATTACAATTTGTAATTGCTCAATTAACTTCAGAGAATACTGCGAACAAGTATAAGGTGAAGTAGAATATTATTAACTTACTGTAGTTAATTCACCAATAAGACGTAGTAGCCATACAAAGAGGCGGTTGTTGAGACGAGCAATAACAATTATGGTGAAAATTAACTTCAGACACTATTGATATTTCAACTATAAAATGTTGCAGACCTACTGGGACTATATTTTTTTGCTGATTTAGCAACTAATTTCCAACAGTGTAGCTCTAGGATAAAGTTAACCCTGGGTCAGCTTACCCCTCGGTATAACTCTGCATTGATAAACCGGCCCTCAAAGAGGACGAACTGAATATTTTTTGTCTGAATCTAACGATATATCAAAAGTAGACAATCAAATATAAGTTTGTAAATCAAATGTGTACAATTCGTCTGATAATATCCTGTATTATAGAGGTAAACAATATTATTTTCGAACAGCTCCAATCTGAAACTACAAAATCCATATCGATCGAATGAACTGTCGTTTTAGAAAAAAAAACTGTTGAGTAATGATGTCTTTCAAACTACTGTCAGATAAAATGAAGTATAGATCTTCTGTAACATGCGGCAAATTGTATTCATATATCATGATTCCGTTCCTGAAACGTTCAGAATGATTTTCATTGATTATTTCTACCGAATGGTTATTTATTTTTCATTATTCTCAATATTTTTGAACGGCAACAATGTGTCTCAATAAACGAAGTCGACAGCAAATTTAAAGTAATTTAGTATGGGGTGCCACAAGGAACAGTTCTTGGACCTATATTGTTCAACATTCATTTGAGTGATCTATTCAGACAAGATTCTGCGGGCCAGATAGTTAGTTTTGCAGACGACACAGCGATCCTTTATACTGAAAATAATTGAGAAACGGTTAATAAAACCGCAGAAACAGATTTACTGAATATAATGAAATGGTTCAACTCTAAGACCATAACAATCAATTTAAAAAAAATTACATACCATTTTCTATGAGGCCAGTTGTTGAAGCACCTCCTCTAAAGTTAACAGACAAAATTTTCATCAACCCTGTTAAAAAAATTAAATATCTAGGAGTCATCCTAGACGAGAGCCTCAAATGAGAACAACATATAACTTCGCTCGTGAAAAAAATTCGATGTTGCCTTCCCAAATTCAAATACCTAAAACATCACCCAGCAAGCACAAAAACATCTCAGAGATGTTGAAAGTACGAGATTTCGAGACATTGAACATCCACTGCGATATCCTGTTCATACGTATGAATAGTACTTTTATATAACAGCCAATGTCCGCCACAGGCGTCCATTTTCAGGATGTCCTTGGGATATCACAAAGAGAACTCTTCCTAAGTTTTTTTGATAGCCTTTTCATAGACACAACAGAACATTTCCAAAGCGTTTAGTGTATATTGATTTGCATTGATTAAAACTTTTTTTAAGATCACTTTATATAGTCTTTTGCTATTCATTTGGACATTTGAGAAGAGATCTTCTTTCCTTTGTTTTGTTGGGATTTGGATTAGTGTGGTTGAAGAAGAACTATTATTTTCTTGCCGAAGTTTCGAATTATAATGAATCATCATCAGGACCCATTTCAAAAGAGCCATGATAATTGGTCTATTATAGTTTGAAACTTCGGCGCGAAATTAATAGTTATCTACTTCAATCACACTTACCCAATCTTCAACAAAACAAATGAAAGAACATTTTCAGAGATTACCAAAATGACCAGAAATGGTTAAAAAAAACACTTATATAATTTATGAACACTTCAAAAATATATGAACACTTATATTGACTTGAAATATAAATTCAATAAATTTTATTCCATCTATAGGACATATTTTTAGGAAAGAAAGATTTCACATTTAACTTGAATTAATACACTAACCACCAGTAATGTGTAACTTAATCTTGGTTTTATTAAAGACTGTCTCAACAACATATTTAAATTTTAGTTTTGACATAATCACACTATAATACTGAATGAGGAGTTATATTTACACTAATTTCATATCTTCTCCTCTGTTAACACTAACAGCATGTGACTCTTGTACTGATTTGTACAAAAATATACCAGAATACCACTCCACTCTGCACATAAGCTATTCCATATTGACGGTATTTCCTGGATCAGAATCACCAAAGCAAACTGTTCTCTTCACCCCATTGTCTATGCTGTGAGGCTTCTATTTGATCTTTCTTGATGGAAATGTCAGTTTTGTATTGATGTTTGTTCGTGAAATCTTATTTATATCTACCTCCAACTGAAAAAAAAGATGAAGTAACTCCGTTTTTTCGACTGATCTACTTATTCACTCACCTGTCCATCAAAATGATCTTCACAAAAATACTTGGTGGTTGTGATAGCTGTATTAACAGCAGAAAACCATCTCATCCTAATGTCTTTATTGTTCGGAATGGAAATAACAAAGTTTCTTTTCACAGTTATCGCTATTGTTCGAATTCACAAGAACTTTTTGAATGATTTTTTACAACACATTACACAACTGAGAACAATAACCTTACAATAACCAATAACTTTAACCTCAATTTTCGTTGACTTGTTGAAGAATTTTTAACTAAGTTCAACTGTATAGGACGGCTCAAATGGGCTCAATCCACTGAACCCTTCATCCCGGGCGTGACGTCGAAAAGTATGTTGTATGACCTCATTGACATCCACAAGTAAACATTTTTTTGACCTCGCTAGTACCTCACCGTATACATACAAAGAAACGCCGAACAAGAACAAAAACAATACTTTCAACATATTCTGAAGACCTCTTAAGGAAGTGCATATTGCGTCCCAGAAAAACATCCACATGCCAACATTTTCAGAACATCCCAAAACCTCCCAGGGATGTTTGTGCTCGCTGGGCATAGATATAAAACACTTATACATAATGTACTATGCATTTATATAGGAACCCATTTGAGATATTGCATACTGGCTTGGGAAGGCGCGTACAATACTTATAAGAATAAATTGGAAATTATACAAAAATGGGTATTGAGAATTATTCATAATAAGAAAATTAATTTTTCAAGTGAATATCTATATAAAATCTCAAAAGTTTTGGACACGAGACAGCTATATCTATCAGTAATGGTACTCCATGAAAAATATATCAAAAATAAGCAAAGTATTGTCCACACCTACTGAACAAGAATGAAAGAAAACAAAAATTTAGTCATACCAAAAACAAAAAAGACACTTACCCAAAGATGTTTCACATTTCTTGGTCCCCAAGCTTTCAACAGTACTCCTTTAGAAATAAGAAAGATTAATTCAATGAAAATGTTCAAAACCAAACTGAAAAAATGGATAATAAATCAGAACAGATATTTTGCACATCAAATTATAGATATTAAAAATACTTACTTTGTTTCAACTGTGAATAGAATGAGAACAGATACCTAATAGAGAATGTATTTATTTTTTACTTTTTTTTCACTGTATCTATATTTAGATCTATAAATACAATCACGAAATAAAATGGAAATATAGCCATATACTGGTGAATAGATGTTCAAATTAGTACTTGCCACGGACAAGAAGCTCTTGATGAGCAACTTTTGTGGGAACCAACTTGGAAGTTGGAATATTTATTTGCATTATATTTATCTCTGTTGAGAAATATACGTTCGATCTATAATATACCAATTTATAATTACCAGATGCACCAATATTATTTCCACTGACTCAAATGGTTTACATTTATCGATTATTCGATTGAACTTGAAGCTTGATCAGTTATGAATAGGTAACAATAAATTATCAATTTATCATGAACATTATATCTTTTCAATATAAATTTATTTGTAAGAAATCAATTGTTTTATGCAATGTGGACTTTGGTCACATCCCTAATAGCACACAAGGTCCTAGGGACGTCCCTATTTGGTACCATTTATGTCCGAACGTCCCGGACATGAAATTCTCGTCCATAGGACGTCACAATCAGTACAAAATGTCCCTGTGAGGACGTCCATGGGATGTCCCAGTTATTACATTGATACAAAAATCATAAGTACAACATCCTAAGGACGTCCCAATCGGTACATATAATACATTGTCCCTGCGTTGATGTCCGTGGGACATCCCGGAGAGTACATATTTTCAAATGTCCTAATATCAACGTCCAATGGACTTCCCAATTGGTATATTACATTTAATGTTCCTGTGAGGACGTCCTATAAACAACATTCTATATGGACACAGACACACATAAATATTCTGACAATGTACTCATTTCAAAATATATCCAGAAATCCCAAAATATTCTCGAATATAATAGATAGATGCAGAATCGTATATCAAAATATTCTGACACTGTTCAAATATACTTATTTCAGAGTATCACTAACTCTATAGGTACAAATCTTGTTCTAGAAAGACAAAGAAAAACTTATCAAGAAAGGAAGATGAATTTTAAGAATGTGCCATCAAATATGGTGTGGGGTTCTCGCCATTCTCATTCTCGCACGAATTCGATACTTATCCAGTCAGAATTCATTACGCCTAGAAGTGGTTCGGATTTCGATATTTTCAGCTGTTGATCTCACTTCCCAGTTCCCGCATGTATTTGATTCACTGGAAGTTCCCAACTTCGAAGAAGCGACATAAATGATTACAGTGATCCATCATTGGACACAAATATTTCAATTGTTGAGATGAAAAATATGCCAGAATGACAGCCAGAAAACCTAATGATCACTTACTGATTATTATTCGTATTTCATTTAATTATTCTCAATAATTGAAAAGAAGACAACAGCCACCATACAACGCTGGAGAAGATAGAAACATAGAGGTCAAGCAACAATACGCGCGGATGGGGTTTGGATGGGCGACCGCGACTGCCTGATATCACTTGCAGCTGCTTTTTTATTTCTCGGTTTTTGAAATTAGGTCCTTCGATGACGTCCTAAGGATATCCCGAAAGGACGTCCCTAGTTGGTCCCCAAGTGGGACATTTGTGCGTCCCACAGACGTACTATGGACGTCCGCGGTACCAAATTTGAACGTTCTATGGACGTCCCGAATGTCCTAACAGGATGTCCGATGGACATCCATAGGACTTGATTGTGCTATTATTAGGGATGTTAGTAACAAGAAACATGTTCAATCTGCATTCACCGTGTGGATTTTGGCACAGACTGAGTGGTATTGGCCAGGAAAATAGTTGTATTCTACCGTTGTCTACCAGTCATTCAAACTGTGTATATTTTATGAATTGGATAAAGACCTTATTTCACGTCAAAAATATATAACGGGCTGGAAGTAACCAAAGCACTAAACACATCCTTATTAGGAAGTAATTTCTATAAAACCTAAAAAGTCCCATTCTCTATTTTAGTCATGGTGACGAAGTAACTTTTTGTTAGTAGTAGTAGTAGTAGTTTTAAATGAAATATATGACAACAAATGTATTGCAAGTTTTTGGATGGAGGAATAATATAATTGTCCACTAGTCATCAGTTCTATGTTCAAGCAGTCCTATTTAGTTATAGAGACGCCATCTAGATCTATGTTTTGACAAATCTATTTCGAAAATTGATTTCAGTTTCAGTCATCGATTATTAGACCACGTTATATAAACATGTTATGATGAGTTTCGAATTATGTTATGTTCGTTTAAAATTTGTTCTATGCAGTGTGCAATGCATAAATTTGATCCTTCAATTCAACTTCCAAGAATCATATTTGCAACCCTCAATTTCTCGAATGAGCTAGTCGTGATACCTCATTTAAAAGCTCAATTCATTTGCTATCCATAACTGCCATTTTTTCAAATTCTATAATAAAAGCTTGTCTCAGAATTTTTGAGTATGCTCAATAATTGAGATAGGTAAGTACTAAATCATCATTCCAATTGGCTATTTCAATCTGTAGGTGTATGTAATGAAGCCAACACACAGCAAACAATAACTTTTATTTTCGGAAAATATATTACACAATTATTACTTATATCTAGATATTGCATGAATTAAATAAATATAAGAGAAAATTGCAAATGCAATCTTGATCATGAGTGTATAAATTATTATCACTGAGCTCAGAACATTGATTACTCAATAAACAACAGTATCCTAGAAGAAAATTTCTCTTCTGTATCACTAATGTCTGCTGTTGTCATAATCAGTTCTGATCTAAACAGTGAAAAAAACTACAGGAAAACACTATATAACCTACATTGTTCTCAGGAAATGTAATACAATAATAAAATATATTATGATACATCAATTTCAAGGTACTGAGTTCGAGATGTGCATTGAATGTCAGTCTATTGTAACATATTATAAACCCAACTGTGTCATGCATAGTTAATACGATCCTAAATTTATTGATATATTTACAAAAATCTACTTCCCACAGAACATCAAATTGATATTTTTCAGTAAAAACGAATATTAGATCTAAAGTTGTTTTTCCGATACATTATATTGGTTATCGGTCATGGTTTGAACTGAACTAGCTGGAACAAGACTATTTAATAAAAATCATGCTCATATTTCCGAATTTACTATAGTAACCCATTTGTTTTTTCCACATGGGTCCAGAGATATCAAGAAATCCTGGATAGATAGATATAAATAGAACTCGAAATCATGGTTGGAAATTCCTTATAGTCGAATTAGATTCTGATTTTCAGGATGAAAAACGATGATTTCATCGTTGTTATAAGCTGCCAGAGTAGGTAATGCTACTAAGTGGTTAATTGAATTATGTTTTGTGAAATTTGCTTTGCTTATCCAGTTCAATTATTCATCAGTGATAAGGAATCTAGAAAGAGCCTAGCTGAAGAATATTAACTGGTATATCTTCAAACAAAAAATTATTGGCTCAAGTGATCTGGTTTGAAGTATATTCCGTTGAGATAGATGTTTCATCGAATAACTACTTAGAAAATTGAAATGGATTCCAATGTTTTTTTGATAAACCACGAGAAAAAAAGGCATACATCGCGATATTTTTTTAAAATCTGTATGGTTTACGTCAAAGTGATGTTTTCAAAATCTCGGTTAAACCTTATAAGGTTCCTCGCATTAAAAATGTACATTCACTCCTCTGATTTCGACTATACACTTAAGCTGAATTCCTATGAAAACTTCCCGTTTGAACGGTTTGGCATCCTGATTGACTATAACAATTAAAATTGCTTTACGAGGTCAAAATCTCTACTCTACACGTGAATTTGATTTTTCGACGCTAAGCTGTAGCTTCGCTATAGCAGTAGGCGCTTGCATACGAATCCACCTTAAACGATTCGACTAACGACACGATCCGGCGCTTATTCGTCAAAGCGCCTGCGCACCTCCACCTCGGAGTGACTACTGACACAATCGAACACTCACACAGGCCTTCCGCTCAGTGTTGGTTGTTCAGGGTCGGGATGGCGGAAGAGGCGATAGGGGCAATCGACATCTCCATCTCGATGGTGTGGCGCTCAACTTGCGCCGAGTTGCGTCTGTTGAAGACGCTCTGATCGGGGTTGGGCTTCCTCCTCGCTAGATGGCGTTCCACCCACTTGAGCATCGTGAGCACAGAATCGGTGGAGGGCAGGCGACGTTCGGCAGAGGTCTTGATGATCTGAGAGGAGGTGACGCGGAAGGTGGCAGCCATGCCCTTCAAAGCCTACCAGAGAGATTCACACGTCAAGTCCCAGAAATAAAGGAGGAATTTTTTCAACCCAAATATGCCTATCTACAAGGAGATTGCGTAAAAAGTTTTCTACCGTGAGATTTGAGCATCTCTGCGGATTTGTATGATTAGGTTATTGTGAAGGCTATTATTACGATGGACCAGCAGATTGATCTCAGATTGGTTGGGTGAGTAATTTTTCCTCAAATATTGAAATTTTTGACTTTATAGTAAAATAATGAGCTTTTATATTCATTTTGAATGCTGAAAAATACAAATATGCATGATGTGTTTCCGAAATTCCATCTCCGAACTCAAATTTTCAAATGTTTTTTTATAAAAGGAAAGGAAGGCATATGAACAACTTTTTTTTCAGTGGTTTGACTGTGTTTGAACTACTCCAATCTCTCGAAGATGATGATGGTCTCAACGAGATTTTCCACTTCCCACCTATACAAAATGTTCAAAATTCCAATCAGCCAGGCGAACTATTCTCACATTTCTGGAGCGATGATTGATATATTCGTTAAGTCCAACATATATGCATTGAAAGAAAATAAGGCTGGCAACATTTGCAACGATGAAATGAAATAAGTCTTTGCTCAATTTTTGCTCATCGGTTATATGCCTGTTCCTCATCGTAGAATGTTATGGTCAGAGACTAGTCGAATCATGTAAATATTCTCAAATCCTCTGTTATTTTTAAAATTTTATTATAATAAATGCTTCAGTTCTAGATTTTGTCAGTCATTTGCCATACTGTACTTTCAAAAGTACACCATATTTTTGAAAACTCCAGCATTCAAAAATGATTTCAAATATTTTCTGGTACATATTTTTGTATGCAGAACTACTTTTTCACAACAAGAATAAAAATTTCAAACAGAATAATTTCAGGCATAAATGGGTTAAATGTATATATACTTTTGAAGAGCACTGATGTATATATATTCTCTTTGATATTTTGAATTTTGATAATTTAGTGAGCGACCTCACCTGCATAGCATCTTCGTCAGTTGCATCATCACCAACATATATGATTCTAATCCTTTCACACCAATCCACACCAAAAGCTGTTCGGAGGATGTAGATGGAAGCTCTCCCCTTGTTCCACTGTACTGGAGGTTTAGCTTCGATTGCGCAATGAGCTTTGGCAGCATTGAAGCCTGCAGCTTCGATCAGAGCTGTGGCTTCTCTTTCCAAAGGTGGCCTGAAATTATCAACAAAATGCATCGATTGGCCTTAGCTTGGGGAGTAGAAAACTCAGGACAAGAGTCTCTCTGAAGTTATTGATGCCTCCAAAGATCTCTTGAGGGTTGGAATGGTTGATATATAACTAGAAATATGAAAGAGTAAGTCACAAACACAATGGGACGATTCGTTCTTTCAGGGGACATTGGAACTTTCAGTTGAAGGCATTGGAGGAATTCCAGTAAAAATGTCTTTATTATCAGTAGGAAGCACCAAATGCATCAGCAATTACTAGAAATTTTCAAAAGTCCTGAGTCTTCAATAGTTTCGGAAAGTTTTCTGAACCAGTGAAGGCCAAGTGCAAAGACGTCACGAATATCTGCTAACTTTAAAATAAACACTTTAAAATATTTTGGAATTCAACCGACGACTGATTAGTAAGAAATTTACTTACCTGAGAAGAGCTGGTGTTTCTCTGAAATGGAACGTTAAAAGTGCCCCTTTATTTTCTACCCACGCACCATCCCTGCATACTTTTTCTTGGAGCTCTTTCATCAACCCTCCAACTTTGTCGTGGAATTCTGTTGGCATGGGATGAACGAATTTGGTTCCGTCAGGATGGAGGATTTCCAAACCATGGTTGCCTGCATACGTGATGCCGTCTATCCCTACCTACAATTTTTTCACATGATAAATCAAAGTCTAAAAGGTCTAGTTCAGGATATTTTTCATTGGATTCGTGCATGTGGATTTTTAATCCATCTCTGAATTCTAATCAAAACATGTCGGTTAGCAGTCGTTAGTAAAAATATTCATTAGCATCTCACAAACATCCAATAGCAATAATGTTTCGCTAAGTGATTACGAGTGTGAAGTTCATAGTGTAACATTCATTAGGATACATAAAAGATTCTCAGAACGATTCGTTCTAAAGATCAATTTCCATTCTAGGATAGGTCATCAGATGATTATCAAGATCGAAAGGACATAAACATTAGAGCGAGGCTATTCGTGAAAGTATAGAAGATTATTTGTATTGTTATGATAATGAGCTGAACCATGAACGAAGGCATGACATAATTTATAGTGTTTATAATCGGATAGTAATATGGGAATAACGCGAATTGTTTGGATTCATTAGCAGAATAATTAACTGAGAATAATATGAATTCGATATAAGTGCGATAAATCACGACACACCTGATTTATTGATCAGGGTACTGTCATTCACGGTATTCTAGAAATGATTTCAGATCTTATGCCTACAACAAGCAGGTTGGGATCAGAGCAAACTGACTTTCTGAGGTCAGATATCAATGCTGGTTCACATACCGTTGTAAGACTCTGGGTAAGGAGGTGGGATTTATAGTTGCTACCCAAAAGTGCGAATATCATCAGCAAGTCTAAGAACATAATCTTCGAAACAGAAGTTCACACCATTGAAAATGGCAGATTCTCTAACCAGAAAAGCATCTAGCTCAACCTCCATCGAGTACTGGCAGAGCGTACTATATGGTACTGGCAAAATCTACTAGAAATGAACCATCATAACGTACCCACCCTTTGAAATCCAGGAAAGAAAAACTAGAATGAACAAGGATAAACCTCAAAACTGCAGACTGTAACCATGTTCTTTGCACTATCCTACAGAGCTCTCACTATTTTGTGTTTTTTCTTGAGTACCTGGCCAGATTATCACCTGAACAAGTTATAAAGTTCATCAAAAGATTCGACTTGTTGGTGAAATATACACATCATACTTCACGGATCCCATCGAATGACAAATTCTGAAGGATTCGTTTGAAATCATCGACTTACCATTTCTTTGACGTTGTTGACGTTTCTACCACTCACGATTGCTATATAAACGTCGGACACGTTCGATAACCTTTGCAGAACATTTTTGGTTTCTGTAGGGATGACAGCCAGATCTGGATGCGGAGCAATAGGAGCAAGAGTGCCGTCGTAATCGAGAAGAAGAGCCAATTTATGAGTGTTTCCGATATATCTACAAGAAGTCAAACATGAGACAACATTGATTGGAATTATCCCAAGAGTAGGTAATAGCAAAATTACGACAAACACTTACTTTGACAGGTACTCATCGAAATCGTCCAATGTCACCGCAGGCATAGTGATGGACCCCACGTCATCCTGTTCGCCTTGGGTCAACAAAGACCCCATGGCCGATAAGAACGATTTCGTCCAATAGTTGACGTCGTTTAGCTTCTCGCGCCTGCGCAGATAGTTCATGCGCAAAATGCGCTCGTCTTCGGGCATCGTGAGTGCCCTGCGGAAAAAAATTAATACAGAGTGAGAGATTTTGTTTGGAATCATCGTGGTTGGATGATTCAAATTATTTTTTCCCAAATCGTACCTGTGTATGACTTCGGATGCATCGTCGATTTCGTAAGGGTTGGAGATGAGGGCTTCGTGCATGGTTTCGCCAGCGCCAGCGAAGGGGGACACTATTAATACCCCTGGGGGGACGTTGATTTGACAGGCGACGAATTCTTTGGCCACGAGGTTCATGCCGTCCCGCAGAGGGGTAACCAGACCTACGGCCGCGTCCCTAGAAAATGCCACAAGAACTGGAGTCAGATGAGGACAATACGAGATTGGGTTAGCAATTTCCAAAAATAATAGGGTATGGCAATGGCAATAGCACCGTTCTCATTGATTGGGGTTTCAGAGTGTTTTTTGTTCTGTAATTAATAAAAGGTTAATGGTTGCAATTATGGGTCTAGAAAAACCATATATATTTCATGCGTTATGTCAGATATCAGGTAACTCTGAACGAAAGAATCAAGAGAGTTGGATCAGACCAAATCGAAGGTTCTTTCGAAAAACTAGCACTACGCCTTACATTTTTTTTTCTGGTCTAGTGCAATTGAAGAGGAGCACTCAAATGAGTATGCCTTATTGCAACAGTTTACATTCGGTACAATATATTTCGCTACTTTTCCCAGATTCTAGTTGGGTATTTTCCATATCCATTTCTAATAATAAGCACCTTGATCATTTTGAGGCTCAATTAACTACTACACATAGAGATTAACCCATGTGAATTAGATATAATTGGATAAACGTATAAGTACCTACCTATTTTCCATGACGATATATATTTAGGTATCCATCATAAATGCTTGAATAGGTGAATGAGTAAATACATATATAAATAGTGACTAAGATGTCATTAAATGTAATAAAATTACCATGAACGCGATAAACGAGACTCATTAGGATTAATGTAACGTAGAGATGAATGTTTCTCAAGTTATTACTTTATTTTCACCATTCCATATTTGGAACATCTGAAATTTCGAGCATCAAATGGAGATACATCAGTTGAAATGTCAAGTGCCACGTCGCAAATCGCTATTGCATAGATCACTCAAACAGGGATCATTTAAAAAATGTTCAAGTTACTACTACACACGACATGGTGGTAACTTGAGAATACCCATCCACAAAACAGCAACATTTGAAAAGTGTCCTCCTTACAAAGCACTAAATTTTTATAACAAATTACCTACTGCAATAACAAATGTGATAGTATATTTTTCAATAAAATGAAATGTCTACTGATCGAAAAATGTTACTACTCTCATCAAGAATACTTGGATGATTCATTTTAACTTGGAATATGTTTCTTGTGTCATACTGCCACTTCTGTTTCAGTGTGATTTATCTTACCTTTTAATATGTATCTTGTGTTATATATGATGTCGTTCTTTTCTGTTCTGCTCTTGTTGTAACTGTGACCTTCATTATACATCTAGTTGTGCCATCATTGTGCTTTATTTTATTTTATTTATTATGACTTACCATATGTACACACCGTATTGAAATAATAATTTTTTTATCCTTTTCACTTGCCTATAGAAAGCGGCCAGTTCATCTTGACTGACGCATCCGTAGATATACCGGATGGGGGACCAATTCGGCTTGGTGAATCTGCCGTTGATGCGACCCACCAGCTGGTCCATCTCCTCCTTAAGGTCCTGGTACTCCTTTACGTCCGTCCTCGACGGTACGGAGATCTGTAGGAGGGATACTTTCTCGATGTGCTCGGGGTAGTTTTCCAAAAGCTTCTCGAAAGCTCTCAGCCTGTGAACGAGACCTACGAAGACAGATTATGACAGGGTTTCTACAGATCAACAAGTTGATTGTCCACTCGGGCAAAAAATCTACTAATGATTACGAGTTATAAACTTTCAGGAAGTGGGTACTTCACTGACTACTGCTATTTGTCAATGCGATAACTATAATAATTATTATATATTATTCCTTTAAGAGACCTTTGTAATATCTCAACTGCGAGCTCTCCTTCAATAAAATAAAAACAAAGCTATTGTAATTTCATCGCAACATACGTCACATGCCTTTGTGGAGTTACACAACATCATCCGCACATACCAGTACATTTTTCCAAACTCATATATAGACAGATACCTGATGAGATACCTCAACTTTCAGAACCTTATGTTGTTTTGGTTGTTAAAAAGCTTGGGCTCTTCATGTAGTGTCGTAATGAAGTGGGTATTGCGAGAACAAAAATGATATCATTACGCGCTGTGATTCCAAGAAGACCGGAAGTCATTATCTCGGCAGATCGCGTCTAGGCCGTGATTTATGGCCTTGCGATACTAATAATTAGCGGATGATTAATCGCTGTAGTTCTAGTTACTTCCTGTTATTTCTGGAGATTGGGTGATTTTACGAGAATGAATAACTTGTGCCTGTATAAATTGAACGGTTCGGCACCGACAACCAGATATAGTTTGGAATGAGTTGAGTTTAGAAATAAAGCTAGTATTGTGAACATTGAGATTTGTGGAGCGAATATCGTTGTGATTTAACTAAGTAGGTGTTTATTTTGTTGTATTTCAAGTGTTTAGTGAGATAAATTGTTCAGTTTTATACAGAGTGTTTTGAATTCACGAACCCAAGTAGAAATATCGTATTAATATCCTAGTCGGATGACAAAAAACATATGGCATTTTGAGAAACATGCAATGAACAACATTTTCGTGATACTATGGGGATCCTTCTAATCTTGGGAGATACGAAGTAAGTTTGGGACAAAGGCGCGTATTTTCGTGCTGAAAAATAAACTTTAAACAATCTTGGAAAGTCTTCGACACTTTTAAAGATATAGCAAAAAAAAACAAAGTTTCAGAAATTCGTTTTGAATTGTTTTTCACAATACATTACTCAACACTTTTTCATGGAGAATTCGAATATGTTTTGATATTTTTAAACATGGCGAAGAAACACCTGTCAGCTTTATTTTTTCTTAAGAACGCCATTATGGATTTCAACATTTTCAGATAAGGTTTTTTATTGTATTTTTTCTATAAAAATGTCTGGTATGATTAGTTTATCGTATCGTAAGTTTAAAGAGATCCCCATATAGTGGCACTCGAGAAATAGACAGCCTGTGTATATCTCAACTAATGAGTTATGTAATGTTAAGAAAAGTCAATATCGGTGAAGGTAATTGATAGCTAACGATATGAAAGTCAGGATTCATTATAATCAACGTCGTTGAAATGAATCATTTTCACATTTTTCGGTTTATTATCAATTGTGCAAATATTAGCAAATAACGGCATAGGTATAATATCGAAAAGGTACTACACGGTACCACCTCGAATAATATAATGGAAATGAGATTAGCATCATCTCATGGTAATGAACAAGTAAACAAAAATGTACCTCTTGTTAAGGTCATAACCCATAAAAAATTTTTCAAACATACTATATTTTATTATGAGAGTGTTGATCACGAACATTATAGGTTTTCCTCTCAGCAGTCACAATATTAAAAAAAAATTATGAAAATAATGATAAATGCTCATTAGAAAGAAGTGGGTTGGGAATATTTATTCAAAATATACATATTATTGGTATATTCTTCATGATTCATGTCTGTGGACTATTTTTTCTCAGAGTAAGACAACTTCGTTTTCGGTAATCGTATTGATAAAGTTTTTCACCGAATGAGAGATAAATATTTCTTTATCAACGTATTCTTATATCATTATAAACCAGACGAATTTGAAACCCGTAATGATCTTGGTACTATTATAAACAGTGACTTGAATAAAACTAGAATGCTCTTTGACCTCATAAGACCCCCAGTAACGATCAAATCAGCTGACCTTGACTGCATTTGAAGATCGAATGCATTAGCTGAATAATACTTTGAAATATCAAAATGCCAGAATTTGATTTTTCATCGTGTTTTATGCACATGAAATCTTTTAGATTTGATTCATCTGGATAACCACCTCGTAAATTTCTACCTTTCCTTAATTTTTTTTTCTTTCATATTTTTTTTTTCATTTAACGCATCAACCCTCAGGGTTATTCGCGTGTATAAGATAGTTTTTTTTATATTTTGAACATTTTTTCCTCGAAATAATTCATGTATGGTAAGGAACGACTCCTTTATATGTATGTATTGAATAGCTTTATAGGTTTACACTTCGGCTCATTTTTTTATGATGAAGATAATGATCACGAACCTTTGGTATAGTCTAGACGATCCACACCAAGGATAATTTTCTGATTGGTCGAAAGCACCCTGGGCGCCTTTTCCGATAGTTCGACGAATCTTTCATATGGGATGCCGATAGGTAGAGGTCTCACCCTCACAGTGCGGCCACCATGTTCAACCAGCAGGTTTTTCCTGTCGACCCTGTAACATTAAAAACCAAATTGAAAGAATGTTCGCAAATAAAAATATCGTTGAGCATTCTGAAAATTCATTTTTTGTGCATTCCGTAATTGTCTGTAAATTATCACAGCATCCTTTAAAATACCTGCAGCCGAGGCTCCTCTGGCAGCAGTCGACGAAGTTGAGGCAGTAGTCAGTGATGTGGAAGCCAACCATGTCACAGCCGAGCATTCCCTGCAGAATCTCATCTGCCCAAGGGAACAAGCGGCAGATGTCCCAAGAGGGGAACGGAATGTGCAGAAAGAAACCGAGCTTGCATTTGATATCTTCTTCTTCGGCTGCCTATGAGAACGTATAATTATTATTGTTGAGTTGATATGTGTCCATCAGCTCTTGATACGCCTAATATAGAGTAGGAATTCCTGCAGCTGACAGCAAATTTGTGGCTGGGGGCAGTCAATAAATCATCTCATCCTGTATCATGACCATATATATAATAACAACTATATGGATAACACCTATTCTTCTCTTCACGCGAAAATGAAGCCAGTTTTGGAAAAACAAAAGACTGTCTGGCTTGCTAATGATGGATTGTGCGCATGCGCGGGTTTTGACGAGTTGAAATCCACTGACGTTTTTAGAATTTCATAGGTTAGGTATATTTGTTAGCCCAAATTATGTGAAAGAGCGTTAATATAGTTATTAATGTACTTACTGACTGTTTACAGAAGTGAGTAGTGAGTGATAACAGTGACTGATCAAAAATTAGCCTACGAATATGGTTCCGATGACTTTATCGTCACAGGTTTCTATGCAAATCGCAAGTATCGCTTTGTAGATCACATCCATTTCTGCATGTTTCATCAACTATTATCTAAAATCGTCCAACAATCCATCGATAAATGAATATTTGAAAAATATATGTAATGATAAAATAAAAACATCGAATTGAAGGTTACGTGACACATTTGATTGATTTTTAATAATTATCATACGTTTGTCGCTCACTAGAAAGCTACTCTCCTCCATGATGAAAACGAAAGTCGATTCTTAATTCAAACTTGCGCATGCGCATATTCGCGATTTGTCCCGCAGACTGTCATTTGTTTTATTTCTCGGCTTCAGCTCTGGTATCCATGTTACCTATATAGTTATTATTAGATATATGATCATGACTGTGAATGTCAGATTGTTCGCCAAATATGCTCACATTTTGATGTATTTGTAACAAAACTGTATCTTTGAAGGAAACAGCCAAAAACTCTAAGTGAAGTAGTAGTGTTAAAAAGAGGAAGATAAATCAATATCATTCCCACAACATTATTTAGAATAATCTAAATTAAAAAAGGTAGAATACGAGCAGAAAACAACTACATTCCTGGCAAATACCACGCATAATATTGAATTATATCCACTCGTAGTCTATGCATCAATTCATATAAATGAATAAAAATTCAAATAAATAGTGTTAACACTACCACTTCACTTAGAGTTTTTGGCTGTTACCTTCAAAATCAATCGGCTAGTCGAGCATTCCAGCCACTCTCATATCTTTAATATGGGAGACTTATTTATTTAGGAATGTTTCTTTCTCCGCCGCTTGGTGTCGCCATCTTCATACACTGCTTGGGGATCGGCTCACTGTTATCAAATATGCGTGGATGCTTCCATCGATTCAGACCTCGCCTCGTGTGGAAATCTCAGGATCTCTACACGGTTGACTACCCTGTACTGATGAGGGCCAATAAGCCCGAAACCGGTCTACAGGTTGTTAGGCGTGTCTGTCTCGTTGGGAGCATAAACGCATGTTCAAAGAAAGAAATATTTGCATTTTTATTCATTTATATGAATTGTAGCATAGACTACGAGTGGATATAATTCAATATTCTGCGTGGTATTTGCCAGGAATGCAGTTGTTTTCTGATCGTATTCTACCTTTTTCAATTTAGATTATTTCAAATGATGTTGTGGGAATGATATTGATTTATTTTCCTCTTTTTAAAACTGTTTCTGTTTTCGGTATGTATGGGCTTTGACATTATACCAAGCTTGATGAAATATTGATGGATGATCGGATAATTTTCTTACTAGTTGGTAGTTGGTCTACATGACTATGAGTCAGTTCAGTCTTCAATTGCAGAGCCTAAGAATAAAACGCTTTTTCTCTCTTGAATAGTTTGAGTTTGAAGAAACAACTGGCGAATTTTGACTGAATCAGTTTTTAGCAAGGACTTATGCATACCTTGAAAGTATCGTAATCTATATAGATTTTCACTTTCTATAAAATCAGTGCAAAATATCAAACACTCTGTCTGTGACAAACGGATGAGCTTGATATAAACTGCACAACTTCATTTTTCTCAATCTGTTTGTGAATGTCATGCAATTCGTGGGCACAATTCATTTCAATACAAAAATAGAATTCAATACAGTCGAGACATCCAGTAAATTGAATATGATTGTTACATTCTTATAAGTTCTGACCTAGTGATACATGAATATATGATTTATAGAGCGTGAAGGACATTCTTCGCATCCAATCTTATGAAAAACCTAAATGATCTTGGCGATTTCGCAAGAATTCCGACATGAAATTTTATAATCGATTTCATTTCAACATATAATTTCGCAGATTCGAAATTAAAAAACAAACATTCAGAAAAAAAAATATATCTATACTATTAATATTTCTCGGGTTCCTTTCAATCTTTGTTGTGTGAAGCATTTTCTTTGTAGAATTGGCTGCCATTTTTCATACGAGGTCCCCGTATTCCTATCTCATATTAAGTTGGTGATAAAAAACACTTTTCAAACATCTTTATATTATGATACGAAAAGCTAGCAAATTCATTCAAGTTTATGTCCAATCATTCCGTAATAATAGCCATATTTATTTCGCGCAATGAAAGGATAATAAATTCGTGGTAGTTCAATATTAATTATCATTAATTTGGAGATTTTATGTCATGCGTGTTATAATAATCAGTTTATGTAATAAAATAACCAGTCAGAACTCTGAGAATACATTGTTTGTGGAATGATTCAGCTATAATCAGATAGATATACAGGGTGATCAAACTCAAGTCGGCACTATTGCTAACTTCTTTATTATTGAAGATACGAGGTCAGTAAAATTACAGAACGAGAAGTATTTTTTTCGCTGATAACCGTATTGCTGACTGAAAAACAATTGAAAATCGCGTTTTGGATTTATTCGAAAAAAATATTTTTATTTCAATGGGACACCCTGTATATTTTTCAATCGATTGCCAACTCCTTCCGGAACAATAATGGTTATAATAGTTTTCATCCTAAAACAACAAATAACGGAGTTATGCGTCTAAATCGAAAAGGCGATATTCAATTTTTTTTCTGTTAGCAACACGGTTATCAGCGGAAAAAATATTACTAGTTATTTGATTTAACCGACCTCGTATCTTCCATAATAAAGAATCTAGCAATAGTGCCGACTTGATAGTTTGATCAGCCTGTATATTAGGAATAAAAAACCGAATGGTAATCGAAACAAATGTCCCAAACCTATGAAATACTAGAAACGTCAGTGAATTTCATCTTGTCAAGTCCGCGCATGCGCATAATGCATCATTAGCTACCGCGTACAGGAAATAATAGGAGTTATCCACATACTAGTGGGAATAGATATGCATCGTGTAACAAAAATATGAAAACAGCCAAATATCCCAGATACTGCCTTCCCCATCTTCATGAAAATGTCTACAATCAAGTATGAAATTATGACGAGTTTCGCCTTGCTGTCAAGTTCATCTTCTTTTCTGTTATGAGAGGAAGATTTTTCTGCATTTTGAATGTAATAAGATAATATAGGGTGTGCAATTAAAAACAATGAATTCCTCTTATCATAGAAAAACGGTGAACTTGGCAGCAATGCGTATATGTATATGTTTGATACTTTGATACATCCTAACCTCACACACCTTCAAACTCCTGCCGTAGGGGGCGCTTAAAGCACCGGTCATCCATCACACCAAAAATTACGTTGACTTGCTATTTCTTTTGCAATCGAGCTTTTTTGTCCTCCGAAAAACCAAGCTCGAAAGACTTACTTGTCTGATCCAGTTGGCCGCTAACATGAGGTGGTAGTCGTGTATCCAGATGAGGGGAACTTCGGCGGTGTTCTTCGGCAGCGACCTCAGCGCCCTCAGCGTGCACTCGGCGAACTCCTTGTTGGCCTTGCCGTACGACTTCCAGTGCTCCCTCTTGAAGGAAGCCCTGTCAGGCATCGAGTGGAACAGCGGCCAGAAGGTGGCGTTGCAGCAGCCGTTGTAATACGAATCGAAGACTGCCGGATCCATCTGCACCGCCACCACCTGAGAGACGCAAAAAAATGGGGAAGTTTGAAAGAAAAATAGTGTTAAGCCTTGTTCGTGTTGGAACGAATTCCGCAAATAAAATGCGATTGAAAATGGCGTAGCTTTTGTCGGAAGAAAATTAAAAAATTAGAACTTAATTGCGATTTCAGCAGAATTTGTCATTCCAATAAATGAGGTTATAGTAAGAAAATGTGTTTATAATTACGAAGAGGTGTTTACTTCACAGCAGACGTGGACGAATGTATCAGGTTGTACAAGTTATACAAAATTTTCCGTATTGTTTCTTTTGCATCTAAAATTTTCACGAATATCATAGTACTTTCTTTCAGACCCCACTAATACAAAACAAATAAGTACTACACATTATGCAGGATCTAGCGTAAGCATATATGATCTAAGGACGGAGATTGCTTTGGGACAGGCATCGCTTCGAGTGGAGATATAAGGGTATCTATTCGGTTGACTACCCTGCACTGATGAGGGCCAATGAGTCCGAAACCGGTATGTATGTTGATAAGTGTGCCTGCCTCGATGTGAACTGTGTCACGTCTTCTAGCAAGAAATAATTATTTGCATTCTGCATTCACAATGTGAATCGTTGCATAGACTACGAGAAGATAAAATCCAAAGTTCTTCGTGCTTCATGGTATATTTGCCAGGAATTTTTTTGTTTTCTGCTAGTGGTGTACCAGACAAATTCAAACTGTACCTATTTGGTATTTTTAATTGGATAAGACTTCTTTTTCTTTCAATTTTGATACTTCGTCCAATCCATGGCTTTTTTATTTTGCAGTGGGATTGTTGTTTTTCCATGAAGTTTATATGGAATAATCACATATAAGTACGTATTATTTCGTTTTTCTTTGAGATCAAGAAATTTGACTCCTGGGTACGTATCCGTAAATTCTAGGGAATATAAAACAGGTCGTCCGTTTCTCTACTAAACAGATGAATACCTAATATGTTTCCTTCCCACTTTTCCGTCAGTTATTCTATTTTCCCCACCATTCTGATGACGCAGAAAGTGAAAAACCCTATTCACACAGAAACAAATTGCGATTCAGCATGCAGATGCTATGGTTCTAGTTTTTTCCATCAGAACTGACGAAGATTTTAATGGATCAACACCATATCATTGATTATTATGAGTGGGCAATGAAACGCGCAGAATACCGAATTCAGCACTCCCGCTCTTGACTTCTCATTAGAAAACCAATCAATATTTTCATGATTTTTTGATCCCATCATGTAGATAAAGGATCAAGCTAGGGAGGATACTATCTCTTTTTTCGAAATTTCGAAAAGAAAAGGTAAATATATCTGAACATAGCCAATTTGGCGAATCAAAAAAAAATATTTCTACATCAAATAATCAATTTTGAGATAGCATCCTCCCTCGGTCGAACCTTCATCTTTCCACACAAAAAAATCAGATCAAAATATTGACTAGTGTCTTTACAGGAAGTCAAGAGCCGAGGCTCAACAACGTCAGAAATACGCACGAATTATCCGATGATATTTGCGCCCCCTGGTGAAACTCAACGAAGTAGATTAAAAACACAATACAATCGATAGTACGGGTGATATTATGGAATTTGAATAGGAAATAGAAATTTATAAGCATCAGTTTGCTAGGTTTGCTTGTAAATATGATATACTATATGTATATAATAATAATTATTATACATTGCGTGAAAAATAAAAATATTCTGAATTGTTCACTATGAAGAAATTCTCATACAGCCATAATGAGGAATAGGTATGTATGCTATTCAAATAAGAATATTTATACAGGGCTATTCAAATTCGAGTCTATGCATGGGGATTTCGATAACGGTAAGAGATAGAGGGTTGGTTAAATGGGGGCAAAGTAGCGTATTTCAGAGGATAATTATATGGATGAAAAAAATCTGACCTAGCTTCTTCAGTTCTGGAGTTATACAGGAAAAATCGAAAATTTCGAAATTCTTCTTTTGCCCATATCTTTCCCAGCCTTATCATTTCATGAGTATACGATCCTGATTGAATTTAAGGAATGACTCCTAATTTATTTTCGAGAAAACAGAAAGTTATATCTGGCTACAAATACTGATACAGGTTGTTTGGATATAAATCTTGGGGTTATGGAACGTATTATACCTATGTTGACTCTATAGAATCACATGACAAGTTATAATTAGAAGAATAATAGACCATTGTTGTGGTGACAATATCATATTATGGTTTTATTCTTCTTTTTTTTTTCGCGCACAACATATGTTTGACGTGAAATGTAAATAATGTAATAGTATTTTCGATAATGAAGTCTAGTCTAGTAGGTTTTCAGATTATAATGATTTTAAATTCCTCACGTGAATATTGTCCTCAAGTATCGCCGAAATCCATGGCAACTCCAATTATTAGGTTGACAAAGCAACAACTGTGTTTGATTATTTTCTATTTGGTGGCCCTATTCCGATAATATGTCAATATTGGTACAAAGTACATCAAACATTAATTGCAAATAAAAAGAGGTGTATCTAGAAGTGAAACAATATCGCATTGAACAATGTTTCGGTTGATTAACCTCTGAGGATATCTAGTGCTGTTTGAAAAACATGACGTCAATATTCACATACCGACACATATTTACAGATGACATTCCAGATAATCGAAAATATGCCAGCCTTGATGTTTGTCTTGCACGAGCTTTAAATGGAAAATAAAGTCACTATAAGCACTTATTTACAGCTGTTTTGCCTGATTTCGACATTGTTTATTTAATTGCTGGGTTGATAAATCTATAACCGAAACAAATGAGAACTGGATAACAGAAATATAGGAGATATGACAAATATTCTCTGATTTCTACAGTGTCATACATAAAGTTCACGACATATGGAAGTTTTTTTTATTAATTGATATAAAGAAAATTTGACATCGCAGTTAGTTTGTGCTTGAAAAATGAGTAGAATACAGCATCTTTCCTTTTTTCATGTGCTACTCTAAATCTGTCAAATTTGAATTTTTTTTCGAAAATTCTCAAAAAATCTGTTTTTTTTGGAAATTTCTAAAAATGCCAGAGAAAAAAGTTGCTCAGTTTTCAATCTTATACATTTGTTCCAAATTTTGACTTTCAACTGTCACTTCGACTTTTTTCCATTTTTTTTTTATTTTTCGAATCTTTCGCTCTATCGATTCGAACGAAACATGATTCAAATTTCATAATTTTGATGAATATGAGACTTAGATATCATATCTTGTTCAAGAAATACCCACATTGGCCTGTTACCGGAAAATAAAAAAAATGCATCTCCAGAAACTCGTCTTTGTTGTTGCAAAGTTAATCTAGTTTTTTCGAGAGTTTTTTCATTTCATTGTTAAACTGATGTGGATTTTCAATGCATGGACGTTAATATGTCAGTAATCGAATAAACGAATTTCTCTTCATTCTTATTACACTCGTATTTATTTTTTTAATAGATTTTTATCCAGTTTGATTATTTCTCTCAATAATTCAGTTACAAACAAACCCGAAATATCATATTTTTCTGTAAACTAAACAATGACCTACAGTTTCATAACTATTCAAAAGACTTTCGTTCTAGCGATTTGTACTAGACATGATATGAAGTTTCGTGATTTTAAACAATAAAAGACTAATGCAACATATGGGGATGAAAATAGTAGGTAGGTACTGATGAAATCGATATAATATTTTCACTTAGTAGTAGTCGAAGTGACAGTAGAGAGTCTAAATTTGGAACAAATGCATAAATTTGGAAACTGAGCAACTTTTATCTCTGGCATTTTTTGAAATTTCCAGAAAAACTGTTTTTTGAGGATTTTTGAAAAAAATTTCAAAGATGCTGTATTTAACCAATTTTTCGAGCATAAACTAACTGCGAAGTCAAATTTTCTTTATATCCATTGATAAAAAAAAACTTCCATATGTCGCGAACTCTATGTGTGACACTGTATGTAGAAAAAATATTGTTGATCAACAATAGTACCTACAGTGTTTTATTAGGATCAAAAGTGATACTAGTAAAATTCGCGTTTACACACAGAATAACCTACACCAAACAATAAAATGAAATTGCCTTGAATTCATGCTCACCAAATCATCATCAAGTCGATCTCTTTTACCTTTTCAGATTTCAATCCAGCAGTGGGGGTGATGTCTGTCGGATCAGACTCCGGCATGGGTTCGGAAGGGTCCTCCAGATGAATCCCCGGCCAACCCACCCATAAACCACCCCCATTTATCACCACCGGTGCCACAGCTGTAACCAGACCCCCAGCGCTGGAATCAAACGGGGAGTTTGCAGTTGATGATGATAATTTTTTCGACATATTCGGTCTGATTCTCTAAGGAAGTGGTTATTTCAACAACTGTCATTTGGGTGGCAAATAGGAAGGTCAGTTGTTATTTGAATCACTTTCCGAATCTTCAATTCTCTAACGTCAGAATGGAAAAAAATTTAACAACTTGTCGTTGGTTTACCACAGATAAAGTGACTAATTTATGCACCAGATTTTACTGGTGGAAATGAAAAAATAATTCATCATAAAGGTGATATATATTTGAAGAGGCAGTTATGAAGGAAATTTTTTACAGTTTTTAGGATTTCAGTCACTCAGGAAATAATTATATGGTAGGATAATCGATATTATTGAGAACCTATAACTTCCTACTGAAAAAATATCATGAAAATATCTACATATATATGCTCAAGAAACAGATAGCATCCAATTATATAGAGCCTTATGAAATTATGCGAACCAATTCAACATTATTGACCTAAAAATTTACCGAAGATATATCACATGCCAAGAATATTAATGTTAATGATGTCTCTGATAGAACTAATGATGTGTTCAACATGGTAGGATGTATTGCTACTGAAAAAATAAATAATAAAATTAGACCTGCTGGACCAGAACAAACATAACCACACATATTTTCGCTGTCATTCGAGTTGATTTTTTTTCTGTTGGAAGTATTTAAAATCAGTTCTTGAGACATGTTTGGTCCCGAAAGAGTCCAAATACTGATGTTGTTTAAGGAGGCAGCTTTTGGAAACAATTCCACGTCAGTTTCCACTTCAACACTTTTAATAACATAGGGATCAACGGAATTCTTGACTCCTATTTTATCGATCCTTATATCACTCTGCAGATTCACTACCACAATTTTCTGAACCCAATAAATATTTACTTTTACCTTAACAAGCCATGAACGAAATAATCTTGAAAATATCATGAAAATATCTGCTAAATCAGCAACTATAACTTTCCTGTTTACTGGCATTTACATTCACTTTGTATTGACATAATTTGGCGCCATGTTTGGTCCTTAGGTCACATATGCTTACGCTAGATACGGTATCCAGGTTATTCGTTTGGTAGGTCCAGGGAGATTTAACGTACTGCCATTGATTGATCGTTTTAAAATTTTGACCATACATATGTATATGTTGTACCACGTGATATCATTGTACTTTTTACAGACCCCTCTAATACCAAACAAATACTACATGATGCCGGATCTACAGCGTAAGCCTTTATGATCTAAGGTTTGGTCCAACAAGGTCACGTGTTCTAAAATGCTCTATTGAATTAGCTATAGGTAAATCATTATTTTCAATGCAGTGGCAAATTTTGAAGAGACATTCGATTATCCTAAAAAAAAATGAAATCGCAGGTATCACGAATAATGAATACCAAAGAATATTCCTCGGAATATTAAACTGCCACTTTATGTCAATGTACAGCGTGGCTGGAATTTGAGCCTCATCTTTGGGATCTCGTAAACCGTAAGAGATACAGGGTCGGTTAATTCATGGAAAAGTTGCGCAATTTGATGCCTAACAAAATGCCGTTCCGAAACTTGGAAAATTCCTTATACTTTCGGAGATATCCGAAAAAATCGAAATTTCTTTTAACCGTTTTTATTTTTTTCTAGCATTATTTGAGGAAATCAATCGATATGAATAACATTTCATCATGACCACTTTTTCTTCTCTACAAGATAGCGTTATCAAATTTGAAATCGGACGTTTCGTCTTCTAGAAAACATCATCAACTTAATTTTTATAAATACGGACCTGGATTTTTTATTTCATTTTTTGTTATCTTTCGATAGCCCAAAGACTATGAGCGATCAATTCTGATTTTCAAATGTTTCGATGACGAATATTGACAGTTTCTCTATTTTTTCAAGTATCCAATCCGAAGCCATTTTTAAAATATTAATATTCATAAGTAATATAACTATGGAACGCTTATCAGCACCTGAACACTGGCAATATTTCAATGAAACCCCTAACCCATCCACTGCCTAATTATTACGAAATTTAACTTCTGGAAAAATAACATCTATAATACTCAGTCAGTTGACGAAAACTATGCTCAAATGATCCCCCTTGCACCCATATAGGCATTTTCGTATGCGTCTTCGCAGGTTTCCCGTAAGCGCGCGATGGATCATTCTTCCTCCAGCTCGTATGGTTGTTTTTTCAAACATTAAATTTTGATGTAAGATATTTATGTCCCGTGGAAAATCTTGAAATAAACGGTTTATTTTTGATATCCCAATAAAAAATAATCCAGCGGGGATAAATCGAGGCTCCTTGCAGGTCAGCGCAACACCCCAACATCAATTGATTGGTTGTGACTTTTCATCGCTAAATCAATGCCGTTTTTTTTTAATTTCAGTAATTGCATTATATATTTTTGAAAAATAGAGAAACTGTGATTATTAGTCATCGAAACATTTGAAAATCAGATTTTGTGATAGCTCATAGTTTTTGGGCAATAGAAGGATAACCAAAAATGACATAAACAATCCAGGTCCGTATTCAAAAAAATTAAATTGATGATGGTTTCTAGAAGACGAAACGTCGGATTTAAGATTTGATAACGCTATCTTGTGGAGAAGAAAAAGTGTTATTCATATCGATTGATTTCCTCAAATAACGCCAGAACTAAATCAAAAAGGTTTTAAGAAATTTCGATTTTTTTCGGATATCTCCGAAAGTACTCGGAATTTTCCAAGTTTCAGAACGGCATTTAATTGTGCAACTTTGCCATGATTCAACCGACCCTGTATCTCTTACGGTTTACGAGATCTCAATGATGAGGCTCGAATTCCAGCCACCATGTACTAGAATACCTAATATTTCTTGATTCAATTCATAAAGCACTGAAAATAAACTTGAAGCATGTTTGTTCGTTGTAATTCATTATTTACAGTATTAAAAATGATACAATAGCTAATAGAGTATATGGACACACAACGATAATCCTAAATATAGGCTCTAGAGGGGAACAATTGCCGGAAGTACCAAAGAATTTGCCCTCTCAAGTATTACTGGACAGAATCTGGAAGTGCTAAACGATAATCCCATATCAAAACGATAATAAATTGCTGTTTGTCTTCGAAAAATGAGAACAATGTCAATGCCTCGAAGCAGGAAATGTATACAAATAAATCGCACTTATTCGATCTACAAATAAATGGCACGTTTGTAAATATAGATGCACGAGCTTTATCGCTCTCAATCAGATCAAAATCATACACGAATGGAATGATTCGTTCATGGGATTATATAAGTGAAAATGAACATTGAATTCATCAGACACAGTTATTATTATAATTCGTATATTGTTACAATTATTTTGTTTATATTTCCCGATAACGAAAATGAAATTGAGGATACTTATTTTATGAAATGGAATAAGTATTTGATTCTGATGAAATACCGGTGAGTCCCAGATCAACTATATACTTATAAAAGGTGTACCAGAACAACGTACCATTGATATCATTTTACCTCTATGCACAGTTTAGTCGTGAGAGGGCGATGATGAATCTTCTTATTTTCAGATTATCTCGAATATTTCAAAATCCTTGAAAGTTATTGTTCTATAATTTGTTGGGCAATTTACTTCCGTGAATATTCATGAAAAACATATCATATCAATTTAATCAATATACAGGGAGTTAGGTATTTCGCATTCTCTTAGAAGAAAATCGACATAACTTTTTTCTGAGTACGCCACTGATGATATCTTGATTTTCCAATGGATAACGAAATGAATTATCAAGATTTTTTCTAATCGCAGTTTTTTTATATTTCTTCTTGGTTTATGAGATTTCTAACAAAATTCATATTGGTGCTTCTCTAAACTTATTTGTTTATAATGTAAGGATTATCACGTTTTGCAAGGTTATACCTTATTTTTACTGAGTGATTGACCACAATAATCATGTTAACTATTTCGGCTCTTTATCATATTATTTGGGAGCTGGTCATTTCCAAATTCATTTTTATTTATTTTTTCGCAAAAAATTTTTCTTCAAACGTAATGGCTAATACAATAATCAAACTCAGATACAGAAAATCTAAGTTCGTAGGGAACAAGCTCTTTCAGCTGAATTTGCCAAGTTCTTGATGGCAATCAGAGATATGAGTGAGGACTTTTCCATGTTTTAGAAGTTACAGGGTGGTAAGAGGAACATGCAGAAATGTTTCCTATGAAAATAGATATGAAACTAAACTACTCGACAAATTTCTGATTTTTTATGGTATTGTATTTCAATTCATAAATATTACTTTGTGTTTCAAAAAAGGTTGAATATTTCAATTTTCCGTGAATGGTAATATTGGTAATCATTGACAACCTATGTGTCTACCTATCAAATTACTGGTGTGTTATGCCTATAGGTACAGATATCTCGTTATAAAAGCCACAAGATTACTTCAGTTTCACTTGATGACAAAAAACTACCGAGAAAAATAATTTCACGCATCGAAAAGTTTCAAGGCTATTGTTAAAATTATTATCAAATGCTACCAGAAGTGCAATTGTAATAAATGAGGTTGCATTCTTTATTGTAGATTCATAAACTCAACTAAACTAAGAATTAAATAAACAACCAAGAATTAAGAAAGATTAATACAGGAAAACCCCATAGAGGTTTTATAAACATTCATCTGTCATTTAAATTAATAATTAACAACTAAGAAGATGGTCATCTTTCATCTTTTCGACCAAGAATTAACAATTATGAATTCAACGCATGCGCATAATGCATATTTGAACACAGAACCATTTCTTCGCTCTGAAATTCAGGTACGGAACAATAAAAAAACCTAATTCTTGAATGCTGTTTATAAACACCTTCTTAGTTTATGTAGTTGTTGATTATTAATTGTTAATGGAATTCTTAGTTTAGTTGAGTTTATGAATTCACCATTAGAATGTATAAGAATTTTGGAAAGATTGATGAAGTAGGTTGTCTGCAACGATTGGACTGCCATCAGCCATTTTTAGTGTTTGTTGTACTTGTTGATTTGTTCTCGAAGTAATTAGAGTTTCAAATGTCTGAAGATGATTATATAAAGTGTGTAGACCTTAGCATTATTTCCATGAAGAGGCAGTCTCAGACACCAACACAATGTATTGCTTGGGCTTTCATCTTTTTTCATAAAAAAATATCTTATTGTCATTAGTATCGAATACCGAATTCACTAATAAAAAACGATAACCAAAGATTGCCTTAGCGTCAGAAAAATAATTGAAATTCCATTGTGCACTCTGCACTATGATTCATGAAATTTTGAATTGGACGAATTCAAAATATTCATGAAATACTTCTTCTTATTACCTCTGGGTTTTTTTCTCCCCCTATTAATAAATTTGTGTCATCAGCAAGAACCGTAATGTTTTGGTCAAATCTTGGATTTCGTTTACATAGATCATTAATAGTGAGGACCAAAAGTCCGTCGCCCCCCCTGTAACTTCTTTATTCTACATATTACAAAAAAATGTTAAATACATAAGTTGTAGGGTTTCATTCGATCTCTTTAATGGTTTAAGTTTCATTCATACAGAGTGTCTCAAAAAAGCACGGTGACTTAGAAGTTAATTTTTTTAAATGGAACACCCTGTATTTTATTTCATTTTTAGATTCTTCCTGAAGAGCTGATTTCGTCGATCTATCATACTTGGGGTGTAGCGCGAAAGATTACAGAGATATAGGGTGTGAAAAATTGAGATTTTTCAACTTTCAACTTCAATTTTTGTGCCGAAACTATACATTATTGCTCAAAACGACTTACATGTTCCTATCTCAACTTTCCATTTACTATAGATTGATATTTAATTGAAACAAATACAGGGTGGTTCCGAATTTTGAGATTTGCACTACCCTGTATTTGTTTCTATTAAATGTCAGTAGATAGTAAATGAAAAGTTGAGATAGGGACATGTAAGCCGTTTTGAGCAGAAATTATTAGTTTCGACACAAAAAATTCCTAAAGTTGAAAAATCTCAATTTTTTACACCCTATATCTCTGTAATCTTTCGCGCTACACCCCAAGTATGATAGATCGACGAAATCAGCTCTTCAGGAAGAATCTAAAAATGAAATAAAATACAGGGTGTTCCGTTTAAAAAAATTAACTTCTAAGTCACCGTGCTTTTCTGAGACACTCTGTATGAATGAAACTTAAACCATTAAAGAGATCGAATGAAACCCTACAACTTATGTATTTAACATTTTTTTGTAATATGTAGAATAAAGAAGTTACAGGGGCGACGGACTTTTGGTCCTCACTGTATAATGATAAATAATAATGGCCCTACGATACTCCCTTGGGGTATACCTACCTTTGTTGGTAATCTGTTTGATTGGTGTGACTGTCCATTACGCTTTATGCTGACACTTTGCTGGCGGTCAGTAAGATAAGACTCAACCCATTTCAATGCATTTCCTCTTATACCATACTTTTCAAGTTTTTCAATAAGTATTTGGTGGTTCAAACAATCAAAAGCCTTGGATAGGTCTAGAAACATGCACAGGGCTAGGTATTTTCTTTCCATTAAATCTGTGAGACTTTGAGTAAACTGAAAAATAGCGCTCTGAGTTGATCTTCCTCGTAGGTATGCATGTTGATTATTGCTTAAGCAGTTACATCTCTGCATGAATGAGGATATATTATTACACATTGCTAGTTCAAATAGTTTAGAGAAGCTAGGTAGGAGACTTATTGGCCGGTAATTTTCCATTTGTTCGGGGTTACCTTTCTTAAATATTGGTATCACAAGAGATTGCTTGAGTCCTGACGGAAAGATACCAAATTTCAGGGAGTTATTGATGATATATGACACAATTTCGCTTAAGGTTGATAAACTTTTCTTCATAATGCATGTTGGAATATCGTCTACACCACTTGAAAATTTATTTTTTATTTTATTTGACTGATCTATCAATTCTATTTGTAATTTTGATGCCGCCTGGACGTTCATATTTTCTCACCTGTTCTCTTCGATTCATTCGGATCAGAAGGAAATCCCAATATTCGAATAAGTTCTCGTACAATCGTTCAAAACTCAAGCTTTGGGGGAACCCGCCAAAATATCACTCACCTAGCCTTGCGAAATAATTTTCCATCCTTGTCTCTCTGTAGCACGAACGGAAGTCTATTGGAGACCACGATCATACTCCCGGAGGAGGCCACCACATCTGTAACCATTGCGAAAGTGAATTATTTTCAGCGGTGGATTTTCATCGACGAAAAAAAATTACAATCACTTCGTGTGGTTTGTTCGATAGTGCATGATGGCGATCACGATAGAGCGCGACTTCCCAGCCCCATCAGTCACAACTATGCACATCGCTTTTTTCCTCGTGAAAATATAAATAACAAAGTCGAGAGAGGGTCATCAGAGTTTATCGATGACCGCTCGTTTGTTTATAGATAAAAAGTATTGCAAACAATGAATCGTTGAATGCATCACTCTAGGTTTGACAGCCCACTGATACCTATAAGTGAATGCCAATTTTTTAGACTTTTCAATTGAATTTTAAAGTCAATTTGACCATCGTGTATATTCTTAATGGCTCCGTCATTATACCAATCGATAACCTACTAGCACCTGAACAATTATGATTTCAGCATAATGAAAATACAAAAAATGCATATATTATGACTAATAGTATATTATGATACAAGTTTCATAAGACGCTATTTGAACAAGTGCGACAACATGTCTTATAAAACGTGTGTTATATGCAATTTTTTCTATTGTGAATTGATTTGAAGAAAAAAATGGATTTAATATCGATAAATAACAGAAACATCTTCGATTGGTAACAATGATGGCATTAAAATAATTAGAATCTGATGCGCAAGCGCAAAGCCCAGTTTACAAATGAGCGATTTTGATTATTGCAATACCAGCGGTGAAAAATTCAATGTTGTTATTGTTTTTATTGGTCAATTTAAATCAAATTACACTCTGAATTGAAATTTACCAAAAAAAAAACAATGAGTTTTTTACTGCTACTATCACCAAATCCAAATCGCTCAAAAGTAAACTGGGCCTAACTCTTCTGACTTTCATTTGACAGTTCGATTGTACCAATCTCTGAATAATAAAAAATGCGTATTGAAATAGAGGCTATTTCGACACGCATTTGCGTTGCACAATGACTTCATTATACAACCAAAATAGAAAATAGTATATTATAATACCAATTTTAAAAGATGCTATTTTGTCGCACGCGTTGTTTAGAGTACGACGAGCGAAGCGAGGAGTGCTTCAAAGAAACAAGTGCTACAACGTGTCTTATAATACGTTTGTCAAGTACATTTTTTTTATTTGAAGTTTTTCATTGAAATAAACTGATTTAATATCGGTTAATAATAGAAACATCTTCGATTGGTTACAATGATGACATTGAAATATTTGAAATCTGACGCACAACGTAAAGCCCAGTTTACTGTTGAACGGTTTTGATTTTTGCGATACCAGCGGAGAAAAATTCAATGTTGTTGATGTTTTTATTGGTCAATTTAAATCAAATCACACTCTGAATTAGAATTTACCAATAAAAAATTTAGTTTTTCACTGCTAGTATCCCAAATCCAAAATCGCTCAGTAGTAAGCTGGGCCTAACTCTTATGACCTTCATTTGAAATTGTACCAACCTCCGAATATAATGAAAAATGCGTATCAAAACAGAGGCATTTCGGTACGCATTTGCGTTCCATAATTACTTCATTATAGAACCAAAATAAAAAAAGTATCTGGTGATTGCGTAGAGTAATCGAAAAATTATATATATTGATGTGAAAATCTAAGCCTATGGCCAAGTCAATAAAAAATATATTTTGTGATGTTTCCCATTTTCCAGAGATTGCGTAGATGCTCTCATACTTGGGGGGGGGGGGGGAGGGAGAAAGAACAACTGCTGCGTATCATAAACATAACCTCATCAGATACATCGCTTATTAACCAGGGGGTGCCCCAGGGATTTGTGCTCGGGCCATTGCTATTGCCACTTTACATTGATAACATGACTCATCAGAAAATACCTGGTACTATATTTCTTTTCTCCGATGATAATACCATCATTTGGAGTGATAAAAAAACATAGATGTAATTCGTCGATGGTCCGAATCGGACCAAATATTCAAAACTACTATTGTTTAATATTTGTAAAACCAAACTTGATAACCTCCTGATGTGATTCACCACTTATTAATTTAGAAATTTCAGATTATCGAACGATCAAAAACAAAACAAGCATTGGTTCCATATGTGGACAATAAAAAATTATTTCATTTGCATGTCTAACATAATATGTATGCAATAACCTTGGCATCGAGATGCAATACCATAAGTCGATATCAAACGAGTTAGGTTATTAGGGTGAAAAATTGCACTTCATCACTTCCATATCGATAGGAATCAATAGGTAGGTATTCCGTTATTGGTATCAATCGATGCGAAATGATTAAAACATATATGTCTATACTTATTATACAGGAGTGTTCCATATACAAATGGTATATTGAGAGTCGAGAATCCATCAACCACCATCATCCAATTCTCTAGATATAGGTACCTATTTTATAGGCAATACTCTCTGTTCAATGTATACCATACGGCTTATACCAGCCCAAATGCTCCATCAGTTTGGATTCCACTTGCATAAACTATAGATCAATGATTTAACATGATGAGATCTTCAACAAATACAGCTGCCAATGCTTTGTCAGTTCGCGTAATTTCAGATTTCGAGACCCAACTGCATTTTCAAAAAATGTACAATCTAATAAATAACAACATGAGAAACAGAACTTCATGTCATCAATGATTGGGGTCGTTCACAAGGTTAACAAACAGAACGTTTAGTTTCAATCATACACGTTTGAAGAGTAAGTAGCATGTTTCATTGGTGGTTGAAGTAATTTCTCCTGGACACGAAAAATATCACTGACACTTCAACACTACCTAAATAATAATTCACGAGATGAATCTTGCTGATTGTCATGAAAATCGAATGCAGTAACTTAGGTCTGATTGAACACCTCGAACATCCTGTAGAGTGCTGAATTTTATCGAAATAAAGCTATATGGATGTATATCGCGGATAACGGTGCAATCAGATTTGATGACAAGAACGGATACTACTTTCAATTCTGCAACATTATCGTTGGGGGACAATCAAATTAATTCGTATATGATCAGCTGACTGATAAAAATAATGTCTACACTAGGTGGGTGAGACTATAAATAACAGCACGGGAAAAGTGAAATGATCCCAAAGCTATAGAAGGAGTAGATCGATTAGCCAATAATGATATCAATTTTTTGAAATTGAAATTGTATCTTGTTTACCTGAGATTTGAGGTTGTGTAGCCTATTTGAGAAATAGTATAACTCTTGAAGCACAATATAAAAGGGAAACCTGAATCGTTAGAGAAAGGTGGAACGTATCAAGATAAATTTGTAGAAATTGATGAGAATAAGAGATTGTTTTCCACAGTTCTATATTTACATTATTTTTCACGACATATGTTGTTGTTGAAGGCTGTCACCGATAAAGCATAGGCAAGGTGGATATAGGATGGTGAAACAGCTTCCTATCAACAAGCACTAGAATAAACTGTAGACCTTTGCCTACTTGATTTCATACCGTAGTAATATTTCCTGAAGTTATCAGAGATGGCGACATACCTTGTGTCGGTAACACAGAAACTCTGCATCTGTCATACTTTTATCAGTTTCATCTGTTCTAGATGAAAAATGATTGAGAAGAGTCTAAATATCAATATTCATTCCAGATTTATCGAAAATATATTGTTTTAATGTCGTTTCAAGTCACGTCTGTCAGATGCGAACCACAGAAATACGTAAGCAACATAAATCTTCTTCGATAATCGATCTTACCGCCATCTTCATTCAAGTAGCTGAAATATTACTACTTTCACAAACGGTCTACAAGTTTTTCGCAGAAACAATTGAAGAGCTCCCACTAAGCAAGAAACATCACAGGGATAATTTGTAACGTTATATCCTTGCACCCATGCTTACATTTTTGAGAAAACATCTCTAATTAGCTATAATAACATTTTTATGTGACGTTATCGTTCACTCCTTATTTGGGCCATATTTGTTACATCCCCAAGAAAACATCGCTGCCACATTATAGCTAAATGTACCAAAAACGTCAATGCGATATCAATATTTGCACGTTTACTTCAATGCTTTTTTGTTTCATCCCCAGGAGGTTTTTACATAACGTTATTTTGATCGTTGTTTGTGATAATCTTATCGCGAACTTTGTTCATGACATATACGTTATTACAAATCTCATTCGAGCTGTTGACTCCCCATTCCGCCATTTTGGTTGATTTCTTTGTTTGTTGTGACGCTGCCTGAATTTGGTTTACATTTTAACTTGATATAGTTTCAGGTTTTTATATTTTTTTGTGATAGTATAGTTCATCTGAGGAATATGTTTTGTGTCCGTAGTGTAAGAAACCAGTTACCTACTTATAAAAGTTTGCTGTGACTGTGTATAAATAGGAGTAAATAAGGTGAGTTTTTTATTTTTATCAATTATATAATCATTTCCTGACAGACTGCATATCAAAATTTAAGGTTGATTGTCTCTATGATGGTGATTTCTGTTGTATGTCTCATATAGTGAAACATCAAGTCTTTTGAGTTAATGGAAATTTGTAGGTTAGTTCATTCTTGAATCTTGTGTGTAATGTGATTTTTTGATTAAATTCATGAAAAGCAAATCGATGGTCACTTTTGAAGGATTCATTTTTGTTTACAGGTCATGAATGTTTTATGCAATCTGGAAAGTGCCCACAGTATATATAGATACAAAGGAAATATAAAGATGGATATGAAAAAAAAACTATACCTATTGAATAACATGAATTGAAACATAAATGTTATTGGGACCATACCTTTTTCATTAGGTAGGTACCTACCTATAGAGCAAATAATATCGAAGGAAAAACTCTGATGAGACACCATTTGTCAAAGTATGAGGTGAAAAAATCGAAAACATCAGGAAAATGAGGTAGTGTGAAATTTACCTAATTCTAAGATGAATTATTGATATTTTGTTTGGTATTTCAGGTGAATCATCATGAATCACCCAATTATCAAGAAATTGGTTTATTTGCTTCTTACCAAAATGAAGTGATGAAGATGCTGAAGAATCAAATATGTTATATTCTACAATTAATAGTTTCAGTTGAATTTTTAATGAGCTGTTCATTCTATAGTAATAGGTTCACCCCGAATTTGCATTGAATAATTTGATATGTGTAACTAGAAATCAAATAGAATAGATAATAAAAACAAAGCTCATCGCATATATTTTTATATATATTTTTTTAATTTTCATGTTATCTGGATCGAAGCTGGTGAACATAATTTGTAAATTATACTGACTGCACACCATATATAAAGATTCTCAATGGATAAATTTGAGGACTTTCTGAACTGTCGGAAAATAATGAATTATTTTTTCTCAAATTATTTGTTCAACATGATAACATTTTTTTATGATTCAGGAGAAACCAGGTGCGATTTGAGCATTCGAAGGTAGGTATTTCTTTTTGTGATGATGGAATTCGTTGAAGCTGTCGTCTTGATGAAGAGCAGGTTATGACCTAACAGTGCGTGTTTGCTCCGTGTATCGATAATGCCGATATAAATAGAAAAAAGTCCTAAATAAAAGTTATACGGCACCAGATAGACCACATTTGTATAATAGTTACAGATGCATACAGTTGCATTTTTCCGTATTTTTTCGAATGGAACAACCTGTATTTTATTGCATTTTAGGTTCTTCCTGGAGTTCATCAATCTATCAAATTCTATTTTTTGCTATTACGGAAAAATGCAACACCCAGTGCATCTGTAATAATTTTCCTAACGTGGTATTTCTGGTACCTTTTAACTTTTATAGGAGACTGTCTTTCATATATATCAGCATTATCGATATATGGAGCAAACACGTACTTTTGGGTCACCCTGTATATGGAAATACCCTGTATAATCAGATCTTCGGAATAATAACGTTATAAGCGAGTAGTATACTCACAAGTCGAGTACATTCGGGAGATGAACTTTTGATGTCACAAAATAAAGGCTTATGACATGGAAGCTTCGTTTCAAATACTACTTCAGAATGTACTTTCAATGTAACAGGGCAGTTTCATGAAACATAGCCGGTTCGACCATCATTTAACGTATCTGCGATTTTGTTACGTTGGTGGACATATAACGACTCTAAGATGGTCTTTGAGACATTATGGGCACAAGAATCATAACGTAACAACGTAACCTGGTTACTTTCAAGTAACGTTATTAGTACGATTTTTTGCACAGTGGGCTGTTTCACCATCCTATATCCACCTTGAGCATAGGTATATATAAATTGGTGAAGTGACACTTCAACGCCTGCTGACTATTTTACTGCCCGCCGGGCGATAAAGTGAATCGTTGAGAGTCAGATGATATAGTGGTTGATGGATTTTTTTATTCTATCAAAATCACAATATTTTTTATGATAACAAATGGCTTCAACTCTATTTATATTTCTCAAATTAACAAATGCACTGAATTGATTCCATCACTTCTTGAACTATTATGTTTCAGATATTATCGGTATATATACAGCCTCACAGCAACCATGATGTATTTTTATCGCGCTTGAGAGATGAAAGCCTATTTTATAGCCTTTATACATAAATAACTATTGTTTCTAGAAATCATTCTCTATCGCCAGTGGCACAGGTGTTATAATTTTTTTGAAAAATTATCACACGAAAAATTGCACTGTTGTCGCCTATTTAAAACACGAAACCATCAAACCAAGCAAAAAATTAAAGGTTACATAACCTTTTTGACCTCTTCTCCTTATTATCTTCGCGGTCGGTTGAATTAGGGAAAAGTTGCGCATTTTCATGCTGAACAATTATCTGAAAGAAAATTTGATGTCATTTTTAGTTTTTGAATTATTGAAAAAAAAATAAGTTTTTCTTAATTTTTTCAAACGAAAACCAGAAGATCTAGACGTTTTCAACAAGGACATTGGCATTTTTGATTTTTTTTTTCTGAATACAATGATGTATCACACCTCGTATCACACTATATGTACGGATCCTTTGATAATCAGCATCATGTGAGATCGGAACAATCGTGTGATACATGATTGTATTCATGAAAAGAGACTTTCCAAAAGTGAAGAAATTCAATATATACCTATATGGCGCATGTAATTCTGGCATCAAGGACACCTTGAAAAATATGGTATATTTAGATTTCTTGAAAAAGGGAGCCTCAAGAACGTCCTGGTTTAGATAACAATGTCTAGTTATCTTGGTTTTTAATTTGAAACAGTGTTTTTCAATAATTCAAAAAATAAAATGAAAATTCGCAATTTTGCCCTAAATTAACCGACCTGGTTTATCTGATATCCCCATGATGGAGCTAGAAAAACGGGCACCCTGTATACTGCAGTGCAAACTCGAGAATGTTTACGAAATTTGTTGAAAACCGCTATAGATACTTATACATATCATACAAATTGTTTCAAAATGAAATATTTCAAAATATGGGGTGCTTCATTGGAAACAAGTGAAATCATGTCCTCTTCCGGTCTAACCAGAAATGCAAAACCACTGATTATATATCGAATCCCTCATTTTGGATGGAAACTAAATGAGGTATATGCATTCATTGCCAAGGTTACTATCTCCAAAACGAACACCTGGAAAGCAACAAGGAGATCCCCATCAGCCCCTGCGAAAATGAACGTACCGTGGAATTTTCCACCGTTCGATATACCTACCTAGCAACTGCGACTCTTATTGAGACAGGTCACTTACGGCGACTGCCGCCAAAACCAAAGTTTACAGAATATACCCAAAACTTACTTTGCAGATCGTTCGCCGAAGGAATTCTCGGGTATTTCCTCCACCTGCCCATGTCGACCTCTACCTCAGCCTCAATCTCCACGATACTCTTATTATTACGTAATGATCGATGTTACACCTGATCGTACGACCCGCGATTTGGAACTGTTTACCCCGATTACCGGCTCTTATCGGCGCACGCGAGCTCAGTGTAGAGTACGCACGGTGTGGCAGAGTTGCCACATACTTCGAGCTAAATGTCCCCATCATGGATATGGTAGGATTAATTCAATTTACTTATATTATATCAGCCATGGGGACTGCCGACAGAAGTGACAACTAAGAATCTCTGAACCACAGCTGAAGAAGTTCTATGTCACATTAGCATGTGTTAGATATATTTATATTTCTCCAATGAGAGGCCACTGACGAATAGTGACCTAGGGGCATGATCTTGCATGATGGTATAAATATTCAACAGTAACCTCAGTGAAAGAACTCATCCCCATATCATATAGGTGCTAACTATATTACATAACAATGAAATGGAACTCAACCCTATATAGTCAAAATTGTAAAATATAGGATACACACAGGCAACCTCATCGACCATATCAAATATGGCGTTATAACGTATCAAACCCATCGAATATGGCATAACAGAGCCCATCGAACACATAATGTGACTATGTGACGATCACACAGCATATCGAACTTATATCGATAAAAAGATATGGGATATACTAGAGTATATTGATAACCACAATCCAACCCCACACAGCGTCTTCTTGTGGTTTCTTCAACACCTTAACCTGTCCGTTCTTCTTATTATTGACGCTAGGGTAGACCGGGGACAAAAGTAACACGGGACGGTTACAATATCGTGAATATTTCAAAAACCATAACGTATACGAAAGCGCCAGATCAACACTAGTGCCGCCTAATGTACGTCTAACTATCTATTACTGTAAATAAACGAAAAACGAAGATTTTCATGATAAATATATTTATTCATATTTTTTCACAACATGTTTCGCTACCACTGTAGTTTCATCAGGTATAAGTACACAGAGTGCTACAGTCTTATCGAAACATGTAAAAAAATATATATAAATATATTTATCGTGAAAATCTTATCGTTTTTCGTTTGTTTACAATTAATATGGATTTTCATCAAGTAATGGCCAAGTCAATTGAAAAAAAAGTAACTATCTGTTAGTCAATCACCCATCTTGAATCGAATCCGTCATGTATACAGGCGATAGTTCAATTTTGCATGCATAAAGTAAGTTTTTTGATCTTCGATCAATCAGCAATGTTTCTGCTTCTTTATTACAAAAATATTGAAATAGTGTTTAAAATGAAAATGACATGTCAAAAAAACGCTTGGGGGACAAGACCCACATGGCAACGCATGCCTTAGCTCGGGAGTTATAGGAGAGTTTATCCCACGTTAAGAGTGGGCAATGGGACGCGCAGAATACCGAATGCAGCACTCCCGCTCTTGACTTCTCATTTGAAAACCAATCAATATTTTCATGATTTTTTGATCCCATCATGTAGATAAAGGATCAAGCTAGGGAGGATACTATCTCTTTTTTCGAAATTTCGAAAAGAAAAGATATAAAAATATATCTGAACATAGCAAATTTTTAGCCAATTTGGCGAATCAAAAAAAAATATTTCTACATCAAATAATCAATTTTGAGATAGCATCCTCCCTCGGTCGAACCTTCATCTTTCTACACAAAAAAAATCAGATCAAAATATGGATTAGTATCGTCACAGGAAGTCAAGAGCCGAGGCTCTACAACGTCAGAAATACGCACGATTTATCCGATGATATTTGCGCCCCCTGGTGAAACTCAACGAAGTAGATTATAAACACGATACAATCGATAGTACGGGTGATATTATGAAATTAGAATAGGAAATAGAAATTTATATGAATCAGTTTGCTAGGTTTGCTAGTAAATATGGTATATTATATGTATAAAATAATTATACATTGCGTGGAAAATAAAAATATTCTGAATTGTTCACAATGAAAAAATTCTCATACATAATGAGGAATAGGTATGTATGATATTTAAATAAGAATATTTATATATACACCCAAAAGGTATACAATATGAATGAATAGAAACCTATCGACAAAGGTCGCTTCTATTTACCGGGGATCGATTTAGGATTTATCATTGCGATGATTTGAATGTTGAACAGATCTCAATACGTAAAAGTAGAAAGGGAACAGTATAAATATGAAACCGTGTTGTATTTAACATTGTATAACTGAATGATAATTTGCAATCGGGTATTGACACTATATATACAGGATGCTACCTAATGGCATTTTAATATAGGAATTCTTAAATCTATTCAAAAAATATATACAGTATGGTGGAAATGTATGGAATAAATTCATTATCTCTAACGCATATGAATTTTAAGGGAAATCCTGAGACAGGTCGATTTTCATTTTCAAATTGACATCTCTTGATATACATACGGAGTTTGTGACGTCATCCGCGTAGTTGTGGTGACGTCATCGATTATTTTTTAAATAGAAAGACACCCTGTTAAATTTTTTTTCTGGAAGGTATATCCATTTTCTAAACAGGGTGGGAAAAATTTATTTTATATTTACAACCTCATTATGCTATCAATGTGCACAATTACCTAAATAGGTCGGAGAGGGTAAATCGAATGGCCAACTAGATCTCCTGATTCAACTCCTCTCGATTTTTTCCTTTGAGGTTATCTGAAGAGCAAAGTTTATGTAAGAAGCCGGAAAGATCAGATAATTTGAAAGAACGAATACGAGTGAATATTTCACAAATATATTCAGAAACGATAGCGAAGTTCGACAATGATTTGTTATCTGTCTATCACATTGTATTCTTGCAGAACGTCACGAATTTGATTATTTATTGTAACGATTTCCGTTGTAAATATTAAATAAAATAATTTTTTTCTCACCCTGTATTACTTTATTTTCCTAATATTAGTATACCGTCAGATAGATAATGAATATACCTTCCGAAAAAAAAATGGACGGGGTATGTTCTAATTCAAAAAAATAATCGATGACGTCACCACAACTACGCGGATGACGTCACATACTCCGTACCCACTGAACATGCAATGTTACAAAATATTGGTTCAATATTATTTGCGGCTTGCTCCCATAATATAGCATGACAATATTGCATAACGCTTCTTGTGATGTTATATTCCCAATCATAACAGAAAAACCTACTATCAAATGATCTGCAAATTACAAAAGTAACTTTTGATCGAGTTTCAATTGCAATATTGTCTCAACTATAGAAGTTCGTTACATTAGCAACATTCTATGAAAAATCTATGAACAATTTTATAGAATGTTATAAATTCAATATTTGATTTCATATCATTTGTAATATTGCCTAAACCTTGTAACTTCATTACATTTGTAACATTACATGAACCATCCATCAACAAATGCATTGCAAGTTACAAAAGTAACTTTTGATCAAGTTTCAATTGCAATATTGTCTCAACTATAAAAGTTCAATATATTCGCAACATTCTATGAACAATCTATAAACAATTTTATAGCAAGTTATGAATTTAATTTTTTATTCAATTTCATTTGTAATATTGCCTAAACCTTGTAACTTCATTACATTTTCACTCGTGTTGTATCGGGTGGAATCGGTTCGATCATCGGAGGATCATTGCATCATCGCATCAGACTCATCAGAGATCTCGCATCAGTCTCATCGACAGTCAGCCATTGTTGTTTCGTCAAGTTCTTTGTTCTTTGTGTATCGGTTTGCAATTCACAGGACTATTGCACAGGTTTCCTTTCAACTGATATATTGGAGTAAGTGATAAAGTGCACTCTCATCACATGGATATAGTTCCAAGGTAAGATGCATTTTTTTTATCGTGATATTGAATGTGAGGTTTTTAGAAACAGAATCATCGTAAGAAATTTTCGCAAATGTCAATAAAATGTTTACGTGAAGTTGTATAGTCGTTTTGATGAAATCAAAGAATAGAAAAGAAAAGGTGATTGCCATATACTCAGAGGTCAATAATGATTAGATCAAGTTACTGATTTTATTATTATCACCATATTTCATCTGTAGTTTTTTGTTTCAGTTTTCCTACTGAATATTGGGCTGCCACTTCAAGAAGTATTTTGTGGATGTTAATTTTAGTTTATCACTTATTTTATTTTTTGTGTATTTTGCGTTCATTTTGTGAATTATATGTTTTATGTTTGAAATTTGTGCTTTTATTCTCAAGATTTCAATATGCTTCACACATACTTTTCTATTGAGTAGTCACTGCCATATTGCAACAAGGTGGTAGTAGGAATATTCAATATGTAATTTTCATATACATCACATGTTATATTGCAGTAACCTTACTGAAAACATTACATTCAAAATATAAAAAAAATAAATTTCATTCAATTTATATGTAATGTTGCAGGAACCTTGCTAGAATGTGTTATCAAGAAATATTGAATTTGTTATATTAGGGAAGGTCCGTTTCAGCGGTTGCTGCAATCTTGCAGTAAGGTAGCGACAAACATTACAACCTTGCATTGTTGGGTTGCTGTAATATTGAACAAATATTACATTGCTCAGTGGGTATGTATATCAAGAGATGTCAATTTGAAAATAAAAATCGACCTGTCTCGGGATTATCCTTAAAATTCATAAACGTTAGAGATAATGAATTTATTCCATACATTTCCACCATACTGTATGTAATATCCTAAAGGTCTAAATTTTGAAGTAGAGGGTGCTGAAGAAGTGAGCAATAACGAATAGCACTCTTTCTCTATAGACTTGTCATAAAGTAAAGTAATCAATATTTTCATGACTTATTGACTTCATCAAGTAGATAAGTGATCCAGCTAATGGAAATACTATTTTATTTTCAAAAATATGAAATACAAAAGGTATACAAATATTCCTGAACATATCGAATTTGGCGAATAATAAAAAAAAACACTTTTCAAATAGTATCGGACCTAGTTTGAATCCCCATGTTCCTACAGAAAAAAATCACATCGAAATATGGACTGGTGTTTTCACAAGAAGTCCAGAGCGCGAATTGTCCGATGATATTTGCGCCCTCTGGTGATACTCCAAAATATGAAGATGAAAAAACGAGTCAGTCAACACAATATCATAGATTGGAACCATAATAAGTATTATGAAATTATTGGTGCAACTAATGATGAATTTGCGGATTTGCATAGGAAAAGCTTGAAATTTTGAAATTCAAAGGTGTAATGAGATCTAAAAATCCAAATGTAGAAGAAAATGATATCGTATTCTCATGTGGAATGTATATGATTTTGAAAATGGTACATATATTGGGACCAACGGGAGATGAATATCCAAAATACAAAATATGTAGTGAAAGCAGTCCTCAAAAATCAAAGAAATAAAAAGTAGAAGAATGAAGGCCTTAGGAAAATATAGTCATTATTCATTATTATTCGTAAATAAATAATATTCATAATAACCTGTATTTGAATGTCTTTGATAATAACCGAGAATATAACTTATCAACGTTATTGAAAGTAGCTCTCAATCTCCCAATCACTTCGTATGGCTATTTTAATGTTATACCTCGTAATTTATATGACTCTTGAAAAGCTGTTCATATGAATAGATACAGAATTATCCAAATTTTGTAAGAGTTGCGAAGCATCATGATTTTTTTCAAATCAACAAAATAAGATTTTTCGATTTGAAGATTGATTTTTTCTATTCATATTGATTTTTCATAATTTTTCAAATATGGAAATAATGCACAAATCAATTACTTATATTTTCATTATTCGATTCAAAACGTCGCAACCCTGGTTTTTCATAATGTTTATAGAATACAAATATTCATCATAGGTACCTACCTACTGGTGAATATACCGTCGATTATCAGATAAAGTGTTCGATCCTCGTTCCGCACACATGCAGGCGAATGTATCGCATCTACTCTCACTCATTGTTTTGGACTGTGTGGAGTCACAGGTTTTTTTCAAACATGCAAAATGCTTATTAAAAATAAATTGTTGAATATCCTTTGTAGCATTTAAATGACGACAAATGGTTTGAAAATATAAACAATTGAAGGGGTGTCAGTAATACATTGAACGTGTATTTTTTGAAAACTCGTTAACATGGATTTTCCAAATTGCTCGTTTCAACCATAATAATTTCCGTTTCGTGTAAACTTCGGTAATACCAGAAATGGAATATTATTGAATTCCCGAAATCTAAACAATGTCATTTTTGAAATCCAACCTAAAGAAGTCGGGAAAATATTTTCAGAATCTCAATTTTCAGAAATTGAAAATAAAATCACGAAATTCATAAGTTCATTTTTAATGGGTACCTCCTTTTGAACTTTTTGAAAAAATGATGGTAGGGGATACTGCCCAACTAGACATAGTTCCAAATAGGTATAGACGCCATTTTTCTACTTTCGTCGAATATTTCGGAGAGATTTGTTTGTTCCACGGAAGCATAATAGTTGTCCTCTGAATGTTTACCGAGTGGCATCTGTCAGTTTTACGAAAAAATTCGATATTCAGTGAGTGATATAAGACAATGCTTGATTCTTTAAAATTTTATATCGCAACTTACGTGTTACTTTCTTTTCAATCAACATTTGTCTGATTTTTTAATTACAATGCAATTTCCATTATATTATACCATGAAACTTTCATGATAAATCGGATAAGTATACCACAAACGTTTAGTATACACAATGTTTTATGAAGTTATACAGATTTCACATGATGGCATACCTAACCGAAGGAGAATTATCTAACCTATACGATGCCAGAATTGGACTGGAAGAAGGCATAATATGCCATCATGAGGCAGCAATGTGTTCAACTATTATTTTGTCAACATAAAAAAATGAATGGAGTTATTTAATACCAACTCATTAAATAGGTAGATACTTCATTCATACCAATAATGTATATTTTCCTCTCATTTGATATACTGATGAAAGCTCGACTACACATTATGAACACAAAGACCAGTTGGCTGACTGTGTGAGGAGAGAGCCGAGCGCCGAGCGCGCGATAATGTAGTATTGTCTCATTAAATAAGTACATGTAGATATCTGCTACATGAAAAATTTTCATTCTGGAAACTTATTTCATCTATTGGCTCAATTTTGTTCGCAGCATGTATACAAAAATTTTCATAAATAAAATTTTTTCTCGATTACTCAAAATTGTCATTCCGAAAATAACAAGTTGAAATTTGCTACAGTTCTAGAAATTGATGAACATGAATTTTTCACCAATATTGTATATGGCAAGAAGCGCTATCATGTATACTTCAATTTGAAAAAAAAATCAGTCCGATCGCTCAATTATTTCCAGAAATATAACGGTAGGAACGATAAAAAACGTGTTCTACAGAAAAATCGTACTTTTTGTGTTTTTTCAGAATAAAAAAGTTCTTGGCCTAGAGAAAATGTCGTAAAAAGTGATTTGGTATACACAATCATCAAGTTGAAGATCCGCAGCAAGTCTGATTTGAATCTACGCCAGTTTTGTTTTCTCGAAAACTGAGAGACAGCATCCCAGTATTACTCGCATATTAGATTATCGAGCAATGCGAATAAAAACGTCAGTCGCGATATCACCCGTACTAGATGAGAAGATCGTTCGTTGAACAAGGATAACCGTTGATTTATGACGATTTGGTAACCGCCCACTGCTGTTTCCTCCAAACCCCCCCTGTCCCGGATTTGGACAAAGTGTCTGGCCTTTCCCAGCCTTAAGTTAACAGAAGGCTTGATGGACTTCTATGCAACTGTCCCGTGAAAACGTGTGGTTATAATAAAAGGTAAAAATCTGATATTCCATAACGATTTGACCGTTTTTGTAGATGACACCATACGGAATCATCAATTTGATTCACAATCGACTAGAAAAGGTGGACTGACCTAGAGACTCTAGATGTCAATTTCATTCCCACTACCCTACTGCTGATTATCCACATCCATAAGGTAGAAACGTATATTTTGTTTGAATATCCTACGTTTTTCCCAGAACTAGAGAAAAAATCCACAATCTGTCAACGTTGCCGCTGATAGATAAAATCTGTAGCGAAGATACAACGAAGCTTCCACACACATCGATTTTCTCCGTGGAATTTCTCTCCAATGAATGGAGGATGGGAGGGAAGGGGGCTATGAAGGAATTAGGTGAAGAAGGAGACATCCAGAACTAGGTGAATGTGGCTAGTCATTATAGAAACAAATGAGCATAATCATTGTAAATTTCACAGAACGAACAATGCCGAAATTCTTGGGATATTTTTCTCATGAATCACAGATCATGAGATATAATTTTGCATATTTATTTATGTTGCAGCGGTTGAGCATATTTGATAAAATCCAAAGCATCGTTTTAAGTTCCATCCCAGAATTCATCCTCCTTTTAGAATGTCAGTTCTAACCCCTGAACTCATATGGTTTTAATTTTTGCAAAAATATTTGATAAAATCCAAAGCATCGTTTTAAGTTCCATCCCAGAATTCATCCTCCTTTTAGAATGACAGTTCTAACCCCTGAACTCATATGGTTTTAATTTTTGCAAAAATATTAGATAAAATCCAAAGCATCGTTTTAAGTTCCATCCCAGAATTCATCCTCCTTTAAGAATGTCAGTTCTAACCCCTGAATTCATATGGTTTTAATTTTTGCAAAAATTAAAAGTAGAAATGTTATTTATGTGCTAGACATAATTTGCTACAGCGAACTAAAAAATAGTAGATATTCAATGATGAGAATATTGAAAATTAGTTGCTTGAACGTCTTGGCAGGCTCAAATCGTCATTAAAAATGTAGTTCAACGTTTGCCAACATCTGATGAGACAATAACTTTATTCCATTCCAAAACTGAAGCTTCTAGATGAAGAAACGAACCTCACTATGATGACATTTTTGAATGAATAGGGCAAATAAATAGTAGCTTCAACCTCCAGTCCAGTGGAAAAAAGATTCCTTGATTCCAACCTAACATAAAAGTAGACTTCTTTCTGCGAAACAACGAAGAAATAACGATTTTGTGATCATTCCCTCACTTTTACTTGTTTCAACATGCAAAAGATGGCGCCTTAGAACAAAAATTTCATAGTTAATTAGATCCCTAATGCAGATGTGTGTGTCAAATTTAAAAGTTGCCACTAGAGAACTAGAGTATATCCGTAATTGAAGAAAATATTACTATATATATTGGGAAACTATGCTATAACATGTTTCAATTGATAACCCCTGAGGATATCAGAGAATGAAAAAAAATTTCCTAGGGCCAAAAGTATTCCGCAATATCGTTTTTGGAATACTTCGGTTTCATTTAGTTTCTTTATAATATAATTCACCTATACTTTATTCTCTCTCACGTTAAGTTTTCGAATTTTTGAATATGAAAGATTCCATGAATTTTCGCAATTCCTTCTCAACAAAAATATTATGATTCACTTACTTATATCATCTTCAATGTCATTCTCATTTTCCAAATATCTCAATGCCATGTTGGCTCTTATATATCAAATAATTCCAGGAAATCTTTCAATGATGTTTTACTATTTTATAACCATTCAAATAGAATACATGACATTTGTCAAAATTATTACGTATTATCATCCCTTCTGTTCATTGGATAATGAGACTTAGTAACGAAAACACTCAGCAACAACATAAGATGAAAATATAGTATACTAGGTGACCACGAAGATACTTCTGAAGATATTACTATGAAATTAGAGATCTGGATAGGAAATCTCAAAGTCTGGAGAAATGAATCAACTGAATCAGTCAGTATAGTAATCGAGTTCTCAATATCCATTTATTCGGTATTACAATACAGAATCATAGTCTCTGTTTGGTGTTTCGTTTCAAGAGCTACTACTTCTCCTCAGCAGCTTCTGATCTGCAAAGCACAGGTTCGACCTGTCATGGGGTATTGTTCTGGAACACCGTAGAAGGGTTGGCGATTTGTCTCTATTTTATAGATATTTTCATGGGCTATGCTCTTCTGAAATATCAACAATCGTTTCTACATTAGCAGTCTCTTCGAGATTAACCCGTTCAATCTACACACCCCCTTGTGGTCACTTTAGAAATCTGCAGAACGTCCCTTTCCAAGGACTCGTTCATCCAACGAACATCGATACTTTGGAACTCATTGCCTAGGGAGGTGTTCCCCGAGGCATACGATTTCCATAAATTTAAAAAGAACACCAACTCCTTCTTTCTTTGCCTTGGTTCCCACGATGTTTCGTGAGAACCAGAACATAAAAAAATGTTAGGTTAGGTTAGGTTACCCAGTCAGCACAAGTACGTCTTAGGGACGTTTTAAAAACGTCCACTCTGGACATTCGAGACGTCTTAAAACGTCCATTTCCGGACGACCGACGTCTTATGGACGTTTTGGGGACGTCCATTGTTACTAATCAGAATGTCTTGGGGACGTCCATAATAGGTCCGAGTAAAATAAAAAGAGCCATTCGAACTATACGGTCACCCATCCAAGTTCTATCTTCGCCTGACGTTGCTTGACGCCAGATGGCGTTCTTCTACCGCTCAAACAATTTACACAAATATCTACGGATAATTAAATGGGATGCTATATTTATTATCACGCTATTCTATTACTCATGAAATAACCCAAAATATAGCACAAACTGGACGTCGCTATCGTTTCTCAAACATGAGTTATCAACGAAAATGTTGTTTTAGGAACTCATTTTCAATATTCATCAATAAGCAAGTATGCCGTGGAAAACGGAAAAATGAAATACACAATGTTTATCTGTCATAAGTGATTGATTTTAGCTTTATGCCTATATGTATCTGAAATTTGGAAAATATGTCGTATAATATTGTTGAAGCATATACGTTGGCAGTGTTCTTTCAAAGTATGGAAAATGCAGTTATTGCTTCGCGGGAGTACGCTGAGAGATATCCTCGGAGACGGACATTTCTCGAGAAGGGTTTTCATGCGTTTAGCAAGACGTTTGCGAGAAAGTGGACAAGTGATGCCGATACAAGCCAGGAACAGGAATCGCATATCTCGAAATGAGGATAATATTGTGAATGTGCTCGCTTACGTTGAAGCTCATCCTCATCACAGTATCAGGGATATAGAAAGAGATATGAATATTCCTCGATCTACTGTTCAGAGGATTCTCAAGAGAGAAAGATTACATGCATATCATGTTGAACTTCACCAGGCGCTCAAACCACTCGATTTTGACCGAAGATTGGATTTCTGCTACTGGATGCTTCAAATGACCAGAGAGAATCAACATTTTTTGAATCAAATCTTATGGACAGATGAGGCTACATTCACAAGTAGAGGTCGAGTTAACTTGCATAATATGCATTATTGGTCGGCCAATAATCCCCATTGGATGTTGGAAATTGATCATCAAAATCATTTCAGCGTAAATGTGTGGTGCGGCATAATTGAAGGTGAAATTATTGTCTCTATATTTGAAGAAACTCTCAATGGGGCGAGATATTTGGAATGTTTGAGAAATCACTTACCAGTTCTCTTGGAAGAGGTAACTCTAGAAACTCGTGCAAACATGTGGTTTCAACACGATGGTTGCCCTTCCCATTATGCTGCCATCGTCAGGGAATACTTAAATATTCAGTTACCCAATAAATGGATAGGAAGAGGTAGTTTATTTCCTTGGCCACCCAGATCCCCTGATTTGACTGTTCTTGACTTTTATTTATGGGGGAGACTTAAAGATATTGTCTACCAGACCCGGCCAACCACAAAGGAAGACATGATTCTCAGAATCCGAAATGCCATTACATCTATTTCTGTGGCAGAAATCGAAGCTGCTGTAGATGGAACAAGGCGAAGACTTCAAAGATGTATTGACAATGATGGGCGTCACTTTGAGCATTTGCTAGATTAAAAGTTGATTTTTATAATTTCGTTTCCCACGGCATACTTGCTTATTGATTAATATTAAAAATTAGTTCCTAAAACAACATTTTTATTGATAACTCATGTTTGAGAAACGATAGCGACGTCCAGTTTGTGCTATTTTTTGGGTTACTTCATGAGTAATAGAATAGCGTGATAATAAATATAGCATCCCATTTAATTATCCGTAGATATTTGTGTAAATTGCTTGAGCGGTAGAAGAACGCCATCTGGCGGTCAATTCTCGGATATAAACTCAAGTTTCATTGCATATTATGATTCCTCCATTCAATAGCTCCAAAACGAGACCAAGATCATTGAAATCAGATGACGTAGTCGAGAGTTATCGAACTTTATCTGCTATAAGGTTCCACCCTTCCCCCACCCCTCATTTCGAGAGATAGGTCAAAATGTCAAATAGGTAATTTTTAGAGTATCATTAGAAGAGTCCAAAACAATTTCACATTACCCACCTTCATGCGGGACTTTTTGAAGAAATAACCGTTTTTCAATTTCGATTTCAAATTACGCCATCTACCGGTAGGATTTGAGAGTGGAAAATAATTTCCATGAATTTCTTGAGGTCACTTTTGTTAGGATTATTTTTTTCCGAAATCAATATGTCGAATGGTTCTCGAGATACAGCCGCTAGCCGACCTTATTGGGACACCCGGTATATATGTTTATTCATTATTATATGAATTATTATTGTCCAATATTTATAATATCGTGTATTTATATATCGCAATTTCGAGTTTGGGAACTCCCCATGAGTCAAATTCATACGGGTGGAAGAAGCGAGACCAACATCAGCTTATGCTGGAATCCGAACCACTTCTAGGAGTCATGGTTTCCAACAGGATTTCAAATGTTATATATTTTTTCAACATTGGGGTTTTTTGAGTTCTTATTTCGACATACTCATTTATGGACACCTATCTCAAATTTATATGGAATTTGATATAGCGATTTATTTTATATCGCATCTTCGAAGTTGGTAACTTTTTATGAATAAGCAGTGTTGAGGAAAACGATACCAACAGCTGATATTCACCATTTATTTCATTAATATCGCATTTGTATCTCGAAGCAGAAATGAATCACATTTGTATCTGAAAAAAACAATGTTTTCCTAGAAACGTCCACGCATGTACGTTCCCAAAACGTCCAAACTAGGTCCTGGACGTTCGGACTTGAAATGTACATAAAATGGACGTCCCCGGGACGTCCAGTGCTATCTGGGTAGGTTAGGAGTTAAGCTTCCATTCATTCGCTTGATCTCCTGGATTATATTAAGAGTGAGGAGTGCTTTTCGTCTGGTTGAGGATTCTGCACTCACAAACTCAGTGACCTCCCTAAAACATATCCATCCTACCTTCATTGTCAGGCTCGAAGTTTGTCGAACTCCTCTCTACCAAAAGTTAATGTTTCTATTGATCGGTGAAGTTGTGGAAATCATTACCAAATTAACCACCAAATTTCCAAGAAAAATTGCAATACCCATTCTTATAGATTTTCCTTCCGAGTATATAATCGAAAGATATGAAAATGATAATAAGAGTCCAACACCAATGTTGAAAATATATTCCGATGGATATCACATCTGATTCGATTTTAAGAGGAGACAACTTTCTTATTACAAACTTATATTTTCTCTCAAAATAGCAGCAGAGTTGATCGATGATTTTTCCAAAAACATGATAACCATATTATGTCCCAATATATGAATGCAACATGAACTATAAACTTCATCTTTCGATATGTCTTTATACAATTATTTCATATGTTGGCATTTTTTCGAAAAATGAACATAAATTGTCACCTCCTTTTATCAAGAGTACTAATTATACAATCAATCTAAAAATTGATAGGTTCTTATTTGATGAAATCGTTCAAAACAACATTTGAATTACTTTAGAAACATATTAGGTATTCTATAATCAAAGATGACTCAACAATACTAGATAGTTATAAAAGCTCATGTAGTTCAAGAAAATAATCCTTGAAACATGGAATCTCAAGTGAGTTCTTCGAATAGGAAATTATAGAGGTGTTATTACGAGGAAAAAATGCATAAAGCAGCATTTCATGTAGGTTTTAAACAAGAAGAAATTATGTTTCTCATTACAATCGCTGGTTACATGGATATTGCAAATATTCGAAAATCAATTACATAAGTACTAAAATAAAAAATAAGTTGTGTCGCATACCTGGCACAAGATAGAATTTGGTTGGCTCCCTTCTCAATAGAGAAACATATTTCTTGAAATCTTCCTGAACTATCACCATGATTTAGAATGACTATTCCGTACTTTTCTTATCGTTACTGATTCCAACACTCAACAAAATCCGAAACAGCTAAGATCTGCACTAATTTAAATCATAGAGATGTGGACTGACGAGTTCAACCAAAGTCAAGCATCAAGTATTTTTTCGTATTGTAATCATCTTTCGAATGACCTCTTGCTCTCAGTGAGATATTTTCGTCAGATGTTTCGCTCATATTGGGGGATTGCTTAAAATATGAACTTCTATACTAACAATGCTACTACCAATTAAACTAATTTCCTAACTGATACAATGCAGAACACCAACTACCTACATCTGTTGATGACATTTTTTAATAAAGAGTCCTGAACTTACCACAAATCAATCAACAGAAACCTGTCGCCCCAAATGAAAATGGAAGATAGCATTATGCTATCCATAGAAGGTTAATAGAATATGTCTCAAGAATATTCGAATATTCTCACATTATTCTCACTTAACAACAGCTTGAAAAAATTCCAGGAATAATTTACGCTCGTGTGGTATTCAGATTGAGATCGAGTTGATTCGAATCTATGCATAATATATACACTGTGTCCAAGATAAGAATGAACAGCATGGGGATATCGGAAACGGTAAGTGATACGGGGTAGATTAAATTAGAGAAGAGTAGCGCATTTATGTGCCTAATAATATGCCATCATTTAGAAAGTTTCAATATTCCGAGTAGTTTCGAAGATATCCGGGAAAAACCGAAATTTAAGAATTTCGTTTTTATTTTCTCCTAGCTTTATTTTCGAAGGAAATGTAAAACAATTAGCACTTCGTCATGGCCACTTTTCGAGGACTACACGATAACATAAGTAGAATTTTCGTGCGACGTTTCGTCTTTCAGAAAACATCATCAACTTTGTATTTTTATATGGGCCGAAACTAAAGTATACGACTCCATTTTTCATTGTGAATACAGCAACGTATCACACAATATGGTTTCGGAACCTTTTCTCGCGCAAAATGTAATTTAGTGATTACTTAATCTGTTTTTCTTCAATTTTAGATAGTAGGCGCTGGAAGAAATGACAACATAATGTTCTGTTGTCATAATAATAGTGTAGTTTGGTAGAATATTTGACATATTACTGTTCCTACTTTTACATCTCTTTACCTACCTAATTTGTGTCAAAAATGAAAAACGGCAGCTTTTCGAATACTGAAAAATTTGATATGTTGTCATGTTACATTTTGTGCCATAGAAATTGTATTGATGCTGAACGTGCGTACTTTAATAAGTATCCAGAGAGGCGACAACCTGGTGAATCAATATTTAGACGGCTAGTTTTCAATTTAAAAGAATACGGATCATTTAAAAAACCTGTGGTTTCCCGACAAAAGCAATCTGATGAAGAAAGTCAGCGTGATGTGTTACAGGCCGTTGTTGAAAATCCTGAGATATCCGCTCGCACCATTGAAGATAATACCGGAGTAGCCAGATCCACCGCTCACTTCATTTTAAGAAAAAATAAATATCATCCATGTAAATTTAGGATTTGTCATGGACTCAGACCAGGTGACGATGCAAGACGAAGAACCTTTTGTGAATGGTACACTAGAAAATGCCAAGACGATGAAAATTTTCCTTTCAAAATAATTTGGTCTGATGAAAGCATGATTACCAACAATGGCATTTTTGATAGGCGGAATGTTCATTATTGGTCACAACAAAATCCGCGTGTACACAAAGTGTCCAGACATCAACATCGTTTCGGTTTCAATATGTGGGTTGGGATTCTCGGTACGAATATAATTGGGCCTTTTATCTACCGAAACAATTTAACAAGAGAGCGGTACATGAATTTGTTAGTGAATGATTTGGAAGACGCTCTAGATAATTTGCCTTTAGCGGTTACTCACAGCTGCTGGTTTCAACAAGATGGTGCTCCAGCACATAACGCTAGAATTGTTCGTGATTATTTGAACCGTCGATTCCCAGGACAGTGGATTGGTACTCATAGTGATACAGCCTGGCCTGCAAGATCCCCCGACTTAACCCCACTAGACTTTTTCCTTTGGGGATATATCAAGAATAAAGTGTACTCTAATCATGATTTTCAGAATGAAGAAGATTTGCTAAGATTGGTTACTGAATCCTTTAACAATATTTTTCCGGATATGTTAAATCAAGTTTTAAATTCGTCTGTGAGACGAGCCTACTCGTGCTTAGAAAATAATGGCGGGTTATTTGAACACTTGTTATAAGTTTCTGTTCATTTCCTGTAATACATATTAGCTCCTTGTTATTTATTACATTACAATTACATTTATAAACTAAACTTTTGATATTGCGACTCATCTTTGTATTCAACAACGCAATAATTCCGGCAAGTGGTTAGTTTAAATGTATACTTTTATAAATAGGACTATTCAATTCACTACATGTATCAAAATATGACATTTTTTCCAGCGCCTACTATCTAAAATTGAAGAAAAACAGATTAAGTAATCACTAAATTACATTTTGCGCGAGAAAAGGTTCCGAAACCATATTGTGTGATACGTTGCTGTATTCACAATGAAAAATGGAGTCGTATACAGGGTATACTTTAGTTTCGGCCCATATAAAAATACAAAGTTGATGATGTTTTCTAAAAGACGAAACGTCGCACAAAAATTCTGCTTATGTTATCGTGTAGTCCTCGAAAAGTGGCCATGACGAAGTGCTATTTGTTTTACATTTCCTTCGAAAATAAAGCTAGGAGAAAATAAAAACGAAATTCTCAAATTTCGGTTTTTCCCGGATATCTCCGAAACTACTCGGAATATCGAAACTTTCTAAATGGCATATTATTAGGCACATAAATGCGCTACTTTTCTCTAATTTAATCGACCCTGTATCACCCACCGTTTCCGATATACCCATGCTGTTCATTCTTATCTTGGACACAGTGTATATGATAAGAAACCAAAAGTTTTTCAATATACATTTATGCCAGTAAATAATGTCTAACGAAAATTCAACTTGTATTCGATTTGGGATTTTGGAAAACGAACAAAGTGGTAAATATCAATTAGAAATATATTTTCAAATATAACATCATATTCTTTATAAATGAATCGTAACGTTTCCGGCACAATGAAAAATAACACATTCCAATGGATCCAATAAAATCAATCTCAATGAAATTGGGTAACATGATTCTTGGACGATAATCAACATACTTTATGAATATGGAATGCTCGTTTCAGAATCATCTGAATATCAACATTTATCTTCAACATCTATTTTATCGAGAATTATTTACAGTCTTGTTGAAACTATTCAATATACAACAAATAGCGCTTTTTTTCATTGCTCAAAACACAAAACATTTATTGCAGGAACATCAGAACTATACACTGTTTCATATTCATTTCTTCTAACTCTCCAATAAATGTAACTCAGTGACTGTATCCCCACTACTAATACATGTTTTGTCCTATTTTCAGAATCTGGAAAACCGTTATAATCACTAAGCATATTAAATCCTCAATTCAATGAGACTAACATTCAAATGGCAGTTTATTTTTATTACAAATCATCTAACAAATTTTTCGACATTTCTGAAGCAGCACAATGTTCTGATTAATTTGATGACATTGGTAGGTTAGGTAACTGAATAATTAATTCGAAAAGAATTGATTCATCGTAATCTGTGGGATATGAATACGTAGCATGAGATGATTATATCGTAATGAGTAGAATACCTAGTCCAGATACAAATAATACTGTTTTCCAGATTTTTAACTGCATTCACATTACACAATTCAGTCAGATTCCAACAATGTCAATATGAAGAATATATATATTTAATGAAAATCAACATTGATAATAATCATAGTATTGTCAAATACATTATATATATATTGTTACAAATAAACATTTACATATTAACGGAATGATATAACATAGGTAGGTACATAAATATCACACAATCATTCATTAAATTTCTAAAGTCATTTTGGCCGCAATTTACAAATTCACAAGCTACAGGCTGTCCTCGTCATCAGATCAGATAACATTATTTTATTAAGGGGACACAAACATATTTATTGAAAACTTCCGTGTTTAATTGAATATAATATGTCCCATCAAAGTACATTCGCTATTCAGGAGAGCAAAAACATATAAACTTTCGCTATTCCTGCTGATATTTTCGACATCCATGATCAAATGAATAAAGTACTGTGACATAATGAATGTTTTCGATTCAAACATCATTTCGATGGTTCAATGAGATTTAATTGATTTGTGTTGTTTCGAAACTATGAGAAAAACAGCAAGAGAGATTGTGCTCGAGTAACCGCCACATGATTTTGTCTACAGAAACATGATGATAAAAAGTAAAGAATCAATGAAATGAAAACATAAATGGTACGCGAGGTGGTACGTTACTATTTGTCTTGTAAATATTCTTGACGGAAAAATTTATAGTTACTCAGTTTGCGTAAGAATTATATTAGGATGATCATTTCTTGATCATCCTAATACTAGCCCTAAATACCATCGACATTTATCATATAGCAGAAGAAGTGGGAAACTAGAGTACATACTCTCAAAAATCATATAATCCAAAAAAGATGATTGATTGATTACTTGGTTGATTCTATTATAAGCTTTGAACGAGAAGAGTGGAATGTTACAATGAAGTATTATAGAGAAACGTTGAATAATATATAGTTATCACTATCATACCAATCCAATAATTATTCTTTCTACACTTCCAAGATCATTTATATCCATATCAATAACTGACGTTGTAGTTCCATGTGCGAAGCAGAAGCAGATTCAGTTCCCAGTGTTTGTGGAGTTACTTCAGGAAATATTACTACGGTTTGAAATCAAGTAGGCAAAAGTGTACAGTATTTTCTATTGCTGGGAAGCTGTTCGTCCTCGATTAGGAGATTGAGCAATCTCATTTTGTGAGAAACGAAGCTTTTTCAGAAGACTACGACGGTGAACATTTTTCCAATGCCTCAAAAAAGTGTTTTCGGGTCTCACGGTAACAGGTACGAATAATATTTGAGAGCTCTGTGAGACTATTTAGGTAAAATTCAAACCCATCAATGTCTGGGTTGAGGATTATTCTAAAATTAAAGCTACGATGGCCAGAATACACGTTGTTTGACAAAAATCGAAATGTCAGCAGTAATGAATTAAACATAAAAAACAAGTCTCCATTGTGATACCTAACTGAATCTCATCCCATTCTGACAAACTATTAAGTGGTATTATTCTTCAACTGAGTTGAGATTTAATCTTGAAAAAAAATACGTATTTTTTCAACGAATGAAGTCACAAATACGCACCCTATATATTATTCTTGCTCCCCCTTCACGAAGTATAGTTAAATCAGTACAGTAAGTACAGGATGCGCCTCTTGAACTCGAACCCCCCTCCACTAATTTCATGTCTTTGAAGGTATGAAAAAATGTACAACAAAAAGTTTAGAAGCATGACTTGGATTTAAATCTGGTTTTTCAAAGGAATATATTCTTCAACAGGTCGATTCTATTCTATTGATATCGACGTATGGTGAATTTGGATGAAAAATCATTATCATTGATGATAAAAATTGATAAAAATACCGCCCCATGCGCTTTGAAAAAATGTCTATACCTATATTTTTTATGTTCCGTGGAAATATCAAGATATTGCATATAAAAAAGAGGCGCATCTCGTACATATTAGGTAGGTACATTTATTTTATTAGTTATTCTATCTAAATTTCTGGTCGCAATTTTCAAGCTGCCACTGTGGTAACGATAAGGATCATAAAATACAAAACTATGGCTCCGTGAGAAAGTTCTTTGCGCATAGTATCAGAAGATGAAGTCTCAAAAAATGCCGGTTCGGTGTAGTCGCTGAAGCTCGCTATGTTTTTGGTAGCAGCCTTAACTTCGTATCTGGTTTTTGGTTTCAGATTTGACAAGGTGAATGTTTCTGTAAATGAAAGTCAAAATGTTTACACGGATATCAATTTTAATCAATCAAAGCGAGAAAGCCGAAATCACGTGATGCGAAAACTTACCAACTCTCATGGAAGAATTTGCTGTATTTTCCTCATCTGTGGTGTAAGGTTCATCTGGAATTGGAAATATTGACTCAAATTATTCATGTGTATTTCTCTTCATTATAATCTTCAAATGCTTCTCTTCCTTCATTGAGAATATTCCAAAAGAATTGAGGTATCTTATAAAATACTATGGTCAATCTATATATCAATTGAACTGGCTATTTCTCAATGATTTTCACGAAGGTGATATTTCCAGTAGGTACTTCAGTAGTGGTAACTCTGTCTGAAGTAGAATATTTCGGATCAGTAGGTAGATTACTTTCTTAAATTCATGAGATTGCTAACGGAGATTTATTTTATTTGAATCTATTACCTATAAACCAACAAGAGTCTGAATAAGTTACTTTCAAAGTATGAATTCCATCCGATTGGTTTGACAGACATCTGAGGAATTTGATGCAGTATTCTCAAATATTACTTATGATTATTCGTCATATTCTATGTGGGGCGCTATTAGGTTTGAAGTTATGTGAATAATTCTTGTGGGAGTTAGCAATTTCGAAATATTTTTTAAGGAGAAAGACGAGGAAGTGGGTTTGTGAAATGAATTTAGAACGGAACTCTTTATCCTTCTTCCTCACATTCTTGTAATCATCATTTGACAGGTCAAATTTAGTAGGGTAATCTTCAACTGATTCAATAATTGGTTTCTTCTACGGAAGCGCTGAAGGGCCACATAGGAGCGTTGTTTTTAAACTCGGCTCTTAGCCGACTTAAACTCGGCAAACAGCCGACTCAAACTAGGCTGTTAGCCGACTTAAACTCGGCTAATAGCCGCTAGCCGAGTTAAAGTCGGCTAACAGCCGAGTTTAAGTCGGCTAACAGCCTAGTTTGAGTCGGCTGTTTGCCGAGTTTAAGTCGGCTAAGAGCCGAGTTTTAAAAAAACGCTCCAATGTGGCCCTTCAGCGCTTCCGTAATTTCTCGACAAATTACGTTTCCAGAAATCATATTTCGACTGTTTGAGCAACGATATCGACAATTTTTCTGATCTACAGTTAGTACCTTCTGTCATATTGAGCTGCAAATCCAGCGACCCCCACTCGTTGCCGTTCTCTTTTCGGTACTGGATGACAAGCCACGTGGGTTGCATACCCTCATCGATATCATCCTCTGACACTTCGGGCAGTTCAACGCTGAGTATCAACGAGTCTGCGGTGCTGTTTTCCAGGGTGACGTTTCCGGGAGCGTCGGGACGTCTTCCGACGCGCACATTGATGGTTTTCTCGAGTTTTCCATGCGGGTTGCTCGCCACGCACAGGTATTCGCCTTCGGTGTTTTCCGCCATGGGCCACTGAAGAGAAGACATATTATCCCAAGATAATCGCAGTTGAACTGATGAAAGTGATAATGATAATTTATTCACCATCAGCATGACAAAACTTTCCAATGCATTCATTAATATTCCTTAGAAAATATGCAAGAGGTAAATAAATAGGAAAAACTCACAAAAGGATTGGTAACCCTTGTGTGTGAGTTGCTCGCTTGTCTCCCCTACTAACATCAAAGTTCAAAGATAATTAATTGAATTGTTCTAAATGGACACCTAGTATGCGGAACAACTGTCTATCAACTGAAAAAATTACGTAACATTTTCGGTAAGATATATACCTACATCCTTTGAACTAACCGTGAACTAGTATGAGCTTGACATAACCTTTTCATGGAGATTTTCTTGTTCGATATGATTGATGTTCCAATTATCGAAGAATCAGGAAACAAGAAGGCATCGTTAGTCAGAGTCAGTGATGCTGTTGAGTTGAATATTCAACAACGCATATTTTATATGTAGGGAAGAAAACTGACAAGGAAAAACACTTCTCAAACACTTTTCAAACTGACAAGGTTTCATCAAATTCATTGAATTACTGGGAATACATGGTGTGTATGATACGTACGTGATATCTTACTACATAATGCTCGATTTCCAGGCAATCAATAATCTATCAGAATTAAAGTACAAATAGTTGAATGTAATTTTTCTATAGCATTCAGAGAGAAGTATTTTCCTCCCAAAAGCATTTTGTGAGATTGGAAAGGCGAGTCTAACAATTTATTAATCTATGACATTTAACTTTCAACTAGATTTTTCCAGAAATGGGTACCTATTGGAGTAAAACTATATCAGATTATCTTTGTCATCCTCTGCACTAAATATAACATTTTATATGTACTGACACTTTGGCCTGAAATTTGGTCTCTGACAATGGAAAAACTGAAATATAGCGACGTTTTCATCATCACAGACTTCTGGGATTTGAATGAATAGGCAATTAAAGTATCAGCCTACTAGGGTTTCCATTCAAAGCATATATAAACATAATCTTTTTCACTCGAAAGAAATCTCCTACTATTCGTTATATTGCATGACGTATTGTTATCTTAGGAATAAATTTATATAGGTACAACGTGAACGTGACCATGCATATTCAATGCACTAACTGTTTTTAGCAGAAAAGGTATGAAGTGAAATGACTCAAGAAGAGGGTTGCTATTTTATTAGGATGATTAGGGTGGCTAGGACCTTGAAGGTTGATAGAATGTGTTATTCCATTCTAGCCAATTGGGAGAAATCTTTATGAAGAATTATTGAAATTTAACTCTATTGATGAGGTTTTGAGAGCTCTCAAATTATTGATCTGAAAAATAATATCTGAGTTAACAAACGCACGATCAGATAATTCTACCGAAATTTTTAGATGATGAGTTCCATTGATGATACATTCATCAACGGAACTCTCTCAATATGTCAATATCTCTGGACTTGCTTTGGGTAGGTTTGTCCTGACGAATCTTAAAAGATTCCTGGGTATGTCGCGATCACTCGACAATGGATGCCCTGTAGATAATATTCACTTCAAAATTTCACGAGTTTTCTATGAAGTTTTGCAGGAAATATAACTCTTACATGTAGAGTTTCGAGAAACATTTCGTTATCATGATTCGAAGCGGTCTTGAATAATCCATTATTGAAAAGTAGCTCAGTTCTTGACTAATTGTAGTTATGTTTTGTGACAAATAATCGCCGATGACAGTAAATTGGCTATGTTTCAGTAATGAGTTACCTGACTCTTTTTAATGTGAGTCAGTGTAGTTGTTCCAGTACCTACATGGAATAAAGAATATATTTTTGTTTTTTTTATGCTAGAGGATTCCTGCGAATCTCTCATAACATTTTAACTGCAATATGCCTTCTCATTTTCCATTCCTACTGATTGATTTGTCAAAATGAGTGCGTCGTGAAAATCAAGTACTCATGTCCTGTTCTCAAATTTTCGTTTCACAAAATCGATCGAGGAATCGAGAAATGTAATGGTGGTTATACAAATACGAATTGCAAAACGAAATCACTTTCCCATTATTACATTCACCTCTAGAAAAGGTTGGTGGTAGTTGATTCGGTAGGTTTTTCCTCCCTTGTGCTTCTTGAACCATTCGAATTTCGGCGCAGGTTCTGCTCTCACTGCGCACGTCAAATTGACAGGTTCACCGATGAAGCCGTAAATTTCGTCATCCTGAGCGTACACCTCGCCGGTTTCAGTATCTTCTTCTGGTATTGGCGGATCTATGGAAAGAAATTCACCTCAGGTGAAGAGCTCCAGGCTAATGAGTAAGGTCCTCATTCAATATTTCTGCATTGTAAACAAACGAAAAACGATGAGATTTTCACGAATAAATATATTTATATATATTTTTTACATGTTTCGCTAACACTGTAGCTTCATCAGGTATAAGTACACTAAACTAACTACTATGATAACAACCATATTTATACCTAATTACACAGTTATAACAATATTTGTACCTGTAGGGATTAAAGAATGTTTATCCTCTTTATTGCCGTAAATAACAAAAATAAAATGAATATCTAATTAAGCTATTTTTAGGAAAACAAATTCAACAAAGGAGAATTATTCAAATCTAATTGGTCATTAAGCAAAAGATTTGAGTTCTTGAGTCTATTAATTTCGAGTGTTTCTAAATAGTTAAGTTTCACTCCTTTGTTTTCAACATGTAATATTTTGAATTCTTCATCAGAATCGTGATTTTCTTCTAAAAGGTGGTTGGAATATGTTGAATTTTGTTTTCATATTTACATAACTCATGTGGTGCTCATGGATGCGACTTTTGAAAGAAGTTTAAAAAGAACTTTCAAAAATCGCATCCATGAGCACCACATGAGTTATGTAAATAGGAAAACAAATTCAACATATTCCAACCACCTTTTAGAAGAAAATCACGATTTTGATGAAGAATTCAAAATATTACCTACATGTTGAAAATAAAGGAGTGAAATTTAACTATTTAGAAACACTCGAAATTAATAGACTCAAGAATTCAAATCTTTTAGATTTGAATAATTCTCCTTTGTTGAATTTGTTTTCCTAAAAATAGCTTACTTAATTAGATATTCATTTTATTTTTGTTATTTACAGCAAAAAAGAGGATAAACAATCTTTAATCCCTTCAGGTACAAATATTGTTATAACTGTGTAATTAGGTATGAATATGGTTGTTATCGTAGTAGTTAGTTTAGTGTACTTATACCTGATGAAGCTACAGTGTTAGCGAAACATTTTGTGAAAAAAAATATATAAATATATTTATCGTGAAAATCTTATCGTTTTTCGTTTGTTTACAATAACTATGGATTTTCATCAAGTAACGGCCAAGTCAATTGAAAACAATATTTCTGCATTGAACGGTAATGGTGGATTTATAAACTCAACTTAACCAAGAATAAGAATTAACATTAAGATCACTACATCAACTAAGCATCAGGTTCTGTGTTCAAATATACCTTATGCGCATTCGTTGAATTCATAATTTTTCATTCTCAGTTGAGAAGATGAAATATGAGTTGTTAAATATCAGTTCAATTTACATGAATGAATGAATGAATGAAAAAGTTTATGAAACCTTGATGGGATTTTCCGGTATTCGTCTTTCTCAATTCATAGTTGTTAGTTGAGTTTATGAATTCATCATAATGATTATCATAAAATATAATGTTTCCAACAGTGGAGTGGTATATTCAAAGTCTGAACAATTTATAAAGTTGTATTACGCCAAAATAGCCATTGGAGGTAATAAAAGGCAATAAGAAGTGGAAAGTACCTATTACTTTCTCATTCAATTCATGTCTTTCGTAATGAACTTCGATGATATATCATACAAAATCAATATAATATTGCAGAGAATATCCACTTTCAATCGAAATTGAGGTGGATTGTATCGAGATTGATTTATTTTACTATCATCAAACTCTCTCGCATTCGAAGTTCGCAGCTTCAAATCCCACTCACATAAAGAAAGTATCTGAAATCTGTTTTGCGATGTACTCAGTGCCGGTTCGTCAATTTACAGTACCTACCTACATTAATGATAATTATAAGTTTGTAGTTTGTTTGAATTCAGCAGGGCATTCGTAATGCGCTTGGCAGTCACATACAGCATCAATTATTGTTACATCGAAATAGGATCATCACAGGTTGAAAAGTTTTAGCGGCTTATTTAATTTATAGGCAAGTAGAGTGGGAAATGCAAAAGTTTTTGTTCCTGCTTGCAAGTAGAATTATGTTGATCTATTTGCGTGATCTGCATGCATAGACCACTGAAACATAACCAATAACTGGAACGCTAATATAGGTAAATGCGCGGGGAACTTTTAGCCCAACTATGCGAACTGAGATTTCAGATTTTGCGCCGACGCAGTAAAAGTAAAGGTATGAAAATTATGTCTTTGATCACTACAACTGTATACATTTGATGACGTACGTCTGTGATAAAATTAACTAAAGCAGACGCGGCTTCGCACTTTTTGTTTCGTGTTAATTCTCACCACTCTCACTGGTCAAGTGGTAAATGGCCATTCGCCAAGTCCAAATCAAAGAGAAATTGTTCCATATCGTCAATTTGCCTTGCTTGATAGTTTGATAACATTTTCATGAACAAAAAAGGTTGAAGGTGCATTGCTGCAATGCAAAAACTGCAGTACTAATTCTAGTTTAACCTTTTTTTGGTGAGTTGAGATTGATACTTATACTTGAGCTGTATTATTTTATCTTAAAATCATCCATTTTCAGTTTAACTAAGAATGCACATTGCTCATTAATGAAAGCTAGATATTGGTAGATATCCAAATATCGAGACTTTGAGCCATGGAAATGTGAATTATGAAAAACATTTCATCATTGATGACATCATATAACTTCTGGTGATAAAAAACGACTGAAACGTGATTCAGGTCCCAGGCTGAATCTAGGTCCTCAAAATCCTCTGTCAACTATCCAGCGATCAGTGTAACAGAATTCGAATTGTTCAAAGCAGAGAAAAGTTATTCAAATTTCAACAGGGGCAATATTTCGGGGTGCGACGTGTAGTTTAGAATAAATACATATATTATAATATAATGTGCTTTATTCTGATGGAAATTGTTTTTTTTACTGTTTACTTACCATATTGTGTCACAGAAACTAAGATCATTATTACAAAGATTGGTTGATCACAATCTTATTTACTGTAGGACAAGGATTATAGAATAGAATCTATTCGTTTACATACACATAAAACGATACATACATGTAGAAACTTGGAATAGTTAAAGAACGTTTAGAAATATACAATCAAGACAATAAATCCAAAAAAATACAAACATTTGATGAATCAAAAATATGAAAAAATCTTACCACCAGTTTCGATAATGATTTCCATAATTCTCCCCAAAAATTTTGGTTTCACCCAGGAACTGCTATAATTCAGATAATCCTTTATGCAATGTTTCTTCAGAGATGTTAATGTTGATAATTGGTCCCAAAGCACAGTCACAGACCACCTGAACCAAAGGCTAGACCGGACCTGGTTACAGTAATAGTGCGCATGCTCCCGGCCTGATTTATTTTCAGTCTGCGCGAGATTCAAAGGGTCTATGCTTGAGAAGTTCCTTTGGCATTCCAGTTATTAGTTATATTTCAATGGCATAGACTTATCGTATATCTTTTTGGTTTATGTATATTGTCGTGAACTCAACAATGCTTTAAATGAAAATTTGTACAAGAATATACTACTGAACCCTTATATGTTCTACAGTATGCAATTATTATCATTCATGGAAAACAATAAAACAGGAAGTTACTTCCAACGACTAGAATATTGCCTCTTCAATGAAAAGTTGTACGTCGAACAACCGAAAATATTGACGGACTCTATATAGAGGACATGGAATATCTACCGTTGAAGTTGCTTTATGACTGTGATCTTATGTTGGTGCATATGCAATCTTCTCCTCAGTACTTCATGGCATGCACTCAGAACACAAAAATGTTGCATGATGATGACCTCATCGAAGTTGTTTGAGGATGTTGGTGAACTTCATTTATTAGTCTGAGCAATCATCTGAAGCATCAGATGACGACATCAAAACTTACGTTCTACTATTAAAGTGATGTTGCGACGTTTGAGCTCTCCCGTGCTCCTTTGAGATGCTTCGCAAAGGTAGACTTGGTCTGTGTCTTCACGGCTGACGTTTCGAATCACCAATCCATCGCCGATTATTTTATATCTCGGATCTGCAAACCACATAACATATCATCGAATATCCTCAAGGGATAATCCATGCCTTCAACATCTGATTTGATTGCTGGCGGACTGGCACAGAAAGCTGAGTCTTACCATTTAAATTATGCATGAATTGTGAACAAAGCAATTATAATCGAATTTTCCGTGTTGAAATAGTGTATTATGATACAAGTTTTTTGAGACGCTATTTTGTCGCACGCGTTGTTTGGAGTACGACGAGCGAAGCGAGGAGTGCTTCAAGTGAACATTTGCGACAACTTGTCTTATAAAACGTGTGTCATATGCAATTTTTTCTATTTTGAATTGATTTGAAGAAAAAACTGGATTTGATATCGATAAATAACAGAAACATCTTCGATTGGTAACAATGATGATATTGAAATAATTAAAATCTGACGCACAAGCGTAAAGCCCAGTTTACAGTTGAGCGATTTTGATTATTGCAATACCAGCGGTGAAAAATTCAATGTTGTTATTGTTTTTATTTGGTCAATTCAAATCAAATTACACTCTGAATTGAAATCTACCAATTAAACCATTGGGTTTCTCACTGCTAATATCACCAAATCCAAATCGCTCAGAAGTAGGCCTAACTCTTCTGACTTTCATTTGACAGTTCGATTGTACCAAGCTCCGAATAATAAAAAATGCGTATCGAAATAGAGGCTATTTCTACACGCGTTTGCGTTGCACAATGACTTCATTATACAACCAAAATAGAAAAAAAATATTTTTAAATAACGTAGTTTGTGATATTTCCAAAATTTTTCAACTGATGTTCTAGCAGTGAATTCTAGATCGATCTTATGAAGATAGAGCTATTTAATAATAATAAGTTCTTGGGAATAGCTGGTCGAGGTGCTTGAGAGGCTGCACAGCCTTAACGACCCCCTCCAATCTGCAATATCTAAAACTAATAACTTACCTCAACTATCATGAAAAAGTTGCGCAATTTCATGGTTATCTCTTGATTATCGAAAAAAAATCTAGGATATCTTAAGTAGTTCCTAAAATATTCTGAAAACCGTCTATTCTTATAGTCATCTATAACTTATCAACTATTGCTGCTAGGATTTTGAAATTTGGTATAGTTACTTAAGTTAACATGCTGAATTCAACGGTGATATAAAAAAAATCTTGGCACACTAGATTCAAAGATATCGAAGCCAATGATCGAAAAGTCTAAATGATAGGAAAAATAAATGCCAGATCTGCCAGACTTACAATTCCAGATATTCTCACTGGAAAATGATGTGAAACTCTATAAATAAGGTGCTATGGGGCAACTCTACTGCAAAATAAAACTAATAAAAGTCATTGATGCTCTCCGTTGGGTTGCCTCCTGTATTGAATTGATTGTACTTAAAAAGTTTTTTCTTGCAATTTATGCAGCGTCACTGATTGTTCTGAAATGAACTGTATTTTTCAAGAAGTATACTTGGTAGTAGTCACGAGTTGGGAATATTGAAAAACTCATGTGCATCAACATACAGGGCATGAGTACACCTGGTGACAAGAATAAATCGCGTTTTCACAATTAACCTCCCGCAAAATGTTTATTCCACAAATATTTGATTAGTTTTTGACCCAACCTCAAGTGGTTTAGATCATTAAAGCTGTTTTCAGATTTCAAAAAGAGTATTATGATTCTCAATTTGGTTCAGAATTGATATATGTCGATGTGACCTTTTTTTTTGGCAAATTCTCGCCAAATCTGAAGTCACGTGATATAAGTCGTAACGGATTTTTCAGTTGTCAGACATGCAGAAACGAACCGCCATTGGAGTTTTTCATAAATATCAATAACAATTTTTTCCCATATGTAGCCAACTTCATGGCGGACAATGTTTATTATAATAGTGGTACTACATTCATCATGGTATTCGTATATATTTTATAATCTAAAATGTAGAAAAAAATTACTTGTTAAATTGCCATCAGGCACAATCCATGTGATTAAAGATGGACCACTAACTTCACATCGTAAGGCCACATCTTGCCCCTCCACTCCCCGTTGTATCGTGGGTGTGTCCCTGAAGTCTATAGGCTCTGGAAACAAAAAATCAATTTCGATTATAAGAAGCTCAGACAGAATATCGAAAATCCCATCAGATTTGTTTCCTTTCGATGCAGACGATAGGGAGAAACCATAGATCTTACTGCTTACGCTAGATCCGGCATCCTGTAGTAATTTTTAGGTCAAGAGGGGTCTGCAAGAAATTAGGTACTATGGTCACGTGGGACAACAATTTGTATGGTCAACAACTGAAACTACCAATCAACCCCCCCGGACCTACAAAACAAGTACCTGGATACCGGATCTAGCGTAAGCAATAAGATCTATGGGAGAGACCGATCTCGACACTAACATCTTGGAGGTGCGTCTACCTTTTCTAATGGCCTGTAAAAATCTTCTACCCCGTGTATGGATGTGATGGAACAATTTATTGCATTCGCATACATGCATTGTAAAATTTAATTAAACCGCGTTTGTGAATGGACGCTTATGAATGTTCGGTTAAGGCCGACCTGGCAATCGATATTCAACAGGATATATATGCCCTTCAAAAGGATGAATAGGCGACAATCATTTGTCACTCCTCAAATTGGAAATTCAAACGGTACGTTTTTTAGGTTTTCAGGGAATAAGGTAGTCAATATAAATTATAAACTCCGCTGCCGTAGCTACAGTTGACGCTGCAGTTACTGTACGTAGATGAAATGTGCTAAAAATAAACATCTATTCATAAATTCTGCCGCTGACGCAGGTGCCGTCGGATATCTCCTCAATACATTTTGGAACGGCAGCGTCAACTGTAGCTACGGCAGCGGAGTTTATAAATTGGGCTTAACTCGCGACCTAGTACGTTATTTGATCTTTCTCCAACTACTTTCATCCTACTTCGATAAACGTGTCAATGCGTGGGTGAGTTCACCATGAAGTTTCAAAAACAGTACATACAAATGCAATAAAATGAGTAAACAAACTCATGGAAACTGGAATGCTTAAATCTCAGCGCAACAACTCACCAATATATCGAACACACTGTACGCATAATGAAAGTTTACCAATTTTACCAACATACAATACACTTTCAAAAGCTCTCAGTTCCATTTTCACACGAATACTGTAACAGTTTCAGTCAATCGAGCATCTCAAAAACTATAATTGAAGGCAGGAAATGAGACAAAATGCATGTTATTTAATAATGTGGGAATTTTCGTTTTTGATCAGCGAAGCTTCATTTCAATTAATACTTTGGTGAAATTATGTATAACGTATTCGTTTACATGGGTAAAGTCAACAACCGTTGATATTCGTGATCGTTGTCTGTTAGGAAGAAAAACATAATATATTCTTCATATCATAGATGCTTATATACATACTGAGGAAAAAAGATCAATGGATGCATATCGAATGCATGTATTTTTGATACTCTGTTTGGAAAATATCTACCAGTCTCAGATTCGTTATGATTTACGGACTTTCAAGTAGAAATGCTGTATCAACAACTCTACTCTTAGCGTACAGTATTATGGTATGTCGTATCCAGTGTATGATTTAATTGCAGCGATACCAACATAAGCTTTTACCTCAGACCATTACTAAAGCTCAATTTATAAACTCCTCTGCCGTAGCTACAGTTGACGGCTGCCGTTCCAAAATGTATTGAGAAGATATCTGACGGCACCTGCGTCAGCTGCGTAGTGTATGAAAAGATGTTTATTTTTAGCATATTCCATTTACGGACAGTTACTGCAACGTCAACTCTAGCTACGGCAGCGGAGTTTATAAATTGAGCTTAAGGCAAATGATGTTCCTCACATGATCAATGGTATCATAGAAATTTTCGGGAACCAGATACATGAACCATTTTGAAAATTTGGTCGTTTATATGGACAGACGAATTCTACATTTCGGCGGTGGTTTTGTCAGTTCTTCTCTCCTCCTTATGAAGAATGTTATCAACTTGAAAATTCTCATGCAGCTCGAAAGCTGTTCATATTTTGACATTTGTGAATATTTTCATCGACTTCGATATTCGCTGAATAGAATTGTGAAGAATTGGCTACTGAATTCCTTTCCCTGCAAATACCGATTATTTTTTCACAGATATCAAAATATAGATCTACTCGTATTATACAAATCATTCAATTGAAAGAAGGCGTCAAATGCAATTATGCTCTACCATCATATGTTGTGTTGAGCTACTGTCATCCAAAAATAACTTGCATTGGAGCTTTTGAATACTGTGGTTTGAATACAGAAATACAGAAAAAAATGAGATAGGTACCTTGCCATCTTCAGTAGATGTGAAGAGAAAAAAAGCATTAGCTGGATTGTTTTTTTTTATATTCCATGAAAATTTTCCTTCTTCAAAAATCATTCATGTCATTTAGGGCATTATTCAACGATCACGAGCTCAATAGGCAAAAATAAATATCAATTATTCATACGCCATTAAATTCAAAGTGAAATTGAAGAATTGCTGATAATATTTCACGCATTGTATTCCCAAAAATACTCGCGTTGACCCTCATGAATCATTTTAGAATTGTTGAATAGGTTTGACATGATACATAATCGAAAAAACGTATCATCAGAAAATTCTAAATGATTTATAATTGAATTGAAATTAATTTAGAATTCATACAATATTCATCTCCGAGTTTCAGCAAGACCTGATGTTCATGAGATTCTGGGATGACCCTCAGTATCAGTAGCTGAATACAACCGACAATCATAATGCACTTGACACTCTGTACAACATGTACAATAAGCATAATTTTTAAATTAGTAACGCGTTAGAACTGCGGATGAAAAGTAATCTAAAATTGATGCCCTTTCCAGTTGATATTTCGGAATTATTATTTATCAAAACAGTTTGTGAATATAGGTATCCAGTTATAAACCTGCACTATAGGAAGTATTTCAGATGAAACTCTCTTAATCGTATACATCACAGGAAATCAAACCAATCTCAGGAATAAAGTCGCTGAACGAGGAAATTGAAAAACGAATCAAGTTTTCAAATTAAACTTTATTATAACTTCTTTTTCACAATTCTGTCGAAAGTTTCCATGAAAAATATTTGTGTTGTTGTGTCAGGGGTGTCAAGTGTATTAGGTATACCAAATCTACTTAAATTATATTTAAGCTAGATCCCAAATGAGGCTTTGCAGTTACCTTCAGTGGTAGTTTTCATTTTATTATAGTACCGAGTTTGGTGATTTTCACTATATCTTGTTGGAGTGTAATGAGGACGATTGAAGAATCTCCGATTTTGTGTCGGTTGAGGAACTGGATCTGAAAATAAATCAAACACACACGACATGAAAGGAAATTACTGTAAATAAATTTTCTCGATGATGATTAAAGTTTTACCTCTGAGAAGTTTGAAATAACGAATTTATGGTTTGGTATTATACTCAAATCATTTCATACTATTTTTTGTTGGATCTATAAAATTTCAAATTATCAAACCATTCATGATATTTTCTAAAATGTCAACAATTTATATTTTTGGTTTCACTATATGAAACAATGCAGCAGGTTCTACTTTTTTCATTTAATGAATTCATTGTGAGATTGAAAATGTTACGTGAAAACAAAATTACCTTCTGTAGTTGTTTCAGGTGGTTTTGAATATAACCGGTTTGGATAGTCAGTAGGAGGTTGAAGTTCTTTTGGACTATTTGAAGGATACGTTATCTGTGTCTCAACTTGGGGTTCAGAAATATCAAATGAGTTTGGCTCTGAAAATAAAACAAATCCATCAAATTAATCATCACAGATAATAATCTTACCTTATATTGTGAAATTGTATAATTGGAGAGATCGGTGTTCAATTCTTAATTTGAATAAGCCGAGCATAAAATGCTTTCAATTTTATTCCAGCAGCCAAGAAGATTGTAGAAGTTTTGGCCATAATTTGGAAGTTCATTTCAGCTTAGCCGTAAATAAATTTGAATTAATATATTTTTTATTTTCTCCTCATTCACAAGGGAATTGAAAATATTCAAATACCTATACGTTTCTCGAATTATTGTAGGTAGCTGAATTTCAATATAATCTCCAACACTCTCCAAACTTTTCCGAACATCGAGCTAATGAATGATTAGCAGATATAAACCTGAACATACTCACAAGTTTACTACTCAATAGACATCCAATTTAAAGTGAATGGGGCAGCCAACAGTTTTGCACTTTTCGAAGTCTACAAAGAGGTTTTCATTACGAGAATTGAAAATTGGATAAATAAACGAGAGATTTGAATTACGTCTGATAGGATTGAAATTGGAGATTATTCCAGCTTCACAACAAAGCAAATAATGTTATTCGATTTCAAATATACAAAATTATCCGCTGTATGGAACGATTTCAAAACAAAAATAAAACTACTCGCAACAAATTATCCACATAATATAAATTCATTGGTCTAATGAAATTCAATACATTCGAAAATAACGAATACAAAATTCACTGCAAATGCCATTTCAAATAAATGAGCGAGTACTGAATGTATTATTTTGATTATTATCATAAATCGATGATAGAGATAAATTCTGCATTCACAACCCCACAATATTAATTCGGGTTATTGAAGATACGTTTAGCTCTCGAACCAATTCAACCATTTGTAGAGTACAAACAAACTATAGAGTGAATTTCTTCATGCACGAACTCAGGCAATCCGCTAATTGGATCTCTAACATCAATTATAAATTATGTGACATTCCTAAGCGAAGCTTGTCATTGTAATAGGGTAGAGGAAAGGCTCTCCTAGGGCAAATTTCTCGTCGGAATCAACCAGGAATTCCCACTATATATCAGTGTGATCTATGTACCAACAGCTCCATATCACCCCCGAGAGGAACTATTGTGGATGGATGCCTTTGTCAACTGGAATTGGTAATTCACTAGTGAGCATTGTTCATGTTAGTAGAACGTAAATAAAGCGTATTATGGATAATTATAATTACTCCGCTTCATCTTCGAACCTTTGTTGGTTATATTAAAGGTAATAACTCTGAGAATAGTCGATTTTGTTTGATTACCAAACTAATATCCATTGTGCGGAGTGTATTGGATAAGTTCATTCACCACAAAACAGGGCAGGACATCAGAGATATATCAAATATATATCAAACTAATATTACATTATTGCGTATGATTTTCTTTCGATTGGTCATGAACCATATTGAAAGTTAGGTATGTTATTATTATTAACATGATTATTTCCTGATTTATTGAATCAGCAGTCTAAATTCTTCATAAGCTAAATCATTTGTCATTATCCCAAATGGTTGAAAAAATGTTCTCTCATTATAAGAAAGAAAGAAAAATTACAGACACGAATGAATCAGACATGAGATGATGAAAAATAAGAAATAACATCAAAAGCTGTTTTTTTCAATAAAACCATGCTGCTAGGGAAGATGTTAATACTATGAATAAAAGTTTTTTTAACCGCCAACTTAGTAGCAAAGCAACCCTCGAAGTCTCATTGAGACTTGTTTGAGTAAGGAAGACGGGGACCTTAGCTTTTTAAGTATCATCCGAAGCACTACTCAGCTGGTTATCGTTAAGAGTCCGAAGGATTGAAATCTAGGTACCAAGAATGTTCGGTTGGTCACCTATATCTCCTCCTGCTAAACGATACCATAGAAATAAACAAATATTTCCAATAGCCGCCACGGGATTTGAACCCGGGCCCTCTAGACTATTGTTGAGTTCCGAAATTCCCAACCTGTACTGTTTAGTACTGTAGATCGTTCTGAAATTACTGAATTATACTGGTGGTAGCTCACTCAACCTGAATTCGTTCCGAAATTGCTGACTGTCATCAGTAAATTCAGTAATATCGGAACCCGACTAATATGCCAGCGATTCAACGCATTCGATCACCAGCCCAGTCGATATAATATTTATACAATATTTTCTATTTAGTTTTTTCGAAATTGAGTATTATAACTGGTTTGTCAAGTTCTGAATTCAATGAAGAATAAAAGATCTCCAAATTGTCCTTATTCGATATCGAATAGTTACTGGGTGGTGCTTTTCGTACATTTAGTGGCGACCGTGACAGAACAGTTCGAATAAATGGAGAAGATACTCAGAGAGATTTATAGAATATCGTTTGAACGAGGTTATGAAAGTATCAAGGTACTGCAAACACTAAATCCAGACTTCAGCATAATAAAAGGGAATTTTCGTCTTCTTGATCAGAAGACGGAGGCGATTGCAGATTTGGATAAACATCAGGTGATGAGTTCCTAGAAGAAGATATACAATACTTTGAAGTTCAGAGTGGGAAAACGTATAAGCAAAGATTGTTCAGTCGATAATTCTACTTTAAGTGTCTCGAGTCACTCGAGAAAAACGTATAAGCAAAGATTGTTCCGTCGATAATTCTACTTCAAGTGTCTCGAGTCACTCGAGATTAGCTTCGAAACTTCCTAAAATAGAATTCACCAAATTTGGTGGAGATATCAAAGACTGGCTGCTTTTCTGGAGTGAATTCAAGGGGATTGATGATGATGTGATTTTGGAAAATGAGGATAAATTCCAATATTCCAATATATCTTCATTAGATTGCTTTTGTCGGGAAACCACAGGTTTTTTAAATGATCCGTATTCTTGTAAATTGAAAACTAGCCGTCTAAATATTGATTCACCAGGTTGTCGCCTCTCTGGATACTTATTAAAGTACGCACGTTCAGCATCAATACAATTTCTATGGCACAAAATGTAACATGACAACATCAAATTTTTCAGTATTCTAAAAGCTGCCGTTTTCCATTTTTGACACAAATTAGGTAGGTAAAGAAATGTAAAAGTAGGAACAGTAATATGTCAAATATTCTACCAAACTACACTATTATTATGACAACAGAACATTATGTTGTCATTTTTTCCAGCGCCTACTATCTAAAATTGAAGAAAAACAGATTAAGTAATCACTAAATTACATTTTGCGCGAGAAAAGGTTCCGAAACCATATTGTGTGATACGTTGCTGTATTCACAATGAAAAATGGAGTCGTATACAGGGTATACTTTAGTTTCGGCCCATATAAAAATACAAAGTTGATGATGTTTTCTAAAAGACGAAACGTCGCACGAAAATTCTGCTTATGTTATCGTGTAGTCCTCGAAAAGTGGCCATAACGAAGTGCTATTTGTTTTACATTTCTTTCGAAAATAAAGATAGGAGAAAATAAAAACGAAATTCTCAAATTTCGGTTTTTCCCGGATATCTCCGAAACTACTCGGAATATCGAAACTTTCTAAATGGCATATTATTAGGCACATAAATGCGCTACTTTTCTCTAATTTAATCGAACCTGTATCACCCACCGTTTCCGATATCCCCATGCTGTTCATTCTTATCTTGGACACAGTGTATACCCAAATCTCGTGCTCATCAGTTAGTGAAGAGTTATCCTCCCATCAGTAGACAAAACTACCCCACAGTTATTGATAGCTTGAAGTCTCGTTTCGGGAAAGATTAACTTTTGGTAGAATTTTACGTGTGAGAGTTCTTGAGGTTGGTGTTGAACAATTTGAACGAAAAGGTTTGCCTCAGTATCCTATTTGATGAGGTCGAGTCACAACTTCGAGCTTTAGAAACACTTAAGCTCGATTTATAAACTCCGCTGCCATGTTTATTTTTAGCACATTCCATCTAAGAACAGTAACTGCAGCGTCAACTGTAGCTACGGCAGCGAAGTTTATAAATTGGGCTTTACTTACTTCTGAAAAATATGCGGCAATGTTATTTCCACTAGTTGAATCCTGTTTACCCGAAAATATTCTCAGAGTTTGGCAACGAAGTTCCATTGATCAATCCGATTCAACTTCAGAAGATACCCCTAATTCATCTGGATCTGATACCAATTGTCGACTAAAGAAAACTTGATGATGGGCTGTAACAACTGCTAAGCGATTTTGGCTACTGCGATACCAGCGGTGGAAAATGCAATGTCTTTATTATTGCTATTGGTCAACTTGAATCAAATCACAGTCTAAATTGAAATTCACCGATAACAACATAGCATTTTTCACTGTTAGTATCACCAAATCCAAAATCGTTTAGCAGCAAACTGGGCCTAATTCTGACTTTCTAATTTGACAGTTCAATTTCATCAACTTCCGAAGAATAAAAAACGCGTTTCGAATCATAATGACTTCATTAGAGAACCTAAATAGAAAATAGTACATTGTTTTATTAGGATCCAAAGTGGCACTTTGTTCGACAAGCGAATTTTGCGTTTGCGAAGGAATAGGGTGACAAAGTAGCCCCAGCTATGGAATCTCTGGACAAAATTTAATAATTGATTATTGCTAATTTTTCATCAGGTTTCAGCCTTTTTTGTTAGAGAATTTTTTTAATTTCGTAAAATACTTCATTCAAAACAGGAAAATAACATAAACAAACGTAAAAGATGCTGTCATATCATCCCCCTGAAGATTGTCTTTCGGGACAGAAACAACACATTTTTTGTCCAAAAATGTTTTCACCACCTGCTTGATATCGGCGTTAGGAGGGTTGGATAAACTCTAGATTGCGTATGCATACCAAGGCATCTATTAGCAAGTATACTTCTTGGAATTTGAATCCCTCTGGACGTCTGTTTCTAGTCATTTTGCACCCCAAGCACCGCTTTGGCCACCTGTTCTTCATTGAAGTTGTGGTAGGTCCGGCTACCCGAGATTTTTTCGTAGGTCTGAAGTTTTTCTACTCAAATGGAACCGGAGGAAGAAACTAGCCTCACCAGAAGCAGCAAATTAAATATATATATATATATATATTGCCTGTAAATCTTGGGGAATGCAGCAATAGTATTAAGAAAAACTCTTTAAAGTTTGATTCCAAGCTTTCGGAAATAGTTTATTTCCATCATCAGGGAGAAACTACAATGAAAATAATGATTTTAATATAACAGTGAAAGAGCTTATTACAACATACCTTTGGTGAGGATGCAATACTTGATGTTAAACGATATTGAAGACATAAGGATATAACATTAATGAATATTGATACAAAGACATACGAATAAGGAAGGCGACATCACTTATAACGAATATGTTACATGATTAAAATCATTTTAAAAAAAAGTTTAATTTTTTTATATAACGGCGTTACATTTGAAAATGTGGGAAAACCAAGTTCAGGTTAGGTTTGTTACATCTTCCCTTTCATCTGAAAAATATTGTAGGTTAGGTAATTGTGATATCATGACAACATGGGCCTTTGCCCCAAAAGATGATAACAATACTCTTCAGACGGAAGGCGAATTAGTTTTAACCTCACCTTGATAGGAGTCAGTAATAGGTAAAAATTCTGGAATAAAACTTTAAAATGAACTGGAGAGATGAAGATATCAAGAATTTAAGTCACTGTTCATTGAACTCTGTATTGTCGTTTGGATTTATGTCTAGAAGAAGTAAATGCAGTTGTTGTGTTGAGATATGTATGCCATTTCCAGAAAGGTTCGCTTGGTCAAGTTAGATTCTACTGATAATATTTAAGTTTGTTGAAAATTTATTTTATGATCCAGATTATGCACGTGTTCCGCCAAAGCACATCTGTCTGGATGTAACCTACAATCACTTTTATGTGCAGTGATTCTATCTGCTAGGGGTCTCTTTGATTGTCCTATATATTGTTTGTCGCAATCTTGGCAAGGAATACTGTAAATTACATTCGACTTGGACATTAATGGAACTTTATCTTTTACTTTGGAATAAATTTTTTTTCATTGGTAAAATGGTTTTATTGGCTATTTTTATATTTGAAATGGGATTAAATATTCTGGTGAGTTTGGGAGTTATCTCTCTAATATATGGTAAGGAGATATATTTGATTGAAGGTGGAGGGTCATTATTAGTAATGTGGTTAATGTTATTTATTGGGTTATCGTTAATTTCAGGATCATTGGCAGTCGATGTACTGAATAATATTTTTTGAATTAATTTTTTTGGATATGAATTTTCTAAGAAAAGGTTGAGGAGAATGTCGAGATTTTTTTTTGTGAAAAGAATGTAATTTACAGTATTCCTTGCCAAGATTGCGACAAACAATATATAGGACAATCAAAGAGACCCCTAGCAGATAGAATCACTGCACATAAAAGTGATTGTAGGTTACATCCAGACAGATGTGCTTTGGCGGAACACGTGCATAATCTGGATCATAAAATAAATTTTCAACAAACTAAAATATTATCAGTAAATCTAACTTGACCAAGCGAACCTTTCTGGAAATAGCATACATATCTCAACACAACAACTGCATGAACAAAAAAACAGATATTAAACACTTGAGTGAAATCTATTCCTATTTACTTCTTCTAGACATAAATCCAAACGACAATACAGAGTTCAATGAACAGTGACTTAAATTCTTGATATCTTCATCTCTCCAGTTCATTTTAAAGTTTTATTCCAGAATTTTTACCTATTACTGACTCCTATCAAGGTGAGGTTAAAACTAATTCGCCTTCCGTCTGAAGAGTATTGTTATCATCTTTTGGGGCAAAGGCCCATGTTGTCATGATATCACAACAACCTAACCTACAATATTTTTCAGATGAAAGGGAAGATGTAACAAACCTAACCTGAACTTGGTTTTCCCGCATTTTCAAATGTAACGCCGTTATATAAAAAAATGAAACTTTTTTTAAAAATGATTTTAATCATGTAACATATTCGTTATAAGTGATGTCGCCTTCCTTATTCGTATGTCTTTGTATCAATATTCCTTAATGTTATATCCTTATGTCTTCAATATCGTTTAACATCAAGTATTGCATCCTCACCAAAGGTATGTTGTAATAAGCTCTTTCACTGTTATATTAAAATCATTATTTTCATTGTAGTTTCTCCCTGATGATGGAAATAAACTATTTCCGAAAGCTTGGAATCAAACTTTAAAGAGTTTTTCTTAATACTATTGCTGCATTCCCCAAGATTTACAGGCAAACTCTAACTATTCAGCAACGACTACCCTCTCCTCTATATATATATATATATCCCACCCACTGCACCTCACCTTCCACGATCAGTGAGAACACCTTTTTGTCGCGATCGTCGCCGATAAGGCTGCAGGTGTAGTTGCCGGTGTCGGTGGTGCGCGTCTGGTCGAACACCAGCATCTTGCCCGCCCCCGTCTCGAGCACTGAGGGGCGGCTGTGGGCGCCCAGGGGGCCCTTGGGGCCGCGCCACATCACCAGGCGGCCGCCCTCGTCCTTGCAGATGACGGCGATCGTCTCGCCGGGGAATTTGGTCCAATTCGTGCCGGTCAGCAGGATGCTGTGGGCCACCTCTGGAAATGACAGATGCACGTTTCGTTGAACTGATTCGAGGTTCATATAGACAAAGGGGAAATGGATATGGTGATGAAGCGACGCTTCAATTATTGTTTTTCGTCATATGATAATAATAATAATAATAAATCGTCTTTATCATGGCCGATGATTTTCTGAAATATCAACAATTGTTCCTCCATCAGCAGTCTCTTCGATATTAACCCGTCAAGTTCAGTCTACACACCCCTTCGTGGTCACTTTAGAGACCTGCAGAACGTCACTTTCCAAAGACTCGTTCATCCAACGAACATCGAGACTTTGGAACTCATTGCCTAGGAAGGTGTTCCTCGAGGCATACCATCTTCAGAAATTTAAGAAGAACACCAACTCCTACCTTCTTTCCCTTGGTTCTCACGATGAACAAAAATTAATCATGATATGACATGTGTAAGCTAGTGCTGCTTTGCCTGTTTTGCAACTGAACCTTGATAATATTTCATTAATCGTTCAGAGGTGGCGTTAATATCGCATTTGATATCACTATCGATGATTCAGTTCTCTATGTTATCCGTATACTATGCTACTATGCTTGAAATCGTTGGTTCAAGAGACAGTGACAGACGATTTATTATAACGGTTCCGGCTTGAAATATGAATATTGTTAGATTTTTCAATCTTGTCATCGATTGAACAAATTACATAAAATCAAAGTGATCTTGACAATTAATATTCATCATGCGGAATCAGCAGACGTGGCGCCATCTATATGAACTCGTTGAATTACCAGCGTTTGTAATTCGATATAATCAAGTAGGCAAAAGTCAACAAATTTTTCTATTGCCTTATCAATGGCAAGTTCAAATATTCTTAAAAAAATCAGTGTTGTTTGAGCATGCAGATGAAATGATTCCAATTCGACAGATTCCATTTAGAATATTATGGTATTTCAATGTCGTAATAAGAGACAATCATTATTTCTTTCTAAGTTTTTGAACTCGCACAGTCTGAATACAATTGTGAAATAATCAGAAAAAAATTATTTTAAAATCAAGTACAATTGAGATGAATTGCTTCTTGAAATAGCATTCATAAGAATAGATATCCAAGGAACAATTCATACTACTTTCAGACGTTGTATTATTTAAATTTTTAATTATTTCAAAATATTCGATCTGTAGCATCGATCTGGAATAGTAAAAAAACAAAGTAGTCCACAAGAAATTTCGATTATACTGGGATGCGGAAAAAAATATTGGAAATATGTTGTGTCAATTTACATCAAACTCATTCAGAATAATGGCTACATGGAAATGTTAGCAAGAATTATAGAAGTCATTCGGAACCAAATCTTCGTGCTTATGCATTGTTATCTGCAGTTACCCTCAAATGTGGATCGAAACCAGTATGAATTCAGCTAGATTCTCCGCAACGTCAGTTTTATCGAAGTAGGCGAAATCGAAATATCAGAAAAAAGGACAGGATAGGAAGTAAATACACCATGCATCAGTTATGTTCAACCCGTATCTATGCATCCGTTAGTCGACTGAACGTTGAACAATTTTTTCTGGAAATATCTGCGTTTCAGTAGTCTATCTGAAGGTGAGTTCCCAATGCAGCGTTTTTGCTTCTCGCGTCTCACGTCATGCACTCTGATTGGTGAATCGAAATTCAAAATTGCTGTGCTGCTTTTTGTTTATTCTGATTGTTCCCAATGAAAGAATTGAGTGCGGTTGAAATTCGAATGAATGAAATTATGGAGGCCATAATAAAACAAGAGCGAAGAAAATTATTAGTTTATTTTCAAGGAAAACTTAGAAGACAGGGTAAAAGACGTTCATGCTGAATTATATGCTGCCTAATCCACAATAATACTGCAATTATTTGATAACCTCAATAATTTGATTCAGGAAAACAGCAATCATTTTACTCACTCTCAAGATATGCTCTTGTTCCTCCATTTCAGTGGAATAAATAACCTAACCAATGCCAGCAGCGATCAGCCACGCAAGAAAGTGGAAAATATTGAACTTTTTCGCTTCAATATTATCTAAATTCCGCTTCACCAATCAGAGTGCATGACGCGCGACGCGAGAAGCAAAAACGCTGCATTGAGAACTCAACTTTAGTCCTAGCCCCAGTTTACCGAATACAAATTAAAATGCGAATTAACGTTTCCTTCATCCATCGTCCAGTCTGTTAGGAAAGCCGAAGTAAACATAAATTCCAACGATGAAGGGCAGAAATTAAGGGTACGAGCCCGTACAAACAAATGCGAAGAAGCATATCGATCATCCTGCATTATGAATCTGTCTCGTCCTCCATGGCTTTGTGCCGACTGCTTATCGATGTGATTAATTTCGAGTAAAAGAAGGGTGCTGCATGCTCTCGCATTCGCGAATCGGAAGAGAAAAGTCTAGGTGATCTGTATTTGTAATCGTATCCGGGACGCAAGAAATATCGTATATAATATATGCAGAAAATCAAGGATTTGTTGGGAAAAATTGCAATTTTAATTAAGTTTGTTAAGGCTGTGGATATCAACATAAAAATTACAGAAATGAGTATTTTTAAGATCTCCCCCTCCCCTTATACCTTGAGAAGGGCACAAAATATAAAGGTCGAGTGCAAATAATGCCATTTTCATCACTGAGAGTGAAATGGTTAGTGTTATGTCAATAAGACATTGAAATCTTGACCGTTCCTGGAAACGGTAAGGCCGGTTTTGAATAAGAAAGTGAATCCAGAATCCTTATCACAACTAAACTCAATCCCCTAATACAACAAATCTCGTATATTTTGTATTTCTTTACAATATATACAGGGTGTAACATAAGTACTCCTGAGACAAATGTCCGGAAATGCTTACATTCTGTATTTCTACAGAATTAGTTTTCATTGTGTGGATCTTGAAGCATCTCATGAGATTTCTTTTCATCAACTAATATTTGATATCTCTGTATTGGAATATGGAAATATTTGATTGAAATAAGAATCTGAAGCATACCGAACGCGATTGTTTAATATTAGTTCAATATTTACAGTAGCGTAGAGTCAACTTTTAATCCAGATCCTCTGGAAGGAAACATTGATAAAAGAAATTAGTAACGTTATTTTCATTTCCTCAAAAAATACAACATACAGTATGATGTATTACAGTGAGTCAGTGAACGACTTTTGTTGGTATGATCATGTGATGTCTATCGAAAGAACTGCTTCAGAAAAACTCGGTTTTCTGTTTCGTGTCAAGAGATACTTCACACCCTAGCAGCTTCTCATGGCCTCTCAGCTTCCGGACATATACGCAGAGGCTACTAGAGAGCTGTTTGCCTGATTGCTGATCCTGCACTTATACAAACTCATTGACCTCTCTATATAGAACCTCGCATAAAAGTTGGGAATCTCTCCCTTTTCTATAGCTATTTGTGTATTTAGAACGCAAAGCGTTCGAAGTATTATTATCGAAATTTACCTTTATCAGCAAATATTTAAACTTTATATTCTGAATTATTTTGGAAAATTAAGTCTAGGATACTTACTATGATATCTTTAAGCTCAATTTATAAACTCCGCTGCCGTAGCTACAGTTGACGCTGCAGTTACTGTACGTAGATGAAATGTGCTAAAAATAAACATCTGTTCATAAATTCCGCAGCTGACGCAGTTGCCGTCGAATATCTCCTCAATACATTTTGGAACGGCAGCGTCAACTGTAGCTACGGCAGCGGAATTTATAAACTGAGCTAACATTCGAGCATTCCATGGCATCCTGGTCATGAATCTATCATATAATAATTCATACTTCACCTCAATATCTTTGCTAGGAGGTTTAAATTCACAATGTTTGTTCTTTCTGGTCTATACATGAGGAGATGTCATAGATACTATATCCAATCATGCAAGAGAATATGAGTTCATTTTCAACAATATACTTATGGTAGAGGCGAGTGTTTTTTCACTATTTCTGCTCAAGAGCGCAAATTATGTCAAAGACTATTTTGTCAACCGGTTGTAGAAATAGTATATTGTGCAACTAGTGCGGAAAAAAGGATATTTAGGCGAGTGGTTCATAATCTTGTCAAACTGGTATGAAATATCTAATTTCCGCACGAGTTGTACACTATACTTTTCCGACGACCTACATGAAAAACATAGGTATGTCGGATTTTAATTTCGCATGACTGTATTTCTTACTCACAAATCATCACAGGAAACCAATTCAATTGCCTGAAGAAGCATATAAGCACATACATAAGAGAACAAATTTATTGAACATTTAACAAAACTATTTGGGTACATCTTGGTCTGTATTCATGAAATATTGAAAAAATAATTATTGATGGTAATATTTGAACAATTGTTAAGTACTAATGGAATACTATTATTTTATTTTATCAAACCCAAGTTGCATATAGTTCTGGGGGAGTAGAATCTACCATTTCATCGTCGGATGACATTGCAGCAAAGAAAACTGAACAAATTATACGATTCGGTCCCTATCAACTTGGTAAAAACATTGACACTATAATGTAAAACATCACCATTGTAATATTCACAAAAATTCGAAGATGATAATAAATCATTACCCATAATACCTCGAGCTAAAAACCCATCATCTTCCTCTTCGGCACTTGAACTATCACTGTCGGTGAGTAATTCGTTCCAAAAAAACATTCCTACGATATCCATTTTATCAATCAAGATTGAGATAAACCAAAAGAATTGCAAACGAAAGGTTCAAACCTTGAAGCATTTGAAAATTCAAAATTCACTGTGTCAACGCGCCAAAGCATCAAAAGTGACAGTTCAGACAGTTGATAGGAAAAAGTTGTCCCGTAAAATACTTTCGTTTATGCTTACCATAAACTGAAAAGTAGTTACCAGTCCGGTGACTCTGGGCGATTTACGGAACATAGTCTATGTTATGAATTCGTTTGTAGATATGTCATTGTCACAGCTACCCATGAGTAAAAGTCAGAGTATAGTTAATGGTGGATTTATGCAGCGATTTTAAGGCATAAGTTTTAAGTCGTAAGTTTTTAGTCATAGGTCGTAAGAAGTTTAATCATTGGTTTTCAATGTTTCCATTCATACACTTGACATAAGTATTAAGTTGCAAGTCATAAGTTTTAAGTCGTAAGAATGTTGGCCAACTTTTATCTCTTATGGCTTAAAACTTAAAACTGATCATTCTTGCGCATGCGTTCGAAGTTTCCAATTCTGTGACGGTTTTTTATAGGTTATTGTCTGTGATTGTGTTGTTTTTTCACACTTATATCAAAATCATTAGATTATAAAAAGAAAAAATGGATATTGATGACTGATATTGTAAAGTGACCACTGACACAACCACAGAAATTGACCAATGGGACATGACAGTCCTTAATAATTCCTGCATAAATGGTCCTATTTTCTTTATGTCTTAAATTAGGTAATCGCACCAATCGCAGAGAGTGGAGCACTAGTGCGAAATGAAATATTTCGCACTAGTGCGAAATACCTTATTTTGGTGTACTACTTCACAGTGCCAAATGAAACGTATTTCAGGTAGGTCGTCGGAAAATATATATTTTCATTGTCGATGCTCATCGGAAATAGCGTTTATCTTTGGACTAGACGGGCTCAGCAAACGACTTCGAATACAAAGAACTCAGAAGGATTTCTATACAATTATATCAGGTCAACGAGAAAGAAAATTACACATTTTTGAGTTGAGTGCACATCAGGATAGTCACTAGGAAAACCCTATAGTTTATAGGGTGCGAGATCTGCGGAAATCATTACTTATAGTGAGGTATTTTCTGAAGCCTAAAACATCCAAACTGGACAAATAAATCGATACCCATATCCTCTCCAATATTATTTCACTACCTTCAAACTCTTCAAGAAATTTGATTTTGCACTTTTCAGCAAGAAACGATGAAATATTTAGTAACTAGTAAGTGATGTCTGTACTACCTTTAGAATATTTTTGTAGACGATTCCATAAAATCTATCCATTTCTTTTATACACAACATATAGAGACGAAACTACAGTTTCATAACCCCCTTTCGAATAGGTATTAACAACACCTGATATCCTTCTTTCAGTTGAGAATGCATTCACGCCAGAGAAATAAAAATGAGGCATTAGCATATTATTAAAGTGAAAACGGTGTTCTTGCAAATATTACACTCGAATTTGGTGGTCGTTTGTGAGCGTGTAACGTTTTCGCTAGCTCGAACAAATCTATTTCTGAATTGGAAATTTTCCTGGAATGACTCGCGAGAATATACGGAATCAGATATTCATCATGAAACTTTCTCACCCTAGTATGATATTGTAAGATAGAAACGATATCCTACAGTATGAAACGATGAAATCAAGAACTGATCAACCGTTTTGAAGAAATGTGACTCAGAATTAACACCATCAGTTATTTGCAGGTTGTTTACCGTATATAAACTCGGTGGGTATGTTTTCTTTATGTAGAAGTTATATAGAGTTCGAAAAATTCCGAAATAAGGCAAAATAAGACCCTTCCCGGCAACTAAAGCCACATTGCATATCTGTCATTGGTGAATTCGCATTTCCTGTATTCAAATCCCTTGATTCAGCCTACTTCTACAAACGTGACATTTTGTGTGTGAATCTTGCTTAATCCAGCATGGTCTACAAGCAAATTCACAGGAAACAGGTGATAATACAAAATCATTAAGAACAGTTGCTAACAATACCATATAGCCATTGTCCAATGATTTTGATTTACATATAAAACGATTTTTTTAAATATATTCCTGAGTTCGGTAGGTTTTGATACGAACTGCACATATTTGTTTATATTTGTTTTATACTCCAAGAACAGTATAAGTATGACGTTAACTTGATTGATACTTGTTGAAAGGAATATATAAAAAATCCTCACATCAAGTGTCTCACTGAACATACTTATTATAGGAACGTTAACCCTTTCTTCGCCCATAAAAGTCCTAATCTCCACGATTCTTGATATTGCCATGTTCAGACAATAAAAACTCAGTGTTAATAGAGACCATTATGGCTTATAATATCCTGTGATGCCTCCATCTCTGGTGCAATATTATTTCGAATAGCATCATCGACATGGTTTTAGAATGGGTATTACATGGACAAACATTCCTCCTAGATATTATTTCCAGTTATCAGTTTGAATTCATCCGGAATTATATTAGCTTATAGACATTTTATGTTTGATTGAAGAAGAATATTTTGAAATAGACGATCCCTTCAAGTGAAAGTAAATCAACAGTCATCTGCCTTCTTTCACCCAAAACAAGGTCTCCCACAGGGTTCACCCCTATCCCCATTTTTGTACAACATCTACTGTTGCGATCTTTTCATCCAGAACAACCCAGACCCCCAAGAACAACTCACATCATCGTATGGAATGCAATTTGCTGACGACACTGCCATAATTAGCCACAACAAAACGCCAGAGAAAACTGTAAGAAAGTTGCAGGACTCGATTGAAGACACTATGAGATGGTGTGACAAATGGAGGCTGAAGCCAAACCCCGAAAAATCCCAACTGATAATCTTCAACCACAAAACATCAGACGATTCACCTACAGTAACTGTAAACAATCATACAGTAAAAAGTAGCGCAATAGTGAAGTACTTAGGAGTTCACTTAGACCCAAAAATGAACTTTAACCATCATTCTCAGCTGATGAAAAAAAAATGCATTACAAGAGCGAAACATTTCCGGAACCTTACTCATAAGAACAGAGGAATCAGCAGTAAAACAGCTGCACACATTTATAAAACCATATGCCGCCCAATCCTTGAATATGCCCACCCAATATACCTTAACGTCAGAAATCCACCCTTGAGGAACTTGGAAGTTGCAGAAAGATCCAGCCTGCGAACAATCACCAAAATAAGACACCCACAAAACCCTCTCCATAATCCTTCAAATCATCTCCTGTACCAACACACCAATGTACAACCAATCGCCGAAAGACTGAAAAAATTATCCAAGAAGTTTGCCAGAAATCAAAGCAATATTCAAATTATCCAAACCCAATCCATTCGAAGAGCCCCGACAGTGAACCCAAGATTCAAGTTTCCAGCAAACACCTTGATGGAATGCCTCATCACTTTAGCAGAAAGGCCAGGAAATTAACATCTTTATTTTTTTTACTCACCACAAATGATTGCATATTATTGACATACCATAAAATAATGTAAATACCAATGATTATCAATGTATAACAGGCTGAAGGACTCAGGTCGGTAGCCTATTGGGTAACCAATAAAGTACTTTTATTATTATTATTATTCTTTGATTGAGTTTTCAAATGTCGAAAGATTAAAAGGGAAAAAAATTTAATCAAAATATGCAAGTATATGCAAGCAATGTAGAGTCTCAATTTAATTATTATACAAATTTGAGGATTTAAAGGCCTTTCAATATTATCTTCCTGACAATTATTATGGCTTTTTTCGTCACAATACGATGATACACAATACAGAATATAAATAACATAGATGTAAGTATTCACAGTGTCACAATTGTAAAATTAAAATTTGATACAAATTACATAAAAGTTCAAAAATGTATATCAATAATAAAAATATAATTAAAATGAAATAAAATAGATTGTATAGATGAAATAGAGAAAGGTCAATAAGGACGATTTGATCAAAAATTTAGCGGCTATGAACAATCCCAATAAAATTCTCTCAAATTATAATACGCTTTAGTGACAAGCATACTTTTCAGTGCTTTCCTGTATCACAGATATTTTTGATATAGCAACGGGCGATTACCGTGATTATTTCATTCATGCTAAAATACACGTTTTTGATTGGTTGAAATGATTGTGTTGATAAGCAACAACACCATGTTTTCGATTTTGTATTTCGGCTCCTGATTGGCTATTGGATACCTATATGCTATGTTTTCGTTTATGTATTTCGCTTTCCAAGCAACATGATTTGTTTCTCAAAATCGAAGGAATTTTTGTTTCGATAATCATCAATACACTTGTTGTATTACATGCGATAATTATGTTAGTTCCTATTGACGGAATCAATAAGTGATAATTTTTCTGTCAGAAATGAAGCTTCTTATATTCATTGACGAAAGTCACTCAGAATGAAATCTGGGTAGACATGTGATATAAGGCAGATTACAAGTGATAATTACGGAAATGACCGGTGTGTTGTCATGAAGACACACTGTATAAGACCAGCTAGCTTTTGTCACACACTCGTTTTTTTTAATTCCATGCATAATCGATTGATATCATCGGCAGAATGAAACTTCCAAGTTGGGAACAAAGCGATTTCCATCAAATGCTCCGCCAAATCATTGTTAGAATAAAGAGATTCAATTGCCATTGTTTCCGATCCTCCCAATTCCATTGGTTCGAGTTTCCATCACAATCACCACACTAAAGAGATGAAAAATTCTCATAATAAATATCCGCGAGCAATCTCAGCTGGTATTTGGGGTGTCTCTTTGAATTTTTATTTCATTATCTTCCAACATAGCCGTTGCAGATAACAAAAAGACCAAAGTGATACGAATGTTCGATACCTTTCTTTTCATCTCTTTCATCTCTTTTTTGAATGCAACTTAATGAGTAGGTGCATTATCGAATGATTGAGTGGATATGTAGCAGGAATATCTATTGTTTAATCATTCTGCTACTTTCTAATGGTCTGATTTCGAACCTCTGAGTAAGCACAGTCTGGGAATATTCAGTTTTTGGATAAATCCAACCTTTGTTGAAAACAGAAATATTCTTTGTGCTCGTTGTACGTTCCAGGAGAACAATCAGAATAATGGTGGAAGAAGAGGAAACAGCAGTACATATAATTTACCAATGCGAGTGCCTATCAAGACGCTGTGAGAAGAAAAACCAAATGATTTCAGATATACGGGCAGGGATCTGATAACTAGCCTATGGAGACTGATAATAATGCCAGAACTAAACAAGGAAGGCCCTATAACTGATTACGATGGCATACGACATGGATCTGGAAAGGTGATGTGGAGACCAAATCACAGATGAATAATCTAGCTTCTATTCAATATGTGACCAAAAAGTTGTTCATATGAGCTGATATATCTGAAGAAGAAAGCAGTTTCAATGCAAATCCTTAGGCTTTGAATGGTTCCTTTATTATTATTATTAGAATATGATTTGTGTTGGTGTGTTTCGAAAAAAATGATACCATAATAATAGTGGGTAAATTAAAATCATCTGCAATTTTAGAGAGGTACTCAGCATATTGACGTCAGATATCATATCATTGATGAAGGTGGATACCTGGAGTCTCAGAACTGGAAGTAGAATGAATTAAATAGAAAGTTAATAAATCGAACAGTTCAACCGACCTCTGGAAGTTGTGTAATTTACTCAGAAGAAGAAGAACATGATCTAGTTTATCGATTACCTCAGAGAATTCCAACTATGCATCGACATATTTTTTGGAGTGTATACAGACATATTATTGTGTCTTCCTCTCATAAAACCATGTTTGAATATCTGTTATTTGATTTCTCACATTTTGAGAAATCAGTTTATGAATCACTATTCTTGTATATACTCTGCACAGTATTTCTACCCTAATAGCACAAGATGGCCATTGGACATCCGTTTTGTATCCAGTTTATGTCCAAGGTGTCCATTGACATATTTCGGACATCCATAAGATATACATATGAACATATCCGATGGACGTCCAGGCAAGGTAGTCCATTTGGTGTCCATATAATGACCTCTCCTTCAAAATATCCTACATGCATTGTCCATTCGATGTCCACATAGAGATGTCCAATGGACATATATTTAAGGTAATCCATATGGCGTACATTCCATGTCCACATGCAACTATATACTGAATCACCATGTATATGTTGTTTTGTACTCTGATAGGGTGGGTTAGCGTAGTATTATCATTATTATTTACAAAAAACTCAAACGACAATTATAGACTATATGTCCATTTCATGTCTACATTGGGACATCCATTGGATATTAAGAACATTTGGTGTAGGTATATTTCATGTTCTTCACGTCCACATTTCCAATTTTTTCCACACAGATACTTATTACCATTGCACTCATGAAAAATATTTTAAATTGACACCAAGGAACACTTTTATTATTATGTTCAAGTATACCAAAAGTGGTTCGGATTACAGTATTACCTGTTGGTCTTGCTACTCTCAACCCTGCACGAATTTGGCTAATTAGGCTCCCACAACATAGAAGTAGAGATATAAAAAATATCACATCATCGTACAATAACTATTTAATTTTTTTATAAAATAAAATATATGCCAAATTGACATCCTAGAATGATCCCTAATGGGGTGATTCAAATCGTTCTCATTATTGACCCAATTTAATGATATAATAATAAGAATATAAAGACAGCAGCAGCCGCTTTGCAAGAAAGGTGAAGCAACGATACGCGAAGTTAGGGTTTGGATGGGTGACCTCTCGAATACTATAGCTTTTCTTATTTTTACACAATGAAATGGTCATCAAATGGACATCCAGTAGGGATATCATGGATGTCCAAAAAGGTGGAAAGTGGATGTCCAATAGCCATCCATAATATATAATCTAGTGTACACAATCTGGTTGTCCAATGGATGTCCAGATTGTCCAGAGCAGTTTGTCCAATGGATATCCAATGGATACCCTTGCGTTTAAAGGGTATAGATGATTGAGTTCAAAGAATTGTTTCGGAAATGATATATCGTGTAGGCGTAAACGACGAATGATAAAGTGTACTTTGCAGAATCCGTACAGTGCGACATACATGTAATTCTATGCATGTAGCAATCGAGTGGCAGCATGTTTCGCATCGAGAACATTTTGCGTCCGTAATGGCGTCATGCTGAGTGAAATTATTCAGGTCGTTTGACTAACACGAAGCGATGGCGCGAATCATGTCGGTTTCTATTCCAGCGTAGTACAATGTATTAGGGACAAACTTCTGGATATGAAAATTCACGCTTTATGTGTAGGAGTATGAATTCCCTTAGCAAAGGATCACTAAATTTGCAATATTTCGAGTATATTTGTACATAATAAATTTCATCAAAGAGAAAATAGTCTATCCAATTAAAAATATCAAACATAGTTTGAAATTGGATGTCTGGTAGACAACGAGCAGGAAACAACTACTTTCCTGCCAGATACCACGCAGAACATTGAATTATATCTGCTCGTAGTCCATGCAACGATTCACAGTGTGAATGCAGATCGCAAATGTTTCTTTTTTCCTATCAGACGACAAATTCACATCGAGAAAGGCACGCTTAACAACCTAGACACCGGTTTCGGGTTTATTGGCCCTCATCAGTGCAGGGTAGTTATCCGAGTAGAGACCGTGAGATCTCCACTCGAAGCGTTGCCTGTCCCAATGCACTTTAGTCGCGTTTATTTCAATTTCAAACTATTTTCTCATGCATGGCTTTTCTATTTTTCACTTATAAGCTTAGTCGAGCTATCAGCCACTTTCACGTTCTGTAACTTGGGAGATTTGTTTCTGGAGTGTTTTTTTCTTCTGCCACATGGTGTTTTCACTTCCAACTGTCTCTTGGAACGCGGCTCAGTGCGGTCAAATAGACGCGACGAAAATGCATTGTATAGTTTCGAGGATAATATGAAAACTTCTCAGACTGATCAAGGCAATTAATAAATGTTTCCATAACTCAGGATATTCAAATCATCCACTGTGAATATTGTTTTTCCTGATACTTGCCGCAACTGAGTGGCATCATAATATTGCGGAATTTTTAACAAAAATCTCGCTAACTGGCTGCTAATATGATATTTCAAGACTTTCACGTTCAGAAGTTTCTCGTCCACAAATCATTCATATCTGAAATTGTTTCGGTGTTTGAGACAGTTTGTTACCGTGACTTTTGTTTCTCGAATTTCAAGATGCTATTGCAAAGCGGAATACTTTCCTTTCATTTTATTTCAGATTATGAAAAGAGGCGACAGTACATTTTGTACAAAAAGCTTTAAAAAATAACACAACGTCAGGAATGAATGTCAGGTGAAAATATCAAAATTGATGAAATACAGAATGTTGAGATTACGGAACACAGACATATCCATGATTGCTTCGTCTAACTATACTAAAAACAACGAGAACGAGGGGCCAAACGAAAATTTTCCGATCGTTATTCTCAGGATAAACACCAGTTCTTTGTTGCTTGTTTACATTTTCTTACAAACTTTGTGTGTTAATATTCCTTCGACCAGTCATGGAGTATTGTTCACAGAGCTAAGCTCCCAAATATAAATGTTTTTCAGATGCGGGATGTTCGACTGTTTGGTGATTCTGCATTTTAAACACAATCTTTCTGAACATTGTAGACTAGTAGACGATCTATTTCTCCTCTATATGTAGATATTTTCACTCTCGATAATTGATGCCAAGCAGGCAGAAGTGCTCACTATTGCCACCCTCTTGTTGTCAGACATGCTGAACTTCGTCTTCTTCTTTCTTGCAATAGTAGGCGCGTTTGGTAACCCTTGCACTTAGGCCTTTCTATTCGGGCCCTTTGTGCATCTTGCCAATTTCTTGCTTTCTTGCGGATCACCTTCAGATCCTTTGGGAGCATATTCCCAAAGGATCCCACAGCTTTCCCCTGATGTACCAAGCACCATCTGCGAAGAGATAGTTTTTGATCCCGAATAGCTCCAAGTTCCTGTTGAGATGGTTGTGCCTCTTTAGGAGACAACCTACCATCTTTAAATGTCATCTGTTGGGTGATTAGGATCTCTTTTGTGGGCCTTTTCGAAGGTATTTTTGAGTGTAGCCTCAATTGTCAGGTTTTCTGTCATGATTTGAGGAATTGCTTCTGTATGCTAAACTTCTTTCGACTAGAATTCATTATTCTATCTAATAACGAAGTTGCACTGATTTCGAACTCTAATGCCTACCTGTAAAATTCCAATATTTTTGGCTGGCTAGCACGTTGTTCTATCGTTACTTTGTGTTTCGGAAATGTTATATTTCTGGTCAGGTTATGAAGAAAGTGAGACAAATGAGAATTTCATTTGTTGGAAATATTAGATCTTCCAATGTCGGCTGCCTAAGATGTTATGGGTATTAACGACAGAATACCAGAAATAAACTTTAATTTCAGTCAACAATATAATTCTCGTTCCTCGAATTCAATATCCCCCCGTAGACAAAATCCCATCCCCAATCAACAAAAACCTCTAGCAACCCCCTCATCAATATCTCCCTGTATTAGTATATATAGAGTGATATTATAACATTCGGCTATCCTGGGACATGTTTGTCCTCAAACATAATCTTCAAATATTGTAGGTCTCTTGATGTTTTTTCGTAATCTATCCTTCATACCCCCACTTGTAGAATCACCTTCTTTGCTAGCTGATTCGTCTGGTCTCCAAGTATCTTGACTCATACTTTCTGAGTTTGATGAAATTCTATCATTCTCAAGTTGATTTTTATTTTCAACTTCTGAAACTTGGAAATCGATTTCTTCACTTATGGCATCCATTTCTTTATCTTCCTAATGATTTTTATCTTCACTTGCCAATCGATTTTGCTCCATCATCATCATCATGTTCATACATTTCTCCATCAACTCCATAGACCTGCCTGTTTTTTCTCCTGTGTTTTCATCTCCTTTTCCATTCATATCGTTGCGTCCAGAAATCTAAAATTTATTTGTATAGGTGTCGATCCTTTGTCGCAAGTTCACCACTCCTGATTAATGTTGGAAATATTAGATCTTCCAATGTCAGCTGGCTAAGCTGTTATTGGTATTAACGACAGAATTCTCGTTCATCAAATTCAATATCTCCCCGAAGACAAAATCCCATCCCCAATCAACAAAAACCCCTAACCCATCAATATCTCCCTGAATTAGTATATAAAGAGTGATATTATAACATCAGTACGATATGATTCATTCCGTCATAATCTATAGAGAAGTCAACTGTTATGGAACACCCAGTAGCTGCATTTATTCGAATAAAGATAATGAAATCATGAAGTAGAGATAAAATAAAAGTTCACCGAACAAAATATCACTTGGAGTTCCAGTCAAACTTCCAGAGTGAATCATAAATAAGCTTCCGGAATATTTCTGAATCCTTCTCACTGGTAGAATCGTGCCTATAAAACATGAAATTGAATTTGATATTTTTTACGAAGTCCCTTCGGATTCCTTTCGCTATACAAATGTTCTTCATTTATCAATATCCGTTTTATATTTCCAGCAAAATAAATATTATGAATTTTCAATATCTTTATGGAATCACCCCTTGCTGAAATTGAAACTCCCTTTCTTATACTGAACGTTCTGATGAAATCAGGCATGTCAACTGAAAAATAATGAAAATTTCATTCCACAGTCTCGCTTTATGTAATATTTCTACCTCATTTTTATCGAAAAGTTCTTGTACAACCTTTCATCTATCCCAATATTATTCCCCATTGTCAAGGCATAAACAGCAATGGAAGCAAAGGTCTCTTGTTTTCGTACTCCAATCAAGCTAACAAATCGTACGTTGCCATGAAAACACTTCAGAATTGCTCGAAAATTTCGGAGTTCACTTTTTAAGCTCTCATTGATAATGAAAGGAAGCCTGATACTTGGGAGCTGTATAGGTCAATTCACTCTCGGGATTGCTTGAAATTACTCACCCAGTAATGTGATGAGTATAAATATAAAGGAAGTTTCATCCTTCGCCATTTTGTTCAGATTGGAACCTAGAACAAAGAAAACAGTTTACATAATCGATACTGTTATGAATGACAATATTGAAATGAACTGAAGAACAAAACGATAACTTCTGAAAAAAACAGATATAATGATAATTATAAACCTAATGACGGACCAAACAATAGCCAAATGTGTTATGCATACGTTATGATAATTGATGAGTATAGATTTGGCGTAATGTTGACACAAAGTTGAATAAATTCATAAATATTCGTAGCCCCCTGAGATTTCTTTCAGATATCACATCAGTTAGGGATGACTCTGGTGACATATTCGTACCATGTCATACCAATCGATCAGAAAATGTAGGCAGTTCGGAGAAAATGTAACTGGTTGTTCGTTGTGAATAATTATTCTGTTGACAACATTTATTTTGTCCCCAAAATTAATCGGATGTAGGTACCTGAACTGTCGGAATAATTCGATTTTGCAGAAGCTGTAGATATTTGACAGCGTTTATATTACAATCAATAAATAAGGGACCATGTCATAGTCTCTCAATATGCCTGTCAAGACAGGAGTTCCTGTGGATTGTACTTTATACTGTTCTCGAATACAACAATGCAAATGCGTGTTGAAATAGCCTCTATTTCGATACGCATTTTTTATTATTCGGAGATTGGTACAATAGAACTATCAAACGAAAGTCAGAAGAGTTAGGCCAAGTTTACTTCTGAGCGATTTGGATTTGGTTATATTAGCAGTGAAAAACTCAATGTTTTAATTGGTAAAATTCAATTCAGAGTGTAATTTGATTTGAATTGACCAATAAAAACAACAACAACATTGAATTTTTCACCGCTGGTATTGCAGTAATCAAAATCTATCAATTGTAAACTGGGATTTACGCTTGTGCGTCAGATTTTAATCATTTCAATGTAATCATTGTTACCAATCGAAGATGTTTCTGTTATTTATCGATATCAAATCCATTTTTTTCTTCAAATCAATTCAAAATAGAAAAAAACTGCATACGACACACGTTTTATAAGACACGTTGTCGCACTTGTTCACTTGGAGCACTCCTCGCTTCGCTCGTCGTACTCCAAACAACGCGTGCGACAAAATTGCGTTTTACAAAATTTGTATCATAATATACTATTTTATATTTACACTTCCCATTGAGCTATTGAGAAGGAATATGACGCGTGAATTGTGCTAAAAGCAAACAGTTTGCAGAAAAGAGATCAGTGGTTCAATGTAGTACATAATTATTCATCGTGTATATCAGTTATATCATGTCCTGATGGTCGACTGAGGGCTACAGTAAATTTCTTTGGTTGAAGCTAAGCATCATTTCAGATTTCTTGAATTCCTCAGAGAAGTATAAGGAAAGGAAAATACGAGTTTGTGAACATATTAAATACGTGAATAGCAGCGCTATGACGTGTGGAGTTTTTTTGACACTAAGCCTGTATATATCTATATGAACAAAACGTAAATCCATATTCTTTGGAGGCTGTGAAAGTCACTAGAAATGTCGTGTGAAGTAGTCGCTATCACAGGTTTGTTTCCCAGGGGTCACTATTGCCTTCTATGACTTTTGCAAAAAAAATCACTATGATTACCGATATATTACTAATCTACTAGTATCCACCAACATGTATTTTATTATTGCGAAATTATCACTAGTAGCCAACTTAGTTGCAAAGCAACCCTCGAAGTGTCATTGAGGACCTTAGCTTTTTAAGTGTCATCCGAAGCAATACTCGGCTGGTTATCGTTGAGAGTCCGAAGGATTGAAATCTAGCCCTAATAGCACAAATGTATTCCCAAAATATTCCGGAAATGTCCCCTTGCGACAATAGAAATGTTCCGGGAATGTCGCGTAAAGTCGCATTATATTCCGGGGACATTCCCGGTAAATCCGTTGTGGACAAATTGTACGCTCCAGGAATGTTCCATTGGAACATTCTCGGAACGTCATTGGGGAACATATTTGGGACAAATATATTTTTTGCTTACTTCATAGTAGGTACTGACTTTTCAAAGAAGTGAAACACGACATTACTATTTGCAAATTTATTGGTACATAATAATACTAATGATACAGATAATTCAGTGAAATTGGCATGAACTGTGTTGACACAAAACAATTTTCAGCTAGCCCTGGTGTTTCTCAACGTCAATCATATTCAAACCTCTGGATTATCTCTGAATGTAGATGATATATTCTTCAAAGTTCACTGAAAAACAAACACATATTTCAGGCTGAATTTAAGATTCAAAAATTGTAATACTCACTGTTCACAATAACTTGCTGTGGCTCCTCAAAGGTTGGAGGAAAGTTTATGTTCAACTGGATTCACTCTGCACTTCGTTGCTAAAGGTACTCCATCTTCCACACATAGTTTTATCACGGATTTTCACAAAGGCTGGTTATTTTGCTCTATATTCCTCTGAGATTCAACTGAAAAACACATAAGAACAAAATAATATTTGGAACTTAGGACTTGCTTTCTAGGTACAACTCATAGAATTTGAGTCAATATCTGTTTAGCAGGAATTATAGGATAATACTTACAAGTTGAAGGCCACTCAGTCAGGTAAAAAGATTAGAATGCTTCACAATATCACAACAGGAACTTGTTCTTCTGCTTCAACAAGTAGGTTAATGGATCTGATCCACAAGAGTACCAGAACAGATTCAAAATATTTCCACCATGTTCAAAATAGACAGGAAAATCATTGCTGAAATAATATATCACATGAGTGAATTGGATGATTTCTTCAATATATACCTACTTTTATTTCCAGCCATACCCGGTTTTGGTTGAGTAAGGCTGGAATGAAGTTCATTAGTTCATTAAACCATCATAATTATTATAAAAAATTTCAAGTAAACAATGGTAATATATCGAGCAAAATTCACAATACTGGATATAACAATAAAGAATGTAAATACGCTAAATAGTGAAGATCATAATCGCTTGTCAGTTGTCACTTTGTCAGTCACTATTCAACTATTGTAGAAGTTGGCCAGTTTCCTATTCTGAACGTAATCCTTTCAACTGACGTCACCGCGTTGCCATCTTGGTGTTTATGCAAATAATGATACATAAATGATATAAAATGATGATGAAAAAAAAGGCAATGATACTATGTTCGATTCGATATCAGCGGATTTTGTTTGAACAACTCATCAAAATGTTGAAATTTGAATTTCGTTAAAAAATTTCAAACTGTTTTCATGTAACGAAAATAATCGAATTGAGTCATAAACCCAGTATATGATTTCTATGCATAAACCCAATACAAAAATCTTCAATCGATTTATTGGGGAATAATCAACTTGACAATCTAGGACAAGAAGAATATGTTTCCGGAATGATTCTGCGTGTATGTTCCGGGAGCATCCGCTGTGGAATGTTCCGTGCATATCCCATAGAAGGCCGGGACATTGCGACTTATATGGGATATTAATCGTACGTTCCGGGAACAATGTGTGCTATTAGGGAGGGTACCAAGAATTTATGTCCTCCCGCTAAACGATACTATAAATAAATATTTCCAATAGCCGCCGCGGGATTTGAACCCGGGCCCAGTTATGACCAAATTGAACAATTTGAAAAACATCTCTCGTTTTCGTCTCTTGTTTGAAAATATCTGAACGGAAGACTATCTATCTGACGAGGTTCTTAATACGTTCAGCACCCCCTGCAGGGAAACCCATGCAATTTCATATGTGCACATAAATCTCACTCTCACTTATCCAGTGTTGCCAATCTGCGTGTAATTACCATATATACAATAACAACTATATGGATAACATCTATTCTTCTCTTCCCGCGAAAGTGAAGCCAGTTTTGGAAAAACAAAAGACTGTCTGGCTTGCTAATGATTAATTGTGGGCATGCGCGGGTTTTGACGAGTTGAAGTCCACTGACGTTTTCAGAATTTCGAATTTTAGGTGTATTTGTTAACCCAAATTATGTAAAAGAGCGTTAATATAGTTATTAATGTACTAACTGATTGTTTACAGAAGTGATTAGTGAGTGATAACAGTGATTGATCAAAAATTAGCCCACGAATCTTGTTCCGATGACTTTATCGTCACAGGTTTCTATGCAAATCGCAAGTATCGCTTTGTAGATCACATCCATTTCTGCATTTAACATCAACTATTATTCAATATCGTCCAACAATCCATCAATGAATGAATATTTGAGAAATATATGTCATGATGGAATAAAAACATCGAATTTAAGGTTACGTGACACATTTGATTGATTTTTAATAATTATCAAACGTTTGTCGCTCACTAGAAAGCTACTCTCCTCCATGTTGAAAAAGAATGTCGCTTCTCAATTCAAACTTGCGCATGCGCATATTCGCGATTTGTCCCGCAGACTGTCATTTGTTTTATTTCTCGGCTTCAGCTCTGGTATCCATGTTACCTATATAGTTATTATAAGATATATGGTAATTACACGAAATTCGTGTAATTTAGTAGTCAAATGTGTGTAATTTGCGTGTAATTTGCATAAAACCATTTCAGTCCTGTGACTCCTGTGATCTTGTTTCATGAAATCATAAAACTAAAGGAAATCATCATTAATTTCTATGCTTTGACACGGAGTATGGAGAGGTAAAGTTAACTATCATGAGTGTCATGAGTCATGGCTCATGAGTTAATGTGATTATTTCAGTGACTCAAGAAAAAAGTGAGTACTTGATTTCAATGTTTTCTCAAATCTTTTCCACTCCATTCAACTTCCAAAAAATTTTCCAGGAAAATGAAAACAAAAATGAATGTATGGACCCAAAACCATCCACATCTTGAACATCTTCGAAGGATGAATCAATGAAAAAAATCTGGATACAGGAACTCTTACTGTAGGATCACAGTTTTGGTTTGACTTTTATTTCGAATGTTCCATCACGTTTTTGCCATGTTTTTGCTGGGTTTTGCTCATGCACAACTGTTCGTGAAAAAATTGTGGATTTCGAATCAGTTCCGTGTAAAAACGTGTAATCTAGCGACAGGAGCAGTGTAAATTGAGAAATTTGGATTAACAACAGTCTCACATCGTCTGACGTCTTTCGCCGCTAATCCATGCCAGTTGATTTGGCAGCATCAATACAAATGGGGTAGGTTATTCTGTGACATGGCGTTGCGTCAAAACGAATTGTTATGTTCGGAACCAGCTCTAATTGGAATCGGGAGCCTCGTGAGAATCCTCACGAGAAGCGCCTGAACCGTAACAGGTGCCGACTGGTTTTGCAGCGAATATCGTACATGTTCAAACATCAGATATACACAATCGGGGTTACTACGTGGCATTATGAAGGAGATTCGTGGAGATATTAATTGCATTGCATCAGATAACAATTTACATAGTACGGCTGGAGTTTAATCACGACTAGAAGTTCTCGCTAAAGGATAAACCTGGATGATGGCAAGAATATTGTTTGGGCCAGTAATCTCTTTGTGTTAGACTTTCAGGAGGCTTTCCACTGTACAGGGTTTTCCACATAGCTTGGGTCATTGGAGTTATTATCGCTCATCTCAGTTTTCTCTTTGAGATACTATATCACTAAATGTGACGATATACTTACGTTTGTTCTAATGAAACTCCTAGTTTTTGTCCTAATTTTTGATAGAGCTCAAGAAGAGAAATGGTTGTCGAGAAATTGTGAAACTTTAAATCCCCCCAAAAGCTTAGATGATAATTTTTTTCGATACAAAGTTTTTATTATAAATTTACATGGAGCGTGAGACTAATGAATTGCCTTTATGAAAAAGAGGAGTTGAAATAATTTTTGAGGAGGACAAATGCCAGAACATGGAATTTGGTGATTTATTCCAAATTCGAGGTTAACGGTGAGAAAACAAAATGGATTCATTTCAGCAACTATAAGCAGATCAAAGCAGATTTGCCGTGTTGTCAGATAATCACAGAACCAGAAAATCCCACTCCATGTTAGTCGTTGATATAGCGTTTCATTCGATGAAATGCCTATCAACGTCAGTGTTCCTCAAGGATCTGTGTTGGCACCAACTTTGTTCTTTCTACAACACATCAATGACTTGACTTCGTGTCTTGTTTTTCTAGAGAAAAGACATGCTTGTGTTTTGTTTGCATTGAATTGTTGCAAAGTCCTTATTTATTTTTTTGACATTTCTTCCTCGCTCATTTCTGTTTTGACGAGCCGATATAGGAGCCCTGAAGAAGAAAGCGGTATGGAGGGTACTATCATCCGCGAAGCTGTGTATAGGACATAAAGTTGCTTCCAACAAATCGTTGATGTGAAGTAGAAATAGTGTTGGTGCTAAAATTGATACCTGCGGAACACCAGCATTTATAAGTAGAGTATCAGATGAAACTCTATCGACCACTACATGGAGAGACCTGTTTGGGAGAAAACTGAGGAGGCAAACCATAATATGGAAGCTTGGCGAGGAGTCCCTGGTGCCAAACTCATGCTTTGGAAATATCTAATGCCACGGCTATAGTATCTCCATATTTTTCAATAGATAGCTGCCATGAATGTGAGACGTAAGCGAGCAGGTCACCAGTTGAATATCATTGTTTGGTATTATCATCAACAATATTTTATCAATTCTATGATTTAAAAAGCACATATACCTACTCGACCTGTCATGGAGAATCGTTTACATATTTGAGGTTCAGCTCTCAAACTGAGGCTCCTAGATTATTCTATCAAGCAGAGAATTGTTTGTCTGGTTGATTATCTAGCACTTACAAACTCATTCATCTCTCTAGAACATCGCAGAAGAGTCATGTTTATTATTCCACTACGGACGATTCTGGACTGACAGACGAGTTACTACTTTGGATCTTTCCTGATACCTATATAACATCCAAAATTAAAAGAAAAACTATCATTTATGTCCTCTCCCATCATTCTTCGACTGACTTGCACGATGTTTCTGAAATATTATGGGTTTTCGCAAAAAATATTAAGTTTGATGCGAGCACTATCAGAGTAATCATTGATTCCTCCTTTCGATTCATCTGCTAGCTGAGAGAGATCGCTGGCAGTGTAGACTGGATTTACGATCGCGCATACTGTATAATAACGATTCATCTCGGAGCGGTCAAAGTCCGTGCTTTCGGTGACACGCGGGATATAGTTTTCCATCAGCCAACCGCAGTTTCCACGGAAAAGTCGCCCCTCAACTGGGACGAACTGGAAATAACTCAGATCCCGCGCGATAGGATATCCGATCCAAGCGGAATTAGGAAAGTTCTGGACCTCCGATACGGCAAATGACAATGCCAAACGGATATCGCATGCTCACTTCTGGAGAATAATAATAATGATGTTTATTCTCATAAATTCTAGAAAATACCAGGTTGTCGGCTAAAGACACATGTTTTAGCTGGGGAAGTGCAGAAGGCTGTCATCCTGGGATCATTGCGTCTAATCAGGGTACACGGTATTCGGTCCTAAGTGATCACTTACCTCACGGCATGGGGAATGGTCACTGGTTTCTCTCCAGCTCGACTCTGCGTAATTTCGGAGACCGCATATTCGTGATTGGTATAGATCAAATTCAATCTTCAGAAATAATGTTTATTCATCCATCCATGATTGACGATGGGATTACATTCTGTCTACATAAACAAACATGAAGGAACCGACAAATGCCAAAGCTGCGCGTGGGGTTTTTTTTGCTGAAGAGAATAATGAAGATACACTAGCATTATTCAGTTGGACTGATTATTACCGAAACAAGTTATTGCAAGAACAGTCAGCCAAAACTGCTATTCGATAACTTAGGTATTTCAAACTTACTACAATAAATAATAATAATAAATCTTTATTAAGATAGATCCACCAAATAAAATAGGATACGTCAACAAACAAAAGCAGATATTTTATTCAATAATATAGTGACAGAAGAGAAGAAAATATAGTATTAGAAATTTAGTAACCAATCGAATAAAATCATTCAAATTGAGATTTATACAAAATGAATAAGTGAATAATACAAAAATAAAACAAAAACATTGCATAGAAATACTTGATAATACAAGTTTGTTAGTTTGCGATGATTTGAAATTAGGCACTCAATAATACGACTATTACAATCATTTATGTGAGTTAAATATCAAATTCCGAAAGTCCCGTTTTTAAAAAAGATTTATTACGAGTAGATTTTACAAAGTATGGTTCCTAGAGAACATCTATATTGGTTGAATTCAAAAGTCAGACTAACTATGGAAACGAGAAAGATTGTGAACATGGATATATGAGAATAAGCAATATCAGCATCTTGCTGGCCGTTCCCGTGAGATCTCTTGAAGTTCATGACGGTCGTTGCTTCGGATGTCGCTGAGTTAGGAAGGAATCAAATTGTAACTACTCCATCCCCTGAAGAAGTTTTATGAGGGACGAAGAAAACTGGAGTCTCCGTCGCTGGCTTCTGCGGTGGCTTCGTTGGGCAGGTGAAGATTCGGCGGTACTTGTAGACTACGATGGCCAAGATGATCGTGATGATGCGTTGATGCGTTCTTGCTCGTTCTGGATTCGGTGGAGTTCGTCGAGGGCGACTTTCTCTAGGTGAATCGGGCTGAGATGCTTCGTTGGCTTGCTGTTGATGGTTTTGATTCTCGGCAGGGTAAGCGGCTCTTCGTGAACCATTTCTTTGGAATTCAGGTAGGTGTCTTCGGGGGTGTGAAATTCACAGCAGGGTGGTAACTCGATGAGGAACGTCCCTTGCAGTACTAATATGCTAGAGACTTGGCAATTAGTGGCAACTTTCGTTGAATGTGGAAATACACCAATGTAGTGTCTGTCAGCTGTTCGATCAGGGTAGTATTGATCGATATCGGAACTTGTCTGCATTCGGCTACTTCGTCTGAGAGTTGGAGAATCTGCGTGATGCAATCTGGTGTACGGGTTCGGTACTGAATGGCTATATTCGGTCACAGGTAACCAAAGTCGAATTTCTGGTAGGGCTGCTCGGTGTACTGATGGAGTACGCTATTCATTGTCAGATAGGGTTTAGGTGGAATAATGGTTGAGAGATTACTAGTAGGGATTGAGAATAAATGATAGTGAATGAACGATTCTGGGATTAGGAGTGGAAAGTGTAAAATGAAAACGATCATTGATTTTGAGTAATAAGCATCAATTGATATAATATCGTAGTATTTCAGCAAGTCTTCTCCGTTCGTATAAAGCAGCTGTCCTTTTTGGTGGTGTTGAAGCATTATTTTGAGTATCGATTTCAATTCATCGGTCTTTACGATACTGTTATGGAGAGTATTGGTTCTTGCAAAAGTAATAGCATTTTCTAAATCGGTGAGAAGTTGTAGTATCAGTTGTAGCGAGAGGTTTATTTGATCTAGGACATTCCTTGTTCGCATATAATCATCGAATTCGAAGATGAATTTGTTAAGATCCGATCTGATTGTATTGATTTCCAAGGCAATTACTTCTTGATTGTGAGTTATCGAGCTGACAGTGTTGTTGAAATTTTCAATAAGTCGAGTTGTGAGTGAAATATGTTGGTTTAGTCGTTGGATTATATTCTTTTGGTTACCTTGGAGGGTTGTTATAGCATTATCGTATTTTTCGTCATCCTCTTGAATCAAATTTTCAGAAATTGATTCGATAATGGTACCAAAACCATTTATAAGGCCTCTTTTATTTCTATGAGATGGGTAGATCGTCTGAAATTTTCGGTGAACTGCATCCAACTGATATCGTAATCCTTGGTCAAAATTCTGTAGACTCTCAAAATATGGGTGACTCAGTCCGTCTAAGATGGCTAAAGTGACTTCTTCGTATTGGTTGCTCAAAGAGTCTATTTCTGTGGCTATCGGTGTGAGATTGTAATAATGTATAAAGTCATGTGAACTAGTTTGAATCTTTGCTTGTCCCAGCTTGAGGGGAAGAATTCCTGGGTTGTCCTTCAGGTCCTGGATTTTGATTTCCTGTCCCATCACGGGATTCCATCTGCAATGAAGATTCACGGTCAGTTCTTCTTTTGGACTTGTGTTTGATGTTTTTCTTGTGAATGGAAGTATTAGGTAGCTTGACAGTGACAGGATTATTCGATTTCACGACTTTTCGAGTGAATCTGGGTAGCAATTTGTTCCGTTTCCCTGTAGTTTTTGTATAGATGTTGGTATTCGTTTCGTAGGTGATTGGCACTTGTCTCTTCTCATTACGTTTTTCGATTATTCTTTCCTTGATTTCGACTGCTTTCTGATTGAGTTCTTTGTAAATTGCTTTAGCCTTCTCTCTATGTTGTTGAACATAATTATTGAGCAGTGTCCTTTCGATGTCTATGTCAAATGGGTCTAATGAGTCCAAATGTCCATTCAGTATGTCGATTGGCTTTTGTTTGGTAACGGAATGTATCGAGTTATTGTATCCTAGGATGGCATATGGCATATGTTCTTTTACGTTGAAATTGGATTTTTGGCCTTTGATAATTCGAAGATGTTCAATGAGTGTTGAATGAAATCGTTCAATCATGCCATTTGATTGGGGATTTTCTGGTGTTGTATAATGAATCGTTATTTTGTGGGTATTAACGAAATCTCTCATTAGCCCATTTTTGAACTCTGTTCCACTGTCTGATATTATTACTTTTGGTAATCCGTGGTGAGTGATGAAAATAAGAAGTGCATTTATTACACTTATCGCATTTGCACCATCTATAGGGTACGCTTGACCGTATTTCGAGAATGCGTCTATAATTGTCAAAAATTTCTGTCCGTTCGCTTGAAAAGTATCGATGTGAAGAAGTTCCATCGGTTTTGTCGGTGTTGGAGTGATCATGAATTCAGGTTTTGCTGGTTTCCTATCATATTTATTCACTTGACAGATTTCACAAAAATCGATATAGTCTTGAATGTCGATTTTAATTGATGGCCAATAATATCTTCGTCTTAATTGCATTTCTGTCTCGTTTATACCACGATGGTTGGTTTTTCCCTCATGATAATTTCTTATAATTTCCTTCTGTCTTTCCATGTCAGAAACGTCTTCTACTATTTGACTACATTTTACTAAGTCATACGCGGTATTCTTGAAAGTTCTCTGCAAAATGTCGCAAATATCTTGGTAATGTTCATCTTTATCGAAATATAGCGCGTGTTTAATTTTTGGTGGAACGTAATTTTTGAAAAATTTAATTACATCATTTTCTATATCGTTCAGTCCTATTTGGACATGGATTCGTTTCTTATTTGGAAATATTTGTTCTATTATCGGTCCAACAGAGCTGAAATTGACGAATTTCATCTTCACTTGGTTGTTGTAACAATTCAGTGGTTTTTCTGATATTGGAATACTTAGAGTAGGATTTTCGTGATTCGAATGAACGGTGATATCATCTGTTTCTTCTGGGATCTCGTCTGCTGTCTCGGTTTCTGATGTGTTATTTCCTTGCCGTAAGTCATGTCCTTCGTCAGCTGTTTCAGTGGACGATGTGTCGTTGCTCCTCCTGCGTTCGGGTAGGTCAAGTTCTCCGTTTGATGCCTTATCATTTCGTGGAAGATGAGGTTGATTATCTGGTTGTTCGATATTAACATCTGTCTGTACATCTGATGCATTGTTATACATGGATGCATTGTCTACGTCTTTCGAGGCTGATAGTGTTTCATTCAAATTTCTCACGTATTCTTCCACTGCTTGCAATTCTTTCGTTTGGATTTCAATTCGTGAAAGTGCATCGGCATTCACGTTACTTTTGCCTTTTTTATATACGACTTCATAGTCATATTCTTCCAACTTGAGTCTCCATCTCACTAACTTTGAATTGGCATCTTTAAGTGAGAATAACCATTAAAGTGGGCGGTGGTCAGATAATATTTTAAATTTTCGTCCAAAGAGATACCGCCTAAAGTATTTTGTTGACCATATTATCGATAGCATCTCCTTTTCGATAGTCGAGTAGTTTTGTTCAGTATTGCTGAGTGTTCTCGAAGCATAGGCTATGGGCTTGTCTTTGCCTACTGGTCCCTGAGACAGAACCGCGCCAATAGCGTAATTGCTTGCATCAGTTGTTAGATTAAATGGCTTAGAGAAATCGGGATACTGTAACAATGGTTCGTTCGTTAGGAGATTTTTACAAGTTTCGAAGCATTGGATGAATTGCGGTGTGTGCTCTATTTTCGCATCTTTCTTCAAACATGCCGTCAGAGGTTTTGTAATTTTGGCTAGGTCCTTTATGAATTTTCGGTAGTAACCGAGAAGTCCAAGAAATCCTTTTATTTCTTTTGGTGTCCTGGGAATTGGATAACGTAGAATAGCTTCGATCTTTTGAGGGTTTGGTTTTATACCTTCTGGGGTGATAACGTGCCCGAGAAAAGCTACTTCCTTCTGTAAAAATTCGGACTTGTCTAGCTGAATTTTGAGGTTTGTTTCTCGTAACCTTTGGAATACTTTACTGATGTTGATCATATGTTCTTGTAGGGATGTCGAATAGATGATAATATCGTCCATGTATACGAGACAAACATGACCTTGGAGACATCTCAAAACGTTGTCCATTACCCTGCTGAAGGTAGCCGGGGCATTCTTGAGCCCAAAAGGCATCCTTACATACTCATAGTGGCCATGTTCCACGTTAAAAGCAGTTTTTTGAATGTCCTCCTTAGCCATCTCGATTTGGTGGAAACCACTAGCAAGGTCAAGTGTCGTAAAGTATTGACATCGTCAAAGCTTATCGAGAATATCCGAAATATTCGGCAGTGGGTACCTGTCATCGATGGTTTTCTCGTTAACCTTTCTGTAGTCTACTAATATCCTCCATTTGGTCTTTCCAGAGGCATCCGGTTTTTTGGGTACGACCCATATTGGTGAAGACCAGGGTGAATTACTTGGTCTTATAATTTGTTGCTCTAACATGCAGGCTATTTGATTCTGAACTTCCTCTTTATGGACATGTGGATATCTGTAAGACTTTGTGTATACTGGTATCTCGTCTTTGGTCTTGATGAAATGTTTGACCTGATTCGTGAATGTCAGTGGCATATTGGGTCTATGAAAGATATCTGCATATTTCTTGCATAGTTTGGTGATTTGGTTTTTCTCCTCTACATTCAAATGATCGGTCCTGATTAAGTTTTCGATCTCAATTTCTTGTGCTTCCATCGGATTGATTTCAGCTGTAAATAGATGAAAGTCATCTAAATGAATTTTGGAACTATTGATTGGTTCCGATAAATTGAGTTGTAATTGATGGTCGCTATTATTCAAAAGTTCGGCCCAAGCCATCTGATTGCATGCTTGGCTCAGTGTTTCTTGTAGTAAAGCTCCTTGAATTTTTTGTCGAGGTAAAATGATAGGTCCTTCGTTTTCTTTCACAGGGAGTCTAACACGAGTGACAGTATGAGGGTCCAATTGTACGGAGAAAAATTGTTTTTGATCTGTCTGATAATAATGTATAGGCATACTAGAGTGTTGCGTGATCAATCTTGAATTTGGAAAATCTAGATGAGCTTTTAATAATTTCAAGTTATCTAATCCAATAAGTCCGTCGAAGGTTGTATGAAATTTGAAAAGATAAAATTTCATTGTTAAATCGTTCTTAAATTCTGGGAAACTTGGAATTTCGGCACTATGATCTTGGGAGTAATTTTGAAAAATAGATGTTACAATGAATGGTTCATGTTTGATGCAATTCTTGAATTTTCCAAATGCAATATCCGGGTTTAAAAAAGACTTTGTCGCTCCGGTGTCGATGAGTAATTTCAACGGTGGTTCGGAGATAGTTATGTATGGTAATTCTTTTTTGTCTGTGAGACTGTGGTTTCCACTATATCTCGTGGTTTTGACTGCTGTCTATCTGAAAATTTTCATTCTGCTCTTCAGATGGGAATTCCACATTTTCTTCATTGGTGTGGTCTTCATATTGTTCTTGCATTTCGCAGTAATTATCATAATTGTATGCATATGAACAATCTTCGTAAAATTGTTCAGGGTCCTGATGTTCTAGATTATATACTTCTTCAGGAATATTCTGTGGTGGATGGTATTGGAAATTACTTCTGAATGGTCTTCTATACTGATTTGATGGGCCTGCTGTATTTCGGGTACTCACACTCATTGGAGTTGGTTTCGGTTGCGTTTGGGTGGTATTTCTAGAGACTATCGACATTGGGGTGGCTCTTGGTTGGAACTGTCCTGAATTATTTCGTTGAGTCCAAACATTTTGGGGTTTTCCAAAAACTTGTTGGTTTGTGAAGAACTTTTGTGGTTGATTGTTTCCTCTTTGCGGTACATTGATGGGCCCTTGTGGGAAAGTTGGACGTATTTGCATCATTGGCTGTGGATTCCAAAATGAATTTTGTGCCGGTGGTCTGAAATTTCTTTGTGGCGGTGCCTCTCTTTTATCTGACGTGAAGTTTATAGGTCCGTTATTCCGTTGCAAGTATCGTATATTATTTTCTTCCTGTATATATTGCATTGCAATAGCCAAATTAGCCGGTCTCATGGCCCGAATTGTTGAGCCAAGGGGTTCCTTGAGTCCTGCTAGGAAGGTAGTGAGAGTTTGTTGTTGGAAAAATGCTTTTTTACTTTGTTTTACCACATCGTTATCGTTATGGATGTCTAAATAATTCGAAATGGTATTCAATAGTCCCATACATCGCTCATAGAAGTGAAGCGGTGATTCGTTTTGCTGTCGTAAGTTGACTAGATCTCTTGTTAGAGAATTTTCATCTCTTTGATCGCCAAAATTTTGTATCAAGGTATTTTTAATCGAAAGCCACAACCGTATATTGAAACAACTTCTTTCGCTCTGCCTGTCAGCTTGTTTATGATTCCTTGTAGAAGTAGAACATTTTGAAGACAATTCAATGTGGTCGTATCAAAGTAATGATTCAAAAGCGTAGTTGCGACTCTGATGAAATCGTAGAGTCCGTTTGGATTTCCGTCGTATTCTGGTAAAATGCATAGAATCTTAACGTCGAATGCTGGTTTTGCCATGGTATTTGTTCGAGAAATCGTCAATATTTCACGAAATAGTTCACTCAAATCAAAATTTACACTGGTATCGTTGTGGAAATTCGGTTTGGGGGAGTCTGACATAAAAATAGGTACTTACAGTAAGATAGTGATGATGATCAAGATCATTCCTTCTACTGCTGTCCTTTCTGTGATCCTTGGTGGTTAGCGGCGATGCTTCCTTCCAGGAACGAGATTCTTGAGATCGCGAACAAACGTTTAAAAACGACGAGGATCTTTTTCAAAAAGACTCTTTCGCGATCCTACCGACTGCGCCAGTTAAATATCAAATTCCGAAAGTCCCATTTTTAAAAAAGATTTATTACGAGTAGATTTTACAAAGTATGGTTCCTAGAGAACATCTATTTTGGTTGAATTCAAAAGTCAGACTAACTATGGAAACGAGAAAGATTGTGAACATGGATATATGAGAATGAGCAATATCAGCATCTTGCTGGCCGTTCCCGTGAGATCTCTTGAAGTTCATGACGGTCGTTGCTTCGGATGTCGTATAATCTATTTATTTGTGACGCATAGAAATAAATATTTTGTTATTAAAGTAATTCGCTTTTGGTCAACAAATTCGTTGTGTGTATGAATAACTTGTGTCTCTAATTCAATCATTTCCATATTCCTTATGGAAAACAACTCGTTGCATCATCAAGACGATATTTTTAACTCAAGAAAAATTCATTTATATCGTCGAACCTTCGATTGACATATTTTACGGATAGGTTGTTATTTCTATAACTGGATCAACTCTTTATTCATAAAGTAAAAGTATATCACACATTGATGTTTCTAATTTGACATTAACATACAACTACAACATATTATCAAACGAGAGACGTTACTATGTGTGCAGGAAACTCTTGATATTTCCAACACCCCCTCTCAAAGTTTCAGGTAACACCAGTAAGTACAACTCCAAGTTCATTTCTAAAATATGTATGTTTCGGACCATTCAGAGATTTTGTCAATACATCCGCTATCATTTCATTCGTAGATAAATACGCTATCTCAATCAAGTTCATCTTGTATACTTCTCAGACGAAGTGATGTCTAATGTCAATATGTTTGGTACGGGAATGAAATACAGGGTTCTCGACCAAACGTTTTGCTCCCTGATTATCGCTGAATATTATTATTCTTTCTTCTGGCAGTTTCAGTTCTTTCAGGAAGTTTTGCAAGTAAATTGATTCCTTAGCGGCTTCAGTCAGCGACATATATTCGGCTTCAGTACTTGATAATTCAACTGTTCGTTGTTTTCGTGCTTCCCAACTAATAGCTGCACCTGCCATCTTGAAAATATATCCAGTATATGATCTTTTGTCTTGTAAACATGAGCCCCAATCTGCATCAGTGTAGCCATTGAGTTTTTCGCCTATTTTCTTAAATTTTAGTGAATAATCTACTGTGCCTTTCAGGTAGCGAAGAACCCTCTTTGCTGCTGTCCAGTGACTAATACCATAGTTGGTATTGAATTGACTTAGCATACTTACTGTATATGCTATGTCTGGTCTGGTGGAGACTGCTAGGTACATAAGAGATCCTATCAAAGACTGGTACGGATACTGCTTCATAAATTCGTTTTCAGGATGATCTGGCAATGTTAGTTTCACATTTACATCAAGAGGTGTACTGATGGGTTTACAATTTTCCATCCCAAATTTTTCAAGGATTTTCTTCGTGAATTTCCTCTGACATAATGCAATTTCATCATTATCAAAATTTTGTCTGAATTCGATTCCAAGACAATAATTTATTGGGCCTAGATCTTTCATTTCGAATGCATTAGATAATTTCCTTTTCAAAATCAACATTTCTTGTACATTGCTTGCTGCTATTATGATGTCATCAACGTAAATGCCAATCAAAATTATATTCCCTCCTATGTTTGAAAAATATACACAGGGGTCTGCATTCAATGGTTCCATTCCTAATTTCCTCAATTCCATGTCAAGTCTTTTATACCATTGTCTACCAGACTGGTAAAGTCCGTACAGGGCTTTCTTAATTAAACATGCTTTCTTTTCACCTTTCATTTTCTTCAGCCATAATTTTGATGTTTTCACAACTTCTGAATGTTCATTATGATTTTCATTTTTTATTTCATTCAAAATTTCTTCTAGTTTATCAGGTACTTCCATGTAAACAGTTTCTTCTAAATCCCCATTCAAATAAGCTGTTACTACATCCATCTGATGAACTGTTAATTTGAGTTCCGTAGACAATGCCATCAAAAGTCTTATAGAGCTTGATCTTATTACAGGAGCGAACGTTTCTTGAAAATCGGAGCCATATTGCTGTGCATACCCTTTTGCTACTAGTCTTGCTTTTCTCTTTTCTATCCCTCCATCTGCTTTATACTTAGTTTGTAGAACTAGCCTATTTCCTATGATTTTCTTATTTTCAGGATATTCTACGATTTCCCAAGTTCTATTCTTGATGTGTGCTATATACTCATTCTTTATAGAATGTTTCCATTCTTCTCCTTCCGGACTAGAGAGAGCTTCATTTACACTGATTGAGTTGAGGGCAACAGCAACAAAATCATCTCCTTCATGTGATTGTGACTCTGACTCTGATTTTTCTGATGATGATGCATTTTCAAACAATGGTTTTTCTTTATACTCTTTCCTCGGTCTGCCTCGTTTTCCATCTCGTATAATTTTTGGTCCCTCTTCCTCGTTTCGATCCACTGGAAACATCTCTAGTTTCAATGACTACTTCTTCAGTGGTATCTTCAGAGTTTTCTTCTTCATCCAGATATTCATGACTTTTCTCAACATTTTCTATATTTTCTATGATTCTTGGATTTTCATCAATTGTTATCATTTTTTCTCCCCTACTTAACACTGATCCAGTCTCTTCAACAAATTCTTCATATTCATCATGATCATTGAATTGGTTCAAGAATTTTACGTCTCTGCTAACTATCATTTTCTTAGTTTTCGGATCAAACAATCTATACGCTTTTGCTTCGTTTGAATATCCAACAAATATAAATATACATTCTATTGATCTGACATCGAATTTCCCCTTTGATGGATTTTTATTCAGAGCATAAGCTTTGCATCCAAAAATTTTGAAATGTGCTGCAGTAGGTCTTCTCTTATTCCATAGATGATACGGAGTTTCACCATTCAAAGATCTTGATGGACATCGGTTTCTGACGTAGTTTGCAGTTGAAACCGCTTCTGCCCAGAACGACGGTGGCAATTTCGACTGAATCAAACTGCATCTTGCCATTTCTACTAATGTTCTATTTTTTCTTTCTGAAGTTCCATTTTGCTGTGGAGTATAAGTCACAGTCAATCTTCTTCGAATTCCATTGCTACTGAGAAAAACATCGAAGGCCGTATTACAATATTCAGAACCATTATCTGATTGTAAATATTTTATTTTCTTGCCTGTGTGATTTTCTGCATATTCTTTGTATTTCTTGAATGCTTCTAGGACTTCGGACTTTGTTTTCAGAAAATATACTTCACACCATCTAGATTTATCATCAATGAAAATTGCAAAGTATTTCGCTCCTCCTATAGATTGTGTCCTCATGGGACCACAAACATCAGAACAGAGATAAGTAATAACAAGATGTGCACGTCTTATGGAAGATTTGGAAATATAGTCACGTGATTGATTTTCGTTTCAACGTATTAACACAGATGGCGTTTAACGCATGAATCTCAATTTTTGTTGATATGAAGTTAGCGTTTCGCAGCTAATTCAAATTACGAACTTTCACGAACTTAGATTACATTACAGTGTGTTACAGTCATACAGTACTCGAGTTGATTTGTTCACTTCACGTTTTACTCTGTGGTTTTTTATATTTATTATTCATTTTCTTAAGGATGAAAGAAAAGTTTTGTTTGATAAATGATAACAGAGGTTTCATTAATATGGTGAGAAAATATGAATCACTATCAACTATTCATCCTGGTCTAAACAAAATTAACACATAAGACATGTGTAGATAATAACTTGAAGATTGGAAAAAAGTGCTCTGCATTGAAGATGCGCGATGTGCCTTTGAAGCAGATTCAAATGAAATAACTACTGAAAAAATCAAATTCAGGAATTTGTTGGTATATTGCCATGACCATAATTTCAGTTGCCACTTTAGTATGAAGAGGCTGTTTGCCTTTGAAATTGGGTTTCCACTTTTTATTTCTTTCTATCTCTATCCTCATTAGGGATCTTTTGATCATACAATTTGAAAAAAAAAACGAGCAATATGTAATATCAATTGATTATGAAAAGTATCTTTTACTGTTGTATGAATAAATATTGAATTGTCAGTGATTATTTTTATACAATATTCAACAACACATTGGAAGTGATAATTATTTAATACAGTTCGAATACGATAGCTATTCGGTACAGACGCGTGCTACGACGGTCGAACTTGTTAGTTAAAAATAGTTCTTTTATTTAGTTTATTAAGAGTGATTAATACTTATAAGCTACAAGATTAGTAACATAGTATATATAGCACAATGGATGGAAACCCGCCGCCGGGGGGCGGGGGTTTTTCTAGTGTGAGTGATAGTGTGCCGAACAACAACAATATCGGTATATTCGATTTGACTCATGATGATGATCCGGTCTACAACGCGGCTCGAGCGGCCTCTCCACATATACAGAAAGAACAAAGCGATACTGCCTCACATACAATGGAGAATATCAGCAGCTCTCCTGCAATGATGGTTGATGATAGGATGAACAAAACCTTATCTCCTAAGTTTTTCAATTTGAACAACATTAATAATTATGATAAGGGTAATATTTACGTATTCATAGAAAAAACTAATGCAGAACAATTAGGTAAGTTACATCCTATGTGTGTGGGTCATATTCTACATAAAAAATTGAACATCAAAGATATCATACAAATCAGCAAATCAGGTAATAACAGAGTGAAGGTACAACTGAAATCAATAAAGGAGGCAAACAACCTGGTAAATAATGAATTACTTAAAAAAGAGAATCTGAGGGCATTCATTCCTAATCACCTTTTGGTTAGGAAAGGTTTGATATTCGGAATGGATACAATGTTCGATGAAGAGTACATTAAAGAAAATATTATTTCGGAAGCAAATATATTGGAAGTCAACAGAATGAAGCGTAGAATCACTGTGGATGGACAATATACCTTGGTACCTAGGCAAATAGTCATACTTACTTTTGAGGGAACTATTTTACCGAAATCAATCAAAATAAATAGTGTACATTTTGAAATCGAACCGTACGTATCTAGGGTGATACAATGTTTCAAGTGTCTGCGTTATGGACATGTGTCGAGTCAATGCCGAAGCAAAAATACACTTTGCCAAAACTGTGCACAACAAAAAGATGAGGATCATGTATGCGATCAAGGAAAAATTTATTGTTTATATTGCGAGACAAATAATCACAACACACTTTCGAACAAATGTCCTCAATTAGAAAAACAAAAATCGATCAAAAAACACATGGCTCAAACAAACTTAACATTCACTGAAGCCAAAAATTTCATTGAACACTCATATGCAAACGTGACAACCAATAATAGATTTAACCTGTTACAAAGCAATTATGAAAACGATTTTCCGACGTTAGCACTTCCAGAGAGAAACATAACTCAAAATAGAATTCCGCGAACTACTGGAACGATACAAAAAACCCCCTCCACAAGTAAAAACCCCTCTAAAAAGAGGAAAGTTGTTACACCTTCACAATCACCCACTTTTACCCCCATGTTTCCCTTTCAGTTCGGATCATCTCAGCCCTTAGCCTCCAACTCGGCCTTCAATAAGTCAGACCCTCGATCAGACCCAAATATCAGTAAGAATAAAGTGGTCATTAGTGTCACTGAATTAATATTGAATATGCTACAGGGCATACATAATTTAGAGGATATTAAAAAATTTAATGATAATGCTATAAAAAAAGAAATATGTAAAGTGCTTGATGAGGCACTCAGTATCGATACAAATTCAATCTCAAAATGAAACAAATTAAAATCATGCAGTGGAACGCACGTTCTGCTGTAGCAAATAAACTCAGCTTGCAAAAATTTTTATCTGAACATAATATAGATCTAGTCATTCTTAGTGAAACATGGTTTAAACCGAACAATACATATATATTTTCTGGTTATAATCTGATTAGATGTGATAGGTATGATGGCAAAGGAGGTACTGCCTTACTTATTAAAACAAAATATGCATACCAAGAAATAATTAATAATATTGATAATGAAATATCTTGGTGCGGAGCAAATGTAAAATTTTCAACTGAATTGCAACTAACTAGTCTGTCAATATATCGAGGACCAACTGTTAGAACGTCTAACAAGGATTGGGTGGATATTTTCAAACAAGCAAAAACTCCATGTATAGCATGTGGAGATTTCAATGCACATAATGGTGCCTGGGGATCTGATAAAAATGATAATGTCGGTGATCAAATCCTACATGCTGCTGATGAATGTGAATTAGTTATTTTGAATGATGGTGTAAGCACAAGAATTTCAAAACCTAATGAACGAAAATCTGTTGTGGACATCTCTCTAGTTTCAGCGAACATTGCATCCCACACGACATGGTCTGTAATACAAGATACATTGGGCTCGGATCACTTTCCTATCATCATGAATATTCACTGTAGTTCCATGGAAAATATCATTATATATCCCAAAAATAAATGGGATACAAAGCGAGCTGATTGGAATCTCTATCAAAACTACTGCACAGAATTGTTCTCGTCGGAACCCGCGCATGATGCAATAGAAGAGAAGTATTCTTGGTTCATTGATAATATAAATAAGGCTGCTGAAGTTTCCATTCCATCGAAAAAACCTTTCAGACTGAAAAATAAACCACCTCCTCCTTGGTGGGATTTGGAATGCGATCAAGCAATTGGAAAAAGAAAACGAGCTCTTAGTGATTACAAAACAAATAGTTCTTGGGAAAATTATTTATCGGTAAAAAAAATACAAGCAGAAACTAAAAAAAAATTCAAAAATAAGGCAAGAATTCATTGGAGGAAATGGGTCTCCGAACTGAACAAGAATACCCCTAGCCAACAACTCTGGAAACAATCAAGACTCATTCAGAGAATTAATATCAACGGGAAAAAGTCAATAAGTACAGACTGGCAAGAAGAATTCCTCATGAACATTTGTCCACCTCAGGTATCTAAACCAATGACATGCCCGGGTTTTTTGAGTGATGATGTACCTGGTTTCTTGGGTCAACCTTTCACTCTCAGGGAATTGGATTTGGCGTTTAGAAAGTCTTCGGATACGTCACCAGGATTTGATGACATTACCTACTCTATGATCTCACATTTACCTATAAGAGGCAAAGTGTTCCTATTGAACATTTTCAACGATATTTGGGTTAGGAATAAAGATCTTCAAGATTGGAAAGTGGCACATATCATACCTATTCTTAAAAATAATAAGGATGCTAACTTAGCATCGTCATACCGACCAATCTCTTTGTTTCCCTGTTTATTCAAAACATTCGAGAGAATGATTAAAGTTAGGTTAGAATGGCATCTCAAAATGCTCAATATATTACCTCCAAATCAATTTGGTTTTAAAGCAGGATACGGAACCCTTGATGCAGTTGCAACCTTAGTAACAGATATACAGTGTTCATTAACTGAAAACAATTACCTAGGAACTGCCTTCATAGACATCAAAGGAGCATATGACTCAGTAGATTTAGAAATACTCAAGAACAAACTAATTAATTTGCAAATTCCCCCAAGAATTGCACACATTTTAACCAATCTCTATTCAAATAGACATATTTGGCTAAGAACACATAACAATGAAAAAATTGGACCTCGTATCCTTTCTTTTGGCCTTCCCCAGGGAGCTGTTCTTAGCCCTATACTCTTCAATCTATACACTTTGGACATACATAATATAATATCGAATGCTTCTATAATTCAATATGCCGATGATTTCTGCGTATATGTGGATGAAAAGAAACATGAATTATGCAGAACTCGTTTGGATAGGGCAGTTACTCAGTTCAGTAACTGGGTTGATACTAATGGATTCACTATATCGGAAGATAAGTCAACTTGTACAATCTTCACAAGACACAATCTCGATAACCCTGACGGCACAGTTATGCTTGGTAATTTCAGTTTTCCACTTAGACATCAAGTATCTTATCTCGGACTTATACTAGATAAAAAACTTACATGGAAACCTTATATTGAGAAGATTTCAACAAAATGTAATAAAGGATTGAATTTTCTACGATCCACTACACATGTCTGGTGGGGTGCTGACCCCAAAACAAGCTTATTATTTTATAAAGTATATATAAGATCAATTTTGGATTATGGTTCAATTTTGTATGGTTCCGCTAGTGACAATTTACTCAGTAAACTGGATAGAATACAAAATAAAGCACTGAGGGTATGCATTGGAGCAATGTCATCTACTCCAATTGAGCCCTTACGAGTAGAGGCATTAGAACCGCCACTGTTAATAAGGCGGCAATTCCTGGCTGAAAAATTCTTGCTAAAAACTTATAGCAAATATTCTCCACTACTGAACAGGTTACGTAGACTAGCTATTCAAGATTTGACTGAGAAGTATTGGATACATAAAAGAAGTCCCCCACTTTGTAATGCATATCGAGAAACTTGTGGACACCAGGAATATATAACACAGGCACACCCGCAATATCCAGAAAATGATTACTTCGATCTATCAAGTCACAACCATACACTAATTCCCAAATATTCTGAAAATCCGGATATCAACAAAATTATAATGGAAACCCTTCTGGAGAAATATCAACAATATGTTAAAATATACACTGATGCTTCAAAAACCAAAGTGGGAGTAGGATGTGCTTACATAATCCCTCAAAAAAATATCCGAACTCAGTATAAACTTCCAAGAGAATTTTCGATTTTCTCAGCTGAAACATATGCCATTCTTATGGCCCTCACTCATATTCCTGCGGATGTCAACAAGATTGTAATCTTGTCGGACTCCCTTTCAGCAATCACAGCAATATGCAATATATATAAACCGTCAACCTCACTGAATCCTTTTCTAATTAGAACTAAAATTTTGCTCAACGAGTCAAAGATGATGGGTAGAGATATTATTTTTTTCTGGGTGAAAGGGCATGCAGGCATAAAATATAATGAAAAAGTAGATATGCTAGCTAAAGAATCTGTTAATATGACCTCGTATGCAACAATGCAAGTGTGTTTGGAAGACTTAATTACAGCAAGAAAAACTATACAAAAAGAGAAATGGCTGGAAAGATGGCACGAGTACTGCATCAGTAGTCCGACCAGATACACAAGAATCCATCCAAATATCCCCTCCAAATACTGGCATTCTGAGCTCAATTTATCTAGAAGATGCATCACTGTTTTCAATAGAATGCAGTTTGGTCATGGATGTTACCCAGCATTTTTAGCTAGAATGGGGTTAACTCAATCTAATTTATGTCAAGTTTGTGATGTTGAAGGAGACTTAGACCATATAGTTTTCAATTGCCAGACAACGAGGGAAGAAGGTCAAGAACTCTTTTCTCGCCTTTTGAGTATGAAAATAGACACTCCTTTCAATTTATTGTCGTTGTTATCCCTTAATGATGAAAAAATCAATTCAAACATTATAACATTCATTCAAAACACTGGTTTGAAAATCTAATGGAAAGCGATTCATATAAATACTCGACACATTATTAATCAGCTTCGTTTCCTTATTTCCTTTATTAATTTCTTATGTTTATGTATATCCCTTCTGCGGTCTAGTGTTGTGTGTCTATAAACTGAATGCCATGACGGACCCCTTGGCGAGAAGAAACCCTGTGATCCATTGTTAATTCCTGGCGTATTCTTCTTTGAGCTTCCGCTCTTCGATTTTAGTTATAGGTTTACTGTTATTATAATTATCATAAGAGACTGGCTGTGTGGACATTGTCCGGATGCCAAAAAGAAAAAAAAAAATTATTTAATAATGATGACTAGTTGAAGATACATTGGCTGATGCATTTCTGTCCCTATCCTCATCAATTTATTTACGTTTTTTTCGTACTGATGGTCTTGAAAATGTTCTCATAGGTGCTTTGGATATTCAATCTATTACTGAGCAATGTATTATTATCCTCAGTGAAATGATATTCTCAAACTAGCCGTTTGTACAGTTCTACCCAACTCGAATCTTAGCTCAACATCTCCTGTAACAGAAAAAGAATAATCAAGTATATCACTCAGAACACAGTGAGTGTAAAATATCAACTGGTAGTGTGACGTACCTGAATAATTAACGATCCAATTTTTTGTTCGAAGAAAATCTTTGATTGGGAAACGAAATCCTCATTTCGGCGACGTGTTCTTTCACAGTTCAAGTACTCGCAATTTTATTTCCTGATCATGACATTGCCACTGTCACTGCATTTCTCAATAATAAATTGATTAAAGGATTATACAAATATGCAACTGGAGTATTTCATATTGTTCAATAGTACTTTGATAAAGATATGAATGAAATTCTGATGCAAAACCACAATATTCACGAGAACGGGAAAAAATTTCCACCGCACAAAGTCGATAAAAATCAATAAAAATAAACAAAGTGGAAGACAGTTGAATATTGAATACAAAAGACAAAGACAAACTGATGAAGAAAAAGACAGAAAAATCTGACCTTGAACATGGCAGCCAGATATGGCAGCTGAAAAAGCTATGTTCACTCTTTGGAATCAACGGCACTAGTTCCATCTTGTGGTTGATTCCAAAAGCATGAAAAATATATTGCCAAATTTTAGCATTGACGTGCACATCTTGTTAGTGGGTTACTTATCTCTGATCAGAATGAACAATTTCCAATAATTCATCTGTTCTATCTGATTGCATAACTGGAAACGGAGTTTGTGTTTGTTTTCCCTTCAAACATACTTCACACAGTGTCGACTTTTCATTTTTGCAAAAATGCACAAGTTTCTTTTGATTTATTTCTTTCAAGCCAGCTTCATTTAGGTGTCCAAAATTCTGGTGCCACATATCTATTCTTGAATTAGGTTCTTGATATGCGATACTAACTTCATCATGAAATGATTTGAGGAAATACAAATCATTGATTCGGTCTGCAACAGCTACAACTTCCTTATTTTCATTAAAAATCACTGCTTCTTTTTCTTTGAATAGTACTTCATATCCTTTACTGATTTTTGACACTGACATCAGATTCATTCGTAAATCTGGAACATACAAGGTATTCTTCAGTCGAAGTGACTTCTCATTCTTTCCATCTGTAGCTGGTATTGAGATTTCTCCGATTCCTTTTATTTCTGTTGAGAAATCATTTGCCAAATTCAACACTCTCGAACGCGGATTCAGTTCATTGAAGTTTTCTTTCTCAATACTCATATGAGATGTACAGCCACTATCCAAACACCATGTATTATGTGTTTTATCACCTATCATCAAAACGTCATCTTGTGGCATTTCAGTCAAAAAACTTTCTTCTGCTGGACTTGCAGATTGCTTTGAGTTTTTCTTCAATGTTTCACAATTGATAACTTTATGTCCTACCTTATGACACTTAAGGCACTTGAACTTAAAATCGGTTGACGCTGGATTTTCGATTTTATTGCTGCTGTTTTCATTTTTCGCAAACTTTTGATATTTCTTATTTCTTGCAAACATTGCACCTTGTACTGTTTCATCTCCTTTACTTTTTCTCGCATCATATTCTTCTTGTATTTTGATTTTCAGAGCATCTGGTTTCGGCAATTCATCTCGAGATTCTATGGCGCAACGAAAATTCTCAAATTCTTCTGGTAAACTATACAATAGCATTATTGCCAAAAGTTCTTCATTTATAAACAGTTCCATTTCAGATAATTTGTCCACTATATCGAAGAACTGTGCTAAATGTTCACGTACATTTCCACCAGGAAGCATTTTATTCAGTGTAAGTTTCTTCAAAAGAGTTGCTTTTCTTGCAGGTCCTTTTGATTGATAAATACTCTCCAGTTTGATCCATATTTCTCTTGAAAGTTTTACAAGATTTTATTTGTTTTAATTCAGATGGGCTAATACACAGAATCAAGTCCGATCTTGCTTTCCTATCACCTATTTCCCAATTCTCTATAGATTTCATCAATTCTGGTGTAGGATTTTCAGCACTTGGTTTGACGATAGATCCATCCACATACCCCCATAACTCGTTTTTTACTATTACTGCTTCTACTTGCAGCTTCCAAGTATCGAAGTTATCTTTTCCCAAAGGTTCAATCCTCATCTGGCTTCCACTCATGATTGCTCAAGTTTTCAAGTGGAATTTCTCGCAGAATTTATTCTTGTATTGCTCTGGGCCCATAACCTGTTATTTCTATAACTGGATCAACTCTTTATTCATAAAGTAAAAGTATATCACAAATTGATGTTTCTAATTTGACATTAACATACAACTACAACATATTATCAAACGAGAGACGTTACTATGTGTGCAGGAAACTCTTGATATTTCCAACATAGGTGCATATAATGATCAAATATAACTGCCAAATTCATTAACCCATTCAGAATTATTCCTTTCATCAAGCGATTAATGTTTCAATACCCATATGGAAAGGCATCGAACCAACGATTCAGATTTCATATACTTTGTGTATGCGGCACAGTCGATTCTCATTTATTCTTCTAGCCTGCTTTTATAGCCTCCTAGATTATGCAGCGCAGGAAAAATTAACAAAAGAATTAACAAGGCGACACTTAATTCAGTTAGTTCGTTACATTCGTTACATTCAACAAATTATATACGTTATCGTCCGACCTTTCTGAATGAAACGTTCATCACCAACCAACGGGAATATTATTATAATTCGCAAGGCGGAGTACCATGGACACTTTTTGTTCGTAGAAAGCTAGGGCGCATTTATACAGATTTCAAAACGGATACTTCCGCATCAAAATTTCAAGTATACTCGTGCAGACCAAGTAGAGATCCACCAAACTTTTATTTATCCACAGTTGAAATCTTGAGCGAATTTCTAGAAAGCAAAAACCCTTTACGAAATGTACTATTTTCTCTCAGATAGTATGGAGTAGAGACGGTCGTTGCTTTCCTTTGAAAAGCATCAGGTCTTATCCGGACTAGTTCGTTTCCTCTTTCAACCAGAAAAAATGGTTATTATTTTCAGTAGCGAATTCCACAGAGAAAATATCCTTTTGATGATCAAATAAGCCAAGAGACCTGACGGAGTTTTTTTTGGAAATTGTTTACCATTTCATGTTCCTTCAACTGAAAGATACCTAGAGGTCAACCAATTCCAATGAAAGGCGATAAAAGCTTTACTTGAAATAAATAACTTCATTTATTTGATGACGGCTATTACCGCCGGTGTTCCACCCGGATTTCATAGAGTAGATGCAACCAAAACACAATCTGGTATTTTCTCTAACAAGCTGACCCAACAACTGTTTCTATAAAGTACTCAAATATTATGATTATGTAGGATCTATTGCAAACAGTATTCAACAGAAACCTGGTTTTCTGTTCTGAATATCAATGGTGTCGTATTTTTTTCAAATCCCATCTGCCGTTTCCGTCAATGACACCAAATTGAAGGTTCTTCCATTATAGTTAGCAAGTCTATTGGAGAAACTCCATTTATGGCAGTGGAACAAAAACTTCTTCAGTAATACTTCAGAGTTTCTCTTATACTCGATGGGATCAAAGAGCTCATCACTGCAGATCAAAAGATTCTCGCGTTTCATAGTTATCCTAAAGCTCCGTGTTTAGAGTGGGTTATCCTCTCTCTCTTCATCTCATATTTTCGTCCTTTGAATCTACACATACTCGAAAGGCTTACATGAAATTACACCTCAATGACATTGGATCCTCTTTCGTTTTTCGTGGACATATAGAATTTCCATGAAAATGGTGAAACGACTGATATGTTTGAAGGATGTCAGTTAGTTCATTTGTAGAGAAAATTACTGTTGAATGATAAGGTTTTCCGTTTTCATGAAGTAACTGTTCCATCTACTACACCAGGTTTTGTTGATTAGTTATTAGCTAAGGATCAGGATGTTCAGTAAAAAATAAATAAAAACAAATGGATATTTCTCAATTATATACATTATAAAATAGTTCTACCCTTCGAAGATTGCCAGGTTGATGAACATCAATTAAAATAATTTTATGTTAGTGCATGGAAGAGTTGGGTATTATAAACAACTTCTTTAATTGTTTTTAGGATTTTGCTACGATGGAAACAAAGAGAGCATATAGAAAAAGTACAAACATCTAAGCACCAAAAGGTTCAACCATTAATGCTGCATGTAGTCTTGATGTGTCCAATTCAAAGTGAATATTCAGAAAGCTGTATGGAAATAAAGAAAATATTCTCACTCCCATGTATTATTTTAAATCCAAAATCTCGTAACTTTCTATAACAGAGTTCAAAGAGCTTGTTCGAAAATTAGTGAGACGTTATTGAGAAATCACAGTGCTCACAATAAAAAATGCTATGTTATACATGGTGTACTTTTTTTAGTTCCATATAAAAAATAGTTGATTATGGTGTCTTCGAAACGAAACGTTGTACGTGTTAATCTCATTTTCTGAAGCTGTAAACGTGGCAACGAGAAAGTGCCTTTCGTTTTTCAAAACTTCTCAAATAGGTAACTTCAGAAAAAAATATCAACCAAACCGCCTAATTCCGTTGTTTTCAAAACATAATTTCGATATCCTGTATAACATATTGAATTCCCCTGCATGCCTATTAGAATATAATATTCAAATGTGAAACTTTTTTTCGTACTTCTCAAGACAGAGTTATCGAACTCCAGAGAATGACTTGAACATCCTGTATATATCAATTTGAATGTTTTCTATCGGTATAGGATGGTGGGTTGCGTCTGATTATGCCATAATCTCACCTAATCCGCAATCTGTATAGGAACGCAATTTGTGCAATGGAATATTCGAAGCTTATTTGAAACTCTCATCTCAATCCAACTGTTGCCTTTTATGGAAGTTTTTAAAGCCACAAGAACATTTGTCATTCCCTTCTCTTGTATTTTCTCTCTTCGAGACCATTAATTAGTTAATTTCGCCCAAGATATGCCCAGGAACGTGGATTCAGATGCTGCATCGATTCTGCTGTCAGGACTGAGATATTTATGGATGATTATAACTACACTGATATACTCAGAAGAATGTCCAACCAGAAAATGTTACTCTGGTATATCACGTCAATTTCAGTATTTCATTATTATGGCTCTAATCCTGCCAAACTTCCCACTAACAGAATTTTATTATTTTTCATACCAGCTTTATCACATTCATTAATATTGTTTCATCACTCTCTGGACGAACAAAATGTGAATTATAAAAATTCTCATAATAATTTATCTATCAGTCCGTTTCCTACAAAATCATTTCAAGTATATGATATTTATGAATGAAATTTTCCAGAAAACGCTGAAATATCATCTATTACCGTAAAATCCGTTATCCCCGAAGTATTTAAAATTCAAATGGCTCCATAACTCATGTTACAACTGGCGTATTCTATATAAACTCATTCCGCTTTTCGCATTGGTAATTACTGCCGAGCAATTATTCACATCGAATCTGGATTCTGGCTCAGCTGATATCCAACAAAAGAGATTGCCTCGAGTCCTTGGAGTCGATGTCCAATAATTTTTCCCAATTAATTAATTCGATATTATCGACATTGAAGATTCTCCACCCGTGGATAGTTAATGGTTAAATTGTCTTGTGTTGTTTAGTGTTTAGTTTATTGTTTCATTTCCGCTGAAACTGTATCTATTAGATTTAGGTATTTATTATAATTCTTTTGACTCGTCATCAATGCATCCTATTTGAGAGGAATAATTCAAGTCTTCAAGATTTACTGCTTCGACACCTGCATCAATTCTACCTTATCTTTTGATTTGCCTTATACATACCAGGCACTATATCTTATGAGCGAATGATTTAGAGATATACTTAAGATAAATATATTGAGTATACACTTATTTCGTTATTGTTAATATTAGGGGATGATAATTTATAGTGTTACTCAGTACTTGCCATGTGAAAGCAAAACAAATTCATCATGTGGCATTTATGACCGATGAAATGGCGCAGCTCAAGCAAATCCTTCATTTTCTTGGATTCTCAAGAAGAATTGAGAAATACAACTGAAAACATACGCTCTCCTTGCTTCTATTATATTCCCCGCAGTTTAAGGAGAGATGTTTTTGAAGTGGGTGAGTTATATCATTCTTATGCTCCATATCGCTCGCGAATATATTCTTCGTTGGTATGCAGGTACTCGGTTTTTCATGGAATTTACAATGTTGATATCTATTAGTCACAATCATTTTAGGTCGATTAGAATCCATATTATATCATCAGCAGATTTTTCAGGCATATACGAAGCTATTCAAATTCTATGTCGATGAAATTATAATACTGAGTAGGTTAACTTTCTTTCATCAGTCGTAGTCGTAGCAGCAGTCGAGTTCTCTGTGCATGCGATCTCGTGGGAAAACAAACTTTCCAATAACGTCTGGAATAAGTTTCTATGGCTTCAGCATAAAAAAGAATGGCGAAGAGTAGCTCATAAAAGTTTTTTTTTCATGAAACAAAAGTATTAGAATTTGCGAACAGATTAACATCGTAATATGAATACAGATCCATTCAGGGAAATCAAGTCAGTATAACCAGTAGAATTGAAATATATTATGTATAAGTTTGCCATCTTTCGCGTATTGATAAATTCTGCCTATACAGAGTATATATTCATGACTTACCGCGATCAGTATTTCGACAACTAAAAGTAGCAAGATTCTGAAACCGACGAAGAAATTATTCAGAATACAACTGAAATATTTTCGTTATCACCACTTGCCACAGTTCTAATTCACTTTCCTATAACAACCTAAAACATAATTTCGGTGACATTCCATGCTATTGCTCAACTGCCTGAAATTTCGATTTTTGTAGTGAGATGTGCATATCCGACAAATAAATCAAATTTATCGTCTGAAAAAGTGTTTGGTCGTAATAATCTAGATTAGTGATTTAGGTTTTCGAGAACATGTCATACTTTTGCTACAACATATCCAGGAAAACCAAAACCTGATAAGACGATTGATATTCAATATTACGAACTATGGATCCTTCAAAAGGGAGATTATTGAAACAGATATTAAAACTTCAAAACTAAAACGGTAGTGGACAACGAAGAAAACTAAATAATAGCAGTTTTAGGCTACTAACTAAAATAATCAATGTGTGAATGATGAAGCAAGATGCAAAGTCTTCATTGATATACCGATATAACTTTTCATATGATGAATCTGACAGTAAACAACTTCAATTCATTTGTATATGCACAGCTAACTAGAATAATCTAAATTTCAGATAGTTGATATATAGAATTGAGTTACTATGGAATATCTCCGAAATCATGGACTTTTGGTTCGTGATAATTTTATTGAGTCTAATTTGTATTTTGAGACAATATGATGAGACCATATATGAACATTAACAATCTGGAAAACTAATGAGAGCTTTCAGCTTCAAGGAGTTTGATGTTCATATGGTCGAATTGAATAATAGTCCCTTTTTGTCATTGTCGGGTGATATTCAGGAATATTATTCAGTGAACATCGCAAAATTATTCGCAATGATAAATGATATCGTAGTGGAATATAAACCAAAACGAGACATTTTCAATTTTTATTGTGTGTAGTCAAATTTTGACTCTTATTTCTTGTTCACCTGAGTAATCGATAATATTGCATCATTGAGACTATATTCACGACTTTTTATAGGTTAGTCATGAGTGGAGGAAATAGTCAATAATGCTGTATTATTTGTCAATTTTACTTGAAAAATTCGGTCAATTCAAAAAAGGTTCATTTTGGGAATAGGGTATGATACATGAGTTTGAATCAGGGAGTTTGAAGAGAAATCCAAGAACTCTGTGAAATACTCCCAGCTCTGGAGAAACTGGAAGTGTCAAAGTAAAGAAAATGTTTCAGTGGTGTTCTGAATGTTTTCTTCACCGTCTCTACAAATTTTCACGATCATGCTACTTTCAGTTCTCTATATAGGTACACATCGTGTTAACTCATATACCCTGTCAGTTTTGTTGGAGGGATGTTGATACCGTCGGAGACAATGATAACACGGGCGACTATATCAACAATATTGGCATCCGAACAGTTCCATTATCTTCACTAGACTAACTGTAATCCACAATATGAATCATAAGTACAACGTCACTACTCTAACCCAAGGTGGATATAGGATGGTGAAACAGCTTCCTATTAACAAGCACTAGAATAAACTGTAGACCTTTGCCTACTTGATTTCATACCGTAGTAATATTTCCCGAAGTCATCAGAGATGGCGACATACCTTGTGTCGGTAAAACAGAAACTTTGCATCTGTCATATTTCTATCAGTTTCATCTGTTCCAGATGAAAAATGACTGAGAAGAGTCAAAATATCAATATTCATTCCAGATTCACTGAAAATATTGTGTTTTGATGTCATTTCAACTCATGTCTGTCAGATGCGAACCACAGAAATACATGAGCAACAGAAATCTTCTTCGATAATCGATCTTACCGCCATCTTCTTTCAAGTCGTGGAAATATTAGTACCTTCTCAAACGGTCTACAAGTTTTTCGCAGAAACAATTGAAGAGCTGTTTCACCATCCTATATCCACCTTGCTCTAATCCTATGGAAATGTGAATCAACCACCAACATATACCAAGTGTCCTAACAGTTTTGTCTGTAATCGATAAACTCCTGAATAGATTGATATATTGATTGAATGACCGTGAAAATTCATTCAGCTTCGCAACCTTTTCAGCATCCCAATTTCCGAAATTCCCAAAAAGGTCATTTCACCCTCTCGCTGATAGATTCCAAATTGAACACACCGACGTTATTTCCTTTATAAACTGGACTTTGATGTTTAATTGCTTGACTCGGAATCGAATGACAAAGTTTCAATGACGAAAATCTCGAGTCACGGAGGGAGAAGAGAGCTTTTATCTAATCAGTTAGGGGAATCAAATTAGAGAAACGAGACCGAGTCGAATCACATTGAGGGGCTCTCGAAGGCCTCTGTGTCTCTGCGAGAAAGTTTAACTAGTTTGTTGAGCAGATGTGATCATCCGGAATGCAAAAGAGGTCTTCGGATTCGCAGTGGCTTCGGAAAATATCCAAATTGACGGTTGAAGCCGAGGAGAATCGAGAGAAGATCCGAATACAATGACGATAATAGAAATTGGTCATAACAACGGTTCACAGGATATTCAACGATAATTATATCTTGCATGAAAATATACATAATTTCACAATTTCAACAACAATCAATTAACACAATCTCGAAATTATAGCATAACACATGAAAAGGACCAGAAATTGATAGAAAATACATGTTGTTTTAAATGAAGTAAATGCTCGAAGGGATTGACATCGATAAAAAAATCCGAGGAAATCCTACATTTGAAATAACGAAGGTATATCAGTTTGAAAGTGGTGAAAGTAGGATATTAATCGGTCTGATTCTCTAAAAAGTGGTTAACACAGTGAATAAATTAGTAATGTTAAAACCACCCTATAGTTATACACACTATTTATATTTTATATTGTATTCAAATATGACATTTATCAAGATGGCTTATTTTTTACATTTCCACTCAGTGGTATATAAATGCGAATAAGCTAGTAACTCCTTTTATTTTCAATCATAGTTTGCTACTTTTCACTTCAATATAATTTAATTTTTTGAATTGGAACTAGGATTGGATATAGTATCTAATTCGGTATATTGATAATTCAAAAGTATCTAGTATTAAGAGCTAGACATAAACGATATTCGGCACACAGATTAGATGTTTGAGAGGAGAAGGGGGTCAAGCCTAATCTCATCTGATCTTACTTTGGGGAGATTGCGATAAAATGTGGTTAAATTAAGTAAAATATGATATCTCACTAAAATATGGCCAAATCTAACACAATATTTGTTATTGCGATTTTGCGAGGTAATAAATGGACGGCCCCTTAGTTTTTGGTCTCCTGTGTCCTAAAGTTCTTTTTTTTTATACGTCCGCATCAACCAATGAGGTTATTAGCGGTGGTATGAAAGAGAAAAATACAATAAATTTCAGATGTGTTTGAACATGTCTATGTTTTTGAGATACAGTTCGAGTTTTTCAACGTTTCCCGGGCTTAGAGCGATTTTTAAGTCTTTAGGTATATCCTGTTGTTCCCTGTCTATTTCAAACAAGGGACAGTCTGTGATTAGGTGTTTCACTGTCATCGGGATATCACACGCGTAGCACATTTTTGGAGGTTCACTTTTCAGCAGGTGTTCGTGTGTTAATCTGGTGTGTCCTATTCTTAATCTGCTCACTACTACTTGGTTTCGCCTGTTGATTCCACGCAATGGGTTAGGTGTTAGGTCCGGGTTTATGTCATATAATTTATTGTTTTCTAAAGACTTCCAACGATCTAGCCATAGTTTTTTCTCATATGTTCTAATTTCGCTCTTCATGTCAGAACAGGATATTTTCGGAATAGGGTTGATGTTGTCTCTGTTGTTATAAGCTATCTTTGCTGCAGCGTCTGCTCCTAAAGTTCTTTGTAGATGATTAAAAGAGTAATAATCATATACTTTTGGTTGGTGAACAATAACTACAGTAGGTAGGTGAGTATATCCTCTGAAATACTCATAAATATAATCAAATAATCAACGTATAGTCCGTATAGTCCGTTATTTTCTCTCTCTCATAAAACCTATCATATAAGTGGTTTAAGATAAAGTGAATTTTACGAAATTTCACAAATAATTTGGTAATAGTGCAGTTGATAAGTGGTGTTGAGTGCAACTTGGATTTCATTATACAACCTGAAGAAAATAGTGAGTAAAGATTCCTAAACGTATTAACGAGTACTCGAATTCGCCTCGGTTGTAAACCATAAATACCAACGGTTGATTTATCAAGTCGAAATATTACTGAGTATGGCCGAGAAATTATCGAAGGAACAAAACAAGTTATATGAACTATTGTTGACAGCTAACAAAGAACAAACAAATGAGATAAAAACGGAATTTCAAGATACTATCAAATCATTGAAGAGTAAATTTGAAGAAGCCAACAAAGAAATAATAAACTTGAGAGATCGATGCGTGAAGTTAGAAAGAAAAACAAGAAGAAACAACATTATAATATTTGGCATGAAAATTGAAGATACCACTGATTTAGTAACCATAACTCTTGGAACCCTGAATGATATATTAGAAGCAGATATCAGAGTATCAGATATTAATAATATATACAAAATTAGAAAAAATGAAGAATCACCAATAATCATAGAATTCATATCTTATCTAAAGAAGACTTCGTTATTTGCAAACAAACTAAAGCTCAAAACGCTCAATAAGAACGGTATCTCAATTGCAAATGATTTATGTGAAGAGGATAGAGAAGATCAAAAAATACTACTGAAACACCGAAAAATCGCATTGGAGCAAAACGAAGAAGCTAAGATCAGAGGAGGGAAGCTTTATGTAAACAATCAACCATTCACACCAGAGGAACTGAAAAATTTAGAGGAAAAAACTGAATCTGATAACAAAAGTGAAGACTGTAACTCAGAAGAAGAAAAAGAGGAAGGAAAAGAAGAACACAAAAAAAGAGAAAATTCACGATCAATCCAACCAGGGAAAGTTTCAAAAATCAAGAATCTCGAAGAAGCGAACAAGATAAAGCAACCATTGGCACAAACGTTCAACATCGAACAAACTATAGCATCACAAAAAATAAAAAATAAGAAGCTCTACAAATACAGTCCCAAAAACACGCGGAGCAATAAAAAATAACTTTCATCTCATTAATCTCATCGATCCATTGTTGTATATATTTTTTTGTTGTTCAGTTCGGTATCTCATGCAACATTAGAATAGTGAAAGGTAGGTAGCTACAATTGATAATATCTTTTGATATTCACGCATTATTGATATTTTTAATATAAAATGGATCCAATGATTAGAGACTATAATTACATACCTGTGGAAACCCTCGAATTTGAGAATATCTCTGATTATAATAACTATAAACCTGAAATTGATCGAAAACTAGCTTTCAATATATTACATCAGAATATTCGGAGTATTTCGAAAAATTTCGAAGAATTTTCACTGATGCTCAATGAAAGTGAAATCATATTTGATTGTATTGTATTCAGTGAAACATTTCAGATTCCGGATCCCAATTTATTTTCTCTTGATGGATATGATTTAATATACAGTGAAGGTTTGAAAAATAAAAATGATGGAGTTATAATATTTATATCGAATCAATATAATTATATAAATAGAATAGTGAATATTAATGACTGTAAATGCATAGAATTGTAAATAACATCACATAACAGACATAAATTATTGATCACTGGCATCTATAGATCTCCATCTGGGAGTCCTGAAATGTTCATAGACCAGTTAAGGAACTATCTAGAAAACACAAAAAATACACCAGTCATTCACCACATTATCATAGGAGATATCAACCTCAACTTGTTAGACGAGAATGATAGGATGGTCAATGATTATTTGAACACTTTGGGCGAATACAACTTCATACCGCTAATCAACAAAGTAACCCGTGAGCAGAATGAGTCGGTCAGTTGTATCGATCACTGTTTCCTGAAGAGTTCTAACCCAAATACAAATGACTTCTGTATATCCTCTATAATAAGAACCGATTTAACCGATCATTATGCCGAGGCTATAAACATCATCTTCGAAAGACATAAAGCTAGTGACATAACCAAGTATAAAAAATTTATCAATTACGAACAAGTTAAGAATGATCTGGATGTCTTCGACTGGACAGGATTTTATGATATACACAATGTTCAACAAGCAACAAGCTATTTCATCCAACATCGGAAATGTTGGATGACTGCTGGACTACTACGTTCCATAAATCATAAACATGATCTGCATGAAAAGTTCAGAAAGCATACAGATAGATACAAGGAAGAATACAAAAAATATAAAAATCATTTGAATCTTTTGATTAGGAAAACTAAAAACAACTATTACAAAGAGAAAATAAATAAGGATAAATACAATACCAAAAATCTTTGGAAAACTATAAACGAGATTATTCCAATAAATCGGGAACACGGCATAAAACAGATATGTGGTACTGATGGAAATATTGTGGAACATGATTTCGATATTGCTAACGCCTTCAATGATTACTATGTCAAGGTGGGAATAGAAATGGCTGATAAAATAACTGCACATAAGGAAATACGGCACACATCTCAGCCTACACCTCAATCTATCTTTCTAGAGCCAACGAACCATATAGAAGTGGAAAAAACCATATCTTCCCTGAAATTAAATAAAGCACCTGGATATGATACAATCAAATCAGAAACATTGAAATTGATATCTCTACAAATATCACATCAATTAGCATACCTAATTAATATGATTATAAAAAAGGTGAAGTTCCTAGAGAATTCAAATTGGCGGTAGTGAAACCACTATATAAAAAAGGAGACAAAACTCTCCCTATTAGTTACAGACCCATCTCTTTGATAACTTCCCTTACCAAAATCTTTGAAAAAATAATTAAACAGAGACTGGAAAAATATCTGAAAAGGTTCAAATTACTATCTGAAAATCAGTTCGGCTTCAGGGAAGGTAAATCAACAAATGATGCCATCAGCCAACTTCTGAAGAGTGTATACCAAGCAGTCGATGATGGGGACCCGGCCCTGTGCATCTTTCTTGATCTCTCCAAGGCCTTCGACACGGTGGATCATGCCATACTGTTGGAGGTATTGGAGAGGGTAGGAATACGGGGAGCCCCTCACAGGCTTTTTTATAGCTACTTATCCAATAGAAAACAAATTGTACAGATTCGTGAAACATGTAGCTATGAAAGGGAGGTTTTGTGTGGGGTTCCTCAGGGCACGGTCCTGGGACCTATCTTATTTATTATATATCTCAATGAATTACTGTCACTGAATACGACTGGTAAAATAATTAGTTTTGCTGATGACACTGTGATATTTTATAGAGATTCCAATTGGACGAATCTCAAATCAACATCTGAAAATGATATGGAGAAAATCATTAACTGGTTCAGCTCACGCAAATTATCTATCAATTACGATAAAACGAAATATATGCCATTTACCTGTTATAAAAATCGACTTCCGGAATTCAACCAATTGACAATCGTACAAGATGATAATATAATAAAAATACATTCAACTTCCGAACTGAAATATCTGGGTGTAACAATTGATCACCACCTCAGATGGGATAAGCACATACTAAACATCGTGAATACTCTCAGAAGTAATTAACTAATTATAAATATTGTATTATAACGAGATTCCCATGCACAACCCTGAGTTTCTATGGGATTCATGTTTGTTTACTTATATTGTTAATATATATGTTATATCAAGATAGAACAAGAAGCCATTGTCAACCTAGAAGGTCATCTTCAGCGGATGTTTACCAAGGAGTCACCTTTAAAAGAAGCATCCCATTATGTCGCAGTATCTACGCAGTAGAAGCTACGTCGCCATATGTGATGGTAAACAAGACTCAGCAGCTTCCAGAAGATTCCATGAACCATCAGCATATTTTCATGTATAAATATTAGAATTGTAAACAAGTTAGGCAGTCACTGAGCAGTCACTGAGAGTCATTGAAAGTCTCTGAATAGCTATTGAAGTTTTTATATTTTATTTTGTCAGTGCTCAATAAAGTTGGTGGTAGCTAACACCATAATAAATAATTAATTTTTAAAAACCCAAGTTAGAAACTTGAGATATAACAATTGGCGCAGTCGTACGGATTCCTTCAACACGAAGAAAACGTGGTGGTTTCCAAGCCTTCAAAGAAGAAAGAACCAAAAGAAAACCCACGGGAGGACGGTCTCTTCGGCAGTATTGGACAACTGGTGTAGCCACAGCTCACGAAGACTAAAGGATTTCATCCAACAACGGACGGTCTCTTCGGCATTAGTTCCCTCCAGTCCTGTAGCCAGCGTTCACGAAGACTAAAGGATTTCATCCCCCGACAAGACACAGATGAAGAAACAAGTAGTGTAAGTAAAGAATCATCTCGATATTTTGAATCTATTATTTCAAACAAACTTGTTCTGTTATAATATTTCCTGAATATCATCCCCAGTTTTTCAGTGTTTACTATAAAACATTGCGTAACTTATCTAGTCAAATCAATTAATTTTAAGAAGAAAAATATAACGTAATAAAATGGCTGAACAACAAGAACCAGATCAAGCCAATGTTCCAATTGAACCATATAAACTTTCAGAAATTTTCTCAATAATACCAGAATATGATGGCAACCCAATATTTTTGACAACATTTTTAAATTCTTGCTCAACTGCGGAAGGAATGGCAGTAAATGATCAAAAAATTCTCGTAACACTTCATATCAAAAACAAATTGAGAGGAAAAGCAGCTGAATTAATAAATTCACGAAACCCAGAATCTTGGCGTGAAATAAAAAATTTATTAGAGTTACATTTTGGAGACAGTAGAGATCTAAATTCACTTATTCAGGACCTGCAAAGAATGAAACAATTGCCTAATGAATCAGCATTGACTTTCGTTTCACGATTACAGACTCACAACGCAAAATTGCTTGCCTCAGTAAACAAACAACTAAGAATGTCGGTAGAACAGAAGAACTTACAGATAAAGCTTATCGATTCAATGACACTGAATACTCTATTAACCGGCCTTGAACCAAAAATTGCACCTATAATTAGAGCAAGTAATCCACCTGATATACTCACGGCAATAGTGCGAATAAAAAGAGAATTACAACTCTTATACTTCGAAAATCAGAAGAGAAATTCAAACTATGTACCTAGCCAAAACCAACAACAAAATCGACATCCCATGAATAATTTTAATAATACACAGAGAAGACCTCCAATCAATAATTTCAGACCAAATAATTATCAAAATTCCTACCCAAATCAGAATTATCCAAGACCAAATACTCCAAACCCAAATTTTCAAAGACCAATTAATTCAAATATTCCACAACAGTCGACTTTTCAAAGACCAAATTTTCAACCAAATATTCCAAGACAAACTCAACCGCAAAATTTTCAACAAAATAGACCATCAGTAATAAGATCAAATCCGAATTTTCAAAATAGACCCATAATGCAAAATCCAAATTATAGAATGCAGCCACAACAAAGAGCACATCATTTTAATTCGAATTCAGACGAATACTATGATGAATACTACGATGTAAATCAAGATTATTATACTGTTAATAATCAAGACAATAATTCAGGTTATTATACAGCTAATAACCAAGAAGAACAATTTAATTATGAACAATATTTTCCAAATCAAGACGGATACAGAGATAATGAAAATTATGATACTTACGATGATCAACAATATCAAGTACAAGCAAATTATCAATTTGACGATCAAAGTAATCACTATGAACAAAATCAACCAGTTCAAATTCCACCTAAATTTGACAATGAACAGGATTTTCAGAAAACTTCTATACAAGGAGATCCCCCTTACCAAGACCCAATTACGAATATACAAACCCAAGTCCAGTCCTTAAACATTCAGAAACAACAAGAATCCCCAGATCAAAAATTTATTTAGACAGCCAATTATTCACTGTCAGCTCAAAAAATCTATATTACATCTTAGATGCAACAAAACAATATAAAATTTTAATAGACACGGGAGCAGGTATATCAATTTTCAAACCAAACATATGTAAAAATTATCACCAAAGACAAACAGAAAATGTATCAGTCCAAGGAATAACTTCAGAACAAATACCAATCAATGAATCAGTTTTTATACCTTTTTGTGACGAAGACAAACATAAAGTCTACATTGCAAACATTGACATGGAATTCGATGGATTATTAGGATCAGATTTTTTAGAACATTATGATTGTGTAATTGATCTAAAAAACAAACAACTAATTACCAACTTCAAAACTGTTCCACCATTCAAGGTAACTGATCAGGAAACAAAGGAAATCGAAGATAAAAATCGAATCATTCCAAGTAATCCACCAATAAAAAATAAATTACCAATTCAGAATATAATTTCGATTGAACCTCGTACAGAAAAAGTTTTCGAATTGAAATGTGATTTATTCGACACAGAAGCTATACTGTTAGCTCAAGAAATTGAAAAAGTACGTCTACCATATGCATGAGTGAAAATTAATGAAAAAGGAGAATTTTTAACAACAATACTCAATGTAAATGCAATAGAGAAAACAATTAATATTTCAGATCTTAAATTAGAACCGATTCATAACTATACATTAAATGACTTTGAAACAGATGATCAAATATTATTCGACAGAAATTTAGAAATTAGAAAAAATCTCAGAACAGAACATCTAAATGATGAAGAAAAAGAATTATTGACAGATTTATGTTTAGAATTTTCAGATATTTTCTATCTTGAAGGAGACAAATTATCATTCACCAATGAAATTAAACACTCAATTGATACTGAAAATGCAAAACCGATTTATACAAAATCATATAGATATCCCCAAATTCACAAAGAAGAAGTAAAAAAACAAATTTCCAATATGTTAGACCAGGAAATAATTAAACCTTCAATTTCTCCATGGTCATCACCAGTATGGGTTGTTCCGAAAAAATTAGACGCATCCGGAAAACAAAAATGGAGAGTAGTAATTGATTATAGAAAATTAAATGAAGTCACTGTTAACGACAAATATCCATTACCAAATATTTCAGACCTCCTAGATCAATTAGGAAAATGTCAATATTTCACTACCATTGACTTAGCCTCAGGATTTCACCAAATTGAAGTAGATCCTAAAGATACACAAAAAACTGCTTTTACTGTTGAAAATGGACATTACGAATATCTTAGAATGCCATTTGGACTCAAGAATTCCCCCTCCACTTTCCAAAGAGTCATGGACAATGTCTTATTAGGTATCCAAAATGAAAGATGTCTTGTATACATGGATGACATAATTGTATACTCCGCTACAATCGACGAACATATTTCTCGTATTAAAGAAGTATTTAGTAGATTAAGGAAATCAAATTTCAAAATTCAACCAGATAAATGTGAATTTTTAAGGAAAGAAGTCGCTTATCTCGGACATGTAATCACAGAGAATGGTGTTAAACCAAATCCAGATAAAATTCAAGCAATTATTAATTTCCCTGAACCCAAAACACAAAAAGATATCAAATCATTTTTAGGACTAGCAGGATATTATCGCAGATTTATTCCTAATTTTTCAAAAACATCAAAACCTCTTACTAAACTTTTACAGAAAGATATCAAATTTTTCTTTGATTCAGATTGTAAAAAAGCATTCGAAGAACTCAAACAAAGTTTAACCTCATCCCCAATTTTAATATATCCTAATTTCACTGAAACCTTTCTCCTAACTACAGACGCAAGTACATTTGCTATTGGCGCTGTTCTTTCACAAGGACCTATTGGAAAAGATTTACCTATAGCATATGCATCACGAACACTTTGTCCAGCTGAATCAAGATATTCAACTATTGAAAGAGAGCTTTTAGCTATAGTGTGGTCAGTTAAACACTTCAGACCCTACCTATACGGAAGACATTTCATTTTACTAACAGATCATAGACCATTAACATGGTTATTTTCAATTAAAGACCCAGGCTCAAGATTAGCTAGATGGAGACTAAAACTCGAAGAGTATGACTATGAAATTCGATATAAACCAGGAAAAACTATAAAAAATGCAGATGCTCTTTCTCGAATAAAAATAAATCATTTGAAAGACATTATTGACTTCCAAAAGAAATCTAAATTTTCCTATCCTATTTTATCCTCAAATCAAGAAGATAATGACTCAGATTCAGAAAGAACTGTAAGTGCACCACCTTCAGAAATGGGAGACATTGACGTTGAATTAAACCCAGAAGAAGCTGATCAAATCGTACAAGCAGCACAAGAATATCACAGATATAACCATCTCTATAAGACGAAATCATTGATAGACTATTCGAAAATAGAATTTTCCAATGACCAAATTTTAAGCAAAGAGAATAAACATATTTTAATTTTCATGCAACCTACCAAATTAACGGATTTACATGAAAAAATTATAGACGATCTTTTTGAAATAAATTCAGAATTCGACAGATTAAAAATCAATATTGTATCAAGTCACTCAGTAAAAAATCGAAAATACTACATTGTTCCTATACCCAATGACCCTGAATTAGCAAATCATTATTTATTTTTGACAATGTTCCAAAACCAAGATCAACTCGAATCTAATCTAACGTACTGTATAGAAAATAATTCTGAATTACAAACTCTAGAGATATTGAGTTATATTTTTGCAGAGAAACAAATTAAATTCAAAGTTTGTCAAGATTTAGTTCAGACCCCCAATGAAGACGAAAGACCAATCATTCTCGATCAATATCATTCCGGTAAAAGTAATCTACACAGAGGAATCAATGAAACTATTCGAAGAATCAGAATGAAATATAATTGGCCAAATTTATCTAAAGATGTAGAAAAATTCATAAAACAATGTCAAATATGTCAAAAGGTCAAAGTATGCAGACAAAACTTGAAAAACCCCATGGTAATTACAGAAACCCCAAAAACTCCTTTTGAGAGAATAAACATTGACATCGTAGAAGTATCTACACAGAAAGAAAGAAATTACGCTTTAACAGTGCGAGATGAATTAACAAAATTCACTCAAGCGTACCCAATACCTGACAAATCAGCCCAATCTGTTGTAAACACAATGTTAATATATTTCCAACACTATGGAACCCCTTTGCGAATTCACGCAGACAGCGGAAAAGAATTTGACAACACCCTAATGAAAGATCTTTGTACATTGTATGATATCAAATTATCATATTCCAGTGTAGGACATCCCCAATCAAACGGATCAGTAGAGAGATTTCATGCTACTCTATTAGAAATTATAAGAGCTCACATGATTGAAAATCCACGAGAACATCCTTTCAACATATTGCCATACGCAATAATTTCTTATAATACAGCGAAAAATAAAACCCACGGATTTACACCCTATGAATTAGTCTTCGGACATACTTCAGGAAGACCCCCTGAAAGATTATATAACCAAGAACAATTAATTACTAAATATGTTAGAGATTTAAATAATCGTATATCACATTATTATAATATAGCACGAGCAAAAACTGACGCAAAGAAATTAAAATCAAAGATACGTTTCGATGAAAATATTACAAAAACTCATGAATATAACGTTGGAGATAAAGTCTATATAAAGGAATCGCAAATCAAAAGCAAACTAGAAAATAAATTCAATGGACCATTTGAAGTCAAGGAAATTTTCAAAAATTCAGCAATACTTTATAATCCAAATACAAATCAATACACTAAAGTAAATTTCGATAGAATGAAACCATTCCATGAAAATTAATTTATTTTCAGGTTCATATTGATGCTGACTTCAGTCATCGCCCAGTATAAGATAATTCCTATAAATAACACCGTTGGAATTTACTATCATGAAGAAACGTATATCAGCATATCCCATTCAAAGTGGACATTACTAGTGAACAAAGATATCACTGTATTACGAGAAGCATTCGATAACAACGAGAAAATTCCGATTCAATAATAATGATGCTTAATAATGGCGCGAAACCATTTCATTCGGAAGTTAAAACACATGTTAGTCTCTTGTTACAAACATCAAGATTGATTAAGGAAAAATTTTCAGAAATATTATTAGATACGAAAAGATATAAAAGAGGAATCTTAAATGGCATTGGTTCCATATTTAAAACGATCACAGGAAATCTAGACGCCAGTGACGGAGAATATTATTCTGATTGCATAAATAAATTAAATAATGATGAACACCAACTGGAAAATCTATTGAAAAATCAAATTTCAGTCACAAGTTCTGTTATTAAAAACTTCAATTCAACTATACAAAAAATCCAAATCGATGAAAAAACATTCAATGATGATATAGAGGCAATACGAAATTCAATAATGGAAGTTTATGACGAAGTAACAATATTAAATTCCAAGATGAAACTTTATGAAATTTGCGAAAAACTAATGGAAAGCTATATTTTCATTCAAGAAAATCTCAATGATATTTTGAATGCAATTACGTTTTCACGGCTCAATATTATTCATTCATCAATAATAACGCCAAATCATTTGATGACATCCCTTCAACAGATATCGCAAAATCTACATAAAAACGTTTTGCCAATACCAGCTCAAATTTCCTTTGTTGCCCAATATTTAGAAATTATCGAATTAGAAGCATTTCAAATTAATGATAACATTGTATTTGTTTTAAAAATACCACTAACCGAACCTCAATTATACACTCTTTTTCGTTCATATCCTATACCAATATATGATAACAGAACAGGTCTTCATCACATACTTTCTATGAATCATAAATATATCGCGAAAGACGATGATTCTTTAATGTACCTCACAATCGAAGATCCTTCAAAATGCAAACCAATATCGTTCAGAATACGATTATGCAATGACGTATTTCCATATCCGATTGATACCACTTCAGAATGCGAAATAAGACTTTCGAAAAACATTGCAAAAATTCCAGAAAATTGTCAAAGCATTCCAATATTCGGACAAGGATATAATATTCAAATCTTAGAAGAAAATGTATGGCTAATAACTGTTGCAGAACCATTGCACACAACTATTACCTGTCCAGGTAGAAATTCGAAAACCGAAATAATTTATAGAAACTCCATATTAAAAATGCAATTGAACTGTAATGCATTTGTGGGAGTCACAAAAATACAGGCTTCATCGAGAGAAACGTTGAATGTTTCATATAATACACACCCTGTATTATTACCATACGATTGTTGTGCAGATATTCCAAATCAATTTCATCCACCAGAATTGAAACCATTGAAAATCAATAATATCAATGCAGACGACCTAGAAATAGCCAAACATAAATTGGACCAATATTCTAGAGATCTTGATGATTTAATTAATGAACCTTTTGTTTCAAAACACATTTCATGGTTCACCTATGCCACAATCACCGTTATAATTGGACTCATCGTACTCTACCTGTACTGCAAGTGCCACCGAAGAAGAAGACGTCAAACAGCCATTCTACCAAGAGATTATCCGCCATACCCACCTCAAGGACCAACGAAGCCACTTCGAAGATTCACCCAGTACTTACCAAAAATCCTCAAGAAAAGGCCAAGTATCCACGAAGAAGCAGAAGAGAACTTCGAGACAATTAAAAGTTGTCGCCATAGCATCAACTTTTTCTATTGATGAGGAGCTGTTATATCAAGATAGAACAAGAAGCCATTGTCAACCTAGAAGGTCATCTTCAGCGGATGTTTACCAAGGAGTCACCTTTAAAAGAAGCATCCCATTATGTCGCAGTATCTACGCAGTAGAAGCTACGTCGCCATATGTGATGGTAAACAAGACTCAGCAGCTTCCAGAAGATTCCATGAACCATCAGCATATTTTCATGTATAAATATTAGAATTGTAAACAAGTTAGGCAGTCACTGAGCAGTCACTGAGAGTCATTGAAAGTCTCTGAATAGCTATTGAAGTTTTTATATTTTATTTTGTCAGTGCTCAATAAAGTTGGTGGTAGCTAACACCATAATAAATAATTAATTTTTAAAAACCCAAGTTAGAAACTTGAGATATAACATATATGAACATTGTTGATTGCACATTTCAAATTGGTGAATAAACATTATTATTATTATTATTATATACAGGATTACTGCTCATTGATTCGTAGCAACACTACGTTGAACAACATTAGGTTTTATCAAAGGCATCAAAACCTTCAAACCAATATTTTAGACATGTGATCTCGCATGTGATGGATCTTTTTAGATTTCAAGGTCACTAATATTGAATGGATTCGTAGAATCTCGTAAGGGTCTATCATTGAATGCTGCCTCCTGAGAATTAGTATATTTAAGATTATTCTTTCAGTAGGTAGTTATAGGTACTAAATGATATCAATTATCCCTCACCTTTGAATTATTTCCAGCGCAACTTCCAATATAGTATGAGGAAACAAATTTCCTGCAAATTGACTGCCATTTTGAATATATCACCGTCATGATGAATTATTTCAGCATTTTTACCAGTAAAATCTGGTGAATAAATTAGTCACTTCAATAGTGGTGACACAACGACAAGTAAATGTTATTCCATCATAACCATCGGAAATCGATCGAATATTTAGAATACTTTGTGAGTTACTAGAAGGGAATTTGTTCAGAATCACTGTGTCGATTTTGTTTTTTTAGGTCACATTTCTAATTGAATTGTTTGACACGAGAGTTCTCTATCGCCAACTTGAAAGCTTCATACTATATACTGGTCGTCTCGGTAGTATTTGGAAGTATTTGGTAGTCTTTGACAGTATTTGATAGACACTGGTAGAAAGTGTGTGTTGTGTTTTTAACCGCCAACTTAGTTGCAAAGCAACCCTCGAAGTCTCATTGGGACTTGTATGAGTAAGGAAGACGGGGACCTTAGCTTTTTAAGTGTCATCCGAAGCACTACTCGGCTGGTTATCGTTGAGAGTCCGAAGGATTGAAATCTAGATACCAAAAATGTTCGGTTGGTCCCGCTAAACGATGCTATAGAAATAAATAAATATTTCCAATAGCCGCCGCGGGATTTGAACCCGGGCCCTCTAGACTATAAGCCAGCTTGCTTTGCTTTGCTTTTAAGATGTTTATTAAATTATCATACATTGTATGGTGAATAAATACATTTTGTTCTATTCTTCTCTCTTACGAGGAGGAACAGACCTCTTGATGGTCACCCCACCAAGGGCGGCCCGAAGACCGACAAAACGTGATACGCACCATGAGTCAACATCAGAGTTCAAATCAATTCCATGGGCATTGCCCTATATTGATTAATTCAATTACCTGGCTCGGAGCCAAAGAGACCTGAATGGATATTCTCGTTTTTTGGTCTAGTCATTGGTCGAAGGAAAACGGATGAAAAACCTTCTCGTCAAGTTCTATGTGTTTGGGGAGGAAATGAGGGGGAGGGAAATTTTTTTGAGATTTACTACTCGATCGTTTCTTTGAATATTTTGAAGTAGTAGTAGGGTCTGCAAATAAGAGCTCATGAGAAAGTTAATTTGTGAAAATAAGAACAATAGTGGTCGAAAGTTGGAACCTTGTGGCACTCCTGAATTGACATCGAATTAATTTGAGATTTTGCCAAGTTAACTTTATTCCATCCGTCCGGTATGAATACTACTTATTTCGTGAATTCAAACTATAATCAATTTCTAATGCAGAATCATGCCTTCAAATACTCGCATAGTATTGCATATTAAATATTTCACACCACTAGCATTATTTCCATTCAAGCACTCAACATAATAATTTATCAGCTTACCCAAACCAATTGGCACTCCTGAATTGATATCGAATTAATTTGAGATGTTCCCAAGTTGATTTTATTCCTTTCTGACCATGGAGAATTATTCAGAGCAATAAGATCAAAATTGTCGCCGTGGTGGCGATGAGCGCAAAGCGCGATGATTATAGTGGAAGTCCATCACGGTCGTGGGTTCGATTCCCAGGCCCGTCAGAAATAACAAAAAAGGCGAGGCGACTGGGTGTAGCGTGTTCTGTCTTTACATACATTTGAAAAATATGCATACTAAAATACTGTGGCAAATGAACTAGTTTTCGATGCCAGGATGAGAGAAATGAATGAGTGAATGAATGAATGAGGATGAGTGAGTGAAAGGTGAGAGCGAATCTTCAAAAAATAATAATAATAATAATATTTACAATACGTCAATTGATAAGTTGAAATATCAATAAACATTACTGGAATACCGCCTGTTGAAGAAAATTTGTGCAGATATTGATTTTTTGTAGTTCTCTGTTCTTAACGGATTGAAAGGGAATCATAATTTCATCAAGCCCCGATGTATTCATCTACCCGAGGAACAGTATGGTGACGCCTCGCTAAGCCACTCAAACATATTTCCGGTGCTAGCGTTTTCCATTCGAGCCGACATGAGTGTACAAAAAACTCCAGAAGTGTCTTTGAAAATGCGAATGTCTTTGAAAATGTGAAGGGTCTGCCTGCCGAGCCTGAGAAAGATGAATTGTTTGCAGTAGTGTATTACCCGCAAAGCTTGACAATAGAGAGGGCAAGCTTCGACGAAATCCAAGATGAATAGTGTGACGACATTTTCATTCATCTTCAGAGTCGCATAATATATTGGGGGTGATATCGACATTGTAGAGGAGCTGCTACATTTCATGGAATTCAAATTTTGGACTAGAATACTTTCTGTTCTAATACTCCTAAGACCCAAATAGACTCAATTGTAGAAAAAGAAATCATATCTATCTAGAACAACTACGAGCCTGGAAAGAGTCACAAGCAAAAGGTCAGGAAGGAACGCTGTTATGGTTCACATCAGCAGTTCCAAAAATGATGAAGGAACTAATTAAGGAATATGTGGAGGTATACATATCTTTATCCTTAGAGTGCTATTACGCTCCGATATTCTAGATAGAAGTAAATGCCATTGAGATAATGTTCTGAGACTGAGATTACTCGCAATATTCTCCCACCCTGGTACAACAACGTGATACTTCGATGGATCTCATGGAATTATTAGAGCTTCGATGAGAGAAAATTATTCCGGAAGCACAGGTTCACAGCGCCATAGCATGCCTTCTGAATTCCAAAAGACTATTTGCCATTTAAGTGAAACAACGCTTCTGTGATTCGTGTGATTTTGTTATTGAACATTGACGAGGAATCAGAGTAGATATTGTGATTCCAGTAGAAAAGCCTCAAATAGAATGCAATGATTGTTCCATTAACCTACGAATTCGAATTTGTTTCGAGAATGACAAGTTTTATCGTGTCATATCTTCACCAATCAATATCTTCCAGAGGGAGTAAGCACTTTAGTGAAATCAGTGCCTATGGAGCATCACATTTCACATTCAATAATTCTGATCTGATTCACCCTTCTTCGAAATCCCCATGATGAGATGAAACCGTGGATTGCCGGAATAGACAACTAAGTAAACATCTCAATGAATATCAGATGAATGTGTGCTTCCCAGTAGTTGAAGCAGCAATCTCTACAAGAATCTCAGGGATATTATAATTGTATGAACTCTAACTCGAAAAGGCAATTATTTTGATGTACTATCTTAAACTGGTCTAGTCATTATTGAAGTTGCATTAAAAGGACTATTGAAGTTTTCTTGAAGGATATTCGCATTCTTACCCTCGTTTCCTCGTTATCCCTTCACATTAAACATTCAATCGGGATTGGGATTCGTTTCTTTTGAAATAAAAAGAAGTTGACAAATTCACGAGCATATCTAATGGTTCAGTTTGATGGAAAAGATAGGATGATGTCGTACCCATCACAGAGAATGATGTAAGGACTAATCCGTCAAAAATCAATACCAAAAGATTTTCGCATTCGAGAAGAAGAAGGAAGAATGGAACCCTGGCTCTCTCAAATTCGTGGTTTTCTTTTTGCTCCAATTTTAATATCAGATAAAATAGCTTTTCACTGAAAACAGGAACGTCATTATAACTTTCAACTACCCATTCTAGAGTGCTCAAATATGCTGATTATATTTTCTCCTCCGAAATTGCCTTTTCTATTGGATATTAAAAGATACAACATCTTAATCATAATCGGTCAAACTTTTCTGATCGGGTATTTCACATTTATAATTGAATTGTTTGAATTACCACGAGAGTTTTCTACTCGGTTTTCTATCACCAACTTGAAATCATCAGAGTTGAAAGGTGCATTGACAGGAATTTATCGTCTGACATGGGCAGTCTCGGTAGTATTTGTCAGTATTTGGTAGTCTTTTAACAGTATTTGGTTGTTTCTGGTTATTCACCGATAGTCCTTGGTAGTCACTAGTAGTCACTGGCAGTCTCTGGTAGTCTGGTGTAAACATTTTTTTTGAGATTCATTCCTCGACCGTATTTTTGAAGATTTCGAAGTCAACAGATGAGAGTCCATTAGAAAGTTGAATAACAGATAATTCTTGAAAATTTCAAAAACAGTGGTCCGAAATTGAAAACAAGTGGCACTCTTGAATTGATATCGAATCAATTTGAGATGTTTCCATTATATTTGAAATGAAAATTCCTACGTTCCGAATGAATTGCGATACCAAATTGTCTGTATTAATTTCCCATCGATAAAATCCTTTATAATTTTCATCATTATCAATAATAACATCAATTTTTTTTTTGAAAATACTACGATTTATGATTTTTCCAGAAACAGTGCATCGCAAAAAAATACATGAAAAAAATCATTGGCGTAGCAAATTCAAAAATACCGAAACTATTGCTTGTTTGCAGAAATATCACCACGTACTGTATAAATATAACTTGATCATTTCAAAGCGTTGAAACTTTCATACTTCGTATTTCGTATCAAAACAATTATTCTGACCATAGTTTGTGAATCTAACGATTATCAATTTCTCGTGCCTTCAAATACTCGCATATTATTGCACATTAAATATTTCACACCACTAGCATTATTTCCATTCAAACACTCAACATAATAATTCATCAGCTTAATAGACAACAATCTCGGTTGTCATTTTCGAATTCCACGCAGTCTGCAGTGAGCAGTTGAGCACCCCCTCTGATATACGCCCTTGCGTACATACGTGAGCTCCGTTCTGCATACCCCCAAGTGATATCAACTAAGTTAATCGAATGAATTGTGCGGCAATTACCCCCATGATTTATCAAGGCTTCGTGGATGTTAATTACGGACTGTGAACGGCGAAGTTTGAGAACGATTTTGGAAATGTAGATCGCACATCGATTAGGTGTTGGCTTGTCGGCCAGAAGCAACAATGGGCTATGGAATGAGTCTAACTCGCATTTTGGGGACGGCTTTCCTCTGGAGATTAACTGTGATTTATACGTGCTGGAAGTACGGGGGGATCTACTGTATTGAGTTATGAATAAAGAAATCAGATCAATGTCTGCATAGAATGCCAGTTGTATCCTATGAAATGCTCTCTATTTGGTGGTTGTACAAATCGTCTATGTATAGACCAAACCTATTAGTAAGGTTAGAATCACTTCCTTGGCGGCATATTCAATGAAGGTTCAACTTTGAGATGAAACCACGCTTTCTGAAAGTGAATGTTAGCAATAAGACATCAAATATTGGGTGTTTTCATTATTAGTGCATGATTTGATGTCCATTTCACACCAAAATTAGCCTCTTAAATTTGAATTGAAACCAGTGTTGTTCGAAAAATTTCAGTAGGTTCTAGATGATAGTTTTATGATATTTCATGATAAATATTAAAATATTATTCTTGATTGTGGTATAGTATAGTATTTATTTGACCATGTTATGTACATAAAACATTTATGGCAAGTCGCATAGGAATATGACTTCAAAGTCAAGAATATAAAATGATATTAATGATAAAATATTCTATCACTACAAATATTATATAAATTACAGCTAAAAATCAATATCCAAAATTACAAATATAAAAAATTTTAAAAATTCGAAAGAAAAAAACAAATAAAGACAATTAGTACACATCTGGATATCTGTAGAGGAATATACAGAGAATCGGGATGAAAAATTAATTAAGGTAAAAGGGGATTAAAATCAAATGCGCAATGAACTGGCAGAGACGATATAGCTATCAATGCTCGTATCAATGTCATAAAAACAATGGCTGAGCAGAAATTTTTTTATCACTGTTTTGAATCTTTTGAATTCCAACATTTTGACAGAGTTATCAAGAATGTTATAGAGATTGAGGTTCAAGGAGTTTTTGCAGCAGACAGCTAATCTATGTCGAGGAATAGTCAGTAAATCAGCCGATCGTGTAAATCAGAATGTCTGGAGAATTTTTTCAGATTTTGGTGTATTTCCAATAGTACTGTAAATATGTAAAGAGAAGGCAGTAACATGATACTAAGCTGGATAAAATGTTGAAGACAATGGTCTCTAAAGCCCGCGTTTGCCAATATTCTGATGGCTTTTTTCTGACATCTAAAAACTGCTGTAGCATTCATTGAATTTCCCCAAAGTAAGATACCATAAGAAAGCACTGAATGAAATAAGGAATAGTATGTCATTTTCAAGATACTGCAATTTGTAATGGGTTTCAGTCGTCTCAGTAAAAACAGAATACCAGATAATTTTCGAACTACATGATCTACGTGATTGGACCAATTTAATCTGTCGTCGATGACGAGACCAAGAAACGTAACGTTTTTCCCTTCTTGGTAATTTGTGTTTGAAGACATATTTTGAGTTTTTTTATCATTCAATTTGAGTTTATTTTGAACAAACCATTATTATTATATTATTATATTTAGTTGATACAAATCAATATTGGCTTCGAGGAGTTAGCAAGCCACCAGTTCAAAATAAACACTCTCAGGATGGGTTTATTCAAGGAGGTGAAGATAGTCTTCCATCTGTATATTTGGAAATGTGTGATTTTGATTATTAATTACGAACCATCAAGGGAAATGTGAAGGCAAGCATAAAGAATGACAATTATGATTGATTGTATTATATTAGTACCTATTCATTTTTCTATGCTTCCAAACATCTAAACAATATGTTGAAGGAGTATTATAAATTAATGGGGAAAGTTCAATGCAGTTAGAGAAGACTTAACTGAATTAATTTTTCTTCCATTTAACGACCCAGAAATGTCTCCACATGAAACGTATCCACATCGAATGATATCCCAAACCTGACCGAAACACTTCGATTTATGTAAAATATAATTAGCAAGAACTATAGAAAATCAAAAAATATATCTCTTTTTTTTTGTTTTATTTCTAATAAAAACTTTTTACTGTGGTCATGCTCTCTCTTTCTCTCATGAAATGTGCGGAAATATCATTATTCAGACCGTCTTTTTTATCTCGTACCATTATTGGCATCTTGGTATCTTTTTTTCAATGTTGGGAAAACCCGAGGGAAAACCACTAAGTTTCAATCCTCCTCGAAATGTGAAAAGAAATTTGAACCAGATGTACTTGTATAAAGTCTGTTTATGGAATACCTGATGACTATGTAAGTACTGATTTGCCTTTATATAAAAAATGTCAAACTTTTTTTCTCTTCAACTACATTGATATGATTATTTTCCTAGCAAGTGCGCAAAGTGTTTTTCTTTACAGCACGCAAATACAGTTATAGGCGAACGACGCGAAGTGACTTCGTATGAGTTTTTGCGTGCGGAAAAGGCACTTTGCGCAAGTTTTATGGACAAATTTTTTTTCTACGAGCTTCATATTAGATTACAACGAACATCAAATGTAACTCATTGAATAATTTTTTGTTGAACTTAATTGAAAAAACTATACAACAAACAATAACATGACAATAAAAAATAATAATAGAAAATTTAATTATTTGTTTTTAATATTTATAATGATAAAACAATTATTGACATTTTGCGAATTGATTTCAGATCCGGTCAGTTCTTGATGGGTGAACAGTGAGATTTATGAGTAGTAGAGCAAATGTATGCAAAAAATTACTACTTATTTGCGCACGCTCGTAGGAAGAAATATCTCGTTCTATATCACCTACGCACTGATGAAGACTCAACAGTCGAAAGCGCTCTGCTGAGATTTCATAAAATATAATTTACACGAAATACAAATTTGGTTTTTCAAAATCTCATGAAGCAAACAATCACTGCGTTCCCATCCCAATCAACCATCACTCAACTCACCATAACTTCTACGATCGAACCCTGGAAGAACGTCGCGACGCCTTCAAATAACCGTCATCATCGCCGAAGAGATAGATCTTCCGTAGAGAGAACGCGAGAGCGCGGCGGATCCGAGATATCTGGCTAGGCGGGATGCTGGTTTGTCGACGAAATCGGCCTGCAAACTGGCGCCGCATGGACCGATCTCTGGTAGAACGACGGCGCCACATGGGCGTCCTCGCAACGTCGCAGGAATTGTTGGTGGCGCGTGATGAGTGCGTGAGGGAATGATGAAAATGAGACCTGGTGCTATATTCTTCAACTGTTTCAGCAGAAAAATCCTTGATTTGAAACAATGGAATTTCAGCTCGTTACGTGGGGTTCTATTGTAAAACAATACAGGGTGATGCAAATTTCATGGTACACTATTGTCAAATCGGAAACGGGGAAAGATACGAACTAGGTTAAATTACGAGAAGGATGCACAATTAGTAAGTGAGTAATTTATTCAGATTCAGATAGACAAAAAAGTTTACAGGTCGTCCCCAGTACGAGGTAAAAATTAAGGTGTAATTCTGTTGAGTCTAATGCGATTGTCACTACCTAAGCAAGCTTGTGTTGTAGCGAACAACCAAATAAACTCAACAGAGCAGACAACATATAATTATATCCTTAGATCCTTGAAAAAGAGAGAGAAGTGTAGAAAGAAGAAAATAGTGAGGAAGAAAGAAAGAGAAAGATAGATAAAAAGAGATGTAGAGAAGGACAACGCATTCAGCAGTGGTTTACAATAAGTTCCAGCCTATAACCTTATTTGGATTATCTATAGAGTATATTTTCAAACATTTTATGATTATTTTTTATAAACGTCTTCAATTCTCTTTTCAGTTTAAATTTACTGTGGATTTGTTTTAATTGTAAGGGTGATGCATTATATAGTTTTGGTCCTAATAATATAAATAATAAATTTTTGGTTTTGGGTGAGTCTACATCTTGACACATGTATAGTCAGATCTTTACATATCCTAGTATTATAATCGTGCTGAATAGTTGTACTTGGAGAGCTAACAGTATATAATATAGAGTAAAATACGTATAGTTTTCGTACACTTAACAACCCACTTTCATTGTAGAGCAATTCTGTAGAATGTCCCAACATAATTTTCAACAGAGTATTTTGGATCACTTTTAGGTTCTTTATAGAGGTTTTGAATGTTCCACCCCACACAATAATACAATAACGAATTATGGACTCAGCCAAAGCATCATAAACCTTTAGCATTAACCTCCTACTCACTATATTTCTAAGCTGGTAGAATTTGTAGATGAGTTTACGTAATCTGACAACAGTACAATCAATATGATTATTCCATCGAAGGCATTGATCCACAATTACACCCAAGTATTTCATTGTGTTTGTTTTGTTCATGAAAGAGCAGCCACAATGAATATTGGTTTCACATGATGGTTTGTGTATTTTCATAACATTTTCTATCGGTTGGTCCCTGCTTGTTGGCGAGAATGCGATATATTTCGTTTTTTCAACGTTAACACTCAGTAAGTTATCATTTAGCCAGTAAAAAATCGTCCTGATACCTGTTTCAGACATAGTTTGTACCTGGTGTTTCCAATAAATGTAATTGCTGTGTCGTCAGCGAATGATGTTATTTTACCCTTAAAATCTGTAATATTAAATTACATGGCCTTCTCGAATATCAAAAGAAATCGAGGATATCTTACGTACTTCCTGAAATATCCTGGAAAAACTGAAAATTGTCGATTCTTATAGTCATCTATAATTTTCGAATTTTGTAATTTGGTATGGTTACTAAAGTTCGCATGCTGACTTCAACGGTGATAGGAAAAAAAATCTAGGAACACTGGATTCGATGATATCGATGTCAACTTTGATATTTCTAATTGTAGCCATATTGAATTTTCACACCATCGAATGAATCATGAAATTCCTAATTCATCGATGTATCACACTTGTGTGTTTAATAAAAGAAAAGGCGAAATAATGGGAATAATAGAGAATATCAAGTTAATGCGAGATCTGTCAGACTTACGATTCCAGATAATTTTATTAAAAGTGACAAAAATGCTGTGAAACTCGATAACTGAAGTGCTAGAAAGCAACTCTACTGCAAAATGAAAGTTATTGCTGCTCTCCGTTGGGTTGCCCTGAATTAAATTGATTGTACAATTTTTTTTGCAAATCATGCAGAGTCACTGATTGTTCTGAAATGTACTGTAATTTTCGAGTTGTAGCCTTCTAACTGTGAAATTGACATTTCTGATTTTCTCATGTTATTTCAAGCACTGAGAACTGGAAATTGTGACAGCCGCTTCCCTTACTTTACTGTTTTCTTCGACATTATGAGATTAAAATAACAGTTGAAATTCCCATTTCATTATATCCAACGATAAGTGGTAATTCTGACATTGACTCTGATGATAAATTTACCACAATAAAATCGGAATTATTCATCAGCTCGCGAATTCAATGTGCAGCTAGACTAACGTATAAACTTCTGTCTGATGGTGTATCGTTCTACTATGACATAAAAACAATTAATAATCTAGAAGAATTGATGCTGCGTCATAGATTTAACTTATATTTTCTATTTTTTATTTCGTGTTCTCCTTCATCAAAGATACAAGTGTGATACATAGATGAATTGTTAATATTTTGAAAATCCAATATCCAATATGTCTACCATTAGAAATATCAAAGTTGGCTTCGATATCTTCGAATCTAGTGTGCATAGAATTTTCTTTTATATCACTATTGAATTCAGCATGCGAAATTTAGTAACCATACCAAATTTCAAAATCCTAGCAGCAATAGCTGAAAATTGATCGATTACTATAAGAATTGACGATTTTCAGTTTTTTCATGATATTTCAGGAACTACGTAAGACATTCTCGATTTATTTTGATATTCGAAATGGCCATGAAATTGTGCATCTTTCATTCAGAAACCAATATTCATACTTTTGTAACAGGGAAAATTCACGTAACGCCAGATGGCGCTGTAAATGACAAAATGTCATATCATCACTTGTAAAACCAAAGTTTTTTTTGAATAGAGTTTCAGTTATCTCAGAGATTTAAGTCGATTTTTCGTACTAGACTATTGAATTGAAGTTGTATTAAGGGTTTGTTGTCGACGTTTCAGTTTTATTGTCACTGGATTCTTGTGAAAAGCCACCAAAGTCCAGGTGTGTCCAGGTATCAATATTGGTTTTTATTTGAAGTTTTTCAGTTCTTTGTCACTTAAATACTTGTTTAAATGCTTGTGTGAAAGTCGAAATATCAATTTCAGACATTTCGGATATAATGTGGGGTGAACGTATTTCAGCAATCACACCATTTTAAGTGGAACTGATGGCCTCAATGAAGAAATCATAGAAAGTTTTGTGTATGAGATCCTCCACAATCCTCACATGAAATTACCGTGAAACTAGATGAGATATGGGTATATTCGCTTCGAAATTGGTATGTGGTAGTGGTACTCATAGAATAGTTCAGATGAAACAATGTTTTCAGTGCTTTTGTATTGTAGCTTGTTTTAAAAACTATTTTCCACAAGCTATCAATTTGTCAATGAGCATATTATTCATTCATTTCGTGGACTAGGTTTCATACGCAAATATTTCTAATAGGTATCACGGTTTCTAGATTATATTCCAATGATTACCACATGCGATAATATTCTATCATTATTTATTATTTTACTTGACTACACAGGACGCGCGATTTTGACGGTCTAATTTGGAACAGTTCGAGCAAAATTTACTAGACTTTTGAAACGTAACGCGCAGTATTTTATACCTATCAAAAAAGCTCATTCCTGTTTTCTATTCAAAATTGATCGCACTCTCATATCATAATAATAAATACCTAATTTTCATAATAAATTACATTATATAACTGTCATTTATATTATAAACTACTATAGTGAAAATAGAGATAAAAATTTTGTTGACTCTACATAAAATTTCATCAAATTAATGAAAATCACCAGGTTATTTCTCCTGAATCCAGACTCACCCTCTTGTTTATAAAACGTATACTGATGTCCAAATCATCCAGTGGATAAATTTCAACAACAGACGAATGCTAAATGAAATCTGGAGAGGATGATTCAATCACGTATGTTCCATCAACTGTGCCAGGCTCAGTCAGTATGAAATAACACTGTTCTGGTTCCGTCTAGTGGCAAAATCCAAGTCATTTTCCGGTGGCGTATGATTCGCGACAGGAAATTAAAATGTCTTTCGCCCTAATGACATGTTTTGTGCACATCACCACATCTACATTTTCGTATTTCTTCATGCCCTCACACGCCCGATGGTGTCTATCAAGCAGGCGGTGCGTGCTTCAAATTCATTTTCATTTTCCACATCAGCGGAAGAAACGAGAATGTGGAAAGGGAAAGGATGATTTATCGCTGGAGAGTAATAACGGAATTTGACTTTGATGTTTCCTTATGCCGTCTTGCTGGGGTGGCTTTGGAATATTTGCAGAGACTAGAAGCCACATTCACAGAATTATGATCGATTATGGTATGTTTCGACGAAACACAACTTAAATTGAATTTTGGTGGAATGATCGTTTGAAGAAAATGCCCAAATGATGAGGGTAATGGTGGATTTATGCAGCGATTTTAAGTCATAAGTTTCAAGTCGTAAGTTTTTAGTCATAAGTCGTAAGAAGTTCAATCATTGGTTTTCAATGTTACCATTCATACACTTGACATAAGTTTTAAGTTGCAAGTCATAAGTTTTAAGTCATAAGAATGTTGGACAACTTTTATCTCTTATGGCTTAAAACTTAAAACTGATCATATTTGCGCATCCGTTCGAAGTTTTCAATTCTGTGACGGTTTTTATAAGTTATTGTCTGTGATTGTGTTGTTTATTCAAACTTATATCAGATCGTATAAAGAAAACATGGATATTGATGACTGAAATTGTGAAGTGACCACTGACACAACCATAGAAATTGACCAATGGGAGAAGTTACCCTTAAGACATGACAGTCCTTAATATTTCCTGCATAAATGGTATTTTTTCCTTTATGTCTTAAATCTTATTACTAAAAACTTACGACTTAAAACTTATGACTTAAAATTGCTGCATAAATCCACCATGAATGCTGTACACTTGGTGATACAAGGAGGGGCAATGTTAGGGGTAAGTATTGTACTCAGGAAAGTTCTTAACATGGGTCCAGTTCGTATTGCAAAACGATACTCAGGTGACAAATCATGCATCAGGGTAAAACTGAACGAAACAATACAGATCCATGGGGTTTATTAGATTTGGTAAACAAATGTCTCAGATGGTGCAGGAGTAAGACTTTTTTCTGAAAACCTGAGGTCCCTAACGAAAGGAAAGCACATCTATATTCTTTCTTCCTTCTGAGCAGTGAACAAGTGACGTCCCAACTAGTATGGACCTACAAAGAGGTGACTTTGATATTGTAGATATTTTATTTTGTTTCGTCAATATACAGTTTTGTTTCGCCAGTATGTTTGTTTGTTGGAAGTTTTCATAATATTCGAAGAATCATGGTATATATACGTATATATTGTGGAAAACAGAGGTGCGAGTACAGATTGATGAATGAAAGTGCAAGCAGTATTATCAAAACAAAAATATTTTGGTCATATTGTTGATTATTTATGTATACCAATAATAATAATGACAATAATGAATCGCCTTTTATTACAGATATATAACTTATGATAAATGAATTCTGAACAGATGAGGCAAGATTTAGCTGAAGCTAATCTTATATGTAACCCCATAATGCCCCATATGCAATTTCTATATCAAAGTCACCGCTTTTTGTCTATAATTATTAGTCGTTTGTTGGCGAAATTTTTCTTAGCATTTCTGGGCCGATCATTATTAAATTGTTGGATGAATGAATGTCAATTTGGCTTTGATTCCCATTCACATGATTTTTTGATAGAGAAAATAGTCTATCCATTTAAATTATCGAACGTATAGTTTGTAAAATGTGAATTTGTCACTTCTTATGAAGAAAGAAACATTCGCGATCTGCATTCACAGTGTGGATCGTTGCATGGACAACGAGCAGATATAATTAAATGTTCTGCGTGGTATTCACCAGGAAAGTAATTGTTTTCTGCTCATAGTCATTCATTTCAAACTAGGTTTTGATATTTCAATTGGATAGACTATTTTCTGTTTCAATTTTTTTTTTACAATTTATGGCTTTTCCATTTTCCATTCACATGAATTCTGATCTTCCGGCTTCATATGGCAGAGTGACTCAGTGATCTGGTTTGTGGCCCATCTTATCCCTACTATACGTTAACGTTGCTATAATCGATATTGGAGGGTCATCAACAATTTTCGCGGACGATACCACATCAAAAGATTTGTCATGATATGAACACTGATAACTTGGAACAAGTGATATCATTAGATTCAGCAAAGGTCAAACGAAGGTGTGATTTCAATTCACACTCCACTTGCTAATAAATTGTTATCTTCTTCAATACTCACTGAATTCACACACTTTCATATTCCATTATCGACGATATATACTTCCTTAAATCCAAATTGATTTGAAATGCGAATATAACAACATCAATCTTGGTATTTTATAACATTCACTTGTGTGTTATGACTAACTTTACTGCCATTCGAATGAACTTATTAGTGTTGAATCATATTGTACGAAGAAACCATTAGTTTAATGGAACTCAGAACAATGTCATAAACCACGATTGAAAATCCTCTCCACCCTCCAGGATAACTCACTCACATATTCTCGGAGTTGATGGAAATATCGATTGCGCTCATATAATTTCCTTTATCGAAATAGGAAGACGTCCCGACGTCTATTGGACCTTTCGCGACGCAGGAAGCCAAGCAGGAATATCAGGATGTGGCTGCTTCGCCTTCAATAGATTAGATTTGACAGATTGAGATTGTAAACGGTTCAACAGTTCCACTGAGCGTTTTCACTTCATCTCGACTATTCATTTTCTTTCACTTTTCTACACGAATTTTGTACACGTTCGATTCTTTACGAGAAAAAATAGGTGTTATTTTGACAAGCATCTAGATATGTCATCGTAATTCATCACCTTAGGCTCAATTCATGCATCATTGTATTTATCATTGCCTTTATCATTGTCTTTATCATTGTCTTTATCATTGTCTTTATCATTGTCTTTATCATTGTCTTTATCATTGTCTTTATCATTGTCTTTATCATTGTCTTTATCATTGTCTTTATCATTGTCTTTATCATTGTCTTTATAATTGTCTTTATCATTGTCTGTAGTAATGCATTCGGATTGGAGTATCGAACAATGGAGATTTTTTTCGTCATTTCGTGGAATATTTCATCGCACAGAACTTGGAATATTTCATCGCACAGAACTTCTCTTATCCAAATACTCATCATATGTTTGTGGTTGCTCGTTTTCTTTTGAATAAACAATAGGTAGACTGACTACATACACTAAAGATCGACTTCATGCCTTCAGCTAGGTCGAGTGTGTTTTGCAGTATGAATTCAGCATCACAAGGCTACTTCAGGTTTTTTTCACGAGCAAATTCAAGAGCTGAACATCAACCATATCTCTATCAACGTAGATGATCCATATCTTACAGTGGAGGTGAGTATTATAGGAAAACTGGGGGTAAAACTTGCATCTCCACCAAAATCATTTATTACGGACATGTTTCGAGGAATTGATACCTCATCATCAGCTTATGAAAAGAATAAATCTAAAGGAAGAAATATTACAGTTAATAATTGGACACATGTAAAAATTTTATCCCCAAGACTTACCAATGGTGAAAAGTATTTAAAGAGAAAATCCAAAAATTATTTGAAACATTTGAGTGTCGCACTAGTGTGCGGACCACTAGTGTTGAAGAATTTTGAAAATTAACCTGATGAAATTACAGTTACCCGTGGTTACGGTTCGCTCTCTGCCTTGTGGTTAATTCATCCCATTCTATCTGTTGTCAAATCTATTCATAGGTTAATTTTGATGTCAGTTTGTCACTTGTCAATATTTTTACTATTCTGTGATGTTCATTGTAAGATTACTTTCACTTTTATGTCATCCTTTGAATGGTTAAGGGCCGGTTTATCAATGGAGGGTTATCCCGAGGGGTTAGCTGACCCGGGGTTAACTTTATCCAAGAGCTAATTTCCCGTTTGATTTTGAAAGCACTTAACCCCACCTCGAAGTGAATAAACATTTTATCCCGGAGTTAGCTGTTAACCTTGGGTTATATTAACCTAAACCTGCATTGATAAACCGACACTAAGATGGTTCCCTGACCCAAGTTTTTGATTTATATAAATTGCTAATTTCATCATGTTAATTTTCAAAATTCCCTAACACTAGTGGTCCGCACTTAGTGCGACACTCAAATGTTTCGAATAATTATTGGATTTTCTTGTTAAATACTTTTCACCATTGGTAAGTCTTGGGGATACAATTTTTCACATGTATCCAATTATGAACTGTAATTTTTCTTCCTTTAGATTTATTCTTTTCATAAGCTGATGATGAGGAATCAATTCCTCGAAACATGTCCGTTTTAATGTGAGTCTGTTGACTAATAAATAATTTTGGTGGAGATAGACTGCAAGTTTTCCTACATATCTCTATCTCTCACTGGCAACCTTTTTGCTGAAAGGCATAATATACAATTCGAAGTATTCTGTGGCATCCAGAATGAAATGAAATCAACTATCCCGACTTTCGAGAGCTTATGTATTTGCAGTATGATATTGAAAAGCAAGAAGGGTCGATCTCTGTAGAAAGATAGTCGCACAAGTGTTTGGAATTGCGCATTCCGGTTTTCCATACCCCGGCAACGTGGGAGTCACAAAGTATCGTGATCGTTACATCCATTTGGCGGCTATCCAGACGACTCATAACCCAGTTTCGATGGCATCTGAAGAGAATCTCGCCAAACTGACGACCGGTGAATGGGATATTCCGGGCTTACAGAACTACATGAAATATCCACTCGGAGAGAAATTATATAATACTGGATATTTCTTCGTCTTCGAATGGATTTTTCAGATTTTACAAATGACTAATACACAAATTACAAAATCAATCAACTAACAAACGGAACACAAGGACACAAAGCAGACAGATAACTTCAGGATGTGTCTGTCCACTGCTCTGATCGTCGGATATTATGATTCTTTCTTCAGGGATTTGAAATATTTCTTCCATGAAAGGCATCAACACTAATAAAAATAACACATCCACTGACGAATACTTACTGCCACTGACTGAATATAAGTTATATTGAGACTATAGTATGGCGATCTAATGTATGATTATTCAACTGTATATAACCTTAGTAAGGAACAATGGAACTCGTTCCTGTATATATAAACTATATTACAAACCAATAAAATTGAACTTGCCCATATAGACAATAATGCGAAATATAATAATAATAATAATAATAATAATAATAATAATAATAATAATAATAATAATAATAATAATAATAATAATAATAATAATAATAATAATAATAATAATAATAATAATAATAATAATAATAATAATAATAATAATAATAATAATAATAATAATAATAATAATAATAATAATAATAATAATAATAATAATAATAATAATAATAATAATAATAATAATAATAATAATAATAATAATAATAATAATAATAATAATAATAATAATAATAATAATAATAATAATAATAATAATAATAATAATAATAATAATAATAATAATAATAATAATAATAATAATAATAATAATAATAATAATAATAATAATAATAATAATAATAATAATAATAATAATAATAATAATAATAATAATAATAATAATAATAATAATAATAATAATAATAATAATAATAATAATAATAATAATAATAATAATAATAATAATAATAATAATAATAATAATAATAATAATAATAATAATAATAATAATAATAATAATAATAATAATAATAATAATAATAATAATAATAATAATAATAATAATAATAATAATAATAATAATAATAATAATAATAATAATAATAATAATAATAATAATAATAATAATAATAATAATAATAATAATAATAATAATAATAATAATAATAATAATAATAATAATAATAATAATAATAATAATAATAATAATAATAATAATAATAATAATAATAATAATAATAATAATAATAATAATAATAATAATAATAATAATAATAATAATAATAATAATAATAATAATAATAATAATAATAATAATAATAATAATAATAATAATAATAATAATAATAATAATAATAATAATAATAATAATAATAATAATAATAATAATAATAATAATAATAATAATAATAATAATAATAATAATAATAATAATAATAATAATAATAATAATAATAATAATAATAATAATAATAATAATAATAATAATAATAATAATAATAATAATAATAATAATAATAATAATAATAATAATAATAATAATAATAATAATAATAATAATAATAATAATAATAATAATAATAATAATAATAATAATAATAATAATAATAATAATAATAATAATAATAATAATAATAATAATAATAATAATAATAATAATAATAATAATAATAATAATAATAATAATAATAATAATAATAATAATAATAATAATAATAATAATAATAATAATAATAATAATAATAATAATAATAATAATAATAATAATAATAATAATAATAATAATAATAATAATAATAATAATAATAATAATAATAATAATAATAATAATAATAATAATAATAATAATAATAATAATAATAATAATAATAATAATAATAATAATAATAATAATAATAATAATAATAATAATAATAATAATAATAATAATAATAATAATAATAATAATAATAATAATAATAATAATAATAATAATAATAATAATAATAATAATAATAATAATAATAATAATAATAATAATAATAATAATAATAATAATAATAATAATAATAATAATAATAATAATAATAATAATAATAATAATAATAATAATAATAATAATAATAATAATAATAATAATAATAATAATAATAATAATAATAATAATAATAATAATAATAATAATAATAATAATAATAATAATAATAATAATAATAATAATAATAATAATAATAATAATAATAATAATAATAATAATAATAATAATAATAATAATAATAATAATAATAATAATAATAATAATAATAATAATAATAATAATAATAATAATAATAATATTAATAATAATAATAATAATAATAATAATAATAATAATAATAATAATAATAATAATAATAATAATAATAATAATATTAATAATAATAATAATAATAATAATAATAATAATAATAATAATAATAATAATAATAATAATAATAATAATAATAATAATAATAATAATAATAATAATAATAATAATAATAATAATAATAATAATAATAATAATAATAATAATAATAATAATAATAATAATAATAATAATAATAATAATAATAATAATAATAATAATAATAATAATAATAATAATAATAATAATAATAATAATAATAATAATAATAATAATAATAATAATAATAATAATAATAATAATAATAATAATAATAATAATAATAATAATAATAATAATAATAATAATAATAATAATAATAATAATAATAATAATAATAATAATAATAATAATAATAATAATAATAATAATAATAATAATAATAATAATAATAATAATAATAATAATAATAATAATAATAATAATAATAATAATAATAATAATAATAATAATAATAATAATAATAATAATAATAATAATAATAATAATAATAATAATAATAATAATAATAATAATAATAATAATAATAATAATAATAATAATAATAATAATAATAATAATAATAATAATAATAATAATAATAATAATAATAATAATAATAATAATAATAATAATAATAATAATAATAATAAAGACGGGAAGTACCACCAGAGGATAACGATGGGATGCGCAGGGGCCTACATCATATTAAGCCCCTGAGGCCACAAGATCTGGTAAGAGTGGATTCCTCGCTTCGTGAGTTACTCGAAGAAGGAGCCGACATCTTGCGCATTAATCGTGCAGTGTACGATGCTGTTCGGTCTTCTCAGCCGGAGAGACCTAATCAATCAAGCTCTCCGACTGAGAGGGCTGAGCGGCGAGTGCGTAAGATGGAAGCGAAGATCCAGTCGGCGAGACAACACGCGTCCCGTATCCAGTGTGTGATGGAGTACATAAGGTCCAATAGGCCTTTTACTCAAAAGGTGCGACGTATCGCCACCAATTTACGTTGCACCCATCACACACTTAATGAGGCAGTACTAACCACCATCAAACAGCACTGCCTCGATCGGATACGGATGTTAGTGACTGCCAAAAAATCACTACTGAGGAGAGTGAGAGGGTTGGCGGAAAATAAACAATTCCGCGAGAAACCGTCTCGCTTATTCCAACCTCCTCCACGTGCTGTCGAAAATCCGCCGACTGTTGATCAGGTGGAGAACTTCTGGAAGGGTATTTACGAAGTGAGGAAACCACTCATCCAAGACACTCCAGCCCTGGCGCAGTTCAGAACATTTTGTGAAAGGTTTCGAGAGCCTGAGCCCGAACTACTGCGCCAACCGATAACCACAGAGGAAATTCGTAGAGCACTAGAGGGCTCTAAGAATTTTGCTGCTCCAGGCCCAGACGGTATTAATAACTACTGGTGGAAAAAACTCCCAAGTACCCACCACCATCTGGCCATAATTTTCAATGCGTGGTTAGATGGAGAGCAGCAGATTCCCGAGTGGTTTGTCGAGGGGCGAACCGTGCTTCTCCCAAAATCAGGAGATTTATCAAATCCCAAAAACTACAGGCCAATAACCTGCCTCAACGCGTGCTACAAGTTGTTTACACGCATCTTGTACATGCGAGTACTCCTAACAGTTGATCCGGTTTATCAACAGATATATGAGCAGAGAGGTTCAAAGAGAGGAGTTGCTGGGTGCAAGGAAAGCCTGCTCATAGACAGATCTGTGATGCAGGACTCCGTGCAATACAAGCGGAACCTCTCTGTGGCCTGGATCGATTATCGCAAGGCATTCGACACAACTTCGCATGAGTTGATCATTCAGTTGCTTCAGTGCCTTGCGGTACCCGATTCATTAGTGAGATGTATTGAACAACTGATGCCGCTCTGGGGGACCCGCTTCATCATAACATCTGGTGGTGCGAGAGTCCAAACAGATCCGGTAATCTTCAGAAGAGGAGTATTTCAGGGAGATTCCCTAAGCCCTCTTCTGTTCTGCATCTCATTACTGCCATTATCTGTTGCGATCAGAAAAACCAAAGGATACAACTGTGGCCCACCGACAAATCGGAGGCATAAGGTCACCCACTTGTTTTATGTGGATGACCTCAAACTATATGCCTCTGGAGAGAGAGATCTACACCAAACCCTCAAGGTGGTGCAGGAGTACACGCAGGCTATTGGCATGGAGTTGGGGATGGATAAATGCGCATTGGTTCATCTCAAGAGAGGACGATGCGAGGACTACGGAAAAGATGCGCAGCTCGTGGACGGAAGCATCCTACGTCATCTGGATGCTGGAGAGAAGTATACCTACCTGGGTGTTGAGGAAAGCCACATCCAGGAGGCACAACTGGTGAAAAACGCTCTCCGCGGCAAGTATCGGCACCGGCTCCGACAAATCTGGTCATCAGAGTTGTCGGGGAAGAACAAGGTAGCCGCTACTAATATGCTTGCTGTTCCGATCCTACTCTACTCTTTTGGAGTAGTGAAGTGGACTCTCGAGGAGCTGCGCAAACTAGACGTTAGTACTCGCAAAATGATGCACCTTAACAGGAGTTTGCATCCTAAATCGTCCGTTCCGCGGTTATATCTCCCACGAGATCGGGGAGGCCGCGGACTCTTGAGTTTGGAGTGTCTGCATAACAGAATGGTACTGGATGGAGCATGTAAAATCACCAGGAGTTCGGATCCCCTCCTGCAGATGGTCAGAGATCATGAAAAGGCAGGAGTTGGAGCATTCTTGTTTAGGGCAGCACAACGAGCAGCCAATGAGCTCAGTCTGATCTTCGACCCCGAGCAGAGAGGTCTTGACTCTATTACAGGGCTAGAACCTGCTCGGAGAAAAGCCCGCATAAAAGCTGCAGAAGTTGTGAAACTATTGCAGCTTCATATGGATAAGCCAATGCACTCCGTCTTCTTCAAGACCATTGATGACAGGGGCTTATCCAGAGAACTGACTTTCTCGTTTCTCAAGTCAGGCGGGCTGAAATCGGAGACGGAGGGGTTCATATTGGCGTGCCAGGATGGTGTCTTCAACACCCTCGTCTATCGAAGTCGCGTCATGGGTATAGAGGTCCCTGACACAAGTTGCAGGGCCTGCCATAGGGCGCCTGAGACAGTTATGCACCTATTATCAGCTTGCCAGGTGTATGCTGTCTCGGCCTATATCCATCGACATAATGCGGCTCTGCGAGTGCTGTATTATCACCTACGGCACTCGTATGGCATAGACGAGACACCAGTGTTGCCCTACGCTCCGGGGGATATTGAGTCCGTTGTGGGGAATGAGAAGTGTCAGATTTACTGGAACTATTCATTCCCCACGCTCAGGCAAATCAGAGCTAATAAGCCTGATATAGTCCTCCTCGATCATCTGACAAAGACGATGTTCGTCATCGAGTTCTCGGCTCCAGCCGAAACGAACATTGTCTTGAAAGAGGAGGAGAAAAGGACGAAATATCAAGATTTGCTTTTCGAACTCCGCAGGCTCTATCCAGATCATTCTGTAAGGCTCGTTATCCTCATTATTGGATCCTTAGGTGGTGCAAGACATACGCTGCTCTCTGAGTTGAAGTCGATACCAGCATGCCGTGACAAGGCGAATATAATTGCTGGGGCAATGCAGAAGGCCGTCATCCTTGGATCTCTCCGTCTGCTCAGAGCACATGGATCATGGACCCAATGATCACTCACCTCACAGGTGTTGAGGAGTGGTCATTGTTTGCGACCCGGCTCGACTCTGCGAGGTATCGGAGGCCGCAGGGTAGTGACCGGAAATATTTTGAAAATTAAATAATAATAATAATAATAATAATAATAATAATAATAATAATAATAATAATAATAATAATAATAATAATAATAATAATAATAATAATAATAATAATAATAATAATAATAATAATAATAATAATAATAATAATAATAATAATAATAATAATAATAATAATAATAATAATAATAATAATAATAATAATAATAATAATAATAATAATAATAATAATAATAATAATAATAATAATAATAATAATAATAATAATAATAATAATAATAATAATAATAATAATAATAATAATAATAATAATAATAATAATAATAATAATAATAATAATAATAATAATAATAATAATAATAATAATAATAATAATAATAATAATAATAATAATAATAATAATAATAATAATAATAATAATAATAATAATAATAATAATAATAATAATAATAATAATAATAATAATAATAATAATAATAATAATAATAATAATAATAATAATAATAATAATAATAATAATAATAATAATAATAATAATAATAATAATAATAATAATAATAATAATAATAATAATAATAATAATAATAATAATAATAATAATAATAATAATAATAATAATAATAATAATAATAATAATAATAATAATAATAATAATAATAATAATAATAATAATAATAATAATAATAATAATAATAATACCCCTCCGAGGAGCTGTGGGACCTTGTCGTGGTGGAGGGGCTCAGTAGCTACGATGATTCTGCGAGCGATGCCGGCGGGAGTTATTACTCCTGGTAGGGCCACCCATGCCGGTAAGGTCAAAGATGAGTAGTGAAGCTAAGGACAGCTCAACAGGAGTCAACCTGTAAAAATCCGGAAGCTAAGGTGTAAGATATCGTGCCAAGAGATGGATGGCTACACGTAGTTAGTCGCTAACGATTCCCTGTGAGCACTTGGCGAAACTCACTTGTATTTGAGCCTTGCTATGGTAAGGGAGCACTGCCATGGTCGACCTTTCATCTGCCCTACTCGTGGGATTCAAATGGACGCAAATTCATCTGAAAATACCAAAGAGGCTCCATCCTCTATAAACAAGGATGTGGTTGGTAGAAACACAGAAAAAACTACTGAACAAACTACGAATCAAGGGACGACGGTAGTAGCACCTCGGTTCTTGATCGTAAAAAGAATTGAAGGAGACTTTTCAGAAGTCAACCCATTTCTGATATCGAGAGGAATTTATGGATTAATAGGAGAAGTATCGAACATTAAGAAAACGAGAGAAGGATTGATTATTGAAACCAAATCATCAGCCCAGTCGAGAAGATTATTGGTAATTAAACGATTATGTGATATGTCAGTAGAAGTAGAAGCACATAAAACCCTCAATTATAGTAAAGGAGTTGTTTTTTGTCCCGATCTGTTGAATTGTACCACTGACGAAATATGCCAAGAGTTGAGCGCACAAGGTGTTACTAACGTTAAGCGTATCACTTCCCGTAAAAATGGAGTAATATATGAAACACCAAATCATATATTGACATTCAACAGCCCAAGCATTCCAAAAAAAATCAAAGTAGCTTTTTATTCACTGCCCGTTCGATTATATATTCCAGCACCACTTAGATGTTTTAGATGTCAACAGTTTGGACATACATCAATTAGATGCGAAAATAGTCAAGTTTGTGTGTGCGGAAAGGCATTACACGAAGGAATGCCGTGTGAAAAACCGATTGAATGCGTGAACTGTAAAGGGAACCATAATGCTCGTAGTCGAGATTGTCCTATCTACAAGAGAGAAGTTGCCATTCAGGAAATTAAAACCAAAGATAATCTGACATATGCGGAAGCAAAAAAGAAAGTGATAGTTTCAACACCAACAACAGGAATATCTTATGCCCGAGTGGCTGCCAATAACCCGAACCCCATTAATATTGCCGATCTTGTGAAAGAATTATTACCAAATCTGAGCTTGATAATCAAAGATGCAGTAGCAACAGAAATATCTGCACAAGTATTCCCTAAACCGTCAATTCCACACCATATAGAAGAGGAACCAATGAGTTCTCAAGTGAAAAGAAAAAACCTTGACAGAACACCAAGTCCAGAAATATCATCTGATACTGGGTCGATTTCATCCCTATCGTCCCAAAAAAAGAAGAAGAAGGGGTGGCCGAAGGGAAAATCTAGAAAAACAGCGACCTAAACAAGTTCATCTCTGTGATAAAACCTATCTGTGATATATATTTTATATAGTCTGTTATATATTATCAATTTTTTATCTATTTATATACATCATATCCGTTTGTTATCGTCATGAATACATATACATACAAATTTTTAATAAAATAAGATAATGAATCAAATAGAGAATAATATTCTACAATGGAATTGCAATGGATGTATTCACAATTTCTTTCAATTGAAATTACTTATAACGAGAATATACCCTTTTTGTATATGTCTTCAAGAAACTCATTTCAAACCTGGGGAGAACTTTACTCTAAGAGGTTACACCATATATAGGAAGGATGTAATACCAGATATGAGAGCCCGAGGTGGAGTTGCTATCCTTGTCAAGGAAAATATACCATCAACTCCAATTCCAATTCGATCTAGGCTACAAGTCATAGCTGTACAACTCATGCATCCTATCAAAATGATAATATGCAACATATATCTACCTGAATACAATTGGAATATAGATGATTTAAAATCTATTGTTGATCAGTTACCTCTTCCTTACATTCTTCTGGGTGATTTCAACTCGCACAACCCAATGTGGGGATCTGAACGCTTGGACCAGAGAGGAAGAATAGTTGAAGAACTCATAGATGAATACAACCTAGTTTTACTGAATACCGGAGAGGGAACCTTCCTCAATTCTAGATCTAACACTTTCAGTCATCTGGACTTATCATTATGCTCCCCAGGAATCGCTCACAACTTCAACTGGAATGTAGTGTCAGAATATCTATTTACAGATCATGTCGCAATCCAAATACAGTGCAGTATTAGAAATATACCAACCTGTACCGCAGAGAGATGGCAAATAAAAAGAGCTGATTGGGAAAAATTTCGAGACCACTTGGAAACATTCGAAATAAGACATACAGCGAATGCATCAGTTGAAACAATAACAAATTCAATAATTCGTGCAGCTGATCACAGCATCCCTAAATCGAGTAGTATGCTGAGAAAACCAAGAGTACCATGGTGGAATGATGAGACTTATAACGCTGTGAAAAATAAAAACCGAGCATTAACACAATTCAAAAGGAATCCTAACACTGTGAATTTGATCAACTTTAAACGTCTCAGAGCATTATATTGAAATCCAAAAAAGAATGCTGGGAAACTTATGTCTCAACATTGAATAGTGAAACTCCACTCACACAAGTATGGCAAAAAATCAGGAACATAGCTGGAAAGAAAGTCTGTTTTCCATCACCTGTACTTATTATCAACGGCGATGAAATTCGAAATGGAAATATCATCGCGAATGAACTAGCACGCCACTTTGAAGAAACGAGTAGTACAGAGAATTATCCAATAGAATTCCAGATTGAAAAAAATGAATTAGAGCAGGAATTGGACTTCTCAGAAAATATGGAGAGAGATTATAATAAAGACTTCACACTGCTCGAACTTCAAAATGCTTTGAGAGAAACGAAGAACTCAGCACCTGGACCAGACAAAATTCATTATGATATGATAAAAAATTTACCCCCACGTGAAAAACAAGTAATTTTAAACCTCTTCAACCAAATATGGTCGGAAGGTATATATCCTGAATTATGGCAAACATCTCTGATAATCCCTATACCTAAACCTGGAAAAGACCCTAAAAACCCGACAAGTTATCGACCAATATCGTTAACAAGCTGTTTAAGCAAACTTTTAGAGAAAATGATTAACCACAGGTTGGTATGGTTTCTAGAGATCAACAATCATCTCTCAAATTATCAAATGGGATTCAGGAAACGTCGATCTACTACGGACCAACTTGTTTTCCTGGATACAGCAATAAAAGAGAGTTTCGCACGCCGTGATCATTTGATAGCAGTCTCTTTTGATATTGAAAAGGCCTATGACCTCACGTGGCGATATAACATTCTGAAAACAATACATGAATGGGGTCTGAGAGGAAAACTGCCAATATTTTTATCCAATTTCCTCAATATCAGAAATTTCACAGTGAGAATCAACAACATACTTTCAGAGAGAAAAACTCTGGAAAATGGGATTCCTCAAGGATCCACTTTGAGTGTCACATTGTTTTTAATTGCGATTAATAGCCTCGTGGAATCTATAGATGAAGGTATTGGAAAGAGTCTATATGTTGATGATCTCATTGTATATTATTCTGGTAAAGAGATGCAAGAAGTCGAAGGGATAATTCAAACAACGATTAACCAACTCACGGCAAAAGCAAACGCCATTGGCTTCCGATTTTCACCAACAAAAACGCATTGTATTGACTTTTGTCGTCTAAGAACGAGACATAATGATCCAGAACTATATATGAATGGAATACGCTTAGAACCAAAGAATACTATGAAAATATTGGGAGTGACCTTCGACAAAAAATTATACTGGAAACCTCACATAGAAGATCTGACTAGTAAATGTAAGAGAACCCTCAATATCATTAGATGTATCTCCAATATAAATTGGGGTGCTGAGCGGAAGATCGTACTCTCCGCATATAAATCTCTGATACTCCCAAAATTAGAATACGGAAGTATAGTGTACGGATCGGCATGCAGGAGTCGTTTGTATCAACTTGAGAAGATACATAAAGAAGGACTCCGGCTTGCCATAGGAGCTTTTCGTACCAGCCCGAACCAATCAATTTTTTGTGAATCTGGGATTTGCTCACTGATTCATAGGAGGAAGAAACTTTTATTGAATTATGGTGTGAAAATATGGTCACAACCTAATCATCCCAATCACTCAATTATTTATAATGCGATATCAGCAAATAAAACAGTAGGAAAGCGAATAGAAAATGATTTGGACTCCTTAGATACTGAGCTCCCACATGTTTTCCCCTCATCTTTCAATGAAATTCCCCCTTGGACACTCACAACCCCAAAGTTTCATTTCGAATGCAATATATTCAAGAAAGAGAACACTAACAGAATTCAATACCTCCAAATATTCTACGAAGTCACAAACAAATATGAGAATTGTACAATTATATACACTGATGGATCAAAAACTGATGAAGGAGTGGGATCAGCTTTTTCTTGTATGGGAAACACTCACCAGTGGACATTGAATCCAATATCCTCCATATTCACAGCGGAACTATATGCTATTCTTCAAGCACTGAGATTTATCGGGACGTTGGACATTGGGACATACTTGATTCTTTCTGATTCATGTAGTTCACTACAAGCTATACAAAATAGTTATAACGACGATCCGCTTATTCAGATCATCTCAACAGTGGTCCACATCCTGCAGAACTCTGGCCGGAGAATAATTTTTTTCTGGATTCCAGGGCACATAGGGATAGCTGGTAATGAACTTGCAGATATTGCTGCTCGCGAATCTACGGGACAAAATTATATGAATGACATCCCACTGCGACCCGAAGACATGAAAGCACACCACAAAAATAAAATAAGAGATAAATGGAACCAAGAATGGAACGATAGTAACCACAAACTGAAAATAATAAAAAGCAAAGTCGATGAAATACTACCTTTTCCAACAAACAAAAAGAGAGAACAAGTTGCACTCACACGATTGAGAATTGGTCACACTCATATTACATCTAGCTACCTATTGTCTGGTTCTAGACCTCCAATATGTGAAATCTGCGACGTGCAAGTCACTGTGGAACATTTACTTCTTGTATGCCCAGTATACACCCAAGCTAGGAACAATTGCTCCCTACCGGACACACTTAAACAATGCCTGGAAAATGGAAAATACAGTCTGAAAACGATTCAATTCCTCAAAGAAACAGGTCTAATGAAAAAAGTATAGATGTGTACCTAGTCCAATGAAATACTGCAAAATTCGAAAAACGAGGCTAATGACCATAGTAGTCGATGCCTCGAAAAAAAAAAAAAAAAAAAAAAAAAATAATAATAATAATAATAATAATAATAATAATAATAATAATAATAATAATAATAATAATAATAATAATAATAATAATAATAATAATAATAATAATATTTTGCATCTCATTGTTGCCGTTATCCGTTGAGCTCAGAAGAACCAAGGGCTACTACTGCGGACCACCCAGTCAACGGAGGCATAAGGTCACCCACTTATTCTATGTGGATGACCTTAAACTATATGCGTCCGGTGAGAGGGACTTAGACCAATCCCTCAGGGTGGTACAGGAGTATACACGGGCTATTGGGATGGAATTAGGGATGGACAAATGTGCACTGGTTCATCTTAAGAGAGGACGATGCGAGGACTACGACAAGGACGCGCAGCTAGTGGACGGAAGCATCCTACACCACTTGGATGCCGGAGAGACGTACACCTACCTGGGTGTGGAGGAAAGCCACATCCAGGAAACACAAATGGTGAAAGACGCTCTCCGCAGCAAGTATTGGCAGCGACTTCGACAGATCTGGTCTTCAGAACTGTCTGGAAAGAATAATGTCGCTGCTACTAACATGCTTGCTGTTCCGATCCTACTATACTCCTTTGGAGTATTCAAGTGGACACTAGCTGAGCTGCGCCAACTTGACATTAGTACTCGCAAGATGATGCACCTTAATAGGAGCCTTCATCCAACTTCGTCCGTTCCACGGTTATATCTCCCAAGAGATCAGGGAGGCCGTGGACTCTTAAGTTTGGAGTATCTCCATAACAGAATGGTTCTGGATAATGCCTGCAAGGTCATCAGGAGTTCGGACCCCCTCCTGCAAATGGTCAAAAGCCATGAGAATGCAGGAGTAGGAGCATTCCTATTCAAGGCAGCACATCGAGCAGCCGATGAGCTCTCTCTGATTTTCGATTCCGAGCGTGGAGCCCGTGACTCAGTCACTGAGCTCGACCACGCTCGGAGGAAAGCCCGCATCAAAGCTGCAGAAGTTAAAAAAACTCTGCAGCTTCACATGGATAAACCTCTACATTCTGTCTTCTTCAACAACATTGAAGACAGGGGTTTATCCAAAGAGCTGACCTTCGCATTCCTAAGGTCAGGCGGGCTTAAATCGGAAACAGAGGGGTTCATCATGGCATGCCAGGATGGAGTTTTCAATACCCTACATTACCGAAGCCGAGTCATGGGTATAGAGGTCCCTGATGTAAGATGCAGGGCCTGCCGTAGGGCGCCGGAAACGCTGATGCACCTGCTTTCAGCATGCACGGTGTATGCAGTTTCGGCCTATATCCATAGACATAATGCGGCATTACGTGTGCTCTATTACCATCTTAGACACACGTACGGTATTGATGAAACTCCAGTGCTGCCTTATGCTCCGGGGGATATTGAGTCCGTTGTGGAGAATGAGAGGTGCCGAATTTATTGGAACTTCTCATTCCCCACCCTCAGGCAGATACAAGCTAATAAGCCTGATGTAGTCCTCCTCGACCATCAAACGAAAGCGATGTTCGTGATCGAATTCTCGGCACCAGCCGAACCGAACATCGTTTTGAAGGAGGAGGAAAAACGGACGAAATATAGAGATCTTCTCTACGAACTCCGCAGACTTTATCCAGACCATTCTGTCGAACTAGTCATCCTGATTATAGGCTCTCTCGGTGGTACACGACATACGCTGCTCTCAGAACTCCAGAAAATTCCAGCTTGCCGACAAAAGGCAAGCGTTTTAGCTGGAGCCATGCAGAAGGCCGTCATCCTGGGATCATTGCGTTTACTCAGGGCACACGATTCTCGGTCCCAGTGATCACTTACCTCACGGCGTGGGGAGTGGTCACTGGTTTTTCTCCAGCTCGACTCTGCGTGGTGTCGGAGACCGCAGAGTCGTGACTGGAATTGATTAAATTCATTAAATTCAAATTTTCAAATAATAATAATAATAATAATAATAATAATAATAATAATAATAATAATAATAATAATAATAATAATAATAATAATAATAATAATAATAATAATAATAATAATAATAATAATAATAATAATAATAATAATAATAATAATAATAATAATAATAATAATAATAATAATAATAATAATAATAATAATAATAATAATAATAATAATAATAATAATAATAATAATAATAATAATAATAATAATAATAATAATAATAATAATAATAATAATAATAATAATAATAATAATAATAATAATAATAATAATAAACAACTGATGCCGCTCTGGCGGACTCGCTTCACCATAACATCGGGGAATGCGAAAGTCCAGACAGAGCCGGTCATCATCAAGAGAGGGGTTTTCCAGGGAGACTCCCTCAGCCCTCTCTTATTTTGCATCTCATTGTTGCCGTTATCCGTTGAGCTCAGAAGAACCAAGGGCTACTACTGCGGACCACCCAGTCAACGGAGGCATAAGGTCACCCACTTATTCTATGTGGATGACCTTAAACTCTATGCTTCCGGTGAGAGGGACTTAGACCAATCCCTCAGGGTGGTACAGGAGTATACACGGGCTATTGGGATGGAATTCGGGATGGACAAATGTGCACTGGTTCATCTTAAGAGAGGACGATGCGAGGACTACGACAAGGACGCGCAGCTAGTGGACGGAAGCATCCTACACCACTTGGATGCCGGAGAGACGTACACCTACCTGGGTGTGGAGGAAAGCCACATCCAGGAAACACAAATGGTGAAAGACGCTCTCCGCAGCAAGTATCGGCAGCGACTTCGACAGATCTGGTCTTCGGAACTGTCTGGAAAGAATAAAGTCGCTGCTACTAACATGCTTGCTGTTCCGATCCTACTATACTCCTTTGGAGTATTCAAGTGGACACTAGCTGAGTTGCGCCAACTTGACGTTAGTACTCGCAAGATGATGCACCTTAATAGGAGCCTTCATCCAACTTCGTCCGTTCCACGGTTATATCTCCCAAGAGATCAGGGAGGCCGTGGACTCTTAAGTTTGGAGTATCTCCATAACAGAATGGTTCTGGATAATGCCTGCAAGGTCATCAGGAGTTCGGACCCCCTTCTGCAAATGGTCAAAAGCCACGAGAATGCAGGAGTAGGAGCATTCCTATTCAAGGCAGCACATCGAGCAGCCGATGAGCTCTCTCTGATTTTCGATTCCGAGCGTGGAGCCCGTGACTCAGTCACTGAGCTCGACCACGCTCGGAGGAAAGCCCGCATCAAAGCTGCAGAAGTTAATAAAACTCTGCAGCTTCACATGGATAAACCTCTACATTCTGTCTTCTTCAACAACATTGAAGACAGGGGTTTATCCAAAGAGCTGACCTTTGCATTCCTAAGGTCAGGCGGGCTGAAATCGGAAACAGAGGGGTTCATAATGGCATGCCAGGATGGAGTTTTCAACACGTTGCATTACCGAAGCCGAGTCATGGGTATAGAGGTCCCTGATGTAAGATGCAGGGCCTGCCGTAGGGCGCCGGAAACGCTGATGCACCTGCTTTCATCATGCACGGTGTATGCAGTTTCGGCCTATATCCATCGACACAATGCGGCATTACGAGTGCTTTATTACCATCTGAGGCACTCGTACGGTATCGACGAAACTCCAGTGCTGCCTTATGCTCCAGGGGATATTGAGTCCGTTGTGGAGAATGAGAGGTGTCGAATTTATTGGAACTTCTCATTCCCCACCCTCAGGCAGATACAAGCTAATAAGCCTGATGTAGTCCTCCTCGACCATCAAACCACAGCGATGTTCGTGATCGAATTCTCGGCACCAGCCGAACCGAACATCGTTTTGAAGGAGGAGGAAAAACGGACGAAATATAGAGATCTTCTCTACGAACTCCGCAGACTTTATCCAGACCATTCTGTCGAACTAGTCATCCTGATCATAGGCTCCCTTGGTGGTACACGACAGACGCTGCTCTCGGAACTCCAGAAAATTCCAGCTTGCCGACAAAAGGCACACATTTTAGCTGGGGCCATGCAGAAGGCCGTCATCCTGGGATCATTGCGTCTACTCAGGGCACACGATACTCGGTCCCAGTGATCACTTACCTCACGGCGTGGGGAGTGGTCACTGGTTTTTCCTCCAGCTCGACTCTGCGTGGTGTCGGAGACCGCAGAGTCGTGACTGGAATTGATTAAATTCAAATTTTCAAATAATAATAATAATAATAATAATAATAATAATAATAATAATAATAATAATAATAATAATAATAATAATAATAATAATAATAATAATAATAATAATAATAATAATAATAATAATAATAATAATAATAATAATAATAATAATAATAATAATAATAATAATAATAATAATAATAATAATAATAATAATAATAATAATAATAATAATAATAATAATAATAATAATAATAATAATAATAATAATAATAATAATAATAATAATAATAATAATAATAATAATAATAATAATAATAATAATAATAATAATAATAATAATAATAATAATAATAATAATAATAATAATAATAATAATAATAATAATAATAATAATAATAATAATAATAATAATAATAATAATAATAATAATAATAATAATAATAATAATAATAATAATAATAATAATAATAATAATAATAATAATAATAATAATAATAATAATAATAATAATAATAATAATAATAATAATAATAATAATAATAATAATAATAATAATAATAATAATAATAATAATAATAATAATAATAATAATAATAATAATAATAATAATAATAATAATAATAATAATAATAATAATAATAATAATAATAATAATAATAATAATAATAATAATAATAATAATAATAATAATAATAATAATAATAATAATAATAATAATAATAATAATAATAATAATAATAATAATAATAATAATAATAATAATAATAATAATAATAATAATAATAATAATAAATAATAATTGGATGAATCACTTCGTGATACACTTCCAGAAAATGCTGACATCTGGCACATCAATTGTGCCGTGTACGATGCCGTTCGGTCCTCTCAGCCGGGAAGACCAGTAGAATCGGCCTCCCCGAACGAGAGGGCAGAACGACGCGTACAAAAGATGGAAGCAAAGATCCAGTCGGCGAGACAACACACTTCCCGTATCCAGTGTGTGATGGACTATGTGGAGGCCAACAGGCCATTCACGTCAAAAGTGCGACGAATAGCCACCACATTACGGCGCACTCATCACACACTAAACCTGGCAGTGCTAACTGTCATCAAACAGCACTGCCTGGAGAGGATACGGATGTTAGTGGCTGCCAAGCAGTCACTGAAGAGGCGAGCGAGAGGGTTGGCGGAAAATAAACTTTTTCGCGAAAAACCCTCTCGCTTATTCCAACCGCCTCCTAGTGTAGTTGAGAATCCGCCGACTGTTGATCAGGTGGAAACCTTCTGGAAGGGTATCTATGAGGTGAGGCATCCATTCAACAGAGATACTTCAGCCCTGACGCAGTTCGGAGCCTTTTGTGAAAGGGTCCGAGAGCCTGAGCCCGAATTGCTGCGTCAATCGATTACCACCGAGGAGGTTCGGAGAGCCCTAACGGGTTCTAAGAACTTTGCTGCTCCAGGTCCTGATGGGATCAATAACTTTTGGTGGAAAAAGTTATCCACTACCCACCACCATTTAGCCAGAATATTCAATCTCTGGCTAAATGGAGAGCAGCAAATTCCGGAGTGGTTTATCGAGGGGCGAACCGTGCTTCTCCCCAAGAAAGGAGATTTGTCCAACCCGAAGAATTACAGACCAATAACCTGTTTAAACGCATGCTACAAGCTGTTTACACGCATCTTGTACATGCGTATGCTCCTAGTGGTAGACCCGGTTTATCAACGGATATACGAGCAACGAGGGTCGAAGAGGGGTGTCGCTGGCTGCAAGGAGAACCTGCTGATAGATAGATCTATAACGCAGGACTCCGTGCAGTACAAGCGAAACCTCTCTATGGCCTGGATCGATTATCGAAAGGCATTTGATACAACGTCGCACGAATTACTCGTGTACTTGCTCAAGTGCCTTTCGGTACCCGATCCGATAGTGAGATGCATTGAACAACTGATGCCGCTCTGGCGGACTCGCTTCACCATAACATCGGGGAATGCGAAAGTCCAGACAGAGCCGGTCATCATCAAGAGAGGGGTTTTCCAGGGAGACTCCCTCAGCCCTCTCTTATTTTGCATCTCATTGTTGCCGTTATCCGTTGAGCTCAGAAGAACCAAGGGCTACTACTGCGGACCACCCAGTCAACGGAGGCATAAGGTCACCCACTTATTCTATGTGGATGACCTTAAACTCTATGCTTCCGGTGAGAGGGACTTAGACCAATCCCTCAGGGTGGTACAGGAGTATACACGGGCTATTGGGATGGAATTCGGGATGGACAAATGTGCACTGGTTCATCTTAAGAGAGGACGATGCGAGGACTACGACAGGGACGCGCAGCTAGTGGACGGAAGCATCCTACACCACTTGGATGCCGGAGAGACGTACACCTACCTGGGTGTGGAGGAAAGCCACATCCAGGAAACACAAATGGTGAAAGACGCTCTCCGCAGCAAGTATCGGCAGCGACTTCGACAGATCTGGTCTTCGGAACTGTCTGGAAAGAATAAAGTCGCTGCTACTAACATGCTTGCTGTTCCGATCCTACTATACTCCTTTGGAGTATTCAAGTGGACACTAGCTGAGTTGCGCCAACTTGACGTTAGTACTCGCAAGATGATGCACCTTAATAGGAGCCTTCATCCAACTTCGTCCGTTCCACGGTTATATCTCCCAAGAGATCAGGGAGGCCGTGGACTCTTAAGTTTGGAGTATCTCCATAACAGAATGGTTCTGGATAATGCCTGCAAGGTCATCAGGAGTTCGGACCCCCTTCTGCAAATGGTCAAAAGCCATGAGAATGCAGGAGTAGGAGCATTCCTATTCAAGGCAGCACATCGAGCAGCCGATGAGCTCTCTCTGATTTTCGATTCCGAGCGTGGAGCCCGTGACTCAGTCACTGAGCTCGACCACGCTCGGAGGAAAGCCCGCATCAAAGCTGCAGAAGTTAATAAAACTCTGCAGCTTCACATGGATAAACCTCTACATTCTGTCTTCTTCAACAACATTGAAGACAGGGGTTTATCCAAAGAACTGACCTTTGCATTCCTAAGGTCAGGCGGGCTGAAATCGGAAACAGAGGGGTTCATAATGGCATGCCAGGATGGAGTTTTCAACACGTTGCATTACCGAAGCCGAGTCATGGGTATAGAGGTCCCTGATGTAAGATGCAGGGCCTGCCGTAGGGCGCCGGAAACGCTGATGCACCTGCTTTCATCATGCACGGTGTATGCAGTTTCGGCCTATATCCATCGACACAATGCGGCATTACGAGTGCTTTATTACCATCTGAGGCACTCGTACGGTATCGACGAAACTCCAGTGCTGCCTTATGCTCCAGGGGATATTGAGTCCGTTGTGGAGAATGAGAGGTGTCGAATTTATTGGAACTTCTCATTCCCCACCCTCAGGCAGATACAAGCTAATAAGCCTGATGTAGTCCTCCTCGACCATCAAACCAAAGCGATGTTCGTGATCGAATTCTCGGCACCAGCCGAACCGAACATCGTTTTGAAGGAGGAGGAAAAACGGACGAAATATAGAGATCTTCTCTACGAACTCCGCAGACTTTATCCAGACCATTCTGTCGAACTAGTCATCCTGATCATAGGCTCCCTTGGTGGTACACGACAGACGCTGCTCTCGGAACTCCAGAAAATTCCAGCTTGCCGACAAAAGGCACACATTTTAGCTGGGGCCATGCAGAAGGCCGTCATCCTGGGATCATTGCGTCTACTCAGGGCACACGATACTCGGTCCCAGTGATCACTTACCTCACGGCGTGGGGAGTGGTCACTGGTTTTTCCTCCAGCTCGACTCTGCGTGGTGTCGGAGACCGCAGAGTCGTGACTGCAATTGATTTTATTCAAATGAAAATAATAATAATAATAATAATAATAATAATAATAATAATAATAATAATAATAATAATAATAATAATAATAATAATAATAATAATAATAATAATAATAATAATAATAATAATAATAATAATAATAATAATAATAATAATAATAATAATAATAATAATAATAATAATAATAATAATAATAATAATAATAATAATAATAATAATAATAATAATAATAATAATAATAATAATAATAATAATAATAATAATAATAATAATAATAATAATAATAATAATAATAATAATAATAATAATAATAATAATAATAATAATAATAATAATAATAATAATAATAATAATAATAATAATAATAATAATAATAATAATAATAATAATAATAATAATAATAATAATAATAATAATAATAATAATAATAATAATAATAATAATAATAATAATAATAATAATAATAATAATAATAATAATAATAATAATAATAATAATAATAATAATAATAATAATAATAATAATAATAATAATAATAATAATAATAATAATAATAATAATAATAATAATAATAATAATAATAATAATAATAATAATAATAATAATAATAATAATAATAATAATAATAATAATAATAATAATAATAATAATAATAATAATAATAATAATAATAATAATAATAATAATAATAATAATAATAATAATAATAATAATAATAATAATAATAATAATAATAATAATAATAATAATAATAATAATAATAATAATAATAATAATAATAATAATAATAATAATAATAATAATAATAATAATAATAATAATAATAATAATAATAATAATAATAATAATAATAATAATAATAATAATAATAATAATAATAATAATAATAATAATAATAATAATAATAATAATAATAATAATAATAATAATAATAATAATAATAATAATAATAATAATAATAATAATAATAATAATAATAATAATAATAATAATAATAATAATAATAATAATAATAATAATAATAATAATAATAATAATAATAATAATAATAATAATAATAATAATAATAATAATAATAATAATAATAATAATAATAATAATAATAATAATAATAATAATAATAATAATAATAATAATAATAATAATAATAATAATAATAATAATAATAATAATAATAATAATAATAATAATAATAATAATAATAATAATAATAATAATAATAATAATAATAATAATAATAATAATAATAATAATAATAATAATAATAATAATAATAATAATAATAATAATAATAATAATAATAATAATAATAATAATAATAATAATAATAATAATAAATAAAAATCGCTTAAGTACATGGATCATATTTACTTACAAAATAGTAAATCGCGGCTCAGGCAAATCTAACCTTGACAAACTTTAAGGCAGGAAGATGCCAATTGTCAGGGTGTTAGTAATGTTAGTTGGTGGCACTGGACAGTTGAATGATTATGACATTTGTTCCATACTTTTCGTGTGTGGCCGGACCTGTGGGAGAGAGGGGCAGGGGGCCACGTTTTCAGAGATAAGGTTAAACACATGGTGATTGTAATACTTTTAATAAATACTTTTCTGAGACCATTGACCATTGTATTAATACCAACCAAACACCAATAAGGGCAATAAGACAAAAACAAGAAGACCTAATAACAACTGCAGCCTAACCTCTATTTTTTCTGGTCTGAAAGATTGAAGCCTTTAGAATTTGGGTAGTTACTTCAAGTGGCCCTAGAAGAAGTCAAGAAAAATGTGACTCAGGAACAGATCGAGGGCATATGATACAACAACAAAATATTCATCATTTGTAGCTGTTGACAAATCAGTTTCATTCAATTTTTAAGTGTAGTTTATCACGAATGGATTGAATATTATATGTAGGTATGCAATTGTATCAGTTTCTTGTTGAACATAATGAATACTCTGTTGTTTATTCTTAATGAATCAGTTCTTTCTGAAATATTGATAATAATCATGTCACAATGTTATACTCAGTAATAAGGTATTTCATTTTCAAATCCTAGGATTCAAAAATCAACTTTATCACCTAGACACTAAAAGTGTTGCTTAGCAACATACAAATCAATCATTTTATTGTGTCAGTTCGAGAAACTTCAACTTCTAGAGCTGATTTCAAATAAAATGGACGACTTTTGAGTCGGTTTCAGAAAAACATTGTTTACTATCAAAAGGCAGAGTTAGCGTTTACCCATGTATGGGAAACTTATACACCTCATAGAACATATCAACGATGGCGTTATAACCCATCGAAAACATCGATGATCGACGATCACACAGCCTATTGAACTGGTCGATAATAGTTATTTATGTATTAAGGGAATTATGAGGGCCTTAATTACCGATGGCAAAGTTTGCGTCCCGAGGGCCTCTGGCCCGAGGGACAGCAATTGCCAGAGGTTATTAAGGCTCTATAATTCCCGTGGTACATAGATAATTTTATTTTTGACCGATTTTCATAACAATATGTCCATATTTAAAACGCAATAAATGTTTGAATTCATAACCTTTCTGGTATATTTGAATTAGGTAGCGTTGATTGTAGCATTGTTGGTTGTTGCTAGGTTGTCGCTATGTTACATGTTTATAAGCAAACTTTCTTTATCAATCAATGTTTTTCCGTTAAAAACGTGTTTATTTTTTACCACAAATCGACGATCTTTTTCTGATATAATGGAGGATATTATAAAAAAAAGCGGAAAAAGCAAGACAATCAATACTTCCATCGAAAAGTGAAGCCCTATATCAAAAAGAATACAACTTATATCTGAAGTGGCTGACACAGAGAAATGTTATGTCAAAAGATGCCAACGAAACTGTCTTTCTGGCATATTTTCAAGAACTGTTAAAGTATTTTCAGTATTTTCTGGTAGATTTGGTAATAATTGTATTTATTCGTTGCAGTCAGAAACGTTTAGCCCAAATTCGTTATGGACTAAATGGTCAATGCTCAAATCGATGGTGACCATATATGAGAAAAGAGATATCACCCAGTTCAACGAACTAGAGGCTTTTTTGAAACGGAAAAGTAAGGGGTATAAGCCGAAAAAGTCTGCTGTCTTATCTCCTAAAGATGTCATCAAATTTCTATAGGACGCCCCTAATGAAATTCATTTATTGCATAAGGTAATTTTTTCTCATAATTTTCTTTTTCGTTTGTTTATTTCGTTTTATTTGTTATAGGTTGTTCTAATTATGGGTTATTTTGGAGGATGCAGAACTCATGAACTTCCAAATATGAGTATAGCAGATATAGAGGACCGGGATACTGTTATGGTAGTGAACGTACCGGAAAGTAAAACTGGTGTATCGAAGAAATTTACAGTTGTGGATGAAAAAGAGTTCTCTGCTTTGCCTTTATTGAGACTTTATATGTCCTTGCGTCCTGAAGGTACAAAACGATTTTTTTTGAGCTTCCGACAAAATAAATGTACAACTCAGCCAATTGGAAAGAATATGTTTGGCAAAATTCCCAGCAAAATCGCAATGTATTTAGGATTGCCAAACCCACTAACCTATACGGGACATTGCCTTCGTCGCACTTCTGCTACTGCCCTAGCCAATGCAGGAGCAACTATGACAAACTTAAAAAGACACGGAGGTTGGAGAAGTTCCACGGTGGCAGAGGGGTATCTGGAGGACAGTATTGAATTGAGAAATAAAACGGCGCGTATGCTGTCTACTTTGCCATCAGAAGAGGCAGGCACCTCGACTGTAGTGAACAGCAACAGCACCACCCATAAAAAAGAAGAAATTATTTCCAGCGGCGGAAGTAATTTTCAGGGAACATTTGAAAATTGTACATTTATTATTTGTAATGACGTGAATAAGGAAAATATGTCTTAGTTTTCATTACATATAAACGTTTATAAGCATTTCTTGTATCATTTTCACCTGTAAAAGGTAAGAGGGAGGTTTTGAACATTAATATCCCAAGGGAGTTATGACCCTCATTATAGATATCGTAACTATGACGATATAAGCTTATAATGTCACTGTCAGAAATAAAAGCATATACAGACTGGTCCAAGGAAAAGTATGTACCTAGCATTTTAAATTTTAGAGTTGTGACCCCCCCTCGCTAGGGAGTTGAAGGTACAGGTTGAAAAATATGTCTGAAATGTGTCCCCCTCAAAAGCAAACTCCACGTGTCCGAGCATTTTTTCTCTCAATTTCACGGAGAAAGCTAGGTGCATACTTTTCGTTGGACCAGTCTGTAGAATATAGAATATATAAGTGACCATACAATTCAACCCCACACAGCTGTCAGTCTTCTTGTGGTCTCATCAACACTGTCCATTCTTAATATTATTCTTGATGCTGTATGAATCAACTTTTATCGTTATGACTAAAAACAGCGTGATATATCTAGAATTATAGGTCAGTATCATCAATAGTACATGTAGCATAACGAACGTATCGAAATCGTCTCACAAGAATAACGTTGAATGAAGGGAACATCGGGTAGATGAATAATTGGAATCTATGGTTACTAAAAATTTCAGAGATCAGAGGATACGTTCAATTTGCAACCAATAAAAGTTGCTTCAAAGTTGCACTACCGCTGTGGTTCGAATGGAAAATTGACTCTGAATGATAAGGGGAAACATTTGACGATCGTCGGGTTGCTATTTCGCCTCGTAAAATGCGATAGACAAAAGCGAAGCTCGAATTAAACTTTTATTATTATTACGACACCATAAAGTTTGTTCATCTTGATTAAATGTTCCTTCAGCGTGCTTCAGCGCTGGATTACAAAAACTGCGTGTACATGTGATAGGATAGGTATGCAAAGCGTCAGTGAAACACCATGCATCTGCTTGCAATTCCCGAGAAGCTCAACATATGCGGCAGATCTTCGGAGTGTTTTGTCTTTGCTTTGTTCGACGATGATGCAAATTAGGGAAACCAGTATACCATGCTTCGGAATAGAGCTTTAATGCAACTTCGACAGAGACCCTGTTCGGCCTGGAGCTATACAAAAGTTATAGAACATATTGCTGTGGATAAAGATTCGAGAGCATGGATAGGCCAATTATCAAGTGAGTGTCCTTTCATTCTCGGGATTATACAGGGTTATTCACGTCAAACGACACGGAAAATTGTGGCTAAGTCGTTCGATTTTTCGAATGTTTCGGATTTGGGACAGATAGAGGACTATTAGGGGTACATTTTAAAATTATTGTCATGATATACAGGGTATCCCAAAAACATAAAATGTATCAAAGTTGTGTTTTTTTAAATGGAATGCCCTATATATTTTTTCTTTTTCGGATTCTACGATGAAAATAAAGGTGACTCTTATGAATGTTCATTATATCAACGTTTAAAGTTCTCGAAATATTTTTAATTTTGTGAAAATGTAGTCATCTTTTTGAGGATTCAATTTTCAATGGTTGTTGAACTTTTTTTTACCAAATTCAATTTGGAGATGAGTAATGGATCAACTTTCGTGTCACAAGTATGGAGAATTGACTAATGTATACAGGGTGGTCAAAAATCAACACTGAATTATTGCTACTGTCGAATGGTTATAACTTCATTATTTCAAATGGAACACCCTGTATTTCATCACGAGGACAGATGTGAAATTTTATTCTCTAACTAAAACTATTGTAATTCCCTATGGCTAACTCTACACATTTTCATGAAAATACCCTTTTTTCAGATTTCGAACCCACCTTCTCAATTTCAATATTCATCAAGTTACATTAGGTGATTTTAGGAATGGAAAAAATCAACGAAACTACCAAAGCTATTTGTAAGTTCAGAGCTAAGATTTCAGGAATATTTTAACATTATTATTCATTACAAAAATTGTTCAAAATATGACCAACAATTCGAATAGGATTAAATAAAATGAAAGGAACTATAAATAAAATGGAAAAACCGAATTCAATTGAACAATAATATTTGAGTTTATATCAAGTGTTCAAAGTGGTGACCGTCTGTCTCCAAACACAAACGTATTCGTTTTTTTAAAACATTCAGCAACTTTTGCCAATATTATATATATATATATATATACATATATATATATATATATAAACCATTTTCTTACGAACCCAAAATTATGTATTTTACAAAAAGCGAAAGTTGAAACGAGGTTTCCTCAAAAAATAACACAGCCCCTAAGAATAGTATGAAGTTAGCGACGCATACAGTATCGGGATACTGAATTTATGTATCCTGGCACCTCCAGCCGCCGGACGCTGAATGCGTATGCCAGCATAGATCTTATTGCTTACGCTAGATCCGGTATCCAGGTTACTTGTTTTGTAGGTCCGGGAGGGTTGAAAGTACTAAGCCATTGATTGGTCGTTTTAGTTGTTGACCATACAAATGTGTTGTCCCACGTGATCATGTAGTACCTACTTTCTTGCAGACCCCTCTTGACCTAAAAATTACTACAGGATGTAGCGTAAGCAGAAAGATCTATGTATGCCAGATACAGATTTACCTGTTCAGACATGGATACTTCTTCAACGGGAAATACAGATTGGCCACTTTTTTATTGGGATTGTCGTGGTAACTTTTACATCATGAGAGTTAGAAGGTCGGTCAAATGGAGAAAAAGTTGCATTCATAGAAGCATTGTCAAGCAGTTCAAACAAATCGAGATTATCAGGGCCGGTTATTGAGATATCATAAGAAAAGTAAATTCTGTCATTTTGATTTTTTTTTCCACTTTATTTCGAATATTATCGAAAAATGTCACAGGGAGTTTTATATTCAACAGTAAATTATCCTCAATTTCGTATCAGATTTCGTATTCAACGTTTCGTACGCTCATTTTTTTCAATACGGACCTGCATATTTTATGACACTTTTCGAAATAACTTTGAACGCTGAATTCAACGACATATCATACAATGTCATTCAAAGTTGATTTTCATGTGATTTTGATGATTTGGATAAGGGCCAAAATCACCTGAAAATCAAATTAAGACTCACCCTAATAGACAAAGATGCAAAATGTGGGATACACTACACAATACGCAAACCTTCTATGGCGTATAACCTGTCGAACTCATAGAAAATGGCACACAGCCCATCTAACACATCGATGACGGAACACAGCCTATCGAACTTATCGATAAAAGCATATAAAATATAGAATATATTAATAACCACAATTCAACCCCACGCAGCTCCTGTCTACTTGTGGTATCATCAATAACAAAAGCCTGACTGTCTGTTTTTATCATTCTTCATGTTTCTTTCTTCTGCCGCATGATGTCGCCACTTCCAATTGTCTGTTGGAACGCGGCTCGGTACGGTCAAATAGACGCGACGAAAATGCATTGGGACAGGCAACGCTTCGAGTGGAGATCTTACGGTCTCTACTCGGATAACTACCCTACACTGATGAGGGCCAATAAGCCCGAAACCGGTCTGTAGGTTGTTAGGCGTGCCTGTCTCGATGTGAATTTGTCACGTCTAAGGAAGAAAGAAACATTTTCGATCTGCATTCACAGTGTGAATCGTTGCATGGACTACGAACAGATATAATTCAATGTTCTGCGTGGTATTTACCAGGAAAGTAGTTGTTTTCTGCTCGTAGTCTACCAGACATTCATTTCAAACTATGTTTGTTATTTTTAATTGGATAGACTATTTTTTCTCTTTCCAAAAAAAAATTTATTATTCTTTATAGATAGATCTGATAGGTCGAGGTGCTTTTTTTTTAGAGGTGGTTGAAATCCTTTATGGACATCATATGGGTCAAATTCTCCATATGATAGTGTGGGACTCCCTGATCTCAGCCAGGTCTACCCACTAAAAACTCCACCCCCTTCGTAGGCTCGTCTGACCGAAGTCTCCGATGACACTTAGGCCTATATGCCTAATGGCCCATTGTATCTTGCCTATTTATCATCATTGTAACCACTTTATTATCTCAGTGCCTTGTACAAGTTTGTACAAGTACTTCACTGGATGTGAGTTGTATATTTCTGGTTCGCCAACTGGTTGCCCAAAAATTGTCTGCCTCCTGCGATCCAATGCCTCGCATTTGCATAGTATATGTGATACTGTTTCTGGTTCCTTTCCGCATAGCCTGCAATTTGGGTCACCATTATACAGTCCCATCCTGGTAAGGTGCTCCTTGACTGGGGCGTGGCCGGTCATGAGTCCTATAACTGTTTTTATCTGCTCTCTGTTCATGTTTAGCAGATCTGCAGTTCGTCTGTGGCATGGTTCCTTGATGTATTGTTTCCCATGTATATTTCCTGGAATGTTTTTCCAGTAGTTTTTATGTTTTTCCCGAATCCAGTCTGTTACAGACGCTCGTGCTGCACGCTTGGGTACTCCTAGAATCTGTCCTGGTTCTGGTTCATTATCTGACCCTCTTCTTGCAAGTTCGTCAGCTTTCTCATTGCCAGCAATCCCCTGATGTCCTGGCACCCAGGTGAGTTTGACACTGTTCCGGTCTGCCAGCGTTTTCAGTTCCTTCTTGCAATCAAATACCAGTCGCGACGTCACTTCCTTGCTTATAATTGCCTTGAGTGCCGCTTGACTGTCTGACATTATTTGGATCTGCTCATGTTCTATAGCTCTCCTGTTATTCTCCTCTGCGCATCGGAGAATTGCATATACCTCTGTTTGAAAAACGGAGGTGTGTTTTCCCAGTGAATAGCTGAGCTTGGTCTCCGGGTTTTTCGAGAATACTCCTGCTCCTGACCTATCTGTGGTCTTTGATCCGTCTGTATACCAGATCTTTCCCTGCAGTATGGTGCTGAGTTCTGTATTACTCCATTCAGTTATATCTGGTATGGATACCCTGAATGGGTTATTGAATGTATATCGTTTGGGAATGTGATCTGTTCTCATATCAAGTGTGTCCCTGTTCACCGTTCTTACGATATTCATGTGCCCTGTTCCTATGTTAAGATCGTCCATTGTATTTTGTAGTCTGAGGGCACCAAGCCTCGCCTCCCCCTGTATCATTAGGTGAAGGGGAGGCAGATCCAGTAGTGTCTCCATGGCTGCAGTAGGCGTTGATTTCATAGCCCCTGTGATTCCTAGACAGGCAAGCCTTTGTATCTTGCTCAGTCTTGTTATTGCTCCTCTTTGTAGTGTCTTAGGCCACCATACCAGTGAGGCATATGTTATGGAGGGCATTACCACCCTGTTGTATATCCAGTACAACATGTGTGGTTTCGGTCCCCATTTTTTTCCACAAGAGCGTCTGGCCACCATCAGTGATGTTACCGCTTTTTTAGTGGTATTTTCCAAGTGTTGTCGCCGAGTCGAGTCTAGTCTAATATCACTCCTAGATATTTAACCTCCTCTTTCAACTGTATCGTTTCTCCTCGAAGTTTTAAAGGACCAAGCCCTTTCAGTTTGCGTCTTCGGGTGAATGTTGTCGAGGTGCTTGAGAGGCTACACCGGTCAAACGACTCCCCCTATAATCTAGAATAATTCTTGATGCTATATGAATCAACCGTTATCGCTGTTGAGGTTCATTTTTTAATTATAGTAGGTATATTTTTCAATACCTACAAATATTTATAAAATGTATACTTATTCGATGTATTGATAAATAAAATGTTGATGACTGAATAAATGGATTTATATAACTATTCAAGAAGACCATAAGGCAAAATAACATACCCTCCTATCAACTCTATCGTCTATCGTCTTCTCTCTTCAACGACACGACCACAACATCCTAAATAGTTTATATACTTTTATAAGTTGCATGATATTCCTTAGAAGAAAATAAATCCATCCTGATAAGACCACGATCGCAACAAAATTGATTTTAATAAATTCCATCAGAGTCTTGAAAACCCAGCAAATTACAACTTTTATGGAGGCATTAGGAGGGGAAATGAAGCGGAATGCTAAATGAATTGCGCGGTTAGAGTCAGTGAAGAGAGTAAGCCGAAGGGATCGACTATGATGTCAATTCGAATCGATATGCATTTGACCAAATTGATAACAACGCTATGTTTGCTGTAATTGATGGTTTCCCTTTCGTGTATACATGTAAAAGTGCGGAATAATTATTCCATGCCAACTACGTACCTATAGGTATTCTACGTCCTGGTTCTAAAAGATGAAAAATCTGTTCAATAGCGATAAAATTTCCATTACTAAATTGAAAAATGGGTTTTTCTACGACCACCTATGAAAACGTCAATAATCACACTGTTTTGTTATTCAGAAAGTAGCTCATATCACCATGGTATTGTTTATTTGAAAGAAAAAAGCACTAGTGTTGATATGAAAAATATCACAACGGTCGCCTGAATTGATAGAAATAATAAGGTATATTGTAAAGGTACTCACTGTCAATATATAAGCGTTCTCAAATCAAATTCATATTATTCATTTAAATTTCTGTCTCGTTTCGAATTATACCGAGAATTCTTTATCCATTAATTTCAATGTGTCTGATACATAACCTCTGGATTCACTTTTAAACCGGAACCTATACTCTTTGCTGGAACTATTTCGATGTTGATAACAGCGGGTGAGATCATTCAAAAGAGTACGGCTATAGTTTTATGTGCGGCTTGCTGCTTGCATCAGTTTGATATCACAGTATCACCATAGAGAAGATTATTTGGTATCACAGATGTTTGCAAGGAGTCAAGTCGTAGCGACTACTCGTGTAAAATATATCACTTTCCACACTTGTTGTGTAATATACTATTTCAGAGGTCGGGTTTGAAGTTGAAATTCTTTTGAAAGTACTCATTCGTACCTTAATCTTTTGTGATTCTGACAATCATCTCAAGACAAGAAAATCTGATTGTGATCGGATGACCTTTTACCCTTTCACAATGATTCTACCACGCCGCTGTGAAAGAAAATCTGATTGTGATCGGATGACCTTTTACCCTTTCACAATGATTCTACCACGCCGCTGTGAAGCAGAAAAGGAGATTCGAAATAATGTTGCCTATCAAGGATGCCCGCTTCGGTTAAGAAAGGAATTGCAGACCAATAAAGGAAAATGAATAAGTGCCAGCTGGTATACAGGGTTTTTACGAAATATTAGTTCTCACAACGACTCAGTTAGTCTCAACGATTATTCAACTATAATCATTGCATTAATGTTTTTTCCTCTGGATGAATAATTATATTCACGTGCTACCAATGAGTTATTTCTAGTTGACGAATCCCACATCGTATTTAACTGTTTCAATTAACATGAGTGAAAAACTGCTTCAATTTGCGTCAATAGAAACGGGATATTTAATTAACTAACGCATCATGAATTCTATCCGCTCGAATCTATCCTCGTTTATCGTGTTTGTGAAATACAATGGATATTGTGTTGGCATTGTCCTACTGACACGCACAATTATTCACCATTATAAGGTACCCGTTCGAAGGTCCTGTTGATGATGTTTTTCATATGATTTCGAACGCATTCTATGCCTTGTGCAATTTGGAAAAACTAGGTTCAGGCGGGTTCAGGAAAAATAGCACATTTTTTTTCTATACTCACACTTATACTGAGTCAGGCTACTGACAATATTAGCTTGACTCCCATGAAAATATAAAAGCTATGGAAGGCCAAGGGCATGAAGATTACCTTCAACAATATGAGATGTATTTCCTACACCAGGAAATACTCCATGGATAATATATTCTTCATCAATTACTCCAACAGTCATAGGAAATCACAGAAAGTTAGCTAAAAGAATTTTTCTATTTTGGTTGTATAATGAACGATCGTTTAAACTGTTCGGTACGATGTGTCAATAGACCCTTGAATCGTAGATTCAATGTATGCACATCTGTTCTGAATTTCAATCTGTTATAAAGATAAGTAGGCGTTTTTTTTGACTATATTATGAAATAGACATGCTGCATGTAAGTACCTACGATTTTTCAAGTTCAACCAGCCAACGTCCTTCAACTTATGACTGATACTTTCTCGACTACGAATGCCAAAAATCATTCTCAAGCAAGAGTTTTGTATTTTTTGTAATTTATTGTTACTAATATAAGTGAGACTTGGGCCATACAAGCAATCAGCAAAATTTAAAATGGATAGGACTAAACTTTTGCAAAGCATTACTTTGATTTTTCTTGGCAAAAATTTTCTACTGCTATATATAATTTTCAAAGAATTGTATGCCCTCTGAGTTAGTTTATTAACATGTTTTTCGAAACGTAGTTCACTGTCTATGATGACACCTAAATTCTCACAATGTTCAACTACCTCGAGTTTGCTTTGTCCAATACTAATATTGATTTCATCTGCGATTTCATTTCTTTTCTGTTTTGGACCAAATAACATGACACTAGATTTATTTGGATTCAGAAGAAGACAATGTTCTGCAGAAAGCTCGGCAAATTTTTTCTGGTCACTATTTATTCGGGCACATGCATCTTCGACAACATCGGTATGGAATGAATAGTAAATTTGAGTGTCATCAACATATAAGTGCGATTTGCAATATGCGAGGTGTCTGACAAATTGACTAGTGTATAGAGTGAACATGACTGGTCCCAAAATGGAACCTTGGGGTACACCTGATCTGAGTGTTAGATATGTAGAGTGCGCCTGTTCCACGCGTACTTTTTGTTGCCGATTGTTTAAATAGCTTTTCAACAGAGTTATCGTGCTTGGACTAAATCCAATATGAGCTAAAATTGAAAGTAACACTTCGTGATTGATTGTGTCAAAAGCTCGACTAAAATCAAGTAGAACCAAAATAGTAACTTTACCCTTATCCGATGACTCCATGATGTCATCCACTACGTGGAGAAGTACTGTTATACAGCTGTGGCCAGCTCTGAACCCAGATTGTACCGTGGGAAGGAGTGAATTCTTCAACAGGTAACTATTGATTTGTGTTTCCATGATTTTTTCCATTACTTTCGACATCGTCGGTAAAATACTAATTCCTCTATTCCTCTATTCCTCATTGTGCAACTGAAATGCGTGTCGAAATAGCCTCTATTTCGATACGCATTTTTTATTATTCGGAGATTGGTACAATCGAACTGTCAAATGAAAGTCAGAAGAGTTAGGCCCAGTTTACTTCTGAGCGATTTGGATTTGGTGATATCAGCAGTGAAAAACTCAATGTTTTAATTGGTAAATTTCAATTCAAAGTGTAATTTGATTCAAATTGACCAATAAAAACAATAACAACATTGAATTTTTCACCGCTGGTATTGCAATAATCAAAATGTCTCAACTTTAAACTGGGCTTTACGCTTGTGCGTCAGATTTTAATTATTTCAATGTCATCATTGTTACCAATCGAAGATGTTTCTGTTATTTATCGATATTGAATACATTTTTTTTCTTCAAATCAATTCAAAATAGAAGAAATTGCATATGAAACACGTTTTATAAGACACGTTGTCGCACTTGTTCACTTGGAGCACTCCTCGCTTCGCTCGTCGTACTCCAAACAACGCGTGCGACAAAATAGCGTCTTATAAAACTTGTATCATAATATACTATTATTCTGGTGGTACAATATCAAATGCGACTAAGCAGAATGGGAAAGTAGCGTATTCGAAGGTTGTTGAAGTTGTTTCATTTTTTCTAATATGTCAGCAGTTTCATGGCTTTCTATACTCTGATAAGGTGATTCAGAAATTAATTAAAATAATCAGAGGTTTTCACCTATATTGGACCCAAAAACTATAACCAATTGCCTTCTGAATCGAGAAATTTTACCAGCAATAAAATAATGAAACTGAAATTGAGAAATGTTGTGAAGAACTTTGATTGCTTGAAAGCTACAAAAGAGAACTTTCAATGGCCACTTGTATTTTCTCTCGAACATGAATTGTCTACAATGCCTACCTAATTGGAATTTTGAATTGTATTTATTTAAGGAATATGGTGATGCCACGACACAAGCTTGCTCGAATATGCATCGTATACAGGGTGTCCAGAAATTGCACATGAAGATTTCAGCTACAGATTCTAGAAACAAGAACAGTGAAAAAAGTTTATGTTAACATGGGTCCAGAAATGCCCCTCTAAGGAGTTATTATTTAGGAGATATTCAAAGGTCAGCCCGAGATGAACGATTTTTGTAAATATTTTCGATACCCTTTGAGATGAAATAAACAAATTTTGACCAGATACCTAACTTTTTATGCCAAATTCAACATTTTTTAGAATTTTCAGAAATGTTTTTCTGGTTCGTGTTCAATTTCGATAGCATTCAACGATTTATCTCGAGAACGGTGAATTCTATATCGAAACTAATCAGGAGTACCATTTTCATGTATAAATGGTTTAGTTTTTACATATTCTGATCATACTGCCGAAAAATTCATCAACAAAATGGTTGGGGAAAAAAGTGCACCTAGCACCTTCCGTTTCCCACGCTCCTGAACAAAATTATTACAAAATATTCTAAGGATTTTTGAATTGGACATATTAAGTTAGGTATATGGACAAAATTTGGGTATTCCATCTCAAAGGTTCTCGAAAATATTTATAAAAACCTTCATCTCGGGCTCACCTTTGAATAGCTATAACGCATTTCCAGATTGGACCCTTGTTCATAATAGTACATTGTTTACCGGGTAGGAAAAGCTTAACATTCCTGGGCGACTGTGAATGTGTCCAGGAATGTGGCTTTTCCTACGAGGTAAACATACTATTTTTCCGCAAATCGTTTAAAATTCGACAGATATTGATTGATTTTAAAAAAAACGCGATAATTTTATTCCCAAATAAATGGTGCCTTGAAATTCCTAATAAAATTACTTGGGCTACTATGGAAACGTATTGAGGTTGAATTGTCAAACTTGACGCTTATAAATTTAATTGCTGCTGTTCTCGAAAGTAAAATGATAAGTGATGATGAAATTTCCATTCCTGGAACTCCTCCAGAGCTGGTTGAGGCAGTGAATACTGCTTCATTAGAATTATTGCCAAAGAAATCAAGAGAAAAGTACGAAAATGCATACAGACGTTTTATGGATTATCGCATGAGTAAAAATACGAGTTCTTTCTCAGAAAATGTTGTAATGGCATACTTCCTAGACCTTTGTTTAAAGATGAAATCTTCAACATTATGGGCCATTATTCAATGCTGAAGTCAACCCTTGCAATTAAACACAATGTAGATATATCTACATACTCAAAACTTCGTTCTTTATTGAAACGGCAAGCTCAAGGTTATAGGGCAAAGAAATCTAAGATTTCAACGAAGGAAGAAATTGAAAAATTTATCCAGGAAGCTCCAGATAAAGGAAATTTGATGATTAAGGTAATTTACAAGGTTTTAATTTCTATTTAGATTGTACCTTCATTTATTTTTTAGGTGGCTGTAATATTTGGTATTTCTGGGGCCTGTAGAATGGATGAGTTAGTCCGAATGACTGTACACGATATAGAAGACCTAGAATCTAAGCTTTTAATCAGCATACCTGATTCGAAAACCAACAAACCAAGATCATTTGTAATTAATCAGATCTACTTGAATGTTTATCGAAAGTATGTTTCGTTAAGACCAGAAAATATGAACAGTGACCGATTTTTCTTTAAATATCAAAGCGGAAAGGGTTGTAGACAAGTGGTGGGAATTCATCAATTTAGAAAAATGCCCAAAATAGTTGCTACTTATTTGAACTTGGTAAATCCGACAGAATACACTGGTCACTGCTTTCGGTCTTCTGCAACAATATTGGTTGACTCTGGTGCCGACATAACTAGTTTAAAGAGGCATGGCTGATGGAAGTCATCAAACGTTGCTGAAGGATATATCGAAGAATCGATTAACAATAAGGTTGAGGTGGCAAATAAAATTTTCACAGTACAAAATATTCAACAAAATAACCCTACCACCCCGCATGTTGTCCAAAATGTTTCTCATAGTTCTAACAGTGTTCCTCCAATGTTCAATAATTGTACTAACTGTCAAATTACTGTAAATATAACAAATTGATCTTAAACATGTATTCAGCAATGACTTGATGTTTTCAAAATATAAATTAATTCCTCATAAGCAATGTGTTTTCAATCATGTATGTAGAACACTAACAACTGTACGGAAATATCATTTCCTTACAGTAAGGAAATGACATTTCCTCACAGTAAGGAAGTCCTGACTTTTTCTTCAAGAAATTTTGACAGGTATGTCAAAATTTCCTAGCGATTTGCGGAAAAAACTTTTTTCGCTATGTTCGTTCCTAAAATCTGCAGCTGAAATCTTCATATGTAATTTCAAGACAACCTGTATAAACTCATGATATATTTCGGCTTACTTTCGGCTACTTTTTCTTTCAAAGTGATATTATGTCTATAATCAATTATTTTACTCGGAGTTCAAGGGAATATGGGGAATATGTATTAGTATTTTGTAACATCATTATACTGATTAACTGAATGGTTGGACTCTCATCTATTATTTTTTTCTGTGTAACTTAATCCAAACCCACGCCGATCCCAGTCAGCTCGAAGGAATCCAGCTGCAAGGCCATCTCTTCCACCTGGTATATCTTGGCCCTTGTGAAATTGCTTATTCGTTGTTTTCCAAATCGAAAAGAGGCAAAAGCGAGCGTTTTCTGCGGAGATGTGTTCGCCTCAGCAGAAAGTCAGTGAGCGGAGTCTAGCCTGCTCCATATTCGTCCGCAATTGATTCGATCCGGATCCGGCGAGCATCGTGGCGCCAGTACAGACGCCGGCCTGTCTCGGCCCCGAACTTTGTGGCTGTCACTTCGGCTCCAACGATGGGATATTTGGGCATTTTCATTGGCCACGGGTCTGATTGGGATGAATGAAATCCTTGATTGCGTGGGAGAGCACACAATTAATATGTCGTTACTTTAGCGAAATAGTTCAGGGTTATTCACGTAGCGAAAGAGTTATTACAGGATTTCTTCAAACGATTGGCTTCGAAATATTTATTTTTCAGATTATCCTCCCTTCGCTTAAATGTGACACATTTTTTTTCATACCTGAAAATCAATATTGCCAAATTCATTTTTAGACTAGGCGAGATAACTTAATTTGATTATTTCATTCATTTAAAATTCATCACGTAATATGACCAATCACAAACAGCTTGGTGTATTTTATCACTTATAATACCACTAGAGCTTCAATTATCACTGGAAATTTCGAGAATACGAATATTTTGAAAATTCTTCCGATTAGAAGACGATGTAGAATTTTCACTTGTGATCTCTCTAGCAGTAGAATTATTACCGATAATTTTTCAAGTTCACGAATGTTTTTGTTGATAGAAAATTATCCCGAGTCGAACCCGAGAAAAAAATTTTGGAGAATTAATTCTGCGTGGGAGATTCGGTAGACAAATTTCATAAATTGGAGTTGCCTTTATTATGATGAGAAGATGAACCCTACGACCTATTCTGCGTAGATAGTAACTAGTTTATTACATTTCAGGAACATTTAAAACAGTAATCCGTTTTCAATCATAACATCTAATAAACATGTCTACCCAAATTTTATTCTGAGTGCCTTTCGTCAATAGATATAAGGCGCTTCATTTTTGACAGAATAATTATTATCACTTATTAATTTCGTCAATACGAACAAACAAAATTATTGCATGTAATACCACAAGTGTATTGATGATTATCGAAATACAAATTCCTTCGATTTTGAGGGTAACCACATTCGCGCAGTGCGCTGCGCTCGTGTAGTTTCCAAGCAACATGATTTGTTTCGAAAAAGAGAAGGAATTGTCGATAATCATCAATAACACAAGTTGTATTTGTTCAGATTATTTCATGAATAAAATCAAGCCATTCTGATGATTTCCTATTTATTGTTCAAATTAATATTAAACGTACTGTTTATGGAATTAGTTATTTTGATTATGCATTGTAGAAGATTCGTTATGCAACCAAAAATACATTTATGCCATTGTATGATGTAGGCAAGATTACCTATACACTAGGTACTACTGAGCTAAATTCATTTTTATTGTTGTCACAATTTGTGTGGTTAGGTTACCTTAGATTAATTCTTGCTGAACTTATCCATAATTTGTGAAAAATAAAGTGGATACATATTAATAGTGTGTATTTATCATGGTTCAGACGAAAATTTGGTGTAGTGGCATTCATTTATTTACCAGTGAATCGGAAAATACTATGACAGATTGCAACTAGTAAGTCGTTGTTAAATTAAACTACCCTACTGCCTACGAATCAGAAAGCGAAATACAGAAACAAAAAAACACAGCATGTAGGTATCCGATAGCCAATCAGGAGCCGAAATACAAAATCGAAAACATGGTGTTATTGCTTATCAACACAATCATTTCAACCAATCAAAAACGTGTATTTTAGCATGAATGAAATAATCACGGTAATCTTCCGTTGCTATAAGCAATGTATACAAAATTGAGCCTTCTATTTGGTTTAAAATAAATTTATGAAATTTTCTATAAAATATTCGTGTTGTGAAAATATTTCCAGTAATAATTGAAACTAGTAGTATTATAAGTATACAACACAAGCCCTGCTTAGGTAGCTCAGCCTGGACTCATAATTTCTAGTTGTTTTTTATAGTTTTTCAAGTTATCTAATTTTAGTTTTGAATTCATATTGTAGATCATGCTTACCTGAATAAAATTCACTATCACTAAATTCACTATCACTAAATTCACTATCACTAAATTCACTATCACTAAATTCACTATCACTATAATCTCTGAACATAGTGTTTTCACCAATGTAGGTATTTCCATGGATATCGAAGCAGTTTGGAAGTTCGGCTATAAATAATTATGGCCGTAGACAACATCATCATAGTAACCTATAATGAATTGTTTATGACTATAATAAATGCTTCTCTTGTTTTATGATATAGTCGTGCAAAATTGACCCAAGTGTTTTGCTATACAGCAAACATACCACTCGATGCGATGCGAACTAAGTAGCTCAATCTTGCACTTCGAGATTCAACAGATTTATGTTTAGTTTATCCAATTTATTTTTCTGGAGATCACTTTGACATAATAAGTTGTCACTTTAATTCAAAGATTCTTAAGTTGTTTATGTATAAAAATCATAAAATAATCTCGTTGCGACACTAAATCCAATCAATTGTGAGGTTAGTTGTCATCATATCTCAAATGTACACGTTGATCTGTGCGTAATGATTTATTTGCGCACTGATTTGGGCTCTTTTTCTTAGTAAATCCTGTTCTATGGCTAACGTTTCTTGATTTTGGTATTTGTATGAGTGAATGGTCGTTTGGAACCACAAAATACTTTATGAACGCTGATACATGTGGATAACAGTACATAAATAGCGTTTTCATTGAAGTAACGTATATCGCAACCTTATGGCAGATTGTTGTATTTTGTAGAAAAAATCCATAAATCCTAATTCATTAGATGAATACATGATTTTAGTGATTTTTTATTACTGTCATCATGCCTATATTATATACATGGTGGGTCACGATCTGGTTACTATTTTTATGATAGTATCTCTTGGTCAGGTATAAGACGTTCAAAATCACCATTAAAGAATGTTCGGAAAATTGTCTTCTGTTGTCAAAAGTTTAAGAGCAAGAATACCCAACCAAACACATAAAAATGAGGTTTTTGAAACATGTGAAAAATTGATCGAAATGGCAATGTCATCCCGGTATACGTACTCCCAGTCTCCTATTAGTCGAGCAAAAGCGGGAAAGCTCGTCGCGTCTGACGAAAAAATGTGTTTTACGTGATTTTCCAACCCCCTGCCAGAAAGTTACGATATCACTTCTTGCCGGCTTCATTACGAGGCGATATTTTGAATAAGCGTTCGTAATCGCCCGTAACAGATTTGAAAACTTTACTGGTGAATGGAAAAGGGCACCACCTCTCAAAGAAACGACATACATTAGTGGGAGAAATGGGTAAGAAATAGTATATTTCATTACGAGTCTGGAAAAATCATTTCTGGACGTGTAATGAACGAAATTTTTTATTATTCTTCGTTGAATATTAAAACATAAAACAAAAAAGAAACATGGAACATTTTTATTTTCACAGTTGTAGGAATGAAAAAACTTGGAACAACTAGAGTAAGAATTTGAATATCAACTAACTATAACTATACTATCAAAGCAGCATTAACAAATACTGTTTTTCTATATTTTGGTTGTATAATGAAGTCATTGTGCAACGCAAATGCGTGTCGAAATAGCCTCTATTTCGATACGCATTTTTTATTATTCGGTGATTGGTACAATCGAACTGTCAAATGAAAGTCAGAAGAGTTAGGCCCAGTTCACTTCTGAGCGATTTGGATTTGGTGGTATTAGCAGTGAAAAACTCAATGTTTTAATTGGTAAATTTCAATTCAGAGTGTAATTTGATTTAAATTGACCAATAAAAACAATAACAACATTGAATTTTTCACCGCTGGTATTGCAATAATCAAAATCGCTCAACTGTAAACTGGGCTTTACGCTTGTACGTCAGATTTTAATTAATTCAATGTCATCATTGTTACCAACCGAAGATGTTTCTGTTATTTATCGATATTAGATCAAATTTTTTCTTCAAATCAGTTCAAAATAGAAAAAATTGCATATGACACACGTTTTATAAGACACGTTGTCGCACTTGTTCACTTGGAACACTCCTCGCTTCGCTCGTCGTACTCCAAACAACGCGTGCGACAAAATAGCGTCTTATAAAACTTGTATCATAATATACTATTTTGATTTGAATTATCAATAATGATTATGTTTAATGTACAATTCGTGTTATTGCACAGGTTCAGTCCTTTTGGAATATATCCTTCAGCTTGACGTTTCAGGAAACCAATAGTTTTTGGTTATTTGTTGATGTCTAATCTTTAATGGCCAAACAACTCTTTAGCATTGAGAATCGACCCCATAACGTGGAAGATTTCATAGATTTAGCTATTTCGACAAAATAAACTAGAAGAATATCGTCACTTACAGTTAACTTACTGGTAATAAATTCGCGGTCGCTTGTGCCGCTTGCTCTATCTATATCATCGGGAATTTCGGGATTTTCTTCTGAGTTAATTTTGTTGGCATAAATTTGATTGACAGAGAATAAACAATGCTGACAATCAAGGTGGATATAGGATGGTGAAACAGCTTCCTATTAACAAGCACTAGAATAAACTGTAGACCTTTGCCTACTTGATTTCATACCGTAGTAATATTTCCTGAAATTAACAGATATGGCGACATACCTTGTGTCGGTAAAACAGAAACTGTGCTTTTGTCATCTTTTGATCAGTTTAATCTGTTCTAGATGAAAAATGACTGAGAAGAGTCAAAATATCAATATTCATTCCAGATTTATAGAAAATATATTGTTTAATGCCGTCAAGTAACGTCTGTCAGATGCGAACCACAGAAATACGTGAGCAACAGAAATCTTCTTCGATAATCGATCTCACCGCCATCTTCATTCAAGTAATAATAATATTTTTATTTTCCATTTGACAAATGAAAATTTGTATTGGATTCGTCAATATATGAGTAGAATAAAACAATAATCAACTCACAAACAACTTGAGACTAAACAGTTACATCTAAAAAGAACGAAAAAAAGTAAAAAAGTTGATAATTAGACTAACATATTAAGTTTGTAAATATTCTTCTACAGAATAGAAACATTTTGTCACTAGGAAATCCTTCAATTTTTTCTTAAAACAGTAGATTGTTCCACACTTTTTTATTTCTTCTGACAATAAATTATAAATTCGAGGAGCCATTGCACTAGTCGAATTGTAATGGATTTTTGTACAGCTAAAAGGAATATAAAAGTTATCTTTTTGGCGTGTTTTGTATTCGTACCTAGAATTGTTCGGTGTAAAGTTACTACGATTTTTATAAACAGTAGCTTTTATAAACAGTAGCTGAAATATGACTACCATCTCAAACGGTCTACAAGTTTTTCGCAGAAATAACTGAAGAACTGTTTCACCATCCTATATCCACCTTGCTGACAATACAGTGTTTGGCATGTATGCTTTGTTTCCATGGTTATTCTCAAAGTTTTTCCGTGTGCTGTTTCCGTGCGCTAGCCCGAAAAAGTATTATAATATTACTAATATAGATGAAAAAAAAGTGATTTCAAAGAAGTATAATAAAAAATATTTTTCATTTGGTATTCAACGTAATCGTCCAGGCCTGTTTCTACAAGGAGTCGCTCTTGTCAAAGGATTGTGAAAACGTTGAATTCTGCAAACAAACCGTATGCTTCTTGGTTGCCCCTGAAAAGAAATCTAAAATTTAGCTTTTTGAAGTAAACTCAACCCCACCATTATCAACTGCCGAAACTTCAACAATAAAAAATGAGCTGATAATTCATACCTACTTGGAAGCTAGAAAAGCAAATAGGTAGGTGGAGAACTCCTTATTTCTGCAGATTAAATTATGCATCAGCCCCTCCCCATTTCCGCAGTAGCGTAACTGCCGTTTTATTAGTTCCGTAAAAACGTGTGCCAAAAGGATAAGATGGCGGCATTTGCTCGCTTGTTTTTGACGTTGTCGGCACTAATTAATAGCGGGGGCGTCCGTATAGGTACTTGGCTCTGTAGCTCGCAGAATTGATTTTCCGAATAAATCTTCGCTTCGCCTAATGGTGCCGGCATGTTTTAGAGCGAAATGTTGCTCCGAAAAGGAAAATTATCCCTATTTTACTATGTCCCATTTTCGGATACCAGTGATGTCAAATGAGGTCTACCCCAAGGTTTTGTTCTAGGTCCGGTCCTGTTATTCTTTCTATACATCAATTGACTTGACTATATTTAAAACTGGAAGGCAATACCCAATCCAGTTCGTGTCAAAAAATAAAACTTACATGAGCCGAGTCAACCATGAATATCTACCCTACCAGAATAAAAAGAGTAATATTTATGTACTTAACGAGAACACAAAAATCATACTTCTTAATCGTCTGAGATAAAATACATTATTATTGTCTCAAATATACAGTGTCACACATAAATTTCGCGACAAATTTTTTATTAATGGATATAAAGAAGATTTGACTCCGCAGTTAGTTTGTGCTTGAAAAATGAGTGAAATACCGCATCATTGCTTCTTACATGTGTTATTCTAAACCTGTCAAATTTAACTTTTTTTTCTAAAATCCTCAAAAAATTAGTTTTTTTTTTAAATGCCAGAGAAAAAAGTTGCTCAGTTTCCAATTTAATACATTTGTCCCAAATTTGGACTGTCTACTGTCACTTCGACTACTACTAAGTGAACATTTTATTTAGATTTGATCAGTACCTACTATTTTCATCTCGAGATGTTGCATTAGTCTTGTATTATTTAAAATCACGAAATTTTATATCATGTCTAGTACAAATCGCTAGAACGAAAGTCTTTTGAATAGTTATGAAACTGTAGGCCATTGTTCAGTTTACAGAAAAGTAGATACTTCGGGTTTGTTTGTAACTGAATTATTGGTCAGAAAAATAATCAAGCTGGATAAAAATCTATTAAAAAAAGAAATACGAGTGTAATAAGAATGAAGACAAATTCGTTTATTCGATTACTGACATATTAACGTCCATACATTGAAAATCCACATCAGTTTAACAATAAAATGAAAAAACTAGATGAATTTAGCAACAACAAAGACGAATTTCTGGAGATGAATTTTTTTATTTTCTGGTAACAGGCCAATGTGGGTATTTCCTGGGCGAGATATGATATTGAAGTCTCATATTCATCAAAACTATGAAATTTGAAACGTGTTTCGTTCGAATCGATAGAGCTAAAGAAATGGAAAAAAAATGGAAAAAAGTCGAAGTGACAGTAGAGAGTACAAATTTGGAACAAATGTATAAAATCGGAAACTGAGCAACTTTCTTCCCTGGTATTTTTCGAAATAAAAAAAAAACTGATTTCTTGAGGATTTTCGAAAAAAAATTCAAATTTGACAGGTTTAGAGTAAAGATGCTGTATTTTAATCATTTTTCAAGCACAAACTAACTGCGAAGTCAAATTTTCTTTATATCCATTTTTTCCGTCTTCACCTTCTCTTTGTGTTTGTCTGATTATTGTTAATATAATATAATTTACTTTGCGCGATATTGCTGTGGTTTCTAATGTAGTAAACTTCGATCGCCCCTCGTATCACCAATTTCTCAACAAAAACACACCTGTGCCGAAGCACGGGAGAACTGAGAAGATAAGAACAATTTGCGATTTGGTCGTTCGCTCGAATATAGATTTTCTAGTACGATTACTTTCGAAAACTCTTGTTCCCTGTTTTGTTCGTGACTACTGCGCTGGCCAGTGATCTAATCAACTCAAACTCTCAACCTCAGAACTTCACCTGTGGTGGTACTTCAAGAATCTTCAAGATTTTCAAGGTAGGAAACCACAGCCTCGATTAAACCTCTCAAATCAATATAGATCATCTACGAGTTTCTGTTCTGGTAATTGTATCAACAATTTTATTTCATTTCAATTATTATACAGTCCACTGAAACTACAACACCATTAATAAAAAACAACTTCCATATGTCGCGAACTTTTTATGTGTGACACTGTACTATGTGGCCTTGATGAGAATTATGATCCTTCTCAAATACCATATGAGAGACACACCCCATAATTTTCTAGAAAACTATTCCTATCTATAACAATATTAGCAATCTTGATGCTATTCGAATTTATCGAAGACGAACTCAGACCAAATAGTCGTTAATATTATAGTCGTGGTGATAAAGGTGTAAAGTTGAGGGAGTTGCAATAAAACAAGCGGAATTAACCGAGTTGGGCCGCAACTAGCGCGAGCACTGCTCTTATTGGCCCATTGGGAATTACCTGGTTCGGGCTGGCTTTGCAGTTAAGATTCCCATATACCCATAAATTCGCTTCGTGTTCTCTCCGTGTGTATCTTTTCACGTAATATATTTCTGCTTGCCCGCCGGTTATAGTTATAGGCTGGCAAGTTCTTGCCTGTGTTCACTTCTTGTTCTGGAAAATACGGCGCCAGATTCCTTCTCCTATTTAGTTGTTCCTAAAGTATCGGTTTTATGCATAGTTATGCATGCACAGAGGGACTACGGTGGCGGCCTGCTTGTGATGTCGGACCAAATTGCTATTGATTTCGATATGTAATCATTCATCAGAGATTCACCTGCCTATGCGTGACACACATCGAAAAACACTCGTTGTAGCATAGAATACATCCAAAGCATTTGACCCAGTTCGGCAAGAGGAACTTATTCTTGGAAAACTTCCATTATATTATGGTCTGGCGTTGAAACTGTAACATTTATTTGGGTTGCTTGCAAGAACTCTGAAATGAGGAAAATTCCTGTCAGAACACGTCAATATAAATTCCGAAATCGATAAAAACTTTACTACACTATTTCTCAAAAACAAACATCTTTCCTCGAACCAACCTCAAATCCCATGAATTATTGAATATGCCCAACAACTTTCATATCGAATTATTCAAATTTATTGGAGCTGAATAACTTTAGAACGAAAAATCAACAGATATTAAAGAAATGTCGTTGAAAATTTCGACTAACCTTCCCCATTCCGCTCTGAATTTTGAATGTACTATAGCTATCGCCTCGGCTATCGCTATAAAAGAAGTAGGCATATTGTCACGTCTCAAATCTGGCGCATCCACCATATGTCACGACCTGGGGTTGCTGCCCCTTTGTCGGACTTTAGTTAAGGGGGTTATGCTTGGCAGCAAGAGGTTAACTGACTACTACTTGTGAAAGAAGACATGAAAATAGTGGATGAAACAGTTTATTAAATATAAAACGAAGTGAATTTAAAATAAAGTGAACAACTTGATAAAAGAACGTGAATAGTGAATACAGTGAATAAAAACTAGTGATCAAGGTGGATATAGGATGGTGAAACAGCTCTTCAATTGTTTCTGCGAAAAACTTGTAGACCGTTTGAGAAGGTACTAATATTTCCACGACTTGAAAGAAGATGGCGGTAAGATGGATTATCGAAGAAGATTTCTGTTGCTTACGTATTTCTGTGTTTCACATCTGACAGACGTGACTTGAAACGACATTAAAACAATATATTTTCGATAAATCTGGAATGAATATTAATATTTTGACTCTTCTCAATAATTTTTCATCTAGAACAGATGAAACTGATAAAAGTATGACAGATGCACAGTTTCTGTTTTACCGACACAAGGTATGTCGCCATCTCTGATAACTTCAGAAAATATTACTACGGTATGAAATCAAGTAGGCAAAGGTCTACAGTTTATTCTAGTGCTTGTTAATAGGAAGCTGTTTCACCATCCTATATCCACCTTGCTAGTGATTAAACAACAAGTGACTTTATGTCGAGGAAAACAAGTGGACAATTATCTGGTGAGTTATAAATTGATTATAATTACATTCCTGGATTATCCATTTATAATTGTGGCCAACCGGCCCATAAGGAACATGCAATAGCACAAGATGTCCATTGGACATGCGTTTTGTGTCTAGTATATGTCCAAGGTGTTCATGGATATATTTTGGACATCCATAGGATATACACATAAAGATATCCAATGGACGTCCAGACAAGGTAGTCCATTTGGTGTCCACTCAATGACCTCTTCTTCAAAATATCGATAGCCATTGTCCAATCGATGTCCACATGGAGATGTCCATTGAACATATATTCAAAGAAGTCCATATGGCTTACAATTATAGACTATATGTTGCCCATTTTAGGTCCAAATTGAGACGTTTATTGGATATTCAGAACATATGGCGTACATTCAATGTCCCCACGTTCACATTTTGAATTTTTTCCACACATGTACATACATACCATTGCATTCATAAAAAGTATTCAAAACCCTCATGTTCAAGTGATATAAACCAATGGGAATTCTGTTAAATTACTTTACTCCTATAGAAGTGGTTCGGATTACAGTATCAGCTGTTGGTCTCGCTTCTCTCCACCATGCACGAATTTGGCTAATTGGGCTCTCACAACATAGAAGTAGAGATATCAAAATACCACACATCATTGTCTACTCCATCATCGTACAATACCTAAATTTACTCTAAAATGAAAAATATGTCAAATTGACATGCAAGAATCAACACTAATGGAGTAATTTGAATCTTTCTCATTATTGACCAAATTTCATGGATTTAATAATATAAATAAGAAGACAGCAGCAGCCACCATGCAAGGAAGGATGAATCACAGAGGTAAAGCAACGATAAGCGAGGTTAGAGTTTGGATGGGTGACCGCCCTTGAATGCTAGTAGCTTTTTTCATTAATTCGTCATAAAATGGACATCCTATGGATATTCTATATGGATGTCCAAAGCGGTGGAAAGTGGATGTTCAATGGCCTATATTTGTCCATACATGTTACCATATTGATGTCCATGATGGATACCGTATGGATAGTCAAAAAGTTGGAAATTGCGACATCCTATGGATGTCCATACGTTATCCGGTGTACAAAAACTGGATGTCCAGTGGATGTCTGAGATGTCCTGAGGAGGACATCCATTGAACATCCATTGGACTGAGTTGTGCTATTAGGGTGGGGGTAAGCAAGACGACAAACAAATGTACCTTCTTTTCACGACAAATTCTGATCATTTGGTACTTGATATTATTGTGAACAAGGCTCCCCAGGATGAGGAGATGTGTCGGCTAGAAGTGACCATGGCTGGGGTGGCTTCCCTAGTTCTTTCACTCGCGAATGGTTACCGGCTAAAGGGCTGAAGGCCTCAATGAATTCAGTGACAAGATGATAATGACTCGAACGCAGAGATCGTAATAATAATGAATCATCCTAGTGCGATTGATATTTATGGGTAATTCGTGCAAGATTGCAGAATCGGCAACTTCATTGTTCATATAACTTGCACGACGTTGAACTCTATGTTATAGATATTCCGATTCTGCCGATTCTGAGTTTTCAATAAATAGTATGTTTTCAACTTAAACTCGGTTTCCTGTCCATGTAACCGACATGAACTGTGTAACCTGAGCTAGGGTTGAATTACACATGAATGGTTATTTCCTGACTTGACTTTTAGAATATATGAATACGCACGTGGACTTTATAACCGGATGGTTTTACTATACTGGGCATTTCCATTTGTGACAATATGAATGAATCTTGATTCTTCTGCCCTTATAAAATTACCTCTTTGCCTAAAAACTGTAGTCCCTATATTCAAAGGTGGTTACTCGAAAGATCCAAGTAACTTGAGACCAATTTCCATGTTTCAACACTCCCGACACTTATAGATAAAAATGGTAGAAATTAAGTGGCTTAGGTCTTACATGAGTGATAGAAAGCAGTTCATGAGGCGTTACACAAGGATCAGTTCTAGGTCCGATACTTTTCCTTATATATTTGAATAATGTGGTTAGATAAGGTATATCTCTGGATCAAATGAATTTTTATGATCTTTGAGGATGACAATTCCTCTCCTTTGACTAACTACCGATTACTAGAGATTTGGGAGATTTGAAGCAATAGTGGTATGACGCATAATAATTGTACCCGAGAGGAAAACTCCTTATGTTCTTAGAAAATCTAGTGAGCCATCAGTTGGGAAACATTGGAAGAGGAAATAGATATTTTTCTTCTGTGTTTGGGGGTTATCAGCATATCATGAAAGACGTCATGCACTATATAGGTGATGATTTCCCCAACTTTATTCTAGGAGAGAGAATAAGTATGGCAGGTATCTAGTCTGATGATTCGGATGTCTTATCCACTCAATGAATTCAACTACAGAGTGTGAAATATGCGCATACAAAATTTAATACAAATGCTGCATAGTGACCAGAAATCAAATCAGAATCCTGCAAGCGCGTCGCTGCGGGAGGGGTAATGGGGGTAATTACCCCCCCCCAGGAAGATACTGACCTACAGAAATTGGAATTTATAAATACACATATAAATTTCTTCCACATTTTTCTTCTTTTCGATATTTTATTCATTTTTACATCCATCAATAATTTCCAACCACTTCTGTGAATATTACAAAATTCATATAACATCTCTGTTTTGTTTTGCTCATTTTCTGAGCTCAACAGAAAACTTGAACAGAATTCTGCAAAAAAAAAACGGTCGAAAGAAGTGTTGCACAAAAATTTGTTGAAAGTATAATTTCGGTATTGAAAAATAAAAGGGATAATATCGATATTTTCTTCCCTTCAATTTTCGAGGAAGTGAAAGATCTCCACGAAAAATTTTACATTTCGATACACATTCCTTGAGTCAATGCAAGACAAATGAATAGGGCGAATTTTGTTACCAAAGATCATGAGGATAATGTAGGTACTACAGGATCGCAATTTTCGATTTGGTTCAATTATTTCCTCTGCCATGTAAATCAATGGCCTGTTAACCTTCTCTCATACTCAAGAGAAATCGAGCCAAAATTAAAAACAATTATGAAAATTTGAGCCATTATTTACAGCCTTCCTTAAAGAAGAGTGAAGAATATATTTTCAATAAATTGCAGCTATAAATTGAGCTGTTGGTAAAAAATCTAAGATTCAAGAAAGTGCGGTGAATGTATTGAAAATGTGTGGTAAATACATTTTTCCAAACATCCATGTATTGTTACATTTAATATCGGTCATGCCCGTAAGTATAGCATCTGCTGAACGTTCATTTTCTTCATTGAAACATCTAAAACCTACTTAAGATTGACCTGACCATCAGTCAAAAGAAGCTTAAGATTGACCTGACCATCAGTCAAAAGAAGCTGGTAGGCTTATTAGCTCTTTTACATTTACATCGTGAATTTGAATTAGATTACGTCGCAGTGCTGGATAGATTTACTTCCCAGAAAAAGAGTAAATTAGAACTCATTTTATGAGCTCAATTCATATGGACGTGTAATCAGTTTTAGTTTTATTTATGATTTTCATGCTTTGTTTCAGAATATATACATATGTTTTTATCTTGATTTTTATTCATCCCCCCACCTATATAATAATATTTTATATGAAATATCGTCTGTGTAATTTTCGATTACCCCTCCCAGAAAAAAAACCTAGCGACGCCCTTGGAAAGGATAGGAGTGTTTTTATTTTCTCGTTATACATTCCCTACTTACTCCTCATATTAAACATGCATATCATAAATATTCGTTCGAGGGTTAGCGAATGCACTCTGTTCGTATCATGTAAAACCAGTGTATATACCCACAAAATGAACTGGTAGGTTCGGACACGTGAAATTTGACAGATAACATTTTCGAGTAAATGATGCATGCGCCATTACACAAATTTGGTGAGGTGTTGTAGAACGCTTCCCTTTTCTCACCATTCATATTCCATGTGGTTGACCTACAGGGCGGTATCTAAATTTACTGGAATTACCAGAGGACTCGTTAATATTTTGAGTATGTGCTAATACTGATGGACGTCACTGAAATCCTACATAAATGTTGTCAATTTTTTTCTTACAACTTAATCATAACTAATTCAATACTTATATAGTTATTAGTCGCAAATTTACTGGTATGGCACTTTCTACTTACCTAAACAAGCAAAAGCAAACGAAACATTTCTTAGGCTCAGCTTCAAACTTAAGAAATTATACATGGTGTATCTTAAATGATGTTATTAATTTCAGGTGATTCGCATCATCATATGTTAAGGCCGATTCAGATTCATGCATTTCCATGCAGGGTTTTTGAAGCACGTGCAATTTACAGGCACATGCATTTCTGACGCTTGTGCCTGAAAAAGGCATGACATTCCACATATGTGCATTTCCATCGCATTTCTTACCCAATGTCATATTTTATTTAGTTTTTTCACTAGTGAATTGAAAATTTCATCTCGCTCATTTTCTCCAGATTAAAATTACAACAGAGACTTGACTCAGAGAAAGGCGGGAATGTTACAAACTTTACAAAATGATCATCAAATTCAAAATATATCGAATGCCAAACTCAAATACAAGATTGTCGAATATTCACATCAGGCTTCTAGGGATGTTTCGGCAAAAACGCATGCAATACAGTGGAAAATAAGAACTTGTCCTTATTCCATGCATGCCCACCACGCATTCTACAAGCACGCCGACAGGCATAGATGTGAACGACAACAGGCATGCATTTTTCATGCAGGGTCAAAAATGCAGGGTGGGCATGCATGAATCTGAATCGGCCCTTATGAAAAAAGTTTTCATGAACGTGTGTCCTAACTTTCATCTGGCCCATACATGTTGATAGGAACATTTTTTTCAAAGTCAACCACAAGGCAATCTTTCATCTTTTTATTTTTCTACACATATATTATAATATATTATAGTGATTCATATGAATTCAATGAAATTCGGTGTGATCTTAAATTATTTCGTCAATAATCAAGCTTCAGCAACATTTCTTTTCAACAAAGATGTCTCTCACGAATAACAAATCGATTAATTATTATTCAGACTTAAATAGTGCAACGAAGTTATTACATTTATCGCGAATTTGTTTCAAATTCACTTACTGGAGTTTTTTGTCATGATCTTTTTCCGTCGCAACTCCAGTAAAATATTCAATAGGATTGTACCATTGTCAATGAAGCACGTTTTATTCCCATTGTACGTTTCTGAGCCAGTAGTTATTTATTTTGGAACAGATCCACTTCGAACATCGGCCTGAATTAGTGATCCACGTATTCGAGATCGATTGCTAATTGGCATGATTATTTGCTCTAAGTTAGAGAAGGGACTCGAAACGCTGTTGAATAATTGTGGAGCGCACGCCACTAGATATTCTACAGAAGGCTCATACCGGATGACACTACAAAAGCTACATATTATTTTCTGGACTAGCTACATATCTGAGATAATTTACTGGTATTTCCAGTTGAATTGATTTTTCTATGTTTACCTGTGGCGTGAGTCATCTTAAGACTCATCGCTGCATTGTGTGATTCTTCAAATCATGTTTTAACATTCATAATGTTAGAGGGATGGTGATACCGTCGGAGACAATGATAACACGGGCGACTATATCAACAATATTGGCATCCGAACAGTTCCAATATCTTTACTAGACTAACTATATCTCATCCTCTTTATCGGGATGAGTCGAGCCATTATCAGTTGTGTGAGTCTCCACAATATGAATCATAAGTACAACGTAACTACTCTAATCCTATGGAAGTGTGAATCAACCACCCACATATACCAAGTGTCCTAACATTCGGCCATCCTGCATCCCCATTTGTCCCCAAATGGTTATGATGTCTGAAACAACAAGATATCGTCATTGGTTTTGATAAACATCAGTGTATGTAGATTTCCAACCGCAGTTGTTCATATACCTATGTAGTCATTTAATTTCTTGTATTGATCTTATCAATTCCTTACAGTTAAGACACCAGCTTTAGTTTCGAAGACACTAGCTTCGATATACCTATTTATTACCACTAAGACACTAGCTTAGTTTCGAAGACATTAGCTTCGATATACCTATTTATTACCACTAAGACACTATAGCTTAGCTTCGAAGACACTAGCTTCGATATACCTATTTATTACCACTAAGACACTAGCTTGGTTTCGAAGACACTGGCTTCGATATATTTGTAACCACTAAGACACTAGCTTAGTTTCGAAGACACTGGCGTCGATATATTTTTATACTACTAAGACACTAGCATAGGTTTACTCACCAAACGGTATTATCTCTAGTCGAAAATAGTTTCAGGTGTTCCACTCCAACTACCCCTTCATATCTGAATTGAACTTTGCATCTCTCAGAGCCAAATGTTTCCTTCACTCTGTATCAATCGTTACCATACATTCGGTGATAGTAAATGGTTCTTTCTATTTTTCCAATAGCTTCGTACTGTTTCCCTGGTTCGCAAAGATGGTCACTTTAACTAGAACTAAGTCGCCCACGCTGGTACGTTTGTTATCAATTTTACGATAGTTAATCAATCTATGTGGAATTCTTCCCTATAATGCATTGTGATTCTTTTCAATGAACGATTCACCACATGAAATTGGTGAACAGTAGTGAAATGTAGTCACTTCATTGACTCTTTTTGTGCCCTGATTTCTGACAAGCATAACAAATTTGTTTGGGTGTTTTACGAAATTCACTTTGTGACCCTGATTGACAACTACTGGGCCCCGGTTTCGGAAATGTCCGATCTCTCAAACAACATGCCAAATCTGATTCAAATCTGTTATGCTTGCAGTCTTTACCGCTGATGTTACTGTATCATCATTGATGGCTCCTACAATAAGCAATCCCCGATGTCAGGAACCTAGCTCTCAGGTAACTGATAAACTTCGCAAGAATCCTCGTAAGGTGTTCAAGTGAAATGAATAGAGACTCTCTCTTATATGGTTTTTGTTCTGCAATTTCCATTAACAGTCCATGCACGTTACGTACTGAATGATAGCAAATTTCAGTTTGTGTAAACGTTTGGAACCATTGTGACGCTATGTTTTTCAACTTACCTAAGGCATCGCCCTAGTTGTTATAATATATAATCCTAACCATAATAGACTGCATGTTGACTCACTGTATCGATATAACCAATCGTCGACACACTCTACTTTTGGGTCGAAATCTGGTATCGTACCACCAGCACCCTTTCGTGATGACTTTGATACCGCAATCGGCGTCTACTTTGTGATGAGTTTCTTTGTCGCGATCAGTGTCTCCCACTTGATAAATCACGATCACTCTATGATGTTGATGCAGATCGTGATACTGTCGTTCTTCTTGCCGAAGTTAGCGCAGAAGTCTCCGATGAACTTGATTGATCTCTCCTACGCCACTTGCTTTCAGCACCCGACATTTTAGAACACAGCACACCATGATCATATAACTCGCACTTCACACTTCACTCCCTTCATGGCAATGAACTGGGTAACAGACCACTTCTGATGTTAGAGGGATGGTGATACCGTCGGAGACAATGATAACACGGGCGACTATATTAACAATATTGGCATCCAAACAGTTCCAATATCTATACTAGACTAACTGTAACTCATCCTCTTTATCGGGATGAGTCGAGCCATTATCAGTTGTGTGAGTCTCCACAATATGAATCATAAGTACAACGTAACTACTCTAATCCTATGGAAATGTGAATCAACCACCCACATATACCAAGTGTCCTAACAATAATATCAGCATATTTCCATAAGGTTGCTAATTTTTCTCAACCAAATTACCTATGATCTTAGTTTTCATTTTTAGCCTATGATATTTATTTTCCCGTGAATTGTCAAGGAAATATTTATTTTAATAATATATATTTATCGGATCAACTTGATGGTATTAATCATTGAAACTCTAGTCCACTAGACTGGTTAATGGTTATTTTCTGGAATAAGACAAAAGGTGCGATGTTTTATGCTTTAATTATATAAAATTGTATATATAATAGATCAGTTTCTAAGGCATGTAACAGGTCACAGATATTCAACATAAAATAAGGAATTAATAAACAACAAATGATTATTACAAACATTGAGGAATGCAACTATAAATGTATGTATTTCCAATAAGTATTACTAATTATGCTATATTAATTACAGTAGATTTGGTGTTGTTTTACATTATAGGACTACTAAATATTAAAATAAAATAATATATTAAAAATAGTGACAGAGATTTGCAAAAACCTACCTTTTCGAATTGGGATGTACATACAAATTTCATGATCAATTAGTTCATCATGCCAAGGAACAGTTATGGAAATTGTCCTTCGATGATGAAAGTTTTTGTAGTGCTCTAAATCACGGCTTATTGAATTAACCAAATATCATTTCGGATAACTCAACGCTGATGATTTCGAATTCGTCAGACTGAGACTTGAAGAAAAAAGCGGGGATCTGCGGGATAATTGACATTCTCTTTATTCAAAATGTGTAATATAATATTCACAGAGTATTTTAATATTTGAGAAGCACCTTCGTACTATGGAATTCTCGAAGAAATTGAAGTTAATTACCTCGCGGGACATTCTGATCAGCTTTTTGAATGAATAAATTCTCATGTTTTTCTTGTAGCGCGAGGAAAAATGATTTTGTTTAAGGAATTAGAAGAAAATCGATGCATCCAAACCCAAAAATAGTCCCTCCAATATTCACTTGATGCAATGTAAATAAAGGTTATAAAGTTGGCTACACATGGGAAAAATTGTTATTGAAATTTCTGAACAACTCTAATGGCGGTTCGTTTCTGCATCTCTGAAAACTAAAAACTCGACGTGATCTCAGATTTGGCGAGTTTCAAAAAAGTTGTCTGTGCCGAAAAGATATCGAAAAGACAAGACAAAACTCATAAAATATTGGTGGAATATTATATTTTACTCGATATTTATGTATATTGATGTAGATGAGCTTATTCTCAACCCGGAAATAAAAATGTAAACCAACTAACATCTGTTATTGTAAACCTGATAATGCATTATTTATCATTGCTAAATTTAATATTCTTCCACAACACCGATAACTTTTTAAATTCACGTGATATAAGTCGCAATGGATTTTTCATTTGTCAGACATGCATAAACGAACCGTCACTAGAGTTTTTCAGCAATACATTTTTCTCATATCCTACTTCATAACGGACGCTGTAAAAACGATATTTCCATTTTAATACCGATAATACCATTTTTTTTATTTATAACCCTTGAAATGGTTGATAACTTGTTGTGATGTGTTTATGTAACAATAAATTCTAATAGCGTAGAAAATTGATCGAATTTTTTTATCAGATACATTTCTTATTCCAATTATCAACAACATCTATCAAATGAAACCTGCACATTCTTCCATAATTCATTCGGAATTGCACTTTGGTTTTTTGATTTAATAAACTAACAAGCTACCTAGCTCCTGAGTCACTCGCTATACTTAAAGATTGTTTTGTTCTAGTAAAGCTGATAATTATGGATACCTTGATGTGATGGTGTAGCGATAGGAGTTTTTGCAAATCTCATGAATGCCAGTGAATTCGCACTTGTTAATAATAAATGTGTCCTTTTCGAGCATCCTGTACGAATTCACTGTATTTGGTTCTTTGAAAAATACTGAGGTGTCACTCTTCAGTCTACCCGATATAAAAATTAGCTCTCGATTCCTCTCAAGAAATGAAGCTTACAATACTGAGACGCTTATCGAAAAATGTGAATACTGCAAAATCAACAAAACGATCGACTATCGGACACAATATAATTTTTTTTTGCTGTCCAAACGCAATACTGAATAATTAGGTAAATACTTCGATTCAGCTCAATTACATAAATTGTAATTTTTATTCATGAAATATGCCTGAGAGGATATCGTAAGGCTCATGAATGTTGAACACTCCAATACAAAAAACTTCTCTTCCAGAGTTTTCCTATGATCTAGAATAATTTAAAGTTTTCTAGTGGACAATAAACAGTCATTTCATACAATTTGTCAGAGAGGTTGATCGATTTCCGAGATATGGGGATTCCTCAAAAAACAGATATTTTCCATGATCTGATCGCCGGCTGACACTTCCATTTATCACTGAAACTATTGGAAATGGGGAACCAAGTCTATTTTTGAGGAACCTGATAGCGCCAATATCTCGAAAACCTTGTATACGATCGAATAACTCTAATAGCAGCCACCCGGTTTCCCAGGTCTGACACACATTGACGGCATCTGCTAAGCTCACGAGAATATTTCGCGTCGAGTGACATTAACCAAAATATGTTGAATAAACTCCATCGTTACTGGACGGGAATTTCAAGTAATGGAAAAAAACGTCATAAACGATGAGATCGTAGAAGACGAGTTTTATTCGCACCAACAACGCACACCAACATAAACATTCTAGAAGGGACACACGTCCATCAAACTTGAAGTTGTTTCATCGTATGGTAACTACGAATAACTGATTTGAAAAAAATCCAATACAATCGATTTTTTAAACGAATTATGGGGATGGTACCTCGATGCTTACTTCAATAACATCCCCCCCTCTGAATGAAACGCCATCTATTTTTATTTATTTGTACTCCTCTCGGAAAGTGCTTGTGACTATTTTCTCATGATATCAACAATTTTCCTGAAAAATTGGCAACATAATTTCTTGATTGGATCATTTGTAAGTTTCGAAATGTGCGTGCCTATTCTGAAATCTCCAGCATTTTTTGTATTCAGTATACTTAGACTACTTAAAGAAATGAGGCTGTTTAAAAATAAATAGATAGTTTTCATAAAGGGCGATTCTCAGTTATATTCGTATTATGGAAATTTATTAATAGTTAGCTTCATAAAATATGATTAAAAAATGTTCCGTTACGAAGTTTCGCCAAATTTGAGGAAAAAGGAGTTATTAACATTTCAGAAGCCTTTTGATTTCAGTTATATTATTTATGTACATGATTTAAAAATGTTGAACAATTTCTGCTGTTAAATGAAGAGTACCTACAGAAACAAGAAAGCGGTCAGTAGATTATAAAAAAATTCGAGAAACGTCTTTTAATAATTCCAATTTCTTTGAAAAATCGAATATATCTACTTGCTCATTAAATGAATACATTCAAAGAACCATCCCACTCAAGTAAAATTTTAAATAATTAGAAAAATAAATTAAAAATTTTGTACTCAATAAAATACACTATTCACAGATCATAAGTAGAATATTCAAAACGAATAACGATACATATTTACAAAAAAAAATTGTCAGCGGGATAATAATCATTAATTACAAAAAAAAACGAAATATTTTAAAGCTTTCTAAACATTCGAAAGAACAGCGAATTCCACAGCACGTTCGAAGAAAAACGCGCTTCATTCGACTGAAACATTCGAATATTCCATTCAGCATCCAACAACAAATTCCTCGTCATAACTTCACCTAAAAGTATACAGGGGATTACCCACCCCCAACCCCGACATACTCCTTTTAGAGAGATCAACGAACGATACACTACAGACCAGCATCAATTTCCTTTTTGTTTGCCATTATTGTTCACAGAACTTAGAACACACTGTATACTGATCAGTGTTAGAGAATAAAATCACCCAAACTACTCTGCAGAGAAATTGTAACAAACTATGGAAGCGCCCGATATACAGGGTGTCTATATTCTTTGGATCAAAATAAGCCCATTTGAGCTGGCGTAGTTGTCCGGTTTGGGTGCTAGACGGATGTAAAGTTACAATTTTGAAATTCATTTTTTCACTCGAATTCGAAAAAGCTCAAATTTGGTAAGTTTTTCATCGACAAATGAACGTCTGAATGTGAAACAAACTAGTTATTATTCCTCTTCTTACTTTGCTAGTGAAATGTAATTCTTGATCAATGTGAATATTGAGCTGTGTGGAATTCGGTATTATTTTTTACACGTTTGGCAAAATAAATCTTCTCGTAGGGAAATCCATTTATTGAAGTGAATACGAATAGATATTCATGGGTATCTAATAGAGGAAAACAAAACGACGTTGCCGTTCATGTCGCGTTGCGCGCAGATAATTATAACGGCAACATCGCTTTGTTTCTCTCCCCATATTAGATTAGAATATGGCGTCAGTTCAACTCACTCCGTGGTTCAAGAAAACGTCACCTACAGCGGAATAATTAAACTATCTAAATGGCAAGAAATGTGAAAGACTTGATGGTGAAGATTATAGAGAATTCAATTGAAAAATAGTAGAGATCAGGATTCAACAAATAATGTGAAGAACTATGCAAAGAGTACATTCAAATTTTTCTCGTCATATTAAACTTTGTAGGTGTGAAAATGGCGGCCACTTGACTTAGTCTAATTAAAATAATAAGCAAATGAGTACGAGTAATCAAAGAGTAACTTTTCTGTTGAAAAACTCACTCAATCCCCTTTTCATTGATTGGCGTGGAAATTTGAAACGTGCACTATTGAGAAAGTTCTACACCTATTGATTGACATAGGTCATAATTTGGACACGGACATCAAAAACATGAAACTCTGTCAACTTACCAAATTTTAACATAATAATGACCTCAAAATCATAGCTTTAGCACCATCTATGGCCCAAACTAAGATGAGTTTACTTGAATAGGCTTATTTCGGTTTTACAGAAACCCTTGAAACCTAACGATAGATGAAAAAATCCTTGACTCAACGCATCAAAAAAACTTTGGATATTCATTGAAGGTGGGATTTTTCCCAACTTAGGTTCGAAACAGGGCTCTGCCGAAAGTGACAGCTTCTAGCTTGACTTTCATCACATCACCAGCGCACACCAAATCATTCGAAAATCTCACTGCTTCTTGACGTTTTTGAAGAACCACTCCGTGAACTTCCTGAGCTGCTGCACGGCCGCATTCGCCTGGTCCTGCAGCTTCCTGTTCTCGTCCGTCAGTCGTCGTACCTCATTCTCCAAGGACTTCCTGCGTCTCGTCTCTCTGTTCACCTTCATCTCCAGTTCGACCACGTGATTTTGCAGTTCCGGCACGCTCGTACTCGAACTCACCCTGGAATTGAACGGGAAAAGCATTTAGAATCTAGTTGGCTAGGACTATAATATTGTCAGTATGGTGAGGAAATTACGTCATTTTTATCTGAAAACTAGGGATTCAGGTCCTATTCTATATTCTATTTATTAAAAGAAAAAATAACAAAAGTACATACAGGGTGTCCCCTCTCAATTGGAAAAAACTTCTGGGGCATATTTAGGAACCATAGACAAGCAGTTTGAGATAAGAGACTGATGTCCGGAAGTGCATGGTTTTCAAAATACAGGGTGTCAAAGTTTTTTTCAAAAAACTTTTTTTTATTAATATTTCAAAGACACGTTAACCGATTTTCTTGAAATTTGCTAGCGATGTAAGCTTTAATAAGACGCTCAGTTAGCACTAATTAAATGTTAATTATGACTTCCAGTGGCGCCCCGGGGGACAGTGTCACGAATAAAAATGACAAAAAATGTACGCTGCTGACTTTTTTAAAAATTTTACATATTTTTCAGAGAGCTCAGTTAAAAATACAACTTTTTTGTCACTTGATTTTTTTTCGTATCTCTCTCCGTTTTCGAGAAAAAATTTTTATTAAAAACTTTATTGAAAGGTTCATTATTATTAGAAAGAAAAACAAGAAGGCTTTTTTACAAATAATTTATTATTAATTAGTGGAGCAAATGCTCAAAGTGTCCACCATGCATTTCGATGCATTTTCTGCACCTGTCGAGCCAGGATTCGCGCACCCAAGCAAACACGCCTGGATTGTTCGCGATAAATTCCGCTGCCACCACAACTCTTGCTGCAATCAAGTTGCGACGCAATCAGACGAGTGCTAGTGTTGGGCTAATTCTGAATGCGTGCCATGACTTCATCCTCAACGGCATCTCTGATCGGAAACTGCCTTGCAAATTCTCGAATAGGCTGCAAAGATAACAAAGCCTCTTAGATTGGCTGTAAAACAGAAACGCGCCAGAAAAAAATCACAGAAAGTTGCCATTTCTGCAATACTTACCACGAATGAGCCGGTCTCCCGTAGATTTTGATGAATTTTGATAAAAATCTTATGGTTTGGCAATTCACGATTTGGGAACCGCTGCCCGTACAACCGTTGTGCTAACAAAGAATTACCCCGCGCTTCCCCATACAAGAGATGCATATCTGCAAGCTCGGCTAATTCAAACCGATTCATTTTTGCAATTAGTGTAACGTTTGAAGATAATTAAGTACTTAGAAACTGACACTTTTACTAAAGTTTGACATGTTTATGTGTTACCATGACAACATTGTTTTGTTTTAGATTTTCAGATAATGAACCTTTCAATAAAGTTTTTAATAAAAATTTTTTCTCGAAAACGGAGAGAGATACGAAAAAAAATCAAGTGACAAAAAAGTTGTATTTTTAACTGAGCTTTCTAAAAATTTTTAAAAAAAGTCAGCAGCGTACATTTTTTGTCATTTTTATTCGTGACACTGTCCCCCGGGGCGCCACTGGAAGTCATAATTAACATTTAATTAGTGCTAACTGAGCGTCTTATTAAAGCTTACATCACTAGCAAATTTCAAGAAAATCGGTTAACGTGTCTTTGAAATATTAATAAAAAAAAGTTTTTTGAAAAAAACTTTGACACCCTGTATTTTGAAAACCATGCACTTCCGGACATCAGTCTCTTATCTCAAACTGCTTGTCTATGGTTCCTCAATATGCCCCAGAAGTTTTTTCCAATTGAGAGGGGACACCCTGTATACATATGAATAAAATCATGGTCCCCAACGGCTCAAGTTTGTTGTGAGTGTATGCCGATTCAATTATTCTATTGAGGATTTTATTTTGGTCAATATTTGTCCCAGTGAAGGGACATTTTGAAAACGTACACTATATCTGTTTCCTTCAACACTGACAGAAAATAAAGCTACTTTTAGTCATCTAAAGAGTCCTACATCAATTTTGTAGTATGATAGAGTTGTATTCAAGTATAGATATCATTCAAGATGGATATAGAAAATGGTGAAACGAGTTTCCATCCCTAGGTCATCGATACATTTCTCGATTTTCGCCTTCTTGATTAGTCTCAATTTTCGAACCGTAGTAATATTTTCCGAAATTGTCACAAACAACAAGTAACTCAACATTATAGAAATGGGTCAGTCAATTCGAAAGAAAAACAACCTAAAAGAACATCACACTCACTGTTATTCGAAAACCGATCGTGACGCCATCTATACGCAAGTCATGATTTATTACTACGCTTTTAAGAAACAATTGAAGAGTTGTTCCTTCATACTATATCCACCTAGGTCTCATCTGTGCACAATTGATAATCTTGAGAGCATTGACAGACAGATCTCTTGATAATGTCTGCTCAGTAATCAAAACTTTCTAACTTTATGTGGTCACCAAAAATATTATTTGTCATTTCGAATAGGGTTGTACACCTTTTTTCAAAAATTATATATGTGAAACGCGGGTCCCCAGAGAATACGTCGATATTTTTTTGAAATTTTTATTTTCAAGGGTTTTTCCAAAATCGGCATTCAAAAATCGAAAATTCTCCATCCTTTTTTAATAATGTGACGTCACCTGGTAGGTTGGTTTAGGTTCTGTTCCATTAATCGAAGTGGAAGAAGAATTGACAATCTGTCATCTTTGACAGATGGCGGTAAAAAATTACTGGGCGATTTTAATTCTTCCTGCGAAAATATATTCGGATGATTAAAGGTAAGTTACTATTGAGTTTTATTTCATTGTTCAGCGTTCATTATACCCCTCACTGACCACTTTTTTCAGAAAGTTCCAGCATTAAAAGACTTATTGTGCTTCATGTAGCAACAAGAATGTGGATTCTCGAAATTCATATTTGTACTCCAAGTGTTAATATGAGACAAACTTTGTGTTTTGCAGTAGGACAACACATAGCTACATCTGCAAATAATTGCTGTGAAGATAATTTTGATCTAAGTTAAAATTCTTATCCTTATTCTTTGAATCTTTGTACATGAACATGATGAGAACCTGTGAAGTGTGAGCACAAAGTATTTTAGTAATAGGAATAAGCTAATGAACCAAATCTTTATTGTCATGCACTCTCCTGTAAATAATAAATGTATTTTCCTAAATCCTCAGTTATTCTTAGTACGTATGATGTGAGTTTATATGAGATGTCTTCTTTACATTATATCGTGCATATGTAATTATAATATCAACTTGTGTTGTTTATTTAATATATTGTCAGATGCACCACTACACTTACCTATTTTTCCCATACAATAAAGTTATTAATTGAATTAATTCTTCATTTTTATTTCTCTATTTTATAGTCTTTGAGTTCAATCGTCTCATTGACGTCGCTGAGGTGGTGGTATTGAAAATCCTATAGAAATATTAACTCATATAAAATACCTGACTTGCGTTATAGATGATAAACAATCAATTGATACGCCTTTTTAAATATTTTGAATTAGTTTCGTTATCGAAAAAATTTGAATTAAAAATTGACATATTGTCATCTGACTTATCTGCCATCACTTTCATGTCAAAAAATTCTTCTTCCCCATTATTTTCGATATTTTTACGATACCATCCCGATCTACCAATTCCCAATAATATTCCGATTTAATTTTGATGCCATATCGGTAGTAGTTTAGTAAGGTATCGGAAAACGATTATTAATTCTGCTAAAGCTTTAGAGGTTTATGACCCTATTCTATAGATTCGGTGGACATCAATTCAATAAACAAGTATTCACATGACACACAACTTCCTTCATTTGATAATTGATAATGACGTGTTCTGAAGCTAGTAGTGGAAAACATTTCATTTAGGTTGCAGAGTATAACTATGGTTTATATCACGCAGTATTCATCTAATTGTTTCCATAGTAAATTATTATATTGATTTTAATTGTCTATCACAGCTATGTCAGAGTCAAAATTGTAAGTGTATTAAATCAATCCAAAAAAAAATGGAGTTATCAGAAGACATCGTCGGACAAGGAGAAGGAGGCGACAGAAATAGGGCATTTCACCTAAAATCGCGAATACTAGCGATGAGGAAAAACATCGAACACCTCAGGAAACGCATCGAAGACGAAAGACATCTACTGGAACAGGAGAAGATGGGCATGTTGAACTTCTACCAATCGGCCGACGAAAGCACCTCCAATCACCCAATCGAACCCACGGAGACTCCTTCGATCCGAGAACCATCCGATCGATCGTACGGCATTTTGCCGCCAAAGATACATTTGGAGAAAATTGGGGAGAAATGCGACGTGGAGTTGATGAAACTCCAGGATTACATCAAGAGTATAAGAGAAATCAGGAGGTACTGGAGCAATTCGTTGAACTCCAAAGTTGATTTGGAACGATACGAACGTGGTGAAAATAAGAAAAGTTGTGGAAAATACAACGACGGTGTGTCTAATACCGTGATAATTTCATAGTGATTTTAGTTGCCGTCGTCTATGCTAGGGTATATTGTTATTTCAATAAATGTGGAGCATTCATCTCATTGCTTATTTTATTACGCTTCACCCACGAGAGAAAAATAAATGACGTTTCTTCGTCTTCCCCACAAAGAACTCGTATCATAATAGATGCGTTCAGTATTTACATATTAGCTGGAAAAGCGTTGGATGAAAAAGATACGGTTCCTCTATTCAATCTGCTTCGTTTCATTTATTGACAGACCGAGCATTAGGAAGCAATATATTCGCTCAATAGGGTCATAAACCTTTAAAGCTTCAGCAGAATTGATGGTCGTTTTCCGATACCTTACTAAACTACTACCGATATGGCATCAAAATTTAATCGGAATATTCTTTTATGCTCGAGAAAATCGAAATCAAAAATAATTATTTGACAGAACCATATTTCTGCGTCACCTGGTAGATCGGGATGGTATCGAAAAAATATCGAAAATAATAGGGGAGAAGAATTTTTTGATATAAGTGATGGCAGATAAGTCAGATGACAATATGTCAATTTTTAATTCAAATTTTTTTTCGATAACGAAACTAATTCAAAATATTCAAAAGGGCGCATTAATTGATTCTTTATCATCTATATAACGCAAGTCAGGTATTTTATATGAGTTAATAACATTTCTATAGGATTTTCAATACCACCTCAGCGAAAACAATGAGACGATTGAACTCAGACACTATAAAATAGAGAAATGAAAATGAAGAATTGATTCAATTAATAACTTTATTGTCTGGGAAAAGTAGGTAAGTGAGTGGTGCATCTGATAATATATTTAATAAACAACACAAGTTGATATTATAATTACATATTCACAATATAATGTAAAGAAGAAATCTCATATACAAACTCACATCATAGATAGAGTACGTACTAAGAATAACTGAGGATTTAGGAAAATACATTTATTATTTACAGGAGAGTGCATGACAATAAAGATTTGGTTCATTAGCTTATTCCTATTACTAAAATACTTTGTGCTCACACTTCACAGGTTCTCATGATGTTCATGTACATAGATTCAAAGAATAAGAATAAGAATTTTCACTTAGATCAAAATTATCTTCACAGCAATTACTTAAAGATGTAGCTGATGATATTTGTTTTCCTACTGCAAAACACCAAGTTTGTCTCATATTAACACTTAGAGTACAAATATGTATTTCGAGAATCCACATTCGTGTTGCTACATGAAGCACAAGTCTTTGAATAGTGGTCAGAGAAGAGTATAATGAACGCTGAACAATGAAATAAAACTCAATAGTAACTTACCATTAATCATCCGAATATATTTTCGCAGGAATAATTAAAATCGCCCACTAATATTTTACCGCCATCTGTCAAAGATGACAGAGATTATCAATTCTTCTTCCACTTCGATTAATGGAACAGAACCTAAACCAACCTACCAGATGACGTCACATTTTTAGAAAAGGATGGAGAATTTTCGATTTTTGAATGCCGAATTTGGAAAAACCCTTGAAAATAAAAATTTCAAAAAATATCGACGTATTCTCTGGAGACCCGGGTTTCACATATATAATTTTTGAAAAATAGTGTACAACCCTATTGTGAGAAGTAGTAGGATTTAAAAAATCTATTTTATCTCCTAGGCACTAAAAGTGTTGCTTAGCAACATACACATTAATCATTTTATTGTGTTAGTATGAGAAACGTCAACTTCTATTCGCGATAGGTGCTAAGCGATACGCTACCTAGCGGTGACTCGTGAACCACTCGAAGTGAAATAACCACTGAACTCTCTGGGGGATAACCCACAAACAAACTTAACCTCTGTTCTGTTTATGTTCGCTTCTGATGTGAAAGGTTTACTTCCAGCAGTTTTTCGAGAGATGTTCTGGTGAAATACATAGGAAATCTTACCGTTTTTCTCGTTTCAGTTATTGTTTGGTGGCAAAGACACAAATGTAGGGAATGTCACAATAACACGAATATCAAAAATATGAAAACAAAACAAAAACGATACCACTTCGAGAATTTCGAGTTGTTACCATGAGATAGTGCTACGTGTTATTTTCTATCGCGAATACACATAGTAGAGATACAAAAAAAGATCACTCACGAGGACGTAATGGAAGCGTCGATGGCCGCCTCGTCGTTCCAATACCCGCCGTCCCGCTCCTTGCCCCCCACCTCCGCCGAACCGCCCACCTGGTTCATGAAGCTGGTGGCCGTGTCGACCAGACTGGGCCAGTCGCCGTCCTCGGGCAGCGGAAAATCTTCGGGGAAATCGACAGCGGTGACCTTGGGCTTACGTCCCGCCGGCGACCTCTCGCGGTCAGCCGGCAAAGGACTCGAAGCGGTGCTCGCGTTCGAGATGACTGTCGCCGGCCGCGCCGTCGTCAGGATCACCTCGGGCGGCGGCGGACGGTGGGGCGTCGCGACGGCGTCCTTGGAGGGATCGGCGGCCGCGCCGGCGTCGATGTTGTCGGGGTTGATGAGCCTGCGGGGGAAGGGGTCGAGCGGTTGTCAGATCGAAAGGCCGTTCGTGTGTCATTGATGCTTTGTTTGGTCTTTTAGGGGGTTTATTTCCGGAAATTTTACACTCACTGAAGGGAAAGGTGTTATTAGTGCTCTATTGTAACAAAATGATTATTTAACTGAACAAACTTGTGATAATATTGTAGCAGGCAGTCTTGTGGCCGTCCTGATATTTCATTCATACTTGACACGATGAAGAACATGAAATGAAATAATCTTCAGACAGTTCAATTATTCTCATCGGAGATTATTTGCATTGAACTGTTTTGTTATGATGGATTTATGCAGCAATGTCAAGTCATAAGTTTTTGGTATTAAGATTTATGACATAAAGGAAAAAGGACCATTTATGCAGGAATTATTAAGGACTGTCATGTCTTGAGGGTAACTTCTCCCATTGCCCCATTGGTCAATTTCTGTGGTTCATTGTCAGTGGTCACTTTACAATTTCAGTTATCAATATTGATTTTTTTCTTTTTATAATCTAATATGAGATGAGTTTAAATTAACAACACAATCACAGAAAATAACCCATAAAACCATCACAGAATTAAAAACTTCGAACGCATGCGCCAATATAATCAGTTTTAAGTTTTAAGCCATAAAAGATAAAAAGTTGGCCAACTTTCTTACGACTTAAAACTTATGTCAAAGTGTATGGATTGAACTTCTTATGACTTATAACTAAAAACTTAAACGACTTAAAACTTATGACTTAAAACTGCTGCATAAATCCACCATGAATGATTGATTGATTTATACCGAACCTAAAGGTTGAATTTTCAACGAAGAATTCAATTATTCATAATTCCAGAAAAATGTTTTATCACCTACGTATATACGGAATTGACTATTCAGCGAAAATTCAGGAAAGCTGTTAAAAAGTTACTTATACAAAAAGCCTATTATACGTTGAACGAATTTTAAAATGAAATATTTTGATTATTTTTTGTACCACCCAAGTAACACAAGTTAGTGTAAAATACGTATTTTATAGGTTTATTAGGTATAACAGTCGTATTGGTATTATGCTATACTGTGCTATACCATATATCATATACCTATTTTAAACTATGTGGTTTATTATATCAATATTAAACGTGTTCAATATATCCATCGTATAAAATATATGCATATTATACGTACTGAGGTATCGTATAAATGTGGTTGTTTATATACGAATAATATGTCATCATCCAATACTGAATTTATACCATAGATCTACAACATTCGTTTATTGTACGTTTACAGCATACATATAATATAGTATTTCTGAAGATGCATTTTATCTGTTAGTTTGTACCAAATTTATACCATTGGTTTAAATCAATTGTTTATTATACGTTTACAAATTACGTATAATAAGGATTTTCCAGAGACGTATTATTAAATAGTGGAGGACCACCAAATATATATTATTTTCGTTTAAAATTTGTTGAATGATATACGCTTATTCACTGTTTATTTGATTCCGGTGCATATCGGATGTTATCGACAATGCTCGTGTTTAATTAGAGTTCATGTTAGAGTTCTAGGTGCTGAGTTGAGCATCTAGCACTGCTGTAATTAATTATGTTGTTTCGTTTATTCTTTATACAAGAAGGTGTACAATCATTTTTCATTGCAATATTTTGTTTGGTATTAAAGTTAAACGTGATGATATATAGTGTGTCATAATGTTTGATAAGAGTGAGTAGAAATGCAGGATATAGAATTCAGTAGTGGATAGATTCAATATGTTTCAGATTGTTGAAACCTATAGGAATTTCGGATGCGTCGCCGTCGCTGTAGCATTTATTGTGAATATGAGTACATTAGTCGAAATGAACGTTTGTTATATAGAAACCGACAGACAACGGAGAACGACAGGAAGAATTTGGTGAGGTTCATCTACTATCTAACCTAACCTCAAAAACATTGTATGATATAGTGTGTGAGTGATGAATAATTATGTTGTTGCATTTTTTATTTGATTATTATATGGTCATTAGTCAACTATAATCAAACAGGGTTTATATTCTTTTCCGAAAACTATTCTCTCCCTTATGGTTTAGTTTTGCAGAAGCTGTAAGAGGTATCTATATAGCTACAACAGGAGATGGGATGAGCAAGATTTCACGGACAAAGAGATTGAGGAATCTGTGAAGAGCTGGTTTAAACTGGCTATGGTCATGTTTTTCTCAAGCGTTATATTTCTGTTGACCATGAAACCATTTAGTGCACTACGAATATACGTTTTTTGTAAAGGTTTTATAACCTGTTACATATACGTTTAACACTTTCATTTGGACCACGTATTTTATTGGTATTTCATTCTTGGTTTATTGAACGTTTATTGTAAACGTTTAAAATTGTTAGTCATATATACGGTTATTCATTGTATTTCGAATACGTATTTCAATGGTATTTACTATTTGTTTGATAGACGTTATTCATAAACCCGAAATAAACGTATATACTAAACTATACTTATACGTATAAGTGGCGGATTTGTCCCTATAATAATCGTTTTATGGTTTCCGTATATAGACGTATGGTTCTAAATAAAAAAAAAACGTTTATTATACGAGATTGTGTTACTTGGGCATCTACTTTTGTTGTGTATTGTGCTTATTTATAGCTGTCATACTCGATTTTATATGTACAGATATTTTATTTTAGTAGATTATCCACTGTATTGCGCATTTCTTTACTGTCATACTTGATTTTATATATACATATATTTTATTTTAGTGCATTACCTAATTCTAAGTAACACTTTGTCAACAAGAGCCTTTTTTCTTTGGACAATAAAGTATTATCTCTCTCTCCCTCTCTTCTCCAACCTCTCTCATCGAAGCACCGCGAATTCAAACAACGCCACCGACCTGAGCAACTCCTCCTGAAAAGCGGTGGACAGATTGGCGCTGCTGCGGTTGGACGACCGTTGCGACGTCACGCCCGGCCTGAGCTTTGCCTCGCCGCCACCGCCCGCCGACCTCGGGCTGTGGTTCCTGTTCGAGTAGTTCGACGCCGCCGACGACGACGACGGCGAATGGAGGCGGCGCTGTGAGCGACGCGCGCGCGGCGACGCCTGCTGGCCGCCACCGCTGCCGGTCGACAGCTCGTCCTCGCTGGCCGCCAGGTTGTTGATGCGCTCGCCGATCGAGCTGCCCGCCGAGTGGGGCTCGCCCACGCCCACGCCCAGCCTGTGGAAGTCGTTGGCGATGGTCGCGTAGTCGGACAGCTTCTGCGATCTGACGGATGGATGGAAATGTATTGTCACAAATGGAAATATATTGTAGAAATTTCCATAATCTCGAAGCAATCCATAATCATAGGTCGGTCATGTCTTTGTTTATGCTTCAATCTAAATTCAATGAACTGTGAATTTTGGAAAAAAGTACATGAACATAAACACAGGCATGATGCCATTAACATTTGGGGACCTCAGAACACCGAACTTGTGCGGAACGCGACAGTTATGAAAATAATAATAATAATATCGCTTTTATTGCTGCAACCTTAAGGTAACAAATAAGTACATGTGTACACATATACGTAAATAATGAGGAAGACAGAGAATAAAAAAAATAAAAATAAAATGGCTGCATTGCAAAGGCAAAGTTCGCACTTCTTCAATTGGGTACACATATACTCAATTTTAGAAGCCGCGCTCTTCCACTTAACCTGGAAATATGCGATGAAATAGAACTAAGAGCAACGAAAAAAATATTATAGGAATAACTAACTATAAATAACTAGTAAAGTAATAATTATATAATTAGCAATGGTACATTTGTAACGTAAAAGTGATTAACCTACATTCTATACAGATATGTAAATGATATGGAGTATGGAAAGGAGCCATCTGTGAAGTATATCAAACTTTAAGGACAGAAGAAGCCATCCAAAATTGCAAGCTTCAGTTTTCTTTTGAAGACATTTGTACTAGCTATGGACTTCAATTCTTCGGGCACTGCGTTATATATGTTTGCAATATCGTAAGAATATGATGACTGATATAAGGAAGTTTTATGCTTTGGAATCGTTACACTATGAACTTGACTCCTGAACCTGACTTTATTGTACAGATAAGAAGGCTTTTTTGATCTAATGATAGTATGATAAAGAACACATCTATGAAGGAGGCGCCTCTCTTTCAGTTTTAGCCATCCTATTTGTTTCATAGGCTCGGTGATATGATTGCGTTTACGAAGACCACAGATGAAATAACTACAATATAAAAAGACTGGGAAATCAATTCAAAGCAATCACTCAATCAGACAGAGTCAGAGAGGCATAATGGAGTTTTGAATAGTGATGCCGATCTGATCTTCGTTTTCGGAGATGGTCCATGGGCCATTCTAAGTTTTCGTTTTAAACCATTTCACGGAAATGTGACCTACCTCCAGGCCCCCATATAGCATATAATTAGACGATGGGATTATGTTATAAGGTATGTTATTATTTTCTTGTTTTTTGTTAACCCGAATTTATATTCGTGTTGAATAAATGTGTAATGAATATTTGATTGGGACAAGTAGTTTCTTTTAGTTGTTCACTCCCTACAGATAGAACACGATTTTAGGCAACCCCAGCCTAAAGTTCGTGACATCTGGGATGTTGTCGGGCTGAACGAATTTCTGATAGTCCCAAGAAATTTCGTCTGCATTTTTGATCGGAAAACTTGAACTTGATCAACTGAATCGAGAATAGATATTAGGTCTGTTCGCTGTGTCTCCATCAACTACACCATTGTATGTTTACTAATCAGTGTGCACACCTTCCTATGCAAGCAATGCCAAGCATGGTTAGTATTTTGGTATAGCGGTTTGTGGGGTATTTTTTTTTTGAATAAAATGGTGTATTCATCTTCAATTTTACTGGATATGGATGCATTCTTCTTTTCAAGATTATGAACGACATTCCTTGGGACGAAAAAATCAATCAATGATACTACTCACCTCGCATACGAATATTCGCTTTCCTGCCTCAACCTATCGTTATGCTGTTTGACGATATTGTTCTTGTGCCGTTTGTACAAATCCATGTCGTTGGTGTTGTTGTGAACTACGGCGCTCAAAGGCTGCGATACGTCCACGTGCTGCAACGGCAATGAATTGCTCATCTGTACCTTCAAGATGACAACAATAATAGCAACAAATACCAGCAGACATCATATCTGCATGGAAAAGTATGAACATGGGACCATCAATTTATCTCTATTGGTCATTTCTAAACGTTTGAATCTTCAAATTCTATGAATTCAATTCAATATGGCGGCAACACAGTTTCGGCTCTCTATATAACTCGACACGAGTCGATTGATGAACAGTTTTTTCAAAATATCTTTATGACCCGAATGGCTAAGATCAACTGAAACTTTCCTTATTTATATCCCACAAAAAATTTCCGAAATCTAGTTCACTACTTCAGAACATTTTTTCTTGGAACATTGATTGCAAAAAAAAATTCGTAATATTGCAAGCCATCAAAAACGCGGAAATTTTATTGAACTCTACGTATACCGGGACGACCCATCACCGGCGAAATTATTTGCTTCCTTTGCCGCTTACATTTTCCATTTCTGTCAGATTTATTATTTCTATTCTAGACTCGTGAGAACACTAGAAGTAGGATAACCTATAGTTCTGTGAGATAACCACTGAACTCTCTGGCGGATAACCCACAGACAAACTTGACCTCTGTTCTGTTTACGTTCGATTCTGATGTGAAAGGTGTACTTCCACTTACGAAACAAAACAGAAACGATGCCATTTCGAGAAGTTCGAGTAGTTACCATGAGATAGCGCTACGCGTCATTTTTTTGATCTGAAAGAATATATTTTCTTATGAAGTAAACGATATGAGAAATATCTTCTCAAAATCAAGTGCATTGTTTTCATCAGGATATTTTGTGGTTACAATTGACACCGTCCAATGATTGTCAATAATGTCTTGCACTCTCTGAGAGAAATTTCGTTGTTAGTACGTCATCAATATCTGATGTTTTCCAAAGCTGACGATTTCTATTTTCTAAATTGAGAAATGTTTTTAACTTATTGAAACGAATAGTGTCATCAGAGACTATTTATACATGAAAGGGTCACCTTGAGAAGTGTTTGTTTGAAGTGGTAATTCGACTATGTGGGACAAGTTACCGAGATAACCCCTTAATCCATCACCAATGGACCGAAAAAGTCGTGACGTCACAAACTATGTTGGTATTCCTGAATGTTTCCAATAGAAAAAAATTTACATGTAAATCTCCATAAGCAGATTTTTGAAGTCTCTTCTAATATTTATCGTGAATATTTAACGTATTTCAAGATTATTTACGGAAAGAGGAAGGTTCGATGTATCTTAAAAAAATTAGAAACATGTATTAATCATTGATAGTTTTGAATAAATCTCAATCAAACTGAAGTGAGGTTAGGATTTTGCTTTATTATTGTATTTATTCTCTAATATTATTTTATTTTCTATCACAATCGTGATATAAAATAAGAATGAAAAGTGTGTAAATCAAGATATGGTTACTAGACATAACAAAGGTATTATTATATCATTATTTGTTGTAGATTGAGGAAAGATATACCTACTAAAGTTGATGCTGTCAGCAGAGATTTTTCTTTTCATGATAATGTTGTCTTCTTTGGAATATATAGAAGAATCTGAAAGCTTACCTGGGAGTTTATTAGCAGCATCATGAAATAATTATAATTTCTCCCAGGAGATATAAGTTCATAAACAACTTTGAGAACTGTCCCTAGGCACTGTACTACATTGATAAGTGCTCAAGAAGAGATAAAATGACTCTTGAATGTCAGTTTTTCATTATATAACACTTTGAGAGTATGATGTCGATCGATATTCACTTTATTTTATAATTAATATTGTATAATATTGTGACCTAATTTTTTATCCCAAAATTGAAATTACAAAAAATAGAAACACATTTGCTGACGGCAGCTGTTCGCCGGAGAACAGATAAGTGAGTTCGGGTTATTTGTGGCTCTATGAATGAAAATTCAAAATCAAGAGGGCGCCACTCAATTTAATAAATGTTATACTATATTTGGAAAATTGAGAAACCAAATACTTTACCAAAAAACATTACCTGAAATGTCAATGAAATTAAATTATCTTAGAAAGCTGGTTGGACAAATAGATTGAATAAAACCATATCAAGTTTAAAAAAAATATATAATAAAATACACCACCATGAGACAAGGCAAACATGTTCTGAATCACTGCAGATATCACTTCAGATGCCATCAAATATCAATAAAATAATATGTTCAAAAAATACATATACAGTTAAATGCCTGCTGATGTTGTATGATAACTTTCCGCTGAAATTATGTATAAGGTAATAAATCTATACCTAAATCCGCCGTCGCATAGTATACTATGTGAGAGCTTCACAAGAGCTCTATAGATAATAGTTTCAATAGAAAATTATGGTATAAATGTATATTTAAAAGGTGGTGATAAATATTATTTTGTGACAAAAAAGCGACACTGGTAAAAAAAACCTGGTGTTATGGGTCCATGATCCTTCCCCAATGGTCCAAATCTGTAGCCCCTATTCAAGGTCCATGGTGTGTAGTGGTGGTGCAGGAAGACTGCGAAGACAAAGGTGAAACAGGAAAGAAAGCAGGAAACAGCACAGAAGAGAAGAAAGCTAAACCTCCACGGTCAGCTAGGGGTTGTGGTGCAGCTAAGCCGGTCGACGGACTCAGCCGACGCTACTGGACTCGTCTAGTATCTCGAAGGTCGACTCTGGCCAAGATCCGAAGACCTTGCAGGAAAACTCACAGATCCGCTGGGGGATCTTGACTAGGGTTGAAGAGTTTCCTGACGGGCCGGTCACAACCAGGAATCCAATACCAGCAGCTAAGCTGTACCTAACACCCTTCTGAGAAGGGAGGTAGTGCTTAGAAGACAAACATCAAACAGAAGAGCAGCACGGCAGGATAGAAGCAATGGCGGCTTCCACTCACCACGGCATGGCAGTCTCCAGGTGGTTAGAACAAATCCTCAAAAAGGCTTCAAAATCCATAAATGATGGATGCGACTTGAGCTCAGCAGATGTTTCAATCACAAATTCCCCAAAAGGGTTTATTCAACGGTTAACTAACCGAGAATGAAAATAAAAAATATGAGTCAAGTGCACCTCATCATGGCCACACTGGAAAAAGCCTCGAGGTAGCAGCTAGAGGACGGATATCATCTCCTATTTCCGAAATTTGCCGAAGAACTGCACATCCTGTCCAAAAACAGCGCCGATTATGAATTCTGGGCTCCCCATTGGTCAAAACCATAGATACAGTATATCCCATTTGACAGAACCAAAGGTGAAGAAGACTGATTCTTCTTTCTTTTATTCTGTTACGGGCATGTGCATATATGGCTAACCAAACTTGAACCAGGCCAATGACGGAAATGACAGAAGATCAAAGCCAGCACTGAGAAGATCGATGACAACCGAGCAATGACATCGACGTGAAAATAATTATAACCTATAGAAGAAGATAACCTATTAGATTATATTCTGAAAAATAAAGAAAATCCCTATAAATCTGGATCACATTCAGATCTAACAGACTTCCTTCACAAATCCTGAGAAAACCTTCAGCGACATACACACTTGAGAACACAACGGTATGTCGCTTGTTTACTAATGAATGTATCACAATATTTACTGACTCTCTTTTCTTCAATTCTAGGCCTAGGATCAGACAGATAGCCAGAAAATCATAAGATTCCTGCAGCCTATTACATCACTTCCAAAAGCACTGAGAATGTCAGAAACAAGAGTACTTCATACTGTTGTTTTGTGTGTGATATTATACCATTCAAAACTGTGTGTGATATAGTGTTGTCTGAATAAATGTGTTATGTTTTGAAGGATTTATTGAAGTGTTATGCTGAAACTCTGTGAGTATACCAAATATATTCAAAAACTGATAATGTATTTTGATACCAAGTGCAGTTGTTATCTGAATGCTACCAATCCCATGAAAAAACAAAATTGTAGCAATTTGAATGCTACAATATAATGTATATAATTCTACATTTGTGTGACTGATTTCTCTTCAAATGTTGATGGTGCATTTTCTTTATCACTCATAGTTCAAGCATTGAAGGTACTCGTACATTATAGTGTGCAAATATTGCTAAAGCTGCCAATGTGATGGCCAATAAACTATCCTCTTGAACAGGGACTCACATACACTGGTAGAGTTTATCTACAACAAACATTTCAAAACGTTCAATTTATCCAATATACCCTTTAATATTATAGCTCACCTGTACTTTATATGTTTTATCATGAATATTCGCTTGAATCAACCACATTAAGGTCTTGAGATCAGCATCAAATACCATGTCCTAGATATCAGTTTTTCCTCATCTCTAGAGAAATGTACCATTGTTGATAGCTTCAACTGGCTTCAAGACATATTTTCCATTCACTACACTGATATATTATATAATATTAATCGAAAATACAGTTGAAATATCAAGGCTTCGAAAGTAAACACTGAAAAAACATAACCTCAATAGATTTCAATATAATCTCATTCAAATTTGTTAGCGTTTCTCACCTGTTTCTATTCTTCTAATAGGAACTAGTATGTCCTATTTTCCATAAATGGTATCGAAATATGTAACTTTTTCACTATAAATGAGATAATCGATTTCAAAAAATCTCTTATGGAGATTTACATGGGAAAATAATTTGTTTGGAAGCAAATCAGTAGTACCAACATAGCTTTGACGTCACACTTTTTCGGTCCATTCGGAAAAACTGTGTAGTAACACGATTCATGTTTTTTTTTTAATATACCTCCTTCAAGACACAGACACTCACCTTGTGTTGGATGGTGTAGTGGTTGTGACTGTGCTGCGCCACCTGGTGGGAGTTGTTGCGTTTCGGCGTACCAGGGAAGGTGTTGCTCACGTGGTGGACGGAAGAAGAGGAGGTAGAATGTTGCAGGTGGTTCTTCGGCGGAACGAGGGGCGTTTCGAAGTCCTGCAGGATTTCGTACCATTTCTCGTTGTCACCAGAACGGACACTTGATAAACTGGTTAAGGTTCCCTGGAACGAAGCCGTGGTCGATAAAGTCCGACAATGTTTTCGGTTTGCAAGAGATACGACATGCGAAAATGCGGGATGAATATAGGTGTACACAGTTAGGCTAGAAAATGAATCGAATTGATTTGTCCTCAGGCGACGGCAACACTCTACAAAGTCAGCATTTTCAAATTTTCCTTGCTTCAGAAACAACTGACGTCGCAGATTGGTGCTGAATGTTTCGCTATCTCGGTTATTATAACAACTAAAAATTGGTTCAAATGGGCCATATTTCACAGGATTCTGTTTTCATTTCGAAACTGTTATTAGGTTTCAACAGTTATTTTTGTATTTTCAAATAATAGCGGTAAACCAAAATAGTGCGTGCAATAAAATTAAAATCCAATGTTGTTATAGTTCTTGAAAACGCACGATTTTGGTACTTGCAGTACATGCAGCGCCAATCCAGGACATAATGCATGAATCATTTTAACGCTCAACATACAGAGGAAAATGCTGTCAATGTCTATTCCACGCTCGGATTTTTTGAATAATTCGACATAAACATTTGCCGGTTTTTCTAAAAATAACTACCAATCAATCTTAAAAATGCACATTTATCCGCAATCTTGATGATAAAAGCCTACTACAGTGAATCTAGAGAAGCGCTAATATAAAATATCTACTGCTATGTCAGCAAGGCTTACTTACAATAAGAACTCCTGTTAGTCACAAGCTAAGCAAGATAATCAAAATATTACTTATTCAGCTTTAGTCGAACGACATACACTAATAATACAATGACTATGGTTAAGTATTTACTACACATGTCACAAATTTGGAGTCACAAAAACGATCGCGATTGTTACGTTTCATTCATTGAAAACATGAATTTAGGAAAAATTATTTCAGCACTCAGAATCTAGACCACTTCATTGGATAGATTTTCTTTCAGAATTGGACAGTGGAAAATAAAATGAGCATAAAAATTATGATTTTCCAAAATTTTCTGGTTATGCTTATTGTTACCTTCAAGTTTGTGATCCGGGTATAAATGAATTGACACAATAAGAATTACTGTTTGAAAAATGTATTTTAACCGGCAACTTAGTAGCGAAGCAACCCTGGAAATCTCATTGAGACTTGTATGAGTAAGGAAGACGGGGACCTTGGCTTTTCAAGTGTCATCCGAAGCACTACTCGCTGGTTATCGTTGAGAGTCCAAAGGATTGAAATCTAGATACCAAGAATGTTCGATTGGTCACCTATCCCCTCCCGCTAAACGATACTATAGAAATGAATAAATAATTCCAATAGCATCCGCGGGATTTGAACCCGGGCTCTCTAGAGTCTACACTATAAGCCAGCGATTCAATGATCTCGAACAACAGCCCAGTATAATAGTACTGGTTGTTTTGAATTGTTCATATAGTTATAGGTTATTCATATCACCATTAGATTTCGTTTTATCATCTTTCAACTAAATTGTTTATTTACGAAAGGATATAATAACATAAAAAATGTTTTGGATACTGCCAATTCTGCTACCTGCAACCCCAAAACCCAATATCTTACTGATTAATCGAGTTTTTCAAAACATTCCAGTTTCTTCCAACTCAGCGCTACTGTCCATGTAAAATCAAAGGTCGACCAAAATTGACTTCCATAAAGTATTGAACAAATTATCCTCTATAAACAATAATTTTCAGTTCTATAATGCATTTGTGAAAAAAAAATTCAATACGATTTGAGGTGTGTGTGGAAGATTGTCAGATAATGATTACTGTATTCCCGTATTGATAACAGAATATGTATAAAATGGATGCGATGATAACTGACGGAATAGCTACTGCGATTCTGATTAATTAATTTATATTATACTATCATCACAAGTAATTCACCAACACATTTCGTTTCGTCCCGGGGCCCTTTCAGCTCTAGTTCCGGCTCTGCCTGACGCCGTAACTATCTACCTCAAATGAGCGCCAACGACCCAATCCACCCCCTACACAACCACTCATTAAGGGTATGGTCCGTAAGTTTACCGAACGTGACCAATATTATGGTTAACCGGTCCGTAAACTCTGAAAAAACCAAAGGGTTGAACTGAACCAACCAAAGGGTTGAAAAAAGTGGTCAGAATATGCAACCAGAGAAACCGTTCTTGGGAGGTCGGTTATTCCGGTTTCTTGTAGACATCTTATTCCGGTTATTATATTGTCGAGTTATTATACAACTGACAGCACACCTGGCGCATAATATTCGAAAAAAGTTCGTTAAGCACTTTTCAGTGATTGAGTTGTAATGGAGGTAATCTAGATAGAAGAATAATTATTTCATCAGTTTATTGTATATATATATTTTTCATTTCATAGGATATCAATTTGATTGCATTATGTACCCTTTTCCATTGTCGCCTGGAAATAGGTACCTTGACTTGAACACCCTTGAACACAATATTAGAAGCAGATAATAAGAAGGCATTGATCATGAATTCTACCATAAATTTGATGAGATCACTTTCGATTGTGGGAGTAATATCTCAAAAGGAATATTCAAACAGTCAGCTCAGAATGATGTCCCATTAGCTGCTAACACCTCTCAGTACATCCGATATAATGTTCTTGAATACTCGTCTATCACATCCACTACAAAAGTCCTTATTCTTGGTCTGAGAACCATGGAAAATAATTAATTTTGATTCGTTCCTCAGAAATTTGAATTCGTTCCTCACCCAAAGCCCAAAAGTCCTCTGATATTATCATCTTCACTTTGACTACTACTGCTAGTAAGGAGAATCTCATTCATTACAAAATTACTTCTTTTTTCCATTATACTTATGCAATGATAAAAAGTGTAAAAACGTAATTTTTGTGAATATTCCAACAAACTGGCGGGCAAATCTGGAAGTCCTTGTGTCAATCCGTGTTGTCACTGTTGTCTGTGTGGTCCGTAATGAAACCAGTTTTCAGGCAACCGATCACTAACCGGAGTTGTTTTCATTTTAGTTCAATACGGGCAAACCAAATTAAAAAATATTACAAGATATACATTATGTGAGTAATACAACAACAGACACAACATATATGATATTGATAATATTGAAGACATTAAAAAGATAAATGGAAAGTAAAAATACAAGTACAGTCAGTGTAAAAGTGGAAGATAAAATGATTAAAATGACAAGATGGTCACTGACACAGTTGATTTTTAAACTTATGAAGAGGCGTTGAAAAGATGTCAATATCGAGGGAATTTGCCGCTCTAAGGGATCTTGGGATATAGCTGAAATAAGCAATGTTGGTACGATGGTAGGGAATATGAAAAGTAGCTACCTGTCTCGGAAGTCGAGTGGGGACTGTTAACATATGATTTCAACAGTTATTCTTATATGTTGGCCACATTGTTGTGTGCAATTCTTCATACTCATATATTATGTCCATTTATTATTCTACACATAGTATGTGAATGTTAATGTGATATATGTCAGTATGAAAACATCAGTCTGAATAAAAACTAAAAGTCAGAAACACTCGTTTCATTCATAAGGCCGAAATCCAGCTTAGAAATAAAGTGGATAGTAATATACATTTGGAAGTAGTTCAATGTTATTACAACCTAACAGATTATGAGACTTAGCAGTGCTGAAGACTAAAGAAAGAAAGAAAGATAGTAAGTGAACAAGTAAAGTAAGGAAGTTAGAACTAGCGAAACCGAGTCAGCGAGTGCAATCAACAAAATACAAAAGAAAAGTTAGAATAGTAATAATGGCAGAAGACGAAGCAGTCAAGAAGTACTTGAAGCTAGACAAGAACAACTACTTCTCATGGTCGTTGACCACGAAAGCTCTACTACGTCAAAGGGGTTGCTGGGACGCCGTCTCCCCAGGTTATCTTCAAATAGGCGATGCGGATGAGATAGATACATTTTCAGCTGACGAAGCGAAGAAAAATGATAGAGCAATATCCATCATACTTTTGACATTGAGTTCGAAGACCATCAACTTCGTCGGCGCTATAAATGTCGCACAGTTCATTTGGAACAAGCTTGAAAAGCTGTACACCAAAGCTGGACCCATAAACCAAACATTGCTGCTACGCGAATTGATATCTATCAAGAAAGAAGATGATGAACCTATGGAAGATTACTTTGGAAGATTCTTCAATCTAAACAGAAGATTGAAAGCAACAAAAGCAGATTTCGATGACAAAGTGATAGCAAGATTCATCATTGGTGGTCTCCCGCTTGATAAGTATGAAGTACTTATTACCACCATAGATCAAGGAGAACAAATCGATTTGGAAGAAGTTATGGCTAGATTAATGGCTGAGGATACAAGAAGAGAAAGCTACAAGTCATTAAACAAGACAAACAAAAATCAAGATGAAGTTACTGCCCTAGTTTCAAGGTTTGAGAAATGTACGAAATTTGAGAACAGTGGAGGTTGGAGAAACGATTCCAGGGGAGGTAGTAACAACAGTGATCCGTCGAAGGAGAAGAGATTTGTATGCTTTTCTTGCAAAGAACCTGGACATATAGCTCGTGAGTGCCCATACTTCAAGAAGAAAGATGAAGAGTCAAAAAGAGATCACAGGAAGAAAGGAGAGAAAAAGTATCACAGAGAAGAAAGGAAGCATCATTCAAAGTCAAGACATCAAAAGAAAACTGCAAGATCTGCTGAGTTCGAATCAGATTCAAGTTCAACTGAGGAGAGTAACAGTGAAAGCGAAGAGGAAAAACCAAGAAAAGTAAAATGCAGTGCAAAGAGGGCATCAATAAAAACCGTCAAGTCGAAAGCTCTCATGGCAGGTATGAGTACTCTAGTAAGAAAGTCCGAGTCTCATGCAATTTTCATTGATGGAGGAGCAAGTGATTATTTAACCCCTCATGAAGAACTGATTCAAGATCTGGACAGAAGTTATGGAGGAAAAGTGAAGACAGCCAGTGGAAATTATCTGAAGGTAACTGGAAGAGGCACTATGATTGCACAGCTTACAAAGAAGTGTGGAGGTTATCAAATAACTCTGCAGAAAGTATATTTAGTCCCAGAACTCGACTGTACTCTCATCTCAGAAAGAAGACTAGAAGAGAAAGGATTCAAAATAATTACTGAAAAAGGAGAGAAGAAAATTTATGATGGAAGAGAGCTATTCATGACGGGTTTTTGGAGCGAGAATGCAAAGATGTATCAACTGAAATGTGAACATTTTTTAATAAATGGCGAAAAGATACAACTGACAGCAAATCAGAAGCATGAAGAGAGAATAGTTGCGACAAAATGCTCAAGTGTTGAATTGTGGCATGACAAGTTTGGACACTTGAATAACTTACCCAAAATTTGTAAAGTAAAACAACCAATGCCAAAGTGTGATATTTGTCTGGAAGGCAAATTAAAGAGACTACCATTCAAGACAAGTGAATCTCATGCCTCAGATGTGCTAGAATTAGTGCACTCCGATATCATGGGACCACTACCTGTTGAATCAATAGGAAAATCCAGATACGTCATAACATTCCTAGATGATTATTCAAGATATGCTGAAGTGAAGCCCATAAAGAAGAAAAATGAAGCTGCAAGTGAGTTTAAAATTTACCAAACTAAAAATGAAAGAAAACATGAGAAGAAACTCAAGATATTGATGTCTGACAACGGAGGAGAATATATTTCAAAAGAAATTAAGACTTTCATGGAAGAGAAGGGGATAGAGCACCGGTTTTCCATACCTGGAATACCACAGCAGAATGGTAGGGCAGAACGCCTCAACCTTACTTTGCTTAATATGGTAAGGTGCATGCTCATCAGATCAGGCCTACCTCCCAGTTTTTGGGCTGAAGCAATAGTGTATGCAGCGTATTTGAGAAACAGATGTTGCACCACAGTTATAGGAGGAAATGCCCCATTGGAATTATGGAAAGGAAAAGAGATGACAATCAAAGACCTAGAGTGTATCAGAGTATTCGGCTGTGAAGCTTGGACTGCGGTAACTCGAAACAGCAAACTTGAATCGCGAGGAACCAAGTGTGTATTCATTGGTCTGGAACATGGAAAGAAAGGTTTCAAATTATACAAGATCAAAGAAAAGAAGATGACTGTCGCACGGGATGTAAAATTCTTTGAAGATTCGTTTCCTTTCAAGAAGCAGGTGAAAACTCCACAACAACAAAAAGATAACAGCGCTCACTTGGATGCTTTCCTAGAAAATTTTGGACTCGATTCGGACAATGAAGATGCAAAAGACTGTGAAGACAACAATCAAGATGTTGGCGCTCTAATAGAAAATGTAACAATTTCTGGAGGAGAAAATATGAAAAATCCTGTTATTAGTCAAGACCAAGATGAAAATCAAGATTTATCATCAACAACACTACCATTGAGAAGATCAACAAGACAACGTAAGAATAAACATGTGTGTGATGGAATATGCTGTACTGCCAAAACAGATGACTTTACTAGAGATCCAATAACTTTGAAAGAGGCAGTAAGTGGTTCAAAAGCAAAACACTGGGAACAAGCTATGCTCCAAGAGCTTCAAAAATTCAAAGAAATAAATGCGTGGGACTTAGTTGAACGCCCAACCAACAAAAATGTCGTGAGCTGCAAATGGATATACAAAACCAAGTATGACAGTGATGGAAATATTTCAGGTCATAAAGCAAGACTAGTGGCACGAGGATTCACCCAGATAGAAGGTGAAGATTTTTTCAATACATATTCTCCAGTGATTAGGAGGTCCACACTAAGATGTATACTCGCTGTTGCCGCTGAAAGAAATTGGGAAATTCATCATGTAGATGTTGATGCAGCTTACCTGAACAGCAAGCTTGAGGAAGAAGTTTATATGGAGCAACCTCCAGGTTTCGAATTGAAAGAACCTAATTTCTACGTGTGCAAACTCAAAAGAAGCATATATGGTCTACATCAGTCCGGCAAGAATTGGAATGAAGACCTGAATAAGACTATAGAAGGCATGCAATTGAAAAGATCCAAATATGATCCCTGTATGTATATATCAGAAAATAAACTTCTCATAGTAGGAGTCTATGTGGATGATTCTTATATTACTGGAACCAAAGCAGAAATCAATGGCTTCAAGAAAAGGTTTGGCAAAGTTTACTCTGTCAAGGATTTAGGACCGGTGAAAAACATTCTCTCGATGAGAATTTCAAGAGATCAAGAAGGTGCTGTATATCTAGACCAGACACTATACATAGAAGAAAAACTGAAACATTTCAACTTGGAGAAGGCAACAGAAGTAATCGTCCAACTTCCATCATCACAAAGCCAAGAAGATCAGCATGAAATGTGTACTTTCGACCAAAAAATATACAGAGAAGGAACAGGGTCTTTGCTACATCTTGCCAACAACTCGAGACCTGACATAGCTTATGCTGTGAACAAACTGTGTCAAAAGAACCAAAATCCCTCAAGAAAAGACTGGAATGAAGTGAAATATCTATATAGATATTTGAAAGGAACCAAAAATCTGAAACTAGTTTACAAGAGAGGTGGACAACAATTGGAAGTTTATGTGGATGCAGACTGGGCTAATGAAAAGTCTGATAGAAAATCTATAACTGGCTTTTGTCTCTCCTTAGCTGGTGGAGTTGTCAGCTGGCGGAGTAAGAAGCAAACCTCTGTGAGCCTATCTACAGTGGAGGCAGAATACATTGCCCTGAGTGATGTTTCAAGAGAAGTCACTTGGATCTGTGGACTACTTCGTGACATTGGGTTTGAACATTTAGTTACAGAACCCGTCAATATTCATGTGGACAATCAGGGTGCCATTGCGGTTGCTGAGAACTACATTGTGTCTGAGAGGTCCAAACACATTGATGTCAAGTATCACCACGTTCAAGAACTGATCAGGAATAAATCTGTTATGCTAAAATATGTAAATTCCAAGGCAAATCGTGCTGATATATTCACCAAAGTTCTGAACTCTAAGATGACCAAATATTGGTGCCAAAGCTTAGGGCTCAAGTAATATTGTACTGTTTATCAATTCAATTTGTTATTTATTTTACAGGATGTGCCCAACAAGGGGAGGTGTTAACATATGATTTCAACAGTTATTCTTATATGTTGGCCACATTGTTGTGTGCAATTCTTCATACTCATATATTATGTCCATTTATTATTCTACACATAGTATGTGAATGTTAATGTGATATATGTCAGTATGAAAACATCAGTCTGAATAAAAACTAAAAGTCAGAAACACTCGTTTCATTCATAAGGCCGAAATCCAGCTTAGAAATAAAGTGGATAGTAATATACATTTGGAAGTAGTTCAATGTTATTACAACCTAACAGGGACTACTAAACTGATTTGAGAAAGTAGATCAGGACAGTCATATTCACCATTTAATATCTTGTAAAGAGTCAATAGATCTCGCTGATTACGTCTATTCTCCAAAGATGGAATATTGAGATAACTCTCAATTGAGGCATAATCACTAAAGAAATTAGATTTGAAAGAAACATATCTAAGAAAGCTTTTTTGAACACGATCAATCTTGGATATCCGGGTTACATAATGAGGTGACCAGACAGAGGAACAATAATCGAGATGAGTTCTAACAAGTGTGCAATATAGGATTTTGATGGCACTCAGACTAGTGAAGTCACGAGTTGTCCTCTTAATAAATACCAACATTTTGGTAGACCTGTTGACAATGGAGGTTATGTGGTAAGTGAAGGTTAGGGATTCGTCAAGAATTACTCCAAGGTCCCTGACACGGTCGACAGCGTCCAGGGGTTGTCCATTGTTGGTATAATCGAAAATGACAGGCTGATGGGATCGAGTGAAACGTATGATATGACATTTGTTTATGTTTAGGCCCATACCGTTTGTTAAGCACCAAGTAGCAAGTCTGCAGATATCGCTCTGTAACTCAGCGGCGTCATCAACACAATTCACAATACGATAGAGCTTTAGGTCGTCGGCGAATAGTAGGGCATTACTGTAGTGGAAAAATGAAGTGATGTCATTAATGAACATGTTGAAAAGTAAGGGGCCAAGATGTGAGCCTTGGGGCACACCCGAGGTTGCAGGAAATTCAAAAGAATAATGGTGCTTGAATCTCACTATTTGGTATCTGCTTGTCAGATAATCGACAATCCACTTCAGAATCGCTCCTCCGAAACCATACCTACTGAGTTTGTGGGTTAGAAGCCCATGATTAACCCTGTCGAAAGCCTTGGAGAAATCGGTATAGATGGAGTCGACCTGACTACCCCTATCAAGAGCTTTAGACAGAGTATTGGTATAGGTGATCAAATTGAGTTCAGACGACCTTCCGGATGAAAAGCCAAACTGGTTGGAGATCAGTAGCCCTGAGCAGTCAAGTCATATAATCTGTAACGATGCTCTCGAACAATTTAGGGATTGTACTAAGAATTGAGATTGGACGATGGTTACTAATATCAGATTTATTACCTGATTTATATATGGGTGTTATGTAGGAAAGCTTCCAGTAGTCTGGAAAGATCCCCGTATCCAGGGATTTGTTGAAGATATGAAATAGTGGTCTAGACAATATATAATTACAATTTTTAAGAAAAATGGGGGGAATAGCGTCGGGCCCCGGACCCTTTCTAACATCGAGATTGCTTAGCTTCTCAAATATGGTGGAGATAGGGATATGGTAAGAGCAAATGTTGAGTTGAGCGTCGATGTTACAATCATTGCGATTTAGGATTTGATCGGTATATACTGAGGAAAAGTGGCGTGCAAACAGATTAGCGACTTCAGTGCCGGAAGAGGCAACATAATCGCCAAGAAACATTTTATCAGGCAAAGTAGAGCCTGACCTAGCGTCGTTTACAAAATCCCAGAAAGCCTTGATGTTATCCCCGATATTGACCTCAACACCACTGATGTAATTGGAATAACATTCTCTAGACAGAGTCTTACAACGAGCTCTGAGCTCTCTAAATACTGAGTAACTTTCATGAGATCTAGAAGTTTTATAAATGTGATGTGCGATCTTCTTCTCCTGAGTCAAATGCCTAAGCTGTGGGCTGAACCAAAAGGGAAACGAACGATTGGTGATCCTCTTGAGTGGAATGAATACCTCGATAAATGAGTACAGGGTATCGTAAAAACTATGAAGCATTCCGAATAGGTCCGAATAGGTCCTTGTTGAGTCATGGTTAACCTGGTTAGCTTACGGACCATACCCTTACTATCCACATACGCCGCAAACGCGCGAGAAAGCGACCACATCCACCCACCTCGACGTTGGCGTTCGGCTGGTACCTCGCCGAGTCCTGCCCGCGGAACGATTTGCTGCTGCTGCCGGTGCCGTAGCCGGAGCTGTTGCTGCTGCGCGGCGGCGAGAAGCTGCGCTCGTAGACGCGCCGGTGGTTGCCCGACACGGCCTGCTGCATCTGGGGCGCGCGCCCGCCCCCACCGCCGCCGCCCCCACCACCCTTGCCGCTGCCCTCGTCGGAGCCGCCCGAGCCGGCGTTGTCGTAGTCGCCCTCGTAGTTCGTCTCGTTGTACTGCAACCGGTGAGCGGTGCGTGAGAATTTACGGAGAGGTTCGGATTGGGATGAAGTTAATGTTGTGCTCATTATTGTGGGGTCAGGAAATCCACGATAACTCTTTCAGTTTTATAAATATTTGAAAAAAATAACGGAGTTTCTTTATCATCATTTTCTTTTTCTTAGCTTTCTGTTATTTATGAAGATTGTATATCGAATTTGGATGTGTGAGTGAATCTGAAATTGATACAACTTTTATTCATTACGGAAAATACAATCATAAATAATCGAATGAAAGAAAATCTCAGTTTAATTATTTTATGACTATGAGATCATAAAATGACACTTGATTTTGATGAACATTCTTTCATGGCTATTTAAAAAAATTATACCGAATAAACAAATGAACCCTTCGATTGTTTATCATCTAATTAACATTTTATTTCTCTTCGTTGTGTTTTGTCCCTGCCCACTATTAAATGGAATATGTTGTTGTTATTATCATTTTGTATATCGCAAAAAGTGACAATGAATGAGTGCTTTCAGTTTTGGTATATCTCCAATAATGAAGCAAAAAATAAATCCAAAAAAGTTTCTTCCAAGTATTTTGAAAACGCGAAGAGTAATTGTTGTTGTCATTTTCCTACACTGCCTATAAGAGATACGACTTTGGTTGAATCGGAAAAGAGTTGCGCAATCAGAAGACTAAAATAATGATCTCAAGAAATCCGACGTAATATTTTGTAAAAACTATTAACACAATTCTTTTGTTTTCGCCTTATTCCCAAAAAAGGTGATTATAGCTCTTGTCAGCTCATCAATATCGATTCAGTTATCAATGGAAATGTATTGAGTTGAAAAGCTAAGTAAATCCGAATCCCCAAGTGGAAATTTGAGCTGTTAGAAAATATATTCAATTCCCGTGACTGTTTTCAAGTCTCGCGAATGTTTTCCATGTTTCATTGAAACATCAGATTTTTTTCAGATAGGATTCATTCAGTACCTTCTGTATCTCACTTAGAACACCCCGTTATTCAAGGTATCCCTTTCCCAAGGATGGTAAACTAGAGAAGGATGGTTCATTCAAGCGATATTTTCGGCCAAAAGGCGTGGCTTCCGAAGGCGCGCGATGACGTAGTCAACGGCCCTGAATTCAAAATTATTAATGCTGAATATCACTAAATGGGCATTAAAAGTAATTTTGCTGTGATGTTCCTTTTTATAATCGATACATATTGATTATTGATGGTTATTGGTATCATATGGCTTCAAATATTAGTAATTTTTGTGAACAAAAACTCCTTGATTCACAAAAATTCCTGAATGTTCCATAAATAGGTAAGTACCTAATACCTACCTTGAAAACAATTTCATATTAAGAATTCATAGGTACTGATGAATGATGCATGTAATGTATGTGTGCATATATATTATTCAATGCACAGGTTATTGAAAGTTCATATTTTGAATTTAAATTGATATACCTACCTATTTTATCAAGTTTAACAATTATCAGTGAATGGTGAAAATAAAATACATTCTTTAATTTAATTTATAGGTACCTACATTATACATAATATATAACTCATTAGCTGACTATTTTCTTCATTTATACATTGGACTCTACTATAGATGCAATCCAGGTTGTTTCTTTTATTTGCAGGTTTTTATATCCTCATTATAGCTCGAAGTATACAAAATTCCTGAATCTGCAGATAACATGGAACATCATAAAATAATGAGAATATAGGTACTTCTTTTTCATAATACATTTTCATATACCCATTTTGTAGATCTCTTTCTTAAATTTGGTTGGACAAATCACAGCTCTGATGTATGACTTGTATCAGGATCCACAACATCTGCATGTTCACAACTTATCCACCTTTTCCAAAAAGTATCCCAAACAATAAAATCAGTGCCTTTTGGAAATGTGTGGTAAATAATACTGGAATCCTCTTGGTTTTTGTCCAAAAATAGGAAATCTGCTACCTGGCATACTGGTTATTAGATGGAAATGATTTCATAAACACTACACACTTTTCAATGGAGGTGATGTAATAATTTATCAATATTTATCGACACCACTAAATCTTCTTACTGAGTAATTTGTCTATACCTACAATTACTGAAGAACTCTATTTAAAAAAAAAACAATTCCTACAGCCACAATCCCAATATGATATCGAATATGAATATCGAAACATAATTACATAAACGTAAACAAAAATTGAGGGCCGTCAGTGACGTCACGAACGCTGTTCGATGTGCCAACATTGCGTCTTATGGCAATGAACCATCCTTCTCTAGTTTACCATCCTTGTCCCTTTCCATCTATTCTCCTGAAACCACACCCCCCACCCACGTCAAGTGTCAGTCCCAGAACAAACATCCCTTGTCAAAATCACATCCGGCGTTGCCAACTCATTTCAAATCATCCAACTGAGAGTTTCTCACCTTGCAGTTCTGCAGCGTGCACCCCTTCCTTGGAGACCCATCAGGCAGCGGCGGTATCACAGTCAGCATCACGGTGACGGACGTCTTCAGCAGGTCGACCATCTGGTCGTAGGTGAGCGTCGCCACTGCCACCTTCGATCAACACAGGTTTTCTTTATTTTCGAGCGGTCGTGGCGGGCATTGAAAATGTCGATATTTTTTGTGATAAGACTAATGAGTTGCCGTATTGCATTTGCAAAAAAACTAAATCTCTTTATACTTGAAAGCAAGATGTTTATCGGGAAGATAGGAGAATAGCGGGCGGTAATGTTGACCCTTATTCTAGTTAATAGACGAGCTGAATTAAATTTATAAATGTATGTTTATTATTAAACCAAAAATCAAACAAGTTTTCACCAATAAAATTGGGGAGCAATATATTCGATCATGAATAAGCGAATTAATCACACAATTCTAAATGTCACCAACGCTTTGAGAACGATAACACACGAATGACCACGTCATGAATGATAAGCCTGAGAAACTCGCTCGAAATAGAATAGAATAGAATTTATTTCTATACCAGAGACAAATTTTACAATTTGTATAGTACAAGTCAAGAATATTCCTATAAGTGCATTCAATTATTACAATAATACAAAGCAAAAAATGGAATTTGCAATTCATTTGTTTGTATTTTGATTGTGCGCTGGGGCAGCTTTTATTGAACAGGGTGGCGCATTCGCTTTTCAAAACTGTAGGAAAACCCAGCAAAACCTACAGCACCATCATGAAACAAATTACAGATTCCATTACTACTTACATCGAGATAACACTACACATATGGTGGAACCAATGTTATAACCAAATCTTACACTGAGGCTAGGCAAAAATTCTTTGGTTTAGATCCTCAATTTTATATGGTTCAGAGCAGATTATGTATCTGATGATTGATCTTCTAAAATTAGAGAGGTTTTTTATCTCTTTAATTTTGCTAGGAAGCATATTATAAAATTCTACACACTTATAAAAACTGCCTTTCTCAAGAAGACTGGTCTTATGTAGAGGGAAGGTAAGATTATCTTTGTGCCTTGTATTATACAAATGGGTAGACAATACACCATCGAAAAAATGCTTATTTTTGACCACGAAGGTTACACATTCTGAAAAAAATATACCAGGCACAGTTAACAAATTAAAAGATTTGAATTGTCCTCTACAAGATTCACCTATTTTGAGATTTCACAGAATTCTAATCATTCTTTTTTGAATTGTGAAGACTTCTTGACTGTGTGATCCACCCCAGAAAAGGATTCCGTATGACATAACCGAATAAAATTGGCCAAAGTAGACTGTTCTGAGAGTTTCAGGATTTACAACCTTCTTCAGTTCTTTGAGAGCGTAACAAATTCTACTAAGTCTACCACACAATTGTTTCACATGTTCTGACCAACACATGTTTTTATCAATGGTAATACCAAGAAAGTTCGTTTTATTTGCATACGATATTTGAGTCCCATAAAGATCAATGAAATCTGGAAACGCTGAAGTATTTCTGCCATGTCGAAAAAGACTACAGTTCGTTTTGAATGTATTTAGAACTAGAGCATTGTTTTGAAACCAATTTGCTATATCATCTGTGGCACTATTAGTTTTGTCACACAATTGGTTATAGTCTTTTTCTACAATAAGCAAGTTGGTGTCATCGGCATATGTAGTTAAAGTTATAGTTGGGTCACTCATAATATTTGAAATATCATTTACATATAGGATGAACAAAAACGGACCAAGTACGCTACCCTGTGGTACACCCATAGCAATTGTTTTCTCATCTGAGAAATATGACTTTGTATTATGCCTAACGCAAACTGTTTGTAGTCTGTTTGAAAGATAGGAAGTGAACCAGTCATGTGCAACTCCGCGAATACCCATTTTATATAACTTACTCAGAAGAATTTCATGGTTCACACAGTCAAAAGCCTTCGACAGGTCTAAAAAACACCATGAGCAATATAGCCATTGTCCAAATAATGAAGGATCCTCTCAATAAAAGTGAAAATGGCAGTTGTGGTAGATTTTCCCTTCTGGAATCCATGCTGTTTATTCGTAATCACTCTAATTGTACTCAAGAATGGTATGAGTCTTCTGCACATGATAATTTCGAACAGTTTAGAAAAAGATGACAGTAAGCTGATTGGTCGATGATTTTCGACTACGGCGAGTTGGTCCGACAAGGCCCGAACGATAGAATCTTATCATGGAAACAAGAAGGTTTGACAGTCGTGTTGGCATCATGAAAAGGATGGAATATACAAGGATATGTTTTTTTCGTCTTAGATTCAAGCCATGGAAGTCAAAAATTTACCGATGGTTTACATTTCATAATATATCCTGCCCATAAAGTAAATATGGCAAAATATTGCTCAATCATGGCTTTGATATGAAGATTTATGATATCCAATTTGAATGAATATTCATAATTTTTAGAAAATTGAAGAGAGTTGATCTAAGATATTTCTACAGGGTGTTTCATAATAAAAGCGCAGGACTTCAGGATATGATAGCTCTTTCAAGAATATGAAAAAAGTTCCTATTGACTTACCCTCTAAAATGCACCATTTTCGACATTTCCAACACTCAATTTAACTAAGTATTTGTTTTTTTTTTATTTTGCAAATATGAAGTTAACGTTTGATTTTGTTATATATATAGAGCTTATGAACAGAATTACCTTTTTTGTGTAGAAAACATTGGCGGTTTGAATAGGTGGCTCAAAATTGTACTTTTTCTAGTGGCGTAAAAGTTGGAGGAAATAACACCCAAACCCCTTCAAAATCTTCACCAATTATGAATTTAAAAAAATAACAAATCAGCCCAAAACATTGCTTATTATGAGTAGAATATGCATACAAAATCTGTTTTCTGTGCGATAAACGGTTCCAGAAATATTCGCAAAAAACTATTTTATTTTTTTTAATTCAACACCCTGTATGTCGAAAATGGTGCATTTTAGGGTAAGTCGATAAGAACTTTTTTTCATATTCTTGAAAGAGCTATCATATCCTGAAGTCCTGCGCATTTATTATGAATCACCCTGTATAAAGCCGGCCTAGTCGCACATTTGGATACGATGATCTAAATAACGTTAAAATGTCTGCAACAATGTTACCTTGCATATCTCGACGAGCCTTGAGTTCTGACGCAGCCCGGCCTGCCACGCTTGACCAGCAATCTCCACCAACGTCACTACGCCGTCGGGCAGCACGTGGAAGCCCAGCTGGCCCATGATGTTGCGGCTGAAATTTTTTCTTTAATTAAACGGTAGAGGTCAAGTTTCGATCGGACAAAAACTTACGAAAGTTAGATTACCAAATTTAATTTTATGAGGCGTTGCTATAAAATAGCGAGAATGCCACAAACAAAAAGGCCTAAAATAGTGGTAGAATATCACGTATTCTTAGTTTTTTGTGAAAGCTATCATGTAATGTTCGAACAAACGCCATGTCCGCTTCTTGTGACAAGCCCCCTGATAGTCATATTCCTGTATTGGCAGTCTCACTATTTAACGGAACTTCTGAGGAAATGTCATGCTTTTCAAAAATCGAATAAACCCTTCGAAATTTGGAAAATGCTGCATACATCACAGAGCAAATTGAATTTTTTTATGTTTAACCATAGACCGACCTATCTTGCTCATCAAATATTCAAATATGTTTACGCAGAAAAAAATATTCGCGATGATTAGTATACTATAAAAAGTGAGGTCTTTTATACCACTTAAATATTTGAAAATTATTTATGTTAGTTTGATTTACTCCAAACTGCAATATTTGATATCAATTTGGGGTACTGCAACAAAATCGGTGTTTAAACCTCTTCAAAATGAAACTAATTTCACAAACTACCATTTTTGGAATCAACTACCCATACAGGGTCACTCACGGTCGATGGTACCTTAGACGTTTACGGAGAACGAGACGTAGGATTATTCTGAAGATTTGGTTTATTGGGTAATCAGTTTTGTTCTATCGATCTAAAATACTTTCAGAGTTGCGGCGTTGCCGCTTTCATCAAAAAGTAGCAACAACTTTGTTATTTCAAATGGAACACCCTGTATTTTATTTCATTTTAAGATTCTTCCTGAAGAGCTGATTTCGTCGATCTATCATACTTGGGGTATAGCGCGAAATATTACAGAGATATAGGGTGTGAAAAATCGAGATTTTTCAACTGTAGGTATTTTTTTTGTCGAAACTAATCATTTCTGCTCAAAACGGCTTACATGTCCCTGTCTTAACTTTTCATTTACTATCTACTGACATTTAATAGAAACAAATAGAGAGTGATGGAAAACTCAAAATTTTGAACCACCTGTATTTGTTTCAATTAAATATCAATCGATAGTAAATGGAAAGTTGAGATAAAGACATGTAAGCCGTTTTGAGCAAGAATGGATAGTTTCGGCACAAAAAATTCCTAAATTTGAAAAATCTCGATTTTTCACACCCTATATCTCTGTAATATTTCGCGCTATACCCCAAGTATGATGTATCGACGAAATCAGCTCTTCAGGAAGAATCTAAAAATGAAATAAAATACAGGGTGTTCCATTTGAAATAACAAAGTTGTTGCTACTTTTTGATAGAAGCGGCAACGCCGCAACGCTGAAAGTATTTTAGATCGATAAAACAAAACTGATTACCCAATGAACCAAATTTTGGCATGTAATACAACAAGTGTATTGATGATTATCGAAACAAAAATTCGATCGATAATCATCAATAACACAAGTTGTATTTGTTCAGATTATTTCATGAATAAAATCAAAGCCATTCTGATGATTTCCTATTTATTGTTTAAATTAATATAAACCGTTCAATATATGGAATTAGTTATTTTGATTATGCATTGTAGTTCGACACATCGTTATGCAACCAACAATACATTTATGCCATTGTATCATGTAGGCAAGATAACCTATGCACTAGGTACTACTGAGCTAAATTCATTTTGATTGTTGTCACAATTTGTGTGGTTAGGTTACATTAGATTAATTCTTAAATGAAATTATGCATAATTTGTGGAAAATGAAGTGGATGCATACTAAAAGTGTGTGTTTATCATGGTTCAGACGAAAATTTGGTGTAGTGGCATTCATTTATTTACCAGGGAATCGGAAAATACTATGACAGATTGCAACTAGTAAGTCGTTGTTTAATTAAACTACCCTACTGCCTGCGAATCAGAAAGCGAAATACAGAAACGAAAACACAGCATGTAGGTATCCAATAGCCAATCAGGAGCCGAAATACAAAACCGAAAACATGGTGTTATTGCTTATCAACACAATCATTTCAACCAATCAAAAACTTGTTTTTTTGCATTAATGAAATAATCAGAATAATCCTACGTCCCGTTCTCCGTAAACGCCTAAGGTACCATCGACCGTGAGTGACCCTGTATAAGCCTAGAGATTTACTAGATATTGACTCTCTCTTCACAATGTAAGTATGTATTTTCATCTTAACAGAAAATGAAACAACAAGAAACATTCAAATCTGATACTCACAAACATTACACCAGACAACATGATCATTAGAAATCTGTCAATATCAAAACGCAATTTGGATTGAAATCGTTATATTTTACTGGAAAGTATATTCCACATAACAGTTAAGAATAATATCTATCAATATTATAACAAGATTAAAGATTGAATTGAAGATATTTCAATCATCAATTCAATCTTTTTCCTTCATTGCTTCATTCTGATTCAACTGTCCATCATTCCATTTCATAACGTTTCCATTCTCCTTAGTTGTTTTTTTTTGCCCCTGTGTGATATTATCATTAGTATTTTCTCGAAGAGATCCAATATCTGGTATTGAAGGAGATAATCAAATATTAATAAATTCAAATTGTTGTAGTCACAACAATGATCACCAATGAATTGACGCAGATTGAATTGACGTTTCTCAAAAAGTAACAATTTTTGAAATAATGCACGAGAGCATGTTTGCGTAACCATCCTACATTTTTTTTTTGTTTTGAAAAAATGAAAACCCCACCTTATGGTTACCTCCTGCGCGAGATGTCCGAACGTGACCGCTTTCAGGCGGTCCATGATCTCCATCAGCTCGTCCCTGTCGGCGTGGGAATCGCGCATGTGTATCGTCATGCACTCCCCCTGGTGGTGGTACAGCCGCAAACTGTTCGTTTGGGGCGACCAGCCGAGTACCGATTTGCACGGCGTCACAAACACAATCTAGAGCGAAATATTAAGTTTTTTTTTTCTATACAGGGAGTCATCGTTGGAATGAGGCGTCATCATCACGTAAGAAGAAGTGAGTCACTTCGGTGCGAAAATGAGAACAGTTAACGTTGATAGAGTGCTGGCAAATGTATAGCTTTTTGGAACAATTGTGTGCATTGCGTTCTAGAATAAAATAAAAACCTAGTAAATTAATAATAGAATATTTCTGATAACTCCAAGTTCTTTGGCTTGATCAATTACCTTGATACACAATATGTCAAACGTTACCTAGAGAATAAGAACTGAATGAAAACAAAATAATCAATTTAGAATTTTTTTAAAATATCTCAGGAACCACTAACTTTTTTTTGGTTTCGAAACGGCATATTGAAGTGGTTTGAATTACGCAACTTTTTTCTGATACAATCGTCTTTCTATCTCTTACCATTCAGGAAATAGCAATATTGTCCCTATGAAATCGGCGGGATCCTACCTAACCTAACCTAACTGAACCTAACCTAACCTAACCTAACCTAACCTAACCTAACCTAACTGAACCTAACCTAACTGAACCTAACCTAACCTAACCTAACCTAACCTAACCTAACCTAACCTAACCTAACCTAACCTAACCTAACCTAACCTAACCTAACCTAACCTAACCTAACCTAACCTAACCTAACCTAACCTAACCTAACCTAACCTAACCTAACCTAACCTAACCTAACCTAACCTAACCTAACCTAACTTAACCTAACCTAACCTAACCTATCTTGCAGGTATACAATCTTGAAAAATTCAATAATAAATTATGCTACATAAACAATATCACACGCTTTATTAATAAAATTCACCTGTTTGGAAGTTTCCTCTATCAGCACGAATGTGTCAGAGGATATGCCTAGGAAGCACTCGATCTGCTGTCCCTGGCCGCTATCGTCTAATAATACTTGCCACAAAATGGCACCTCTTTGGCATAGATCCGGAATGAACCGGGGGCGAACTTTATCCTTCTTTTTGGTACTGAAAATCGCTGAAAAAAAAAGAGACGAGGCGGCGGCTCAGCAAAGATCGCGACACCGGTTATCACGAAGATGAGGTGGAAGTTGAACATCGCAAATATCGAATGACAACTTGTCAAATGTCTCGCCTGGTGCGTTTGGTTGTCTCCATACGATTCTGGAATGTTGAATAGCAAACTAAAACTGGACTTTCGTTGGAAATTAGTACTGATGGAGTGTATCTCAACTCGATCCCAAAAGCATATGGTACAAAGTATCACGACACCGTGAAGATAGTCAGATTTTTTATTTTTGGAAGTATCATAGTCAAAAGCCCAAGAAAATGTTGTTGGCTTCAACTACCCTGTAGAGTGTAGAAGATATATGATAATAGATTTTTTGATATATTTTGTAAAGAAAACACTATTAGAATAGTATTTCACAGACTCCATCGAATGTCACTAAATTGCCAACTCATGATATTATATCGTTGGATTTAGGGAGAAATTTCGACTTCTACATAGAATAAAAACAATTCTATTGAAAAAAATTGATTATTAATCAGGCAGATTATGATTTAGGCTGCCAGTTGTTGAAAAAAAAATACAGTCACCAGTTTTCGACATTTCACAAAATGAAAAATCAACTATAAGTACTGACATAATCGAGTGATCTATGGATAGTATGATTAGGATGATAGAATGGGTATTATTAATCGGCTCTCAAGACATGTGACGAGTTAGCGGTTTTATCGAATTCTGAAAAAAAAAAGGGATACAAAAATAGGCGCCATTTGATACTATGCTGTTAAAATCCGACACCATCTTCATGAAATTATTTATTATTGCTGTAGTACTGAGAAAACATTCGTTCTTATAATTTTACGAAATATTTTGATGTTCAAATCAACAAAGCAGCAATGTCAGCATTATCAAATTTTAAGATGCTGAATTTTTGCATTCGCAAGATCGTTGAGGCACCGAAGAGAAACCGATCTATCAGTTTTTATCTCGAATGTGAGAGGTCTTCACTTAGATATTTGTACGGGGTGGCTGGAATTCGACCCTCATCATTGGTATCTTGTGAAGCAAGAAAAACATGGTCAGTTGAACTATGGCAAAGTTGCGAAATTTGATTCCTAAGAAAATGCCGGTTCGAAATTTAGAAAATTCCGAATTATCCGAGAAAAACCTGAATTTAAATACCAAGTTTAATATTTTCAACTGACCTCATTTGTAGTAACATATTGAAATGAATGAAGTGTCATTGGTTCATTGGCCACTTTTCTTCGTCTACAAGAAGGCATTGTCAGATTTGACATCTGACATATGACAGATGCAAAACTAAAATCCATGAATTGGAAGGAGTTACGAAAAATTTAAGTAGGACATTTCAATTCTAAAGAATATCAAAAAAGAAAAATCGTGAAAAATGTGTTCCCAGCACCGTGATAGAAAGCGTCGATGAACATCGTGAATACCTATGAGACAATCGTTAGACTCACAAAATTTTTGTCCTGTATCGAGGATGGTGTTTGTGGAGTAGTTGAGGACGAGCTCCTTGAGGTACTCCTGGCGCGTCCTCGTCGCCATCGTGACGAACTTCTCCGACCGATGGGCCGCGTTTTCGGCGTTCACCACCTTCGCCAGCAGGAACTCCTGGAACACCTTGCCCTTCGGGTAGATCCCGCCTGCGAAAATTTCATATGAAACTTTTTTTTTTTCCTCATGAATATCGATGATAGCAGCGGAGTGGAATCGTAAATTTCAATGCTTTTTTACTTGGCGCAAAGAGCATTCAAATATCACCCCACACCTGAATAATATGATCATTCAAAAACTATCAATAGAAAAAATCATTTATAGTTTAATTAAATAAACTTTTATAGTAGTTTACCAAATAGCATAAAAACCATTAATCTTCAAGTATGAACTGAAGAACTGTATTTTGTCAATTTAATAAGCAAATCCAGAACACGTGATCAAAAATGGCTGCCTTAGGGCACACACGGAGTGTTTTGTCTATTGTTTGATTTTAATTTTTGAAGGTTTCAAAAGTGAATACAATGGCTTGTGATAATAAAAGTGATTATCTGTTATCGTTAGAGACTGAAGATAAAAACACTGCATTACGGTATAAGGAAAAAATCAGAGTCATTCAAGGCATCGATCCTTTCACTCTGATGGATCAGTTAAAGCAGCTGGTTTTTCTAAAATTTTAAACCACATTTCGCAAGAAATACCTTCATGAAAAGTTATGTAACTTTTTACCTTTCAAAAAATGTATAGCACATACTTTAGCATACTTTAGTTTAACTTCTGTGAGATCTTCCCTTTTGATTGCTTTCAACCATCTTTCTCTTCGGATTTTTGAGAGTTCATTCAATTCTGTTTTGTGTGCAAAAGTTAGTACACTGGGTATATTGAAAAACTTCACATCATCACGATTTCCTCGACTCCCACACTTAACAACACAACAAGTATTTGGCATGTTTTTGTAGCTCTATCTTCAATTTTATAAGAAAATTCACAAATCACAATGTAGTCTAAACAAAGAATATTCACATATGAATGTTTAAATTCGTTCTGGAGTTAAAACTTGTTTCAAATTAAAATCAAAAGGTTCAAATAGCTAGAGTTCTAATGGACTCAAACGGTTTGTATGCCCCAAGATATCCATCTTGGATTTGATCTGACAGCGTCTTGGTTTGGTCTATTTCATATCTTCATCATTATTCGATTCTATAATGTATGCTTCTTGGGATCAATAACTTTTAGTATTATCTATAGTGAAGAAGACAATGCGAAACAACACTCGAGACCATCCGGTTCATCGATGAGTAATGAAAAGAAAGAATAATGCGACCTCAATTCGAAAAATAAGTCTACCTACTAAGAAGTTATGGCGATTTGAAAATTCTGAAGATGAAATGAATTAATTTCACTATTTTGGTTTTTTCAATAACAAAACTAAATTTTATGATTTAAAAGAAAGGAAATTCACGCCCGATGGGAAAAATCGGTCCATCCGTTTGAAAGTAACGGCGATTCGAAAAATTCGAAGATAAAATAAAAATTGATATCAAGATTTCTGATTTTTCATTGATTTGACTTTACAGGTTACAAAATATTATTAGATGAACCCTCTTGGGATTCTCAGAAGCGTTTGAACAATGGTTGAGCAATCATTACCATTTTTTAACATTTCACATGGTTTTGTCACATTTAAATGGTATGTAGAGATTATCATCTTTGTTGGTAATAATTTTTGCGATATAATCAGAATGACAAGAATTGACAGGAATTCAAAAAAAGTTTTGTTTTCCGAAAAATGAGTCAAATTGACAATATATCGGAACATTATAATGCGAAAATGTGTTTGGCACCCAACGAGGTAACCATGTCTCAATTTCGAGCTCAATTTCTTAGCAGATTAAATAATTAAATTAAAAATACCAATGTATTCCTATTCCCTTACATACACATTCTTGTTTCACCTGAAAACAGCTTCAATAACCTGAATCATATGAGTTTAGGTAGAAACTAATCAAATATTTGTCGAAGATACATTCCGCGGGAAATATATTGTAATGGAATTCGGCAAAGTCATGAAGAAGTGTCGCCGATATCAAAATATCCTCCTGTATTGGACATTTCAGATAGCTCTCGATTGTTCGTGAATGATCTAGAACAGAAAAGGATGGAATATCCTGGAAGCTATCAGATGGAGAGAGATGACAGGAAAGTGACAGTTCGAGAATGTTCTCGAACAACTCAACCACGATATATATACAGGGCCAGATAATGGCAGAAGTTAGTTGAATACGACGTTGCGTTACGTATATAACCTCCAAAATAAATAAACTACGCAACACTAATTACGTCGCACCCCGAAATTTTGCCCATGTTGAAATTTGAATAACTTTTCTCTGCTTTAAACAATTTGAATTCTGTTTGCACTGTTCGCTAGCTCAGTTCTTCAGCTATAATCTCGTACTTCTTCGATACATAAGGTTATTTCCATAAAATTGCTACAGGATGTTTTTTGGAACTGTGCAAAATTTCGAAATTTTCAAAAGGATCCCAAATGAAGAAAAACAGTTTTTCTTCAACTTTAACAGCAGAGGCATGAATATTATCTCATTACCTTAGGCTATTTCCAAAATTGTCTTATCACTTTTCTTTACAGAGTGAACTCAAAAAATCATTTTTTTGGTTTTGCAGTCATAACTTTTTTCTTCTTCAACCGATTTTCAAAATCTCAGGATCATTTTGAAGCTGAAACGTTAGATGAATAGACATGAAGATTAGAATTGACTAAAAATAAATATTAAAGATCAAGGGTTTCTGCAAAAGTGACCCAAATCTAAATCCCCCTCGAAATCCCGATTAAAAACGGAAATATCCAAAACGTTGTTTGATCGAAACGAAAATATCACAAACAAAAATACTGATAAAAAAATTTTCACTACCTCCCCCCCAAAATTTTTTTTGCGGGTAAAATTTTTGCTGGTCAAACGGTTAGATATATCGGTAAACATATTTCACCTGACCCCCACATCGGTATCGGATATTAAAAAAAAAAATTCTTTCGCCCCCCTTGCCCCCTTGCCCCCTTGGGGTACTTTGGGTACGAATGAAGGGGAAGGAGATTTTTGTGATTCTTTTACGTATAATTTTCGTGAGTTTCGTACAAAACTACTAAGAATCGCCCAAACTTGAGTTCTCCAAGTATCATAGTTTGATGTACAGGGCGAAAAAAAGTTATTTTCCAGAATCGAGACAAGCGGTACCCATAGCTGTGTTCAGCGGAAAAAGTTGATCAAATATATAAAAAAAATTGTTTCATAGGCGTACGCATAACATTTTTTTTGGGGTCTAAAAAATTAAATTCTTTGAAAAAAATCCAAAACATGATGGAAGACTTTTTATAGGGGGTGAGAAGGTTACCCTGAAATATTGTTGTATTCAGATTTTTTTTTTAATTTTGAATTTTTTTATGAAGTCTTATGTCTTCAGAAAAGAAAGACCGACGAATAGTTTTTTCTGTCCTGGTCTTTATTTTCACGAGAACGTAATTTTCAACCTGTCTTGCCAGTCACTCATTATGATTTTTGTTACGTTGGTTACGGACCATGCATTTTTTTGGGCTAATTTTTTTTCTAGAACATGGCGTTTCATTTCGGTTTTCTCACGCACAAATTTTGACTACTGAAAGAAAAAAGACCTGGATGTGTCCAGAATGGAAGATCCTTCCGAAAACACGTTGACTTTCATTTAATTTTCCTCCCAGTCGGGATTTACAGAGTGTTTCAGATTTGGGGCACCTTTGAGGAATCCCTCGATTCTAAATGTTGATCTTGAGTTAATTCTGATCTTCAAATCTTTTCATATGAAGTTTCAGCTTCAAAATGAGCCTGAGATTTTGAAAATCGGTTGAAGAGGAAAAAAGTTATGACTGCAAAACCAAAAAATTGATTTTTTGAGATCACTCTGTAAAGAAAAGTGATAAGAAGACAATTTTGGAAATGGCCGAAGGTAATGAGATAATCTTCGTGCCTCTGCTGATAAAATTGAAAAAACACTGTTTTTCTTCATTTGGGATCCTTTTGAAAATTTCGAAATTTTGCACAGTTCCAAAAAACATCCTGTAGCAATTTTATGGAAATAACCTTATGTATCGAAGAAGTACGAGATTATAGATGAAGGACTGAGCTAGCGAACAGTGCAAACAGAATTCAAATTGTTCAAAGAAGAAAAAATTCATTCAAATTTAAACAGGGGCAAAATTTCGGGGTGCGACGTAATTAGTGTTGCGTAGTTTAGTTGTTATAAATTAGTCTGTCATAAGTGTAAGTGTTCGTTGAAATAAATTAGTTATCAGTTTAAACCCAGTCGTCGTTCACTTCTACCATAGAAGATCGTAACAATATTATGAAAACATGATAATCTCATCCGATCTTCTCAACCCGTAAATGAGACTAGAACCATCTCATATTTATAATTAAAACTTAATAGTCCGTTGTTCATCCGCGAAGAATTTTTCGGCACCAGTTTTTTTTTTAAATTATTGTCAAACCTGAGGTCACTTATTATAGTTCGCAACGGATTTTTTAGTTGTCAGACATGCAGGAACTAACGGCCTATTGGAGTATTTCCGAAAACAATGTTTTCCCCAACGGCAATAACGTTTTCGCAATATTATAGCTCTGATTCTGGACCATTGAGTTTGTCATAACAGCCATCGGTTCATATATCCCGTCTGGAAACAGTACTATCCCTTTAACCCTGCGTTATCCGCACTAGAAAAAATACCACCGTTACCCGCGAGTGAGCGGAATGCTCATATTTGATTTGAACGTCAAATGAACGAATAGAATAGTGCTATCCAAAAGCAATACAAAGAACGTTATAATGAAGTATATTAGATATTTTCACAAAATATTTCTTATTCTATAAAAAATAAAAATATAATTAATATAATCCCACGTTTTAAGTTGACAGAAGGCTTGACGGGATTATATGCAACCGGCACTTGGAATATTATTTTTGAGATATATCAAAGAACAAGTTACCAATAAAAGAAGTATCAGTCATGTGAATCAGATCGAACACATTCAACGAAGTACGATAGTATGTTCTTTGCATTCCGCACATCTGACCTTCATCTTTAGATTTTTTCTTTTTTGGACAAAAGGTGCATTCTGATATTACCCTAGACTCGTTTGGATTATCTTCTTGACTCTTCATTGGACTGATTATATAAATATAATCCCACGTTTTATAAGTTGACAGAAGGTTTGACGGGATTATATGCAACCGGCACTTGGAATATTATTTTTGAGATATATCAAAAAACAAGTTACCAATAAAAGAAGTATCAGTCATGTGAATCAGATCGAACACATTCAACGAAGTACGATAGTATGTTCTTTGCATTCCGCACATCTGACCTTCATCTTTAGATTTTTTTCTTTTTTGGACAAAAGGTGCATTCTGATATTACCCTAGACTCGTTTGGATTATCTTCTTGACTCTTCATTGGACTGATTATATAAATATAATCCCACGTTTTATAAGTTGACAGAAGGTTTGACGGGATTATATGCAACCGGCACTTGGAATATTATTTTTGAGATATATCAAAAAACAAGTTACCAATAAAAGAAGTATCAGTCATGTGAATCAGATCGAACACATTCAACGAAGTACGATAGTATGTTCTTTGCATTCCGCACATCTGACCTTCATCTTTAGATTTTTTTCTTTTTTGGACAAAAGGTGCATTCTGATATTACCCTAGACTCGTTTGGATTATCTTCTTGACTCTTCATTGGACTGATTATATAAATATAATCCCACGTTTTATAAGTTGACAGAAGGTTTGACGGGATTATATGCAACCGGCACTTGGAATATTATTTTTGAGATATATCAAAAAACAAGTTACCAATAAAAGAAGTATCAGTCATGTGAATCAGATCGAACACATTCAACGAAGTACGATAGTATGTTCTTTGCATTCCGCACATCTGACCTTCATCTTTCGATTATTTCTTTTTTGGACAAAAGGTGCATTCTGATATTACCCTAGACTCGTTTGGATTATCTTCTTGACTCTTCATTGGACTGATTATATAAATATAATCCCACGTTTTAAGTTGACAGAAGGCTTGACGGGATTATATGCAACCGGCACTTGGAATATTATTTTTGAGATATATCAAAAAACAAGTTACCAATAAAAGAAGTATCAGTCATGTGAATCAGATCGAACACATTCAACGAAGTACGATAGTATGTTCTTTGCATTCCGCACATCTGACCTTCATCTTTCGATTATTTCTTTTTTGGACAAAAGGTGCATTCTGATATTACCCTAGACTCGTTTGGATTATCTTCTTGACTCTTCATTGGACTGATTATATAAATATAATCCCACGTTTTAAGTTGACAGAAGGTTTGACGGGATTATATGCAACCGGCACTTGGAATATTATTTATGAGATATATCAAAAAACAAGTTACCAATAAAAGAAGTCTCAGTTTGAATCAGATCGAACACATTCAACGGAGTACGATAGTATGTTCTTTGCATTCCGCACATCTGACCTTCATCTTTAGATTATTTCTTTTTTGGACAAAAGGTGCATTCTGATATTACCCTAGACTCGTTTTGATTATCTTCTTGACTCTTCATTGGACTGATTATATAAATATAATCCCACGTTTTATAAGTTGACAGAAGGTTTGACGGGATTATATGCAACCGGCACTTGGAATATTATTTTTGAGATATATCAAAAAACAAGTTACCAATAAAAGAAGTATCAGTCATGTGAATCAGATCGAACACATTCAACGAAGTACGATAGTATGTTCTTTGCATTCCGCACATCTGACCTTCATCTTTCGATTATTTCTTTTTTGGACAAAAGGTGCATTCTGATATTACCCTAGACTCGTTTGGATTATCTTCTTGACTCTTCATTGGACTGATTATATAAATATAATCCCACGTTTTAAGTTGACAGAAGGCTTGACGGGATTATATGCAACCGGCACTTGGAATATTATTTTTGAGATATATCAAAAAACAAGTTACCAATAAAAGAAGTATCAGTCATGTGAATCAGATCGAACACATTCAACGAAGTACGATAGTATGTTCTTTGCATTCCGCACATCTGACCTTCATCTTTCGATTATTTCTTTTTTGGACAAAAGGTGCATTCTGATATTACCCTAGACTCGTTTGGATTATCTTCTTGACTCTTCATTGGACTGATTATATAAATATAATCCCACGTTTTAAGTTGACAGAAGGTTTGACGGGATTATATGCAACCGGCACTTGGAATATTATTTATGAGATATATCAAAAAACAAGTTACCAATAAAAGAAGTCTCAGTTTGAATCAGATCGAACACATTCAACGGAGTACGATAGTATGTTCTTTGCAGATATATCTGCTTGGCATTCCGCACATCTGACCTTCATCTTTAGATTTTTTTCTTTTTTGGACAAAAGGTGCATTCTGATATTACCCTAGACTCGTTTGGATTATCTTCTTGACTCTTCATTGGACTGGATTTTTATTCGCAAACTTTTAGCAAATGGGGTGAATTTTGATTTTTGAAACGATTTCTTGTTCTAACTATTTGAAAAATTTCAGGAGCCTTTGTTTCTCTGTAGGATCCATGATTTGTCCAATAATGGTCTGAAAACGAATCAAAACAATGAATTTCTCACATTTAGCTCAGAAAAATCCACGAAACTCACTCTAACTCTATCGTCGACCGTGTATCACCGTTGCACGCAAGTGAGCCGGATGCTCAGTTATCCGCACGAACAAGTTTAAACGGCTTCCAAAGAATAGCACCAGATACTTCAAGCCAGAACTCTCATTACCAACTGACTCGGAACATATGATCCGAGGATTACCTAGATGGATGCGTTAGATTTCGCGAAATTTTACAAAATATCTCACATTGTTTATTGAGGTGAGCGTCGCGCTCACCCCGCGGGCAACGCAGGGTTAAAAGCGTCCAATTTGGTCCACCCTGTACAACGAAAATCGCATTGGAGACGGCACACACCGGCTTCTCGATAAATACCTTCCTTGATGGGCGGGCCGAACACCTCGACGTCGCGCGACCTGCTCACCGCCACCTTGTAGTGGGTGTTCTCGGTGCACGGGTCGACGGCGCTGACGACGACAAACACGTGCTGGAACTGCGATCGGATGCCGCGCGGCGTGAACGGCAGCGCGCCCGGCTCCTGGAACACGATCGTCACGATGTCGTTGCCGATGTGCCGCTTGCGCAGCAACTGCTGCCGGTTGTTCTGCGTGAAGGGCAGCATGGTCGACACGTGGAACATCACCTCGCACTCCTGGTGCTGCGCGTACACCGAGTACAGGCCGGTCGAGTCGGCTGGGGGCGCGAGGTCAGATGATTTAGGTTCAAAGCGAATCAAGATACAGGCTAAGTACTTTCGATTTGATACAAAATGAACCAAGAATTAAAAAAATAGTACATTGTTTACCGGGTAGGAAAAGCTTAACATTCCTGGGCGACTGTGAAGATTGCTAAGTCGAGGCGCAAGCCGAGACTTAGCAACACATTGTCCAGGAATGTGGCTTTTCCTACGAGGTAAACATACTATTTTTCCGCAAATCGTTTAAAATTCGACAGATATTGATTGATTTTAAAAAAAACGCGATAATTTTATTCCCAAATAAATGGTGCTTTGAAATTCCTAATAAAATTACTTGGGCTACTATGGAAACGTATTGAGGTTGAATTGTCAAACTTGACGCTCAAAAATTTAATTGCTGGTGTTCTCCTCCAGAGCTGGTTGAGGCAGTGAATACTGCTTCATTAGAATTATTGCCAAAGAAATCAAGAGAAAAGTACGAAAATGCATACAGACGTTTTATGGATTATCGCATGAGTAAAAATACGAGTTCTTTCTCAGAAAATGTTGTAATGGCATACTTCCTAGACCTTTGTTTAAAGATGAAATCTTCAACATTATGGGCCAATTATTCAATGCTGAAGTCAACCCTTGCAATTAAACACAATGTAGATATATCTACCTACATACTCAAAACTTCGTTCTTTATTGAAACGGCAAGCTCAAGGTTATAGGGCAAAGAAATCTAAGATTTTAACGAAGGAAGAAATTGAAAAATTTATCCAGGAAGCTCCAGATAAAGAAAATTTAATGATTAAGATAATTTACAAGGTTTTAATTTCTATTTGGATTGTACCTTTATTTATTTTTTAGGTGGCTGTAATATTTGGTATTTCTGATGCCTGTAGAATGGATGAGTTAGTCCGAATGACTGTACACGATATAGAAGACCTAGAATCTAAGCTTTTAGTCAGCATACCTGATTCGAAAACCAACAAACCAAGATCATTTGTAATTAATCAGATCTACTTGAATGTTTATCGAAAGTATGTTTCGTTAAGACCAGAAAATATGAACAGTGACCGATTTTTCTTTAAATATCAAAGCGGAAAGGGTTGTAGACAAGTGGTAGGAATTCATCAATTTAGAAAAATGCCCAAAATAGTTGCTACTTATTTGAACTTGGTAAATCCGACAGAATACACTGGTTGTTCACTGCTTTCGTCGGTCTTCTGCAACAATATTGGTTGACTCTGGTGCCGACATAACTAGTTTAAAGAGGCATGGCGGATGGAAGTCATCAAACGTTGCTGAAGGATATATCGAAGAATCGCTTAACAATAAGGTTGAGGTGGCAAATAAAATTTTCACAGTACAAAATATTCAACAAAATAACCCTACCACCCCGCATGTTGTCCAAAATGTTTCTCATAGTTCTAACAGTGTTCCTCCAATGTTCAATAATTGTACTAACTGTCAAATTACTGTAAATATAACAAATTGATCTTAAAAATGTATTCAGCAATGACTTGATGTTTTCAAAATATAAATCAATTCCTTATAAGCAATGTGTTTTCAATCATTCATGTAGAACACTAACAACTGTACGGAAATATCATTTCCTTACAGTAAGGAAATGACATTTCCTCACAGTAAGGAAGTCCTGACTTTTTCTTCAAGAAATTTTGACAGGAATGTCAAAATTTCCTAGCGATTTACGGAAAAATAATTTCATTCTTCTGTCATGATCTATATTTCACCATTCATGCACGCAAATTAACTTTTTTCTTTCATTAACTATTCTTTCAGAGGTAACCAACTCTCATCATTTAACGACAAGTGAAGTAAACATGTGATTCGCGCAAGCGCGTTTCTGTCAAATAGATAATCGGTCCGATTCTTTAAAAAGTGGTTAACACAGTGGATAAATTAGTAACGTTGTTAACAACTACTTTTTTAACCACTTTAGATTTTCCACTATTCATATGTGGTATTCTTCAAATACGAAATTTATCAAGGTTGCTAATTTCTTACATTTCCACTCAGTGGTAAATAAATGCGGAAAAGTTAGTAACTCCTCTTCTTTTTTATTATAGTTTGCTATTTTTCTGCAATTTCAACGTCAATATAACCTCATTTTTTGGATTCGATGAAGTATTAGTATTAGCACACAAAAAATATCGGCACACAGATTACTTTCTGGTCTTCTGTGTCCGGGACTGCCAAGTTTTTCATGACTAATTGCAGGACTAATAATTATATGTTTTGTTGATGAACTCAGTGAGGTAGATATAAATATATCCTGGAATGCATATTATTACACAGGATCATTGCTCATTTATTCAGCTAGGTATTTATTTTTTCAGTAGCAATACATTCTACCATGTTGAACATCATTGGTTCTATCAGAGACATCATTAACATTATTATTCTTGGCATGTGATATATCTTGGGTAAATTTTTAGGTCAATAACTTTGAATTTGTTTGTATAATTTCATAAGGCTCTATATAATTGGATGCTATCTGTTTCTTGAGCATATATATGTAGATATTTTTATATTTTTTTCAGTAGGAAGGTATAGGTTCTCAATAATATCGATTATCCTACCATATAATTATTTCCTGAGTGACTCAAATGCTAAAAACTGTAACAAATATCCTTCATAACTGCCTCTTCAAATATATATCACCTTTATGATGAATTATTTTTTCATTTCCACCAGTACAATCTGGTGGATAAATTAGTCACTTTATCAGTGGTAAACCAACGACAAGTTGTTCTGACATTAGAGAATTGAAGATTCGAAAAGTGATTCAAATAACAACTGACCTTCCTATTTGCCACCCAAATGACAGTTGTTGATATAACCACTTTCTTAGAGAATCAGACCGAATGTCTTCTTGTTTTTTAGCAAAAATTTGGAGAAATGATATAGAAATACTAAGTACCTACCTGCTGCATTTTTGTTATCATAAGAATGTAGGAGTTGATTTAGAAAAGGAATATATATTTTTGTATGACAAATCGCAGAAGACTTCAAATTAAATGAAGGTCGTCGTGCATAAAGGCATCAAAATCCTTTATATGGAGAATATGGTATAATGACAGTGAATGGTTTCTAATCTGCTACTCACAGAATATCCTAGATCAAACAATGAAAGGAATTATTTTTTCCTTTGTAAAAGAGCTTGTTTTCAAGAACGTTCATTTTGTACTTTTTAGCATCATACTTTGTTTAATCATCTGTCATTTTCAATTTTGAGTTGAATTTGTCCATAATCAAAAATCACCCTGGAGCCGCAATTTCAATTTCAAAAAATTTTACTGAAAATTCCCAATCTGCGACATATTTCCAATAGGAACGAACTATAATTACTAAACTAGTCCACCATTATGGAATCACCAATTGTGATTGTTTATAAAAACGAACACAAAAAATCATGTTGATGTTGAAAAAATTATTACGACTTACTTTTGTTGTCTAATCCAGCTTTGTACTTGTCGAATCCTAGCAGTCTTACTCTCTTGCCGATCGTTTCTAGAAACTCTACGAAAGCTGGGCCGGCCTCTTCGTTGTTGTACATTTCTTCTTCGGTGTTTTGGCCGGCTTTACAGTACATCACTCCAACCTAATATAAGAGAAAAAAAATAGAGCGATGGTCTACGACCGTTCTTTTTTTCTTCTTCAAATCACCTTATAGTGATTGGTGAGACCCTGCTCGTCAAGCTTGAGTATCTGGTCGACGACCTGCTTGTTGTTGAAGCCGAGCTTGAGGCAACTCAGCTGGATCTCGGGCGTCACGTACTCGAGCACCTCTTTGGTATTGAGCGTCTTGGCGGGATTGCTGGACGGCTTGATGTTCGGTATGGCATCCTCGAGCACCGCTCCGCGCAGCGTCTGCAACTCGGAGGTGCGCACCACCAACCTGAAAAGACACCGACACATACCGTCAAACGCGTCGCTTCAATTTATTTTCGGCGCCCAACGTGGGGCCGGTGGTCACGTGACATGGGTAGACTTAAACGATCAGGGTATCGTTGCAATAAAGCTTTCGACCATTAGAATATCTTTCCAACGATTTTGAAGATTGAACCAATGTCGGCTAATTATCCAGGATCCTAGGAACTTCTGAATGACTGCCCATTCGCGAGACTTCGACAGGATGAACTGTTGCTAGCGACGTTGTAGGTGATTATAGAACTACTATGTCTGACAGTTTCTGAAGTAACCTCAACATGTTGTCTTTAATATTTAACGATCACGGAATGGCTGAATAATTTCAGACCGATGTGAAATAGAATAGATATTCCAGGAAACGAATCTGATGAACATTAACAGTAACTCTATCAAACCGACAGACAGTGAAGCTGCTGCCATCATTAGTCGAACGCTTCAATACGTTTACTGACAGAATACAGTATACTTGACAGATAAAAGAGTCGAAAAATTGATATTATTAAAAATACACTAAGTTGAAAAAAGGCGATTGATGCAAAATATCTGTTTTTTTGGACCAATGCTTGATCACCGTAGAATGTGGATGATAAATGGACCGCACGCAAGGTTTGCCATTATTAACCTCAACATTCATTGTACCTATCCGATTTTGAAGACTTATAAAAATAAAAACCGTAAAGTAGCAGAGGAATAGAATGTAAATGAGTAGAGCGATCATAGATGATTTTTGTTAATTACTTCATTATGATTCATCTCGATAACTCACCTATATTGATATTGCATCAGAGTTGTTGTCAACTGATTTTCAGGGTGTATAACTTTTTCCCGTTTTATAGATATCGCGACGGGTCCCAGTTGTTCATCCATTCCAAACCAGTTTTGGTGTTCTGAAAGAAATAAGTTACAAAATCGGTTCTCAAGTGAATCCATTCGAACTAAATGGATCTTTTTATGGATAAGTAGGCTCACCTTGACTGACGAAGAAGTTCTTGTAATACAACGCCCCCTGGTCGATATTCTCGATGGGCCTCGGAAACCTCTGGTATGGGCATGTCGAGTGCTTCCAGTGCGTCTTTCCAGGGCCGAACTCCAATACGGCGACGCCGTAAGCGAGAGGCGGCCTTCATCGAATAATTTACAGAATGAGTAACGACAAAGAAAATCTCAATGACGATGCTTCCTACCTATGCAACGGTTTCCTGCTATGTCCCCCGTTCTGCAGCCTCGAAAGGCTCACGATGCGCTCTTCTTCTCCTCCCGTCTCGTTGCGAAAAAACGGGCAACTCTCGACCAGGTCGTTGCTGTTACCGTCTCCGCAATCGTCCTGCAAAAAAAAATGAATTTTCAGAAAGGGCTGAATTCAACCACAATGTCACTTGTCAATGTCACTTGCCAACGTCACTTGTCAACGTCCCTTGTCAATGTCACTTGTCAATGTCACTTTCTGCACGAATATTTCATGGTATGTAGGCTTAGCGATGACCTGTTTTGACTAACCTCGTTTTCGCCATCCGGGGTAGAGGATCGGGTCAACATGGAAGCGGCGGAAGCGCCCGTGGTGGTGTTCCTTCGCTTCGCCAACAGGTTTCTCCGCAGCCTCACTGCGTAGTTCAAGTTGGTGGTGAGCGATTGGCAGTCGTAATGTGCGAACGCCCTTCGAATTAAAACGAAAACATAATAATAATAATAATAAATATATAAGTTCGGTATGAAACTTGTAAATACCAACAAACGATTCAGTAAATCAAAGTATTACCTTCTCCTGGCGATCTCGTCAGTCTCCGCCGCCGAGTTGTTGATGGACGTTGACGAGCAGTTCATGGTGTTGTCCTCCATGGTCTGCTTACTGACGGACGACGCATTGGCCCAGAAGAGCTTCTTTCCTTTGTTGCGGTGTTTGGGGCTGTGCGGGAGCTGGTTCTCGTCCGTACTTCCGTCTACCTGCCATTTTATTCCATTGTTCGGGATTATTACCTGTACTTTAATCTTTTCAAATACATTCGACAAGCAACCATAATAATGTCGACCTTTTCCCAACACGGATTCAATCGAATTGTTATAAAACATTTCACAAAATGAAGGTCCGAAAAGAATAGAAGAAACATATTTTATCCAGATTTTTTGACTAACGTGATTCACGTTAACGTATATAATAATCCATATAAGTTTTTGAGGGAAACCTGTTGCCATGTGGTAGACCCTCAAAAAGCCGATGTTAAAACACGGTTCAGTGCCATACAAGCTGTTTGAGGGCGCAAACCAATTGTATGTGATCGTTATCCAAATTTTTTCCGCTTCATATTGTTTTTTTTTTCAATTTTTGTTTGTACCTACTTTTTTGTGTGTGGTGTTTCAGTTGAAAGAAGGACTTATTTTTGTGTTCTTTCTTCAGTGGGTATGGAATATGCGTGAAGCAAATATACAACTCAAAGTAAGTGATTAAAATTATATCAACTATTGCACCGGGTGTACCACTAAGAAAGGACTCCGGCTGTATCTCGCAAACTATTTGCCGCATAGGTTTCGGAAAAAAATATTTATGATGAAAGTGGCCAATAGAAATATCTGGAAATTATTTTTAGGTTTCCAGGACAACCGCTAGAGGGCGTAATTGCATTGGCCACTTCAAAAAATGGGTTTTTATAAAAATTTTATATATCAAGACATATCGAAAACACTTTTTTAATAATCTCGAGTTGATATCCAATCATCTGAAAAAAATTGCGCTACCTCTTAATATGAAAGAGGAAGGGGAGAATGAATAACACGATGAAAAAACTAACTACAGTTTGGTGTAACAGAATTTAACGAACTTGGTCTCATTTTGAAAAGTCTTTTAGTTCTTTCAGATAAATAACCGATTCAAATCCCGTGGTCACCGCTAGATGGCACCGTTTGAAAAATCAGACAATTTTCCATTTTATTTCGAGAATTTCAAATGGAACCATATATTTTTCATGCTCTAATATGAAAGTAGAGCAAACGAGAAGAAAAATAGTGAAAACCGGGAGTTGATACCTCTTGAGGAACCGGAGAAATAATCGAAATAATATTATGAAAACATTCACCACAGGAATCTGAATTATTTATTTCAATATTCGTTATCAGAAATATCATGTATCTATGGAATTATGATTTCAATAATTCATGCCCGGCATATTTTGCTACCAATTGTATGCAATTATTTAGATTTAAAATATCCTGGCAAGTGGAAAGGGAGCGGTAGCATGTTTGGGTGGCCAGCTAGGTCTCCAGATCTGCCTTGTTTAGATTTTTATTTATGAGGGAGATGGAAAGATGTAGTATTTCATACCCGACCAACAACTAGGAACGATATGATAAATAGGATCAGAACTGCCGTCGAAAGCATATATATACCAATGGCCGAATAAGTTGAAGCTGCAGTTTTATCCACTCGACGGAGACTCAATTCATGTATAGAAAATGATCGCAGACAATTTGAGCTACTAGGAAGACTAAAGTACTACTAATTACTTCAGTTCCTATTCACTTTATATTTTCTAATATTATTATTATTTCTCCGGTTTCTCAAGAGGAATCAACTCGCGGTTTCCGACATTTTTCTTCTCGTTTGCTCTATTTTCATATTAGAGCATTAAAAATACATGGTTCCATTTGAAATTCTCGAGAAGAAATGAAAAATTGTCTGATTTTTCAAACGGTGCCATCTAGCGGTCACCACAGGATTTAAATCGACTCGATTCGTTGAATCACGTTACACCAAACTGTAGTTATGAGAGTTTTTTCATAGTGCTATTCATCCTCCCCTCTCTCTTTCATTCAAAGAGCTAGCGCAATTTTTTCTAGTTCGAAATGATTGGATATCAACTCGAGATCATCAAAAAAGTGTTTTTGATATGTCTTGATATATCAAATTCTCATAAAAACCCGTTTTTTGAAGTGGCCAATGCAATTACGCCCTCTAGCGGTCGTCCTGGAAACTTGAAAATAATTTCCAGAGATTTCTCTTGGCCACTTTCATCAAGAATATTTTTTTCCGAAACCTATGCGGCAAATAGGTTCCGAGATACAGCCGGAGTCCTTTCTTAGTGGTACACCCGGTACATTCGATATGCTAATGATATCAAACAATTCTGTGCTTCTGACCTTCGATGTGCTAAAATGAGTGCGTAATTCAAAATGTATATATAAACGTTAGGTTATGCTCAGTACGACACTCCAAGTTTAAAATAGTAATTGTGAATTGTGTTGTTTTATAAAGTTTTCGCATTTTCGCGCTGGCTCATGGTGATAGAGGCTGTGGATATCAGTAAACCCAAGGTGGATATAGGATGGTGAAACAGCTTCCTATTAACAAGCACTAGAATAAACTGTACACCTTTGCCTACTTGATTTCATACCGTAGTAATATTTCCTGAAGTTATCAGAGATGGCGACATACCTTGTGTCGGTAAAACAGAATCTGTGCATCTGTCACCTTTTTATCAGTTTCATATATTCTAGATGAAAAATGACTGAGAAGAGTCAAGATATCGATAATTATTCCAGATTCACTGAAAATATTGTGTTTTGATGTCATTTCAACTCATGTCTGTCAGATGCGAACCACTGAAATACATGAGCAACCGAAATCTTCTTCGATAATCGATCTCACCGCCATCTTCATTCAAGTTGTGGAAATATTAGTACCTTCTCAAACGGTCTACAAGTTTTTCGCAGAAACAATTGAAGAGCTGTTTCACCATCCTATATCCACCTTGAGTAAACCTAAAGGTCGACACCGATCCAACACCATACCTTTCCTCGAAGGTATTCCGAAGGGCCGGGTGACCGCTGATCGGCGGCGACTAGCCCGGCGGGGCGGTAGTCCTGCAGCATCTTGAAGAACTCGTTGGACACATGCTTGCCGCCGGCTGTCGGCACTCTCTCAATGACGTCGATCGAACCGTGGCTGCCGTATTCGCGCTTCAGCAGCGGCGACGTCGACTGCGACAGCTGGTCGGCGTGCTCCAGAAGCTCCAAGCTCGAGTTGCTCCTGGCGACACATCAACGAATCCGATCAGATTTTTTTCATATCTCATTGGGATCATGCGTCGATGAAATTGGTGGAACAAAAAAAACGTCGTCTAGTTAAGCAAAGCAATACAAATTATGTCATAATGTAATCATTTCAATTTGCAGTCAGTACGGTTAGAATCAATCTCTAGGCGGGAGATCCATATTCATTATTTTAACATGTGAGTTTTATAGAGGTTCAATTTCGAGATGAAACCATGCTGTCTAAGAGTGAAAATTAGCATCAAGACATCAAAATAAACATTCAACATCAAAATCAACTTCTATAAACCACTAAATTAAAATTAAAACCAGTGTTGTTCGAAGTATTTCAGTATGTTGTAGATGAGATGAGAATCCTCCAAAGGACGTGAGGAAAGGCACTGTTAGAGAGAGTTATAAGCTCCCAGGTTGCAATGGATTTCCATACATTTCAAGTGGGAAAATAGGTTCTTTCGTCTGATTTTCAGTGCAGTTAACGTAATGTAATTCAGACTGGTGTAGAATACACCTCGCGAAACGACAGCTCAAAAGCGGTGCAAAATACACAAAAGGAGCTAATAAATGCAATGTGCATCTTTGTTTCGATAAAAACAATAAAACACGGTGGCTTGTTGTCAAAAGATAAAAAATATATTCATATAAGTACCTAATACACCTAGATGAGTCAACACCTGTGTGTGCAATGTTTAATAAATTTGGCCCATAGAATTATTTCAATTAATGGTAGCTTTGTTGTGGCTTCATAGAAATGACTAATAGATGAACCATTCTCATGAAAATATTGATTTATTCATGTGTCCAGAGATATAGATATAATATGTATCAACAAAAAAATAATCGAAGCAGAGAAGACGACAATGATTATATTATACACGTCTGTCAAAAAGAACCCAAGTAAGGTTCCCAGGGATATTTTTCGTGTATGATTGACGACCACAGCCTGTTTTGGCTCACCAAACCTCATCAGTAGCACTGAAAAAAATAGCTATAATATCAACTGAGATGTTTACGGTGTTTTCTCTGACGGGCTTTCATTTGGTAAAAACGTGCCGATAAAGCAACTGGAAGTGTGGCAATATGGCAGAAATAAGGTTCTAGTTCCATCAGCTTATAGTTGTTATTTGAAGAAATTGGAACTTACATACTCAATGAAAATATATTTTCAATTTATATATTTTCAGTCCATAACAAATCATAACATTCAATATTTTTGATGGATAGTTATTCATTTTTTATTGTCTTTAGCCGAACTTTCTATTTTCTTTGTATTTATTCTGTCACCACATTTTATTCTCATGAAGGAAAACATATAACGTAATTTTTTGAATATTTCTATTTTTGTGATGCTCAACTTGAAAAGGAAACATTCATTTTTCGCAAATATATACTGAAGGAAACACACAAATATAACAGGTGAGTAGCACATAGTCTGATTTCTCTTTCCATGTACCTTATTAGTCCTTATCTTATGTATGTAGGTATTGCTTTATACGATTTGCTGAGTTCAAGGAATACCTTCGTGTCTATAGAATGTTTTAATTGTTTTATTTTAGGATTGGCGTTTATTTTTATGAAGTGAATAGTGTAGTGAGTCATGGCATTGAATATAAATGTGTGAATAATTGAGTCGTTTTTTATGTGTCATCGAGAGCGCCTGGAAAGATTTTTAAATTTCTACATAACAATAGCATCAACTTTCATTACCTACTGGTAATGCAGCCCAATACTTAATAGGTGATGAACTTCGTAAATTGATACCGAGGGACTGCTCAATTTTTGAGAAAATAAGATAATAGAAATATCTTCAAAAACAACAATATTTAATTCACTCATGGCGTAAGTTTAATATATACGAACCCTGTTGGCGCATGCCCCAATCGCGGCAACTACGGCATGCTTAGACAAAAGGCGGTAAATGCAGGCGGTTCCAGCGTATATACTGCATTTTCGATAGGTAAAAAGCGTATACTGCAATATTCCTAAGTAATCAAACGTTTTTCGCACATACGGCAGATTGAGAGTTCGTAAATTACTTATTTAGAATGCGGATACCGCATTTTCCGTTTGTAGAAAGATGATTCATTCCTCCAAAAGTTCAACCGTACAAAAAAACTAATTTTCGATTTTACATCATACAGTGTCACACATAAAGTTCGCGACATATGGTAGTACATGGTATGTATTGTTTAAAATCACGAAATTTTATATCATGTCTAGTACAAATCGCTAGAACGAAAGTCTTTTGAATATTTATGAAAGTGTAGGTCATTGTTTAGTTTATTGGTCAGAAAAATAATCAAACTGGATGAAAATCTATTAAAAAAAGAAATACGAGTGTAAAAAGAATGAAGAGGAATTCGTTTATTCGATTACTGACATATTAACGTCCATACATTGAAAATCCACATCAGTTTAACAATGAAATGAAAAAACTAGATGAACTTTGCAACAACAAAGACGAATTTATAGGAGATGCATTTTTTTTTCTGGTAACAGGCCAATGTGGGTATTTCCTGGGCAAGATATGATATTGAAGTCTTATATTCATCAAAATTATGAAATTTGAATCATGTTTCGTTCGAATCGATAGAGCGAAAGATTCGAATTAAAAAAAGTGGAAAAAAGTCGAAGTGACAGGTAGAGAGTCCAAATTTGAAACAAATGTATAAAATTGGAAACTGAGCAACTTTTTTTTCTGCCATTTTTCGAAATAAAACACACTGATTTTTTGAGGATTTTCGAAAAAAAAAACAAATTTGACAGGTTTAGAGTAGCACATGAAAAAATGAAAGATGTTTTATTTCACTCATTTTTCAAGCACAAACTAACTGTGAAGTCAAATTTCCTTTATATATATTGATAAAAAAAAACTTTATGTGTGACACTGTATACCGCTTTTTTCCTATGGACTGCAGAATTCGCGCGACTCAACACTGCCCGAAAGCACTCCCATATCCCATTCGAGGGGCGGTATACCTGCAGAGGTGGTCGGGCTGCAGACAATCGCCTGCCCCCCTGGCCGGCCCGCCGCCCCCCAGCCGGTGCCTGTCGTTGAAGGAGGCGCGATTGGCGGCCGCCCTACCTGCCCACGCGCGCTGCACGTGCGTGTTGTAGTAGTCGACGGCGATGGCGGCGCGGTCGCGGATGCGGCCACCAGGCGGCGCTGCAGACGTCGGTGGCGGCGCCCTAGGCGGCGCTGGCCCGCACTCCTGCAAGCCGATCATCCCATCACGCTGCAAGCCACAGATAAACCGTTGAGCGGGGGAGGGAATACGGTGGAAGGCAAGGTCACCGAGTTGTTGTTGTTGTTCGGTGGCAAGAGGCGAAATAAAATAAGCAGTACGCCCCCTACCGTTGACGAATATAACTAACGCATGGGCCATAGAATCGTTTGTTTACATTTGTTGCCATAAGGTTTCCATATAATTTTCTTTTTGTTAAATTGGCACATGGATGATATAGCCAGTTGGCCGCCGGCTGTAGAGGATGTCAACTTTACAATACTTGAAAATGCTATGCGGCAGTTAACGTGTTTTTGTTGGTTGGAATTCAAATAATTCTGGAAAAATTATGAATCATTATTGTTGTCGTACCTTACTGTTTCTCTTGGGCAAGAAAAACCCGGAAATAAGTTTTCATACTTCCCCAAATACAGGGAAATCCCGAGTTTTATTTGTAACCAAGTTGAAAACAAAGGAGTTGCTGGACAGGAGATATGTGAGGATTAAAACGATGTACCTATTATTTTTTTTCATTGTTAGTAATTGACGAGGTAATTGAGTAGTTTATTACTGATATCTTAGTGAAGACACTTGAAATTTAGTACATAATAATGTATTTTCTCATTCATTTTATACTTACCAATAAATATTTATAATTGCATGGCGTTTTCCTTGTTTTTCTCAAAAAATGTGTAATAGTATAGTTAAAAACTTCAACATTTTTTAAAATAAATGTAATAATATTAGATGTTGGCACGCAAACAAGTTTTTGAAGTTTTCTTAATAGGTCAATACAGGTCAATATAAGATTATTTGTCCAGGTAGCTGCTCCCACAGGACAATGAGTATCATGTTGCTTACATATTTGAAGTAAATCCATAATATAGATTATTGAAATAATATCTTCAGAAAGATAGTGTTTTCAACTGAAGTTGTACTTTCAATTAATAGGTATATTGTCCAGAAAATCACAACCATATATACACAAAACTGCTTAGTAGAGCACTATAACTACATAATATAAAAAGATGAAACGAAAAAACTTTATAGCCAAGCAAACAATTTGAAAATATTGAAAGGAAATGATATACCTAATGATATTCTTCCAGACAATGTAAACAAACTGGAATGGCCCATAGAGTAGTTCTGATTTTTTGAATTTTTTCAAAAAAACTAGTTTATTCTGCTGAAATATGTCGAAAACAAGTGAATGTAAGTGTGTGTGGTGTTTAAGTTCAAAGAAGGACTAAATTTAGTGTGCTTTCTTCAGTGAGTATAAATTATGCGTGGAGGAAATATACAAGTCAACGTGAGTGATTAAAATTATATTAACTTGTACATTTGATATGCCAATACATTCACTTGCCTCGCATTTGAGTTTCTCAAGATGTTTTTTCTGTTTCCTGATTCCCTGATCAATGAATCAATGATATCAAACAATTATGTGCTTGAAACAGGAGATTCGCTGTGCCAAAAGGAGCGCGTAATTCAAAATGTAAATAAAAACGTTAAGTTTGATTGAAAATTCAAAATAGTCCACGGTTATTATGAGAAGATGTCTCTGCCTCACGGAGAAAGTGACGTCATTTTTTCCAGGGAACAGACAATATTATACCGTCTACTAGGTGTTCATTTAGATCGACAATGGTTTGTCAGATGCGAACCACAGAAATACATAAGAAACAGAAATCTTCCTTGATAATGGCTTTTCACGCTGAGCGTTAATTTGACGTTCCTGGCTAACCAGACAACGGATCGACCTGAAAATTCGAAAACTTACATAAATCAATATTTTAGACAACGCGGCGTTGATGCTTCTACTATAAAGTAACAGCTACTTAGATTTTTCATATGGAACACCCTGTATATTATTGTATTCTCAGATCTTCCTTGGAAAGCTGATTTCATTGATCTGTCATCATACTTGGGATCTTTATCGAAGGATTACAGGGATATAGTATGTGAAAAATCGAGATTTTTCAAGTTTGGGAATTTTTTTGTCGAAACTATTTATTATTGGTTGAAACGACTTACATGTTCCTATCTGAACTTTTCATACATTATCGATTGATATTTAATTGAAACAAATACAGGGTGAAACATTTCACCGATGGTATCGCATAAATCAAAATCGCTCAATAGTAAACTGGGCTTTACGCTTTTGCGGCAGATTTCAATGTTATCATTGTTCAAATCAAAGATGTTTTTGTTATTTATCGATATTATTTAAATATTTTTCAATGAAAGACTTCAAAGTAATGCAAAATAGAAAAAGTTGTATATGACACACGTTTTATAAGACATGTTGTCGCACCTGTTCACTTGGAACACTCCTCGCTTCGCTCGTCGTACTCCAAACAACGCATGCGACAAAATAGCCTCTTATAAAACTTGTATCATAATATACTATTATATAAATATAATCATAGCACAATGTAAATTCTTATTATCGATATTTCCAAATCGTTATCGCCTCGGTTATCGCCCACACCTAGACAAAAAATGAAAGTTTCGCCTGCCCCTTTGTTTATCGATGTTGAATTAAAGGAGCACTTCAGAGCCTCAACAGCTTTGGTTGAATCAAGTGATGTTGACATTTAACATTCCGCGTTTTGGTTTTTTGATTTTAGAACGGTTCTGGTTCTGCAACGATTCCAGCACTAGTCGAGAACTAATCCCAAAGTTCATGTCTCCAAGAAATTAACGCACCATCAAAATATACGTCCGCCAGAAAATTTCTCATGGCGGTTCGTTTCTGCTTTGGTTTCTACATGTCTGACAACTAAAAAATCCGTTGCAATAACTTATATCACGTGTCATCAGATTTGGCGGGAACTGCGACGCAACACATTGCTGTTCCTAGATATCGGGGAAATGTGTGTTGTGTAGAAATGCACGTCATTAGTTACCTAAAAAAAAGGTGGATATAGATATGGTGAAACGACTCTTCAATTGTTTTTCGTCAAAACCTGTAGAAAAGTTTAGCGGAGATCATAACACCGATAATATTTCACTAATCGTTCGGAGATGGCGTTAATATCGCATTTGATATCAATATCGATAATTCAGTTCTCTATTAATATCCGTATTCTATGGTTTCGTGTTCAAGTGACAGTGACAGATCATTCATAATCGTGGTTTCGGCTTGAAATATGAATATTGTTCGATTATTCAATCATGATATTGATTGAACAAATCACACAAAATCAAAATGATAAATTGTGAAAATTAATATTCATCATGCGGTATCAGCAGACGTGGCGCCATCCATATGAAGTCATGGAAGTATTACTAGTGTTTGAAACTATGATTGAAATTCAACAAAATCAAGTAGGCAGCAGTCTACAAATATGTCTAGTGCCGAATGTCTTGTAATGGGACTCGTTCCACGATATCTATATCCACCTTGCCTACAAACAACATGTATGCTAGTCTTGGAATTCTCGACTATAAATCAGCTGGATGTCAGGTCAACTAGAACTATCGGAAGTCAGGTAAATTATCAGGCAAATTGGAGTTCAAGCGTTGTCGATTTATCTGTGGAATCATGAGGTCCATGACTCGGTCCATGAGGATATCAAAAGCAGGAAGAATTAAAGTTGAATACCAGCCGGAGTTTTGATATGGTTTTTAGGTTTTTATGAGTTTGGTGCATTCACAAAGGTAGAAATTTCAACTATTATAATTATTTCTTATATAATACATATTTATCAGATTATCCGGTTTAATAACTAAACGAAATTGAAACACGCAATTTCGTTAATCATCATGTAGGCTGAATGAAGAGAGTTGAAGAGAGGCCAGCATGTAAATACCATTTTATTCCTCTTTCGAAAATCTGGTCGAAACTTTTGGGAATTATTTTGGGGTTATGTTTTTAGATCGCGTTTGCTTTCTATTGAATCGCCATTTTCTTCAACCATTCGGACCATTCCACAATATTCTTCCTGTCATTCCATCTGAGCAAGTGAGCAAAAGAAATGAAACGTTGCAACCAGTTTCAGAATAATGTTCAAAAAACTACCAGAATCGACATTCCAGTAGGAAAATCTTGCCAATAAAGCCTCGCAAATTTGATTGGATTGTCGAAAAACCAGTTCATGTTGAAGCAAACAATCGCTGAAAGAAGAGTTTCTCCATCCCTCAAAGTCAGGAGTGGAAACAAAGGATAGAGACAGTTTGTTTCGTTCAAGATATTTCCAACAAATACATAACTTCATTTAATTTACTGTGAAGTAAACACCGCTTATTATTAAACACATTTTCTTAATATAACCCTATTCCATTTGGAATGACAAATTCTGCGGAAATCTCTATGTTCAATTTTTTGAACTTTCTTCCGACGAAAGCGACGCCATTTTTAATAGCATTTTATTTGCGGAATTCGTTCCAACATGAACTAAGCTACACTCGTGGAAATATGAATGAAATAACCAAAATGGTTTCTCAAAAGAAATTCATTGTCAGGTAGAATGAATATGATATGTTCAATATTTTCATCCATCTACCATGAGATCTACCGATCTACCATCCAAAAAATACATACTTATCCTATATTAAAAATGTCAATCATGTAGTTTCAGTTATGAACTGGTTATATCGATGGTTATCCATATCAATAAATTACATAAAAACTTTCATGGGATCCAGATTCAGTCATCCAAAACTTCCACTTACTAAACTTATTGAAAATTACAATTCAATTTCAGTTATCATAAAACCTCTGACAACACTTTCTTTTAGATGATGTGAGCTTTCATGTTATATCACAGTATCCAAGTGATATACCAATAGGTATTTTCAATTGACTTTTGGCCGTTACTTGATGAAAATCCATAGTTATTGTAAACAAACGAAAAACGATAAGATTTTCATGATAAATATATTTATGTATATTTTTTGCTAACACTGTAGCTTCATCAGGTATAAGTACACTAAACTAACTACTACGATAACAACCATATTTATACCTAATTACACAGTTATAACAATATTTGTACCTGTAGGGATTAAAGACTGTTTATCCTCTTTATTGCGGTAAATAACAAAAATAAAATGAATATCTAATTAAGCTATTTTTAGGAAAACAAAGTCAACAAAGGGGAATTAATGAAATCTAAAAGATTTTAATTCTTGAGTCTATTAATTTCGAGTGTTTCTAAATAGTCAAGTTTCACTCCTTTGTTTTCAACATGTTATATTTTGAATTCATCAAAATCGTGATTTTCTTCTAAAAGGTGGTTGGAATATGTTGAATTTGTTTTCCTATTTACATAACTCATGTGGTGCTCATGGATGCGATTTTTGAAAGTTCTCCCAGTCTGACCAATGTATACCTTCAGGCAAGTTCCACAATTCAGTCTATATACTCCTGATTTTTCATATTTAGGAACTATTTCTTTATTATTTTTGATAAACTTTATTTTTGATAAACCCTATTTGTTCTATAAGCAATAAAAAGGATAAACATTCTTTAATCCCTACAGGTACAAATTATTGTTATAACTGTGTAATTAGGTATAAATATGGTTGTTATTGTAGTAGTTAGTTTAGTGTACTTATACCTGATGAAGCTACAGTGTTAGGGAAACATGTTGTGAATAAATATATATAAATATATTTATCGTTTCGTTATGACAATAGGTATTTGATTTAGACATTGAGAGTTTGAATGTGATTCCTAGATGATGTTCCCATAATCTCCTACACTGCTTAAATTTTTGAAGCATGAATCAAACTAGGTTTTTAATTAGGTATCTAAAAATAAAATTGCCCAAGATTTAAAATTAGACCCTGATCTTATATAGTTTGGTGTATACATTTTTGTTTGATTATTTTCGAGAATATTTTTGTAGCTTTACCTATAACTAAAGATTACTTACAAATGAATGATGAACTTATCATAGTCTCGGAGGTAGTAATGCTATTAGAAGTGGGATTGAATCCCAAAACCATTTGAGAATATTTCAACAGGAGAAATAAACAGTTTCATAAGTATCATCAGGCACAAGAGTAGGTGTACCTACTGTTTAGTCATTTGTTATTGTCTCATTTCCTGTATAAATACCTGAACTATAACCAGACCTCAATTAGGTATAGTTCAGAGCGAAGTTCCGAGAATTAGTGACATTGTAATCAACAAAAATCATACATAATTTTCTACATGAGAAGAATCGAATTGAATGCGGGTATGGTCAATTCCATCAAATTATTTTGCCCTTGGACAGTTGAAAAATACTATTAAGAATTTATTGAATATAATGCGTGATCAGAAAATTAGGTTCAAACGGAAGGCACATAAGAATAAATACCTACATGTACAATAGGTATTTATATTGGGACGGTATTAAAGCCTCAATACAAAAGTTCTGTTATGGTATGACGCCATCACTGACGTCACGCTTCGCTAGAACAATACAAAAAGAGTTCTGCGGACCAAATCTAGAAAGTTTTACATCCTATTTGGGTATAATAAGTTGAAATTGAACTGCAAAATTTTTTTGTCTATCTTAAGCTATAATAAAAACTCACGCTATCGGTCTGAGATGATCTTTTTTGTCGAGGCACACAAAACAACGTCACTGTCCTCCCTCTACTGTTTTGGGCAACAATTTACTGCAGTCTCAAAATTTAATCGTTTTCACGTTTTTTCAGTTCAAGATATTCTATCAAATTTTCGATCTCAACACAAGAATTTTCGTAACATTTTACAAAAAGAAAAATAAATAAAACTCAAATTACGACGATACAACACATTAACTTCCCAGCAGCCCCAACTCCCAGAGCTCACTTTACTTTGCAGTTTGCTTTGACATTTATTCACTGACAGTGACATTTTTGTATGAGTCATTCACCGTTCACGATTCACATTCGGGAATCTTCGGTTCTTTTTTTATGTTAAGCCGTTAAGCCAGTTACGCAAGAAGAATGATAACGGAAACGCAACCATGTACCGTTTCAAGTCCAACCTAATTTAACCCGAAGGTAATTTTGCACTTAACATGCGATCTATATTTTGATGAAAATGTTTGTTGGTACTTACGTATTTTGACCTGAAAAACACGAATTTCATAATATTATCGTGAACATATCTCTAGTTTTCGAGATAATCTATGCCAAAGTTCGAAATTCCACCTTTTAACTTTAAATTATATCCTTAAATTATACTCAAATTCGTATTATTTCTTAAGGCAACTACATGAACCAATTTATAGAAAAGCGGGCATGAACCACACAAACAAACTTGAAAAATGTTAGCGCTGATTAGATGGCTAGATTTTACATTTTTAGCCGTCATTGGGATCAAAATGTGAGTAGAAACAAATGAATGTTGATGAGAAATGCGCTAAAGGAATCTAGAAACAGAGAACAGTGGATTAATATAGCCCACTAGGCTCTGATAAGTAATAACTTTAATATCAAATTTGATCAAATCTATATTAAGAAAAAAACATAAAGTACGGTGTTCACAATTCACATTCACAAGAACGTTGTAGATCCACCTTCAGACATCAATGTCCTACTGACTTTTGAGTGAAGTAGATTTACAGTTCTGTGAGCTCTGTGAAAGAGCTTTATGTCAGTTTCTGTGATCCTGTGAATATACATTTTCTACCACTTTCTTTTGTGGTCTGTGTTGTGACAAATCGGTATGTTACTGAAAATATATTTTAAATCATCCTTTTATTCAAAATTTCAATCAAAAATTTATTAAGAGTATCAAATAAGTGCAATTATCGTTGATGTATTTCAACCAATATTTTTCTATTATTTCCACTACACTTGGCAGTTTGGTCCTCTGTTAATTTTTGAGGTTATATGTTGTGTTTGGTCGATGTCGAAACACTGAAGTGAGGATAATCTTGACATACAATTATTTGCCTTATTTTAGGAGACTGCTACGATGAAGCAAATCGTAACTAATCAAACGGTGAAAATTCCCGACGGAATAACCGTCCACGCCAAATCCCGCTTGATAACCGTGAAAGGGCCCAGAGGCACTTTGAAACGTTCTTTCAAACATCTGGCAGTGGACATTCGTATGGTCAACCCAAAGCTGTTGAAGGTGGAGAAATGGTTTGGAACCAAGAAGGAACTGGCTGCAGTCAGGACTGTGTGCTCCCATGTTGAAAACATGTTGAAGGGTGTAACCAAAGGGTTCCAGTACAAAATGAGGGCTGTATATGCTCATTTCCCTATTAACTGTGTGACTACAGAAAACAACTCAGTTATTGAAATAAGAAATTTCTTGGGAGAGAAATACATTCGAAGGTTAGTTATTGTGCAAGTGGGTGTTAAGATGTAATTTAATTAAATGTTTTATTTTTTTAGGGTCAAGATGGCACCTGGTGTGACAGTTGAAAACTCCAAGAAACAAAAAGATGAGCTAATTCTTGAAGGAAACTCTCTAGAAGATGTTTCCAGGTCTGCAGCACTCATCCAACAGTCCACCTCAGTTAAGAACAAAGATATCCGTAAATTCTTGGATGGGTTGTATGTATCTGAAAAAACGACTGTTGTTCAAGATGAGTAACTCAGATTAAATGAAAAGTATGTTTATGTTTTTATTATCTTTACATAGTTTGTCCCTTACATTCAGATATAAAAAATTCAATATGAAGTTGTGAATGCTTCATTGCAAATTACAAAAAGGATTATTATTGTTCCTTACTATTCAAGTCATGCAGAATTTAAATATTTTAACTCATGTAAATTCAACAGCACAACTTTTGCAAGTTCAATATGTCTGTTTTCTAATCTTGGTTGTTCTTCATGTCTCCATTTTTACCTGAATATCTTAATAGTAATATCTTGATGTTGCCAACTTATCCAATTTTTGTCAGCCTTGTTATTCAGATATTTCAAAAACTGTTCGGATTCATCCATGCTGTGTTTTTATCTGGGACGGAAAACACAACAATACAAGAGTTTCTCATCTGAAAGGACATTTATTCACCTTATCATAAGAGGGACAGTATTAATTTATGTGTTATATCACAGAAAAAGAACTTATCACTCATACATTAATTAACTTCTGTTACAAATTCAATAGTACTCAATACTGTGTTCTCCAATAGTTTTCCATTCAAGTTGATAACATCCCGAACATACTGACAGTCTAATAAATCAATATAGTCTGTGATTATAATGTTCAGTCCTTCACCAGGTGATTGTCTACTAATCCATTCCAATCTGTCATCATTAAAATCTACAGCACACTTCTCCCTCAGGTTGCCTAAAAAATGCAGTGACGTCAATTTTGGTAACTTGGTGGACCCAACTGATTTCTATGAATTCACAGATACTTCTTAACGTACCACTTGAACAACCTTTTTTAAAAAATATCTATACTGGAAACTGTCAGAAAAGTTAAAAAAAAATACAAGTACCCAGGCGGCACACTGACGTCATTTGACGTTGGAGATGACGGGAATGTAACGTTTCTGCATGTGTCTCAACGTTTTTTTCGCTTGTTAGATATGCAGAAACGAACGACCGAGTTTTTCAAAAATATCAAAAACAAATGTTTTTCCATGTGTAGCCAACTTTATGGCGGACACTGTATATTTGATAATATGTTTAGAAGTATCTGAAAATTTCATTCTCCTTGATATCTGCAATATACCACTTTTCACATCATTCAATACTATTCGCGAAAATCACGAACCAGCAGATGGCGCTCGAGAAATGTCAAAAATTTGACTTGAGGGTGATCAACGAATATTTGGTACATGATGTTTTCAATGGTAATATGTCAATTTTCAATTCGAATTTTAGGGAAGAAATAAATAATCCTGAGTATCCAAAAGAGGCGCTATAGATAGATTATCGTTTATATAGAATTCAAAACAGGTATTTTATGTGGGATTCGTGGATTTATTATATATATTCAAACCACCTCATCAAAATCAATGTATTTCAATGATTTCTCTTTATTTCAAGAATGGCCAAGATTGAAATAAGTATCTAGAGTATATTGGAGATAAGAAGAAACCCTCGAAATAGCGAAAAGCATTATTCAAAACTGGTCACATACTTTGTGGGACAGATGTCAAACACATATAAATAAACTCCTGTTCACAAACTTCAGCTCTAGGGTAGCTCTAATATGAAATTCAAATAGTTCCATGGAAAAATTAGCAGTGGAAGTGTGAATTTATCTGTGAACCTGTAATAATTTTATCCTAACCCAAAAATAGATGATTAGCAAAATAAAAACAAAGAATTGTAGTCAGTTAACTTTATTCTCTGAGAGAAGTAAGTACGGGGGTGCTTATATTGAGATACCTATCTTAAATAGGCAACACAAGTTATTATTTTCATGTTAATAAAATGATAATTCATATAATAAAAATAATTATATAATATATAGATGAGTAGGTATCTTCCAAGAATAACTCAAAAAGTTTGAGACCTTGTGATCTACCAGTCATTCAAATTCATTCATTTCAATAATTGATACTTCATTCAATTCACAGTTTATTTATTTTGAATAAAGATTTGATTTCATTCAGCCCACATTGCCCTCACTCTTGAAGTTTGCATGTGATGACTTCCAGATGTTTATTGAAGGAATTGCATTCTTTTTGTGCCTATCTTTTGGTTTATTTCTCCTTGATGGTCCCAAAGTAAAATCAAGGTTTCCATTACAAACAACAAGAGATACTTTCGCATTCACTAGCGAGAAATCCAGTTCTATAGGAAGTGCTTACTACAAACGTAAATGTTTGTGGTGATAAGTTCTCCTACTTTCAACGTGATCATCCATTTTTCACACAATTATGTAAGGAAATTCAGGATTTTGTGCCAAAAGAACGATGTCTGTACGGTAGGAGGAATGCTGAAATACTGAACAAATCTTTGTCGATTTCGTCTTTCCGACCTTTTGAACTTGCTGTTTCAATAATATTAGTAACTAGCTGATAAGCACGAAACAAATCCGAAAACTATTCAATTTCATTGAAAACAATACGAAAGCCTATGCTATACAATGCTAAATTGCTTCGTTGATCACCCTCGGAAGGCTTAGAAAATTTGACACCAGAGGCCGCCCACTCCGTGATTTTCGCGATCAAATTCCAGTGGCGTGGTATTCTCTTAAATTTGAAATTATGCTTACTGAACAAATTTTTGAGTATAAACCATGCCGTCGGTGTCAACACACACTGAGATATATAGGCACAAGTGGTCGATCTTTTCTTCAGTCCATCATCTAAGATCTCCAATAATTTAACTGTACTAATTTCATTGGGCCAAGGGGTGGGAAAACATGCTGATGGCCATAAACTGTGGTCTTCTATAGCAGCATCTGACCTATAGATTGCTATTACCTAAGGAAATCGGAATTTCACAAGTCGAGAATGTAATTAATATTTCACCAATAAGGTTTAAAGATGTTTTTTTGTTTTGTGGAGATGGCAAGGATGTTTCACTGTATGCTCAATGCGCTGAATATGTGATCGCAGACGTGACGTCAGCGCGTGCTTTAGGCTCATCAAAGATATACACGGCGCATGTTGGGTTGTGTTGTGTGAAAGACAGAGGACAGAGGCATATCAGAAATATCTTTGTTAATACATACAGAATCTTATTAACACTGTCGGTGGATTTATGCAGAGGTTTTTAATCGTTAGTTTTAAGTCTCAGGTTTTAATTTGTAGGGATAAATGAACCATTTATGCAAGAAGTCTTAAGGACTGTCAATAGTGTCAATCCTGTTATCTTGTGTTCTTATTTTTCTCATTTCCTTCGTTTCAATCCAAATTTCCAAAATATATCCTGTTTTTAATTATTTTTATTTGCTCAGTCGTAAGAGATAAATGTTGGCCAACTTTTCTTAGGACTTAAAACTTATGACAACTGTATAAATGGTTACATTGAAAACCAATGGATGATCTTATGACTTAAAACTTGAAACTTACGACTTAAAACCTATGCATAAATCCTCCATGAGAAGGCAACGTGGTAACGTCAGTTGACGAGTTTTAATATAGCAGCATAGGGGTTGGCCCATCCTCTAAAGCCAAACATCCTTGGGAAATCCTAATATAGGTATCATAATTCAACAATAAACATTGTTTTTAACATTCGCTCAACGTGGTCATTGGCGGTTGTTTACTTGTTTTTGTCATGAAGGCAAAATAAAATCATGAGGTTTCTTCTGATAGATATCTTCGATGTATAAAATGGATAACAAATAGATATCATGATATGTTAATTTTACCTGATATTGATTTGAAGTGGTGAGATAATCTAGGGTGATAATATCCATTTTATCAGAATAATGCAATAAGTTGGTGGAGAATTTATCTTTCAACAATCCAATTAATATTTCATGGTCTTTTTTCTGCAGTCCATAAAAGTGTTGAAAGTCCAAAATCACTACCTTGAACAATATAATTATCAATATGTTAATGGTATACCAAAGGGAGTTGAAAATTTTCGTGTTAGACACAATCATATACCATCAACGAGTACCTCTTTAGGGTGGCCATCTAAAAACTCTCTAATTTCACTCAAGATTGAGCTAACGGGGTCCGAATAGAGGCCGTGGACAATAAACAGTTCTTCGGTGTCCGATTTTGTGCCAATTCTCAAATCGAAATACCTTATCCCCCTTTTCAACTGTTCGGTGGCCATGTAAGTTTGGGTGCGCGACCAATTGGCCATGAAGTACTTCATGACAGGTCCGAGAAACGTCAACTTCTTGAGAATATCATCGGCATCAGGAGCGATGTCGGAAGAGGAGGTTATGTTTGCCGTAAAACTGTCATGGGAACCTGCAAAGAAATGGAGTTAGAGACCCTGATGGAGGCGTAATCGAGAGATTTTGGGAACAGGCCAAGATAGGAAATAAATACACCAGTTAATATTAGTTGTCTATAATTTTCAGGCATAGAAAAACTCAGTCTTGAAATCAAAGAAATATAATATAGATAATTTTAAAATTAATTACTTTTGTATGTTTTTCTATTAGGTTCTATAATTACTACATCTATGAAAATTATTTCCCCCTCTGAGAATAATATGTTAGTTGTTCAACATATTGATTTATACTAGTTATGCGTATCGTGTTCTACTTTTACTTTCATTCTATGACAGGCAAGATATGTTTTGTTGATGTCTATTTGTTTTATGATGTACCTGTTCTCTTTTCTCCTTTTTTTTGACGAATTGAGCTTTTATCAGCACTCATAGGAATACCATTATTTTAATATTTATAAATGCTTTGTCAATAAGAATCCTTTCTTCGGACAATAAAGTATATTTTGATTTTGATTAACTCCTTTAGTATACAAAGATTCTGTCACATTTTCAGAAGAGGATTTATTTAATATACTATATATATAATAACTACAAGGTTTTACATTACAATTAGGTGAGCAATCAAGATAAACTCACCTGGAATGGCCAATTTGATCAAAGGAGTTTCCCTGAGTTGCTGAGGTAGATTCGTCATCCAGTTTTCCAAGTCTATGCTGAGGTCATTTTTAATGACAGTCCTCTGTTTGAGAGGTTTTATCTTTTTCTTCATAATAGTTCCCGGTGGTTTAAAATAATTATGGGTCACCAAACAGGTGGTGAAATTTTTATACGAATGTCTACTCAAGATAAGAAACATTCATTATATGGTAATTAGTAATGAGTACTGTAATCATAATGAGAACCACATGAGAACCAAATACAAGGCTCCACATTGATCGTATTCAAATTATTTTCATAACAAAGAACATGTAAATGTTATGAAAAACGAGTTCTCACGATATTTTCCGATTAACACTAGATTTCTGGAATTACAGCTTACCAATCAAGAAGAAATTAAATTGTTCTTTTGAACCCCTGGAAACTAGGTGTCGCGAGTGTTTCTAGCTCTATTTGAAATAAAAATAATAAAATAATGCTACTCTGAATCTATTCATCCGATAAATACGAGTTTGAGGAGAGCACCATGAGCACTATATTTTGTTTTGTGTACCGTACATATCAATCAACGAGTTTTTTAATATTGAGATTTTTATCGGCATCTCTCGGATAACATTAGAACCAAAAAATAATATATGTATCACAAGTTTTCTCGAACGCGTTGTTTGGCCTCCAAGGGAAGGGAAGGGCGACAACTTGTCTGATAAAACCTGTGCCCGGGGCCCGGGTTCAAATCCCGCGGCTTCAAATCCCGCGGCTTCATTTATTTCCATGGTATCGTCACAGAGTAGAGGTATCGTCAAGTATCGTTAAGCGGGAGGGGACAGCAACCGAACATTATCTTGGTACCTAGATTTCAATCCTTCGGACTCTCAACGATAACCAGCCGAGTAGTGCTTCGGATGACACAGTGCCGGTTGCATAAAAGCCCGTCAAGCCTTCTGTTAACTTAACGTGGGATTAACTCTGCTAATGCGCGAGCTAAGGCATGCGTTGCCGTGGTTATAAACAAATTAAATATTTAATCGTCTGAAAATCTTTATGCAACTGGCCCTTAAAAAGCTAAGGTCCCCGTCTTTCCTTACTCATACAAGTCTCCATGAGACTTGCTCTGCAACTAAGTTGGCGGTTAAAAACACTTTTCAAACACTTACAGAAACATATTCATGATTAAACTGATTATTTGAAATTTGACGGATGCTGTCAGTTCATACAAGCCCAGCGATTTTTGCGATACCAGCGTTGAATAATGCAATGTCATTGGTCAATTTAAATGAAATTTTGACTTTCATTTGACAGTTCGATTCCGAATGATTGAAAACGCGTTTCGAAACAGACACGACACGCATTTGCGTTTCATGACTTAAATTAAAATAGGGAGCCAAAATAGAAAAAACAATTTGCAAAATAGAACTCTTTATGTTTCAATGTTTTCAATGAATTTTTGACATCTAAATAAATATAGCGGAAGATCAATAAGGGAAAATCCCTGTTCGCTAGAAAGACGTCTAAAACAGTTCGGTCAGTTCGGATGTATATAATCAGAGGGCGACAAGGAACAGACTTTAGACTTCTCGAATACAATTTGGGTATAATAGGGTACATACAGTATGGTGGAAATGTTTGGAATAAATTCATTATCTCTAGAGTATATCAATTTCAAGGAAAATCCTGAAACAGGTCGATTTTTATTTTCAAATTGACATCTCTTGATATACATACGGAGTTTGTGACGTCATCCGCGTAGTTGTGGTGACGTCATCGATAATTTTTTTAAATAGGAAGACACCCTGTTTTTTTTTCTGGATGGTATATTCATTGCCTACCTGACCATATACTAATATCAGGACAGTAAAGTGATACAGAGTGTGAAAACATTATTTTATATTTACAACATCATTATGCTATCAATGTACGCAATTACCTAAATAGGTTGGAGAGGGTCAATCGAATATGGCCAACTAGATCTGATTCAACTCCTCTCGATTTTTTCCTCTGAGGTTCTCTGTAGAGCAAAGTTTATGTAGGAAGCCGGAAAGAGAAACGAATACGAGTGAATATTTAATAATTAATAACTTTTTCTCACCCTATATTACTTTAAACTCCTAATATTAGTATACGGTCAGATAGACAATGAATATACCTTCCAGAAAAAAAATTTAACAGGGTGTCTTCCTATTTAAAAAATAATCGATGACGTCACCACAACTACGCGGATGACGTCACAAACTCCGTATGTATATCAAGAGATGTCAATTTGAAAATAAAAATCGACCTGTCTCAGGGTTTTCCGCAATATTCATATGCGTTAGAGAAAATTAATTTATTCCATACATTTCCACCATACTGTATAATCCAATAAGGATATAGAATAGGTTATAGAAGCCCTATATACAATGAACAAAAATTCATATTGCCGTATAGTTTAGATAACAGATAAAATAAAAATGCTTTATATATATTCAGGTATAAATGTTACATCATGTAAAATGAAAGGAGTGTTAAGCTTTCACTAATTTCTCCGGACCGTCTTTCACGATCTCCTTGCTCTTGGGTATCTCGTTTTCCTGACTGTCCGCTTCGACGGGTTCGGTCTCCCTGGACGCCGACGTCACCGCTTCGGCGTCCTTTTCGGTGGTGGCGTCTTCAGGTTGGACGTCGATCACGCGGAACCTGAAGAACGACTCGCCGAACTCGTCCGACTTCTTGTATTCGGTGTCGTTGATCACCACTTTGTGGCCGTCGATGACCTGCAAGCAGTGTTGCCAACATAAAATCTTATAAATCTCACAATGGCTTTTTTGAAAACACCAGAAAATCACAATCACAAAATTTTTGAAAATCTAGTGGTTTTCTGGTGGTTTACTACGATTTAAACCACTAGATTAACACCAGATAATAGCTAGTTTTTTTGGTAAAACTGGAGCGCACTCTGTAAGGAATGTATGTGGCAACAGTGCCACATGTGACACGATCTTATGTATGTATTTGTCCTATGTCATATGTCATGCATAGACACCACTGACAGTGGTAATCCAGTACAGCAGTATATCAATAGAGCTTGCTTGAAGTAGATGAGATTTATTTGTTACATCCCAAGTCCAACAAGTACAACACACTCTCGGTGTAAATATTTCTGCTTAATCGAAAAGGGTGCTAGTCTAGTGGTGCTACTAATGTAATTTATGTGAAACTAAAATCTATGCTCAGCATAAAACATGAGACATGAGAGCTCAACATGACGTTGACGATTTGACGAATATATCGAAATCTACTGAACTCAAACAAATAACTGGAAGAACAATACATAATATGCATGCGCGAGGAAAATTTACGGCACACATGCGAACTGAAAATGGGAGAGCTGCGCACATGCGCAGTAAACGAAGAATGAAAAAGTCATGTCGTTGCTTCATTCATTTAGACAAATCGAGATGTATTTCTATCATATATGCGCATTCTCCCCAGAGATGGCTCCAAACTTCAAATCTCATTTGGAATTGGACATATCAAGGAAGGTGTCAAGTGAATAATTGCTGACGGTGGTTTTATTTGTGGATGGTGGATGATCGATTTCATTTTGTTTGCTTTATTCGTTTATCGTTGTTTATCATCTCTTGTGTTAAAATTGAATTCAGATGATATGGAGTATGTAATTCAGTTTCTGCCCTCAATAAGTTTGCTATCAGAAAATATTGTCACTTATATTAGTGCGTTTGTTGTTACAAAACTCAAGAAAATCATAAGGTGTTTTGAATGTTTGAAACATGTTGAAACATGGAATGCAGATATTGTGGATGGAAACAACTTTCTGCTCTTGAATAGAAATAATAGAGGTGGCCTTGTTAAACCATTACATAATATTGTCAAAATTTGTATGTTTGGTGAAAAAAAAATTAGACATATATTGATGATAACTAATAATAACTTATCGAAGGAAAACAAATTTTTATTTGTTTGTATAAATGAATCTGTAAACAATTGATATATGAACAAGTTTTCAACATTTTAGATGATCATTTACTTGATCAATCTATGTTTGATAATCATACGATTGAAATTGATCAAATCAGTTGTGGAAATTTATTTTAAAATGAGATTTTTTTACATTGGCAAGAGACAAACTGAAGGAATTAAAGATAACGGCGTAAAATTATTTCATTTTCAAATCAATAATTCTGATCCAATTTTATGGAAAATATTTAATTTCAATCCCATTTGTTGGTATATCAAAAAATCTGTTGAAAGTGTCAGATACTTTCGTTTCAACTTATGCAAAACGAATGCTTAAATTATCTTGTGATTGATGATATAAAATCTACTATTCCTACATACATGGGATTAAGTTGAATAAAGTAGGTCCGGTTCTGTAAGTGTCACTTCGTCGTTTACTGCGCATGACCACTGCTCTCTCGTCACATGGCATGCGCGAATTCAATTTAACGCATAATTGGAATACAGCATTGGCATTCCAGTTATTTGTTTGAGTTCAGTGTCGAAATCGTGATCCGTGTCATGCGCATGCGTCAACTGTCAATTAGTAGTTTCTTGTTTGAGTTCAGTGATTAGTAGTGAAATCTGTGGCAGAAATCAAATATGGAAGAAATCTTAGAAATCACCAGATTTCCACATGTGTCATGAAAAATTCACAAAAATAATCACCAGCCACTAGATGCAATTTTTTGTCACAAAACGACAACTCAACTTGGTGTAAAATCCACTAAGATGGCAACACTGCCTGCAAGATCGTCTCGTGATGGAGCAACAAAGAATAAGTCCCCATACGCGAAAGTTGGAAATATTATACAGGGTGATTCAGGTTTTGAGGCACAAACTGATATGGGTGATAGAACTCATCATTTCAATCAAAAAACTTCATATGAACATAAGGCCGATCTCGATCAGTAGCGGAGCTACAGGAGGTCAAAATTTTAATTATTTTTTTCTATCAATCAAAATATCTCGCTCACTTTTGAAGATATCAATCTGAAATTTGGTGTGGTTGATACTTCATTTTGAGCAGTTTAATGATATTCAAAATCTACAGGGCGATACATTTCTAGGGTAGAGGCTTCTTTATCCCCCTCAAACTGTTTCGTAGTACGCCTCAGAAGTCTTTCAGTTATCAAATTGGGTGGATCGTTCAATTTAGAGGCTTTTTTGCTCAAAAATTTTCTTCGAGAAACGAACCGTTGTCGAGATGAATGCTTATCCCTTCTAAAAATGTATCGCCTTGTAGATTTTGAGAATCTTCAAACTGTTCAACATGATGATCTTCCAGGAAGTATTACCTATATCAAATTTCAAATTGATATCTTCAAAAGTCGGCGAGATATTCTGATTAATAGAAAAAAATTCAACCCCCTGTATCTCCGCGCTACTGATCGAGATCGGACTTATGTTTACATGAATTTTTTGTTATACACCATATCTTTGTCTACGAGATTTACTTCTTCGACAGTAAAGAATATTCTGACTCTAATTCTGACTTTTATTTGACAGTTCGATTGTACCAACCTCAGAATAATAAAAAATGCGTATTGAAGCAGAGGCTATTTCGATACGCATTTGCGTTTCATAATGACTTCATTATTGAACCAAAATTGAAAAATATTTTTTTGTGATATATTCACGTACGTATTTTGGCCTCCTGATTCCTGAACTCGAAAAGTTGAAACGTGGCGGTGTCAAGTACTTTCCGGCTTTTTTATTCTAGAAAATACACCATTTGACATCTCAACATTTATTCCTTTTTTAACATGTCGTGTCGTCTTTTTCACAACTGTTTTCGAAAAATATCAGTTATTTTACCTAAGAATTGATGAAACTATGTAAATGTATACATAAATGTGTACGATGTTAAAGTTAAAAGAACAAAGAATTTTGTGTGTTTTCGATAGCAAAAATTTTAGATTTCCGCAATAAAATAGGCCATATTTGCCGCGTTTTGACTTCTAATTTGAGGACAGGAAGCCAGAATACGTGAGATAATACCACCAGAAATATTTTCCACTCATAACAGTGCGGTGAACAATGACCCTGCAGCAAATAAGGGAAACGGTTGCATGAATGATTTCTGATATTTTCTCATCTCTTTCCCCTTTTTGCCGAGACTTGAAATATATTATGTTTTGGTCTAATTCAAAATATTCCCTAAGCTACTGATTATGTAAATACCATTTTAATCACAGTCATAAATGGGTTTAGAACAAAAGGATATAATTTCACCAACTTTTCCGATGAAAAAATATTTTGAAGCTTTTCCAAGAAAAAGTTATTTTAGATATTTGTTTTCTGAAGCATCAGTAAAAATGTAATTGAAATTAGTTTGGATTCCCTTTGCTGCTTCAAAATCTTCATCAACATGTGACATACCGAGCAAAATCAGTCTTTTCGCAATAAAAAAACAATTCTAATCAAATATACATAATTTCCAAGAACGAAAAAATCGCATCCACTCACTTTAGTGACCGAAGTGGAGTTTCCTTTTCCAAGATCAATGTCGTCGATACCGCCAGGTAAGCGTGGAACTAAGGAAGGATATTCAATTGTGGGAAAATTGTCAGTGGGATTGCCGCTCCTGATGCTTGGAAAACGTTTCAGCAGCGTTTCCATCTGAGCCTTCATTCTATTTATCACACCTATAAGAAATATACGAGAGTATCGTTAGAAATAGTGAGATCTTTTTGGAAACTGATATGGGTTTTCTAGTTTTCACATTCGAGGGTTTCTACCGATAGTTACAACTTTTTTTAATATCCATTTTTATCATTCAAAGAACTCCGATTTTGGTTGATTGCAGAATCGAACGAATAAAACCATGGGATATGTTATCGTGGATCACGATCTGTCGGTAGGTATAATCCTTCATCATAATCAAAATTCAAATCGTATATATGATTAGAGTTTCAGAGAGACAAGATAAACGTAATTTACCACAAATTGAGACTATTCTGAATTATTTTCGTAATTTGGCTCATTGGCTGAAATAATGTAGCATGCCTTTGGAAATGCAACACTGTGTTATGAACCATGCAAAACTAATATGTAGGTATTTAGTTTACCGGGGTCATCACAAATTCTGATACCTATAAGTATGAAGTTGTAGGTGGACAACTTCGAAATAGAATTTTTGAGCACGTTTCTGATGGCACCGGCTAAAGATACTCTTTTTTCATCAAATAGTATTTGTTGCATTTCCAAAGGCATATTTTAGCCACAACACGAGAAATAAAAATAAAAATCGTGTATTTATATGTGCGTAATTTCAATTTCTTAATTGTCTGTTTGTCTTTTGAAATCAACCTGTTTCTCCGACACTAATAGATCGTGATCTACTACCACAGATTAGAAAACCCTACTATAAATACCGAAGTTTATTGAATTTCATAATCAATCGAAATCCTAAAAATATATTCCGCGCGGTGTTCCTTCAACAAAGTCTTGTAGAAGCTTTGCTGTATTATGAATTGGATAAGACGTAAAATCTCTCTTTTTAATTTTTTCGATGTAGATACCTATACAAAGGCTTTCTCTATGAAGTCAGGTGCAAATTTTGTTCTATAGGTATCTTCATTTAATAAAAAGTTATACAAACGAAAAGCACGAATAGTAATTGCAAGATGAAATAGTGGAAACAAACAACATCTGATGATAGAAAGGTTGAAAAGGTAGATAATAAGAAACAAACAACTTATTTCCTGGCTAATTTCACCGATTCACTGATTGAAGACGCGGTATGCAAATGTGACAGGTACGCCTCTATAACCACCTGCAGACTCGGTGACTACCCTACCCTGATGATGAGGGTCCAGAAGCCCGAAACCGAGCTGCAGATGGTTGGGCGTTGGTTAGGCGTGAATGTCTTAACGAGATCATTGTCGTGTGTTAGGAAGAAAGAAACATTTGCATACGTCAATGTACTGTGTGGCATTAGCCAGGAAAGTAATAGTTTCTCCTCGTTGTCTACCTTTTCAAACATCTTTTGCTTGGATTGATGAATTGTTATGACGTTGAGTTTCCTCATTTTGTTTTAACTTACTATCAAAAGTTATCGGTTTAGTTCCAGATTTACAGACAGTGATGCCCTTTGTTTTGGAAACTATAGTCGAGTGCAGGTTTTTAGGTACCTAATACTATGTCGACCGGTGAAGGTGAAGAGAAAAACCTAACCAGTAATAATTATCTCAGAACGGCCCTGTTGCCGTCTTGTGAAATTTGGCACCCACCTTGCATATTTCCGAAAAGGCTATCAAAAGGGCCGGTGAACGAAGGGCCGTCGAATTTTCCTGTATCGATGATTGGTTGCTCCCCAAAACCATATTTGGGCTGAACTAATTCCACATCTTCGTCTATTTGTTTAGAAGTGGCTTGAAAAATAAAAAAAACATAAATTTGGAATACTCTGTGTGCGATAAGAAATTATCAAACTCATGCATCATTGCTTTGGACAATACACACATATTTATGAAGTCGAAGTCTCAATATCTAGAACATTTTTGTTCGGAGCTCTATCTATATACTTATATTTGGTCTCAAAACAGTTTCAAGCATTTCTTGTCATTTTTCAAATTAGACACCGTATCCTAAAGATTGTAATTTTTTGGTGTCAGGTATGGGGTAGTAGGTAACCTCAATACAAAATTGTTGTGGAATAAGTGAATGAGATATAAATACGATTGAATAAAATAAACATGAAATAATTTTACTCCGTGCATATCATATTTCATTGTGTATATAATGTGAGGATAATAATTGAATTATGAACAGAAATAGATATTATATTATATAATTGAGGAAATATATGATGACTGGTATTTAACAATTCAAGGCAACGTTCATGGTTTTTCATGATATTATGAGTTGTTTCTTCAAGTTATGAGTAACAAAGTGTGATTAATATTTATATAAAAATCTACATGATAATGATTAGCATATTGTATATATGATTTTTCAGTTATACTTGAATTCGGATTGGGAGAACTATGATAACCATAGGAAAACGTGGATTATCTATTTGTATACGACATAAAGGTGTGACTCATTTTGTCTAAAATTTGGAAATAGGTACGTTCGAAAATAGTTTTCCCAATAAATAACTGAAAAACGCACAACGGCACAACGTGAATTATTTTATGTTAGGAAAATCATTTTTACTTGTCTTTATTGAATCGCGTAAATAACAAGCTATATTATACTTGAAATTCATCAGCGATGATTGTTAGAATTACCATCAGCACAATAGCTGATATGGAGGAAATAAAAATGTGTTTCAACTTCAGGTACTACGGTTAAATATATTGCTCTCTTCAATAATCATAATAGAAACATTATTGTATATCGTCGATTTCGGATTTGAACATTGTTCGATAATAATAAAAACGCAGCTATAATGAATTATGAAATCCACATACCTCTATAGATGTGATTGCCCTACATCAGGAGTCAAAGATTTACTCGAATTACCAAGCATATGAATTATTTTTTCCACCGTCTATTTCTGCCATAAATACTGTACTGTAACCATAGCATTTTTGAATAGATAATGAAAATAACTTTCAAATGAGGCAATAAATGTTCCTATAAGTACTTTCTCATTTCAAAATTTAGAGTTGGAATAGCAATAGGAAAGTGGGGTTCATCAGAATTTCTCGATATACCTATATATATATATATATTGAAATGCGCCATTAGCTTTAGAATAAGCTAGCTGTATTCTTGATACGACTTCCATTTTGTTACTTTGTAAGTCATTTGATACAATCCCAAAATTATTGCTAATTGTTGATCAAAAAAATTGCAAAATAATACTGCGAAATATATATACCACTACAACATTCCTTTGAATCAGCGTGACATGAGGAAATTAGTCAAAAAAAGCATGTCTACGAACGAAAAATAAGTAATTAGGTAAGCAGTTATATTAACTGCATATTGCGCATAAGTAGATATATTAATAATAATAGAGACGTCGTGTGAGTCGAAAGTTCAGTCAGCATTTCAACGTCTTTATTTGCAATTAAAAACATATTGGTGGAAAAACCCAATAATCATTCAACCTTCTTCTTGCTGTATATAACCAGATAAAGGGAATTTCTGTGTTTCAAACTTGTAGATAACCAAATATATCATCGAAGACGAATACAGGAGGAACGTGTAAAATCAAACAAATCCCCAATCCATGCAAGTTCGAAATTCTGAATGCATCATTTCAAAAACTACACAGTATGCCTCATCAAACTGTTATTTCAAAATGATTGACGTCGTTTTATGATTCCCAAAAAAATAAGACCAAGAAAACCTGTTCACAAAATAAAGAAATTCATATTTCATGCGAGATGATAGCTACAAGAAATTGGGCATGATAATGTTATACTCCTGAAAGTCCTGAAACCTAGCTGAGTTCTATTTGCCTAAAGGCTGATATCTGCCTTCAAACAATCTAATGAGTGTTTTAATTTCCACGCGGATAATGAGAGATGTCCAGTACCAGTTGCTCATTTGAATTCAATTCAAACAATTCAATGCATCGCTATGACTAATGATTCCATAATTCTATCAGCAAAGACGAGTATGCAGTTTGCCATGTTTTTCAAATGTTTCCGACTAGGTAATAGCATGCACGTCACGTATCCTCACTTATAGCTCAAGGTGAACAATCAAATTAGAGTCCAAACCATTTCCATTTGTTTTTGATATGAAGCTGAAATGAGCTGACCGATATGGTTTCCTGTAATCATCACTATTATTATGCCCTGTTTGACGAATGTTGGCGAGGCACCCATACCACAAGATTGAGGCGATATGAGACACCGAAGTGTGACAACACAATTATTTTAGAAGTCACTAATAAAAATCCAAAAATCTAACAACATAAATAACTGAAATTGGGTTGGAAATTTTCACACGGCCAATGAAAGTAAAACATGGTCTTGAAAATATATATACTTAAATCTGAAGGAACGTTCTGATTCATTACCTACGGTGTATGTATATACCTCGGTATATACCTACTCTACACTATACTAATAATTGATCGTAAGATATGTACAACGAGGGTGTCTCACTTTTCATGAAAGCACTCCGATACTTCCGTATATAGTAGAAGTAGAATGATAAAACTATTTGAGCTATTGTTGGCCTGAGTTATAAATAAAAGTCCTGGAAACATTTATATTCTGAAAAATCAGAATTTGTTCTTCTTTTTCATGGAAGCACCTTCTTGTATATGTATTCCGTAGGCAGGGCCGGATTATCCATAAGGGGCCCCGCACCGACTAGGGGCCCACGGGGGCATAATTGATGTTGAACGCACCAAGAAAAAAACGTTTCATTCGTAACATTCCCGATTATGAACATCCAGTAATATCACCATAGGAAAAATGATGGATGCGGGGGCAGATAACATCGTTTGGATTGATTTTTGATAATATGGTACAATCAACTTTTCCGAATGTAATGATCGAATTGCAAATATATAGGAGTCTGATAATATCAAACGCCACAGGTGAACAAAATTTTTCAAAATGAAATTAATAAAAAACTGTCTTCGTTCAACAATATTATAGAACCGTTTGAATTCATTGTCGATAATGGGGATTGAAAATGATATGTTGAAAAATGTCAACTTCCAAGATGATTTTAACGATGTGGTATCTGAAGAATTGTTATTTAAAATTATATTGTACCTACTTCACAAAAATATTTTCTTTGGTTGTGAACATATTTTTGTGATCAAAATCATCTCATTCAATGAAATCAAAAAGCAGGAGTCGATCTGATCGACTCGATTTTTGTAATAGAAAAAATATATTTTTGAAAGTAAGAAAACGGTAAAGGAAAGGGGCCCCGAGAATTGCAGTGCCTAGGGGCCCCGTAGATTTTGAGAAAACCTAAGGAAGACATACGAGAGGAGTGCTTTTCGGTTAGGTTAGGTTAGGTGAGTTAGTGAACCCGATCACGAGTCGAAACGAATTTTAACACCTATTTTACCGATGCTCATGTATGATTTACTGAAAAAATGATGGATATTCAGTTCCATCACGACTGGTGGGCAGTGTATATCATACCATTGAGCATTGAACAAAGACGAATTTCTGGAGATTTTTTATTTTCTGGTAATAGGCAAATGTGGGTATTTCCTGGGCAAGATATGATATTAAAGTCTCATATTCATTAAAATTATAAAATTTCAATCATGTTTCGTTCGAATCGATAGAGCGAAAGATTCGAAAAATTAAAAAAAAAATTAAAAAAGTCGAGGTGACAGTAGAGAGTCCAAATTTGGAACATATGTATAAAATTGGAAACTGAGCGAATTTCTTTGGCATTTTTCGAAATTTCCAAAAAAACTGATTTTTTGAGGATTTTCGAAAAAAATTTCAAATTTTACAGGTTTATAGTAGCACATGAAAAAAGCAAAGATGCTTTATTTTACTAATTTTTCAAGCACAAACTAACTGCGAAGTCAAATTTTCTTTATATCAATTAATAAAAAAAAACTTCCATATGTCGCGAACATTATGTGTGACACTGTATATCCCCTTGGCACGTTCGTAGTTTTATAAACGTGATATTAAAGACTTTTGTAATCGATCATTTCATGCGTTTGGGTCTTGTATGTGTGTGTGTGTGTGTGATAAAATCTCGCGATCGATTCCAAACAACTTGATAAAAATTATACAGAGACATACCTTTATTATAAATGACAAACCTACGTTTAAAAGTTTCTGGTCACAAACTCATCATGAAAAAGGTTTAAAATCGATTGCAAAATTTGATTCCAACAGACAAACAAATATTGCCCTCATCCACAGACTCCCTTCATTGAGGTTATTGGGGCAGATAAATAAAGCATCCCGTTCAGATTTCGAAAATACTCACTGGGTAAGGACTCCACGAAACAGGCACATCCTATCAAAAGCGGCACCAACAACGTCGCTCTCATTTTTCGACCTAGTCTCGATCCAATTACGTGAAATGTGTAGGTATGCGGGTAGGTGCGATTTTTTGCTCTACGACGCCGACGTCTGTTCGACTCTGCTGCTGTCTGCTGTCTACCACCAGTTTCCTGCTAAATACGATTCCTGTATCGCCGCGCGTTTTCTGGCTCCTGCCGCCACGATAATCGCGACTATCATCAACCAATCTCGGATATGGCGAGCCTGGCGAGTGGTGTTTCCTGCAATCAATGCGTTATATGTGTTCAGCCTTCAAAAACGATTTGCATTACGTGTGAGATGCTTACAATACCTGGTGTGTGCATTCTTCAATTGTTTTTCGTCAAAATCACTGGATGAGTTTTTTGATGGCCACACTACCAAATTTCACATGTAGATGGCGATCAAATCGGTTCTTTCACAAATTTTTCGCTTGTGCAGTTTTGTCAAGATTAATTTATTTGAAAATTCGTTTTTCGATTCGAAATTAGTATTTTTAGTTGGACCAGCAGTGTTATAAGTGTTTAATTCACAATCATTTCATTCAATTTGACTTTAGTTGTTTCTGGTTTTTGAGATTTTACGATTGTGTTTTCTAGTTGTTTCAGTTTATTCTGAATAGTGAACATTGTGATTTTGTGGACAATCTGATGCTTCTTTCGTTTATTTATACAAGTTCTAGTCAAAATATAATATATTCACATGCATTTCATCAAATAGATTACTATATTATTCAATTGATCTTTGTGTAGGGCAAAGACATTTTTGAATGACTTTGGTGTAGGACAATGTACTATATATTCAATGGAAACTATATCCTGATGAGATCCTTAGTGGGCACAGGTTGCAGAAATTTTCCTCTAGTCCAGCGAGGATCAAAGCGCATACTATATGGAAATTCCATTATGTGAATAAATTTTTCAAAATTATAAATTGGTGTGTTATGTTGACAATCTTTTTCCCTTTCCATTATTTGACACCAAATATCAAAATTAAAACCAAACCATGTACAAGATTTGATATTCTTCCATGGGAGCCTCGATGGGAGCCTATTGAGCCTAATATAAGAAAGAAAGCTTGTTACAGACACACTTATTCAGAGTATTAATGTAGACTAATGCAAATTGAATAAAACTTCTGACTTATGAGAGAATATATTATCACTCCCATCATATCTGATGCACTATACAAGGTAAGTTTCACCTTATTGCAAGCTATTCATGAAACATTATTCTTTTATATTCAATTTATGGCAAATGAATCTATTATTTCATTTGATAATGTTTATAAAGAATAAACTGAAATGATTAAAAACTTTCCAAGGCTTTTTATTGATTCATCAATTGTTAAAATTTTTGAAAACCTTGACTTTGCAATTTGTATACATTCTGAGGTTGATACTGATATCCTCCAGCATACTTCTTATTGATTAACTCTGCTAGTTCTGTTTATTATATATTTTATTGGAATACTGAACAAAATCTCCATCTACTGATTGTTTCATGGATTCTTCATCTACATTTACAAAAAGTCAGCACAGATTATATTCAATAACTCATTTGATGAACAATATTATATACTACACAAGAAAACTAGTTAGTTCCCTAATAATATCATGTGTATGTGAATAAAAAAGAAAATACATTCAAGTACATAAAAGCATAAATGGAACTTTTTGAACACAAACATTTTATAAAAATGGTAAAGACATAGTTATCTACCAATGAATGCAAAATAACTGACAAAAATGAATAAAAAGAAGGTCAAAATTATTCTGGATTGCATTAATTGAAACTCTCAATTAAAAAATTGATATTTTCACTAGTGATTGGGCAATATATGGAATCCAATGAGGAGATATCCTGTAGTAGAGTTGGAAGAATGGTGATGTGCATCCAGTTGATTGAAGTTGTGAATTGAGAATGTTCTCAGACTTTCCTCACATTATCAAATGTCTATGCAGTAACCTGAAAAGCAAAAAGTGTTATCTTAGTATCACTTATTTTATGATAGTATCTAGGACATTATATCACTAATCTAGGATTCACAGAATTGAATATGAAACTTTTCATAATTCACACATTAATCAGTAAAACATATTTTTGAATAACATCTCAAATTAAAATAAAGCCAAATATTGTTGCTGTAAATAGATAATATTCTGCATGAAATTTGCTAGACAAATATAGATTGATCACTGGAAAAGGTATATCAATATAATAGGAGAGATGAAAATCATTTAGGATATAGAAACTTTTTCTTTTTCATTGAATCTCATCTCATGAATTTTTGGTGCCAAAAAAGCAAATTGCCTACAAAATAACTTATAATAAAATAGCCACATTCATCCAAAATATGTTACAAAAATGTGCACTTGACTAGGAATCTAGGTAGGTACCTATTGTATGTGTTTTTAAAATATAGTAAATATACTCACATGATGAATTGAATGATAATGAGATAGATAGTGTTCTCAATGCCTGTCCAATAAGTTTTTCAATCCCATTGTGTAGCTTGCTGCAATGCTGTGCTTGGGTAGGTACTCATAGCAGAACCACAAAGTATAGGTTATACTTTGGCAGAACCTAGTCATGAATTCAACAAAATATCGGAGTGTCTTCAATCGATTATTTCTTCCATTCAATAGTGATATGTACTTCTGTTATATGGCTACAAAGTCATGTTTCTTAGGTCCAGATTATATATATTTCATGAATTGAGGTACTCACCATTCGTTTATACAATTGGGAACTGAAATATACCTGGATGATGACTTGTTTGTGGACCACAATCATCATAGATTCTAATTTATTTCTGATGTCTTGGCTGAATACAGCCCCCGTATGGAATTAATACATCGTATTTCTTCGATATAGTTATTTGACCTATTGTATAACTGGTAAATTACTGTTATGAATATCATCAGAGCAACAAACACCTCAAAACTTCGCTCACAATTCACATTTATTTGAATTTGTAAACAATAATTTCTCGCGAGACGCCATTTTATCAACACTTCGCAACCTGGCGGATCTTTTGAAAAGGATGGCCATCGAATTAAAAATGATGGATATCAAGTTGGCGTTGAGCCAAATCCATCCACAACTTTTGACCATGGTGGAAATAAGATGGTGAAAACACTGTTAGTGTTTTGTTTCAACCAAAACACTTTACCTGGATAATGCAGGACTTGCGTGTTTTCCTGAAGGGGGCGCTATTGTTCGACAGCCTCCTCTGTTATAAAATTCTTGTTTTGCTGTCAATAAATGTCAAAATTTGAATGGATATTAGAATCCGATTTTCAGATTTGATGAAATTATAGCATATTAATCGTAATTTTGTTGTTTATTTGTTCATTTTTCATTAGTGTTTCGTTGGTGGTTTCCTTCTGTTTTCATACCTTATGGTTTTTTTGTTTTCGTTCTTCTAGTGGAAAAATTTGCCGACTTTCAAACGATTCTTTATCTACAACTTGTAGCAAAGGTAAGAAATATCATTATATTTATAGGAATGAACCATTACATCATCTGATTAATGTTGAGATTTCTATAATTATTATTAGTCTAACATTATATTAATGGTTTTAGGAGAGAGATGATATCCTACTTTACTATGCAAATAAGGAACAATTTCATTGATAAGGTATGCTGGAAAGTGATCAAAATAAAGACCATGAGAAAACTGAATAGTTTAAATACTCCCAGAATAACTGTATTGGCACTAATCTTCAAGAACTACAGCAAAATCATTTGTGATGCAAAAAATGCATCTATTATGTTCAACATTGGATGAATATAGGTGAGTACATTGTTTAATTTTTGTTTAGCCTTTCACACAATACAAAGCTATTGTTGACTTGGTGAGGTAGAACTAGAAGGAATTGAATAGATTTGCTCTCAAAAAATTATCATTGTAACTGTGTTCTGAAGTGGAACTATATATAATATATAGTCATTTACATAGAAATAAAAGCAAAACAACTTCAAATTTCAACCATCTGTTTTTTTTATTCTAGTGATGGTTCATCAATCTGATAATTAATTCCATTCTTAGAATTACAAATCTTTATTTTTCTTTTCAGGATGATAATATCCATTTGGAATGTGGCAAGTATTTTCCTCCAAAATCCTTTGGTCTGTTCTAGACACTTTCATATGATTGAAAAGAGGTGCTATCCCATATTGCTATGGCAAGTAGTACAAATAAATCTACCATGTACTGCATGAACTTCATCATTATATAAACAACTTTCAATATTAGTTTTCTGTAGTTAATATAGTAGTAATAGTTTCTATGTAATATTTCAGTTTTTGTTTCAGAAGTCATAGAACTTGCATTTTTCATGATGTGAATATTATAATCTTTAGTTTTCATTCTGCATTCCTTTACTGTCTACATTGTTCAACAAGTAATGTCTCTGCTTTCTTGAAATATTTGAGAATGCAATAAAATGTAAATGTGTTCAGTTTATTGTTTCTCCAGTGAATACAAGAAATATCAATTACAAAAGGATACATACATACATGGAATATAAAATAATTGAATTAAGTTATAAATTTAATTGAATCATTAAATTCCAAATTTGAGTGATTTTTCAATGATCTCAGATACAAGAAAAGTAAAATAAGAGCTTCAGAAATTAACTGTTAACAACTTCAAACTACATTTCCACAAAAAGTAATTTTCAAAAAATATATATTTCATTTCATAAACAATATATGGATTACATAATGAGAATATTTTATATTCTAGTTATATAACATAACATACAAGTGATATGAATACCATGTTGTGAAATAATGAGCTGGTTTGATTTTTCAGGATTATTTGAATTTCTCCAAAGTATTTCAAAATTTTTCAGTTCCTCAAAATCTTGAAATTTCCTGGAATACATGTCTTGAGATTACCAAGACTTTCTCGCATTTCTTCGAATTTGTCAGTTCAATATCTTGAATTCCCTGAAATATTACAATGTTAAAGTTCAGCATTCATACAATTGCGACCATAGTTTTCCTCTGGGTTTTGTATTAATTTATCATTAACTCTTTGTCTCATATATACAGACTGACAAGAAATGCCACAAGCACAAAACCAATCTTTGACTGATTATAATGAACAGACAAATGGAATGATTTCTCAAATACTATGGAGGCATTTATATCTTTTAGAATTGCCTCCTTGTAATAGTGGCAGTATTTGATGAGTCATTTGATATGTGTTTCAGTCAGCCTTACATCACACATCACAATTTATTTATGCTATTAGGTGATCACATATGTATATTTCTGATTGTCACAAATGAGAGCATTGTATTATTATTAAAAAAAAGTTATATTTTTATTCATTTGAATGCTTTTTCCAGTCCAAGTCAAGCCATATCCCATCCAATGCCAAGAACCAATAAACAATGGTGATACTGTTTCCAGAATTGTTTCCTGCTTTGAATGTTTTCTACTGGAGATTTACAGATATATGAAAACAAGAAGAAATTATAATTGATATTCAAAAACTGGACAATTCTAAAAATCGAAAAAATTTAACAAAAGGAAAAGAACTGTAAAACTGAAAAATATTCAGAAACATGTTTTTAATATAATAATAATATATAATTTGTGATACTGAAGTTTTATATTTCTTCTGCTAAATAACTCCTTATTAAAACATTTCCTCAACTACAATCCAAACAAAAATCATAAAAAACCATTGACTTATCAGAGCAGATACCTATTAGTGAATAGTGATTCAGTTCTTCCTGCCAGTGAATGAAATATGGCCTTCCAAGGTATTTATGTACTTACTTATTTGCTATTGAAAACAAATACAGAGTGCAGGAAATGATATTCAATCCACTACAATTATTTGATGAAAAAACATGTAGGTAAGTTACCATTCCAGAGACATCTACATACACAAAAGTATCAAATAGTTTTCAAGCTCCATGAGTTCTGATGATATTGTGTGAGAATTCTTCAAATCAGCCTGAAAGTTCCAAAATCTTCTATTTCACCATCCAGTATTACCCATGATCATTCAATCTTATTAAGGCTCTGAGTTCTGTAGATATTTTGTGAAAATTCTTCAAATCAGCCTGGAAGTTCACATACATAATATCTTCTCATTCTCCATCCAGTGTTGAGCTCATGAATACGAAATAGGCAAGGACATTCCTAAAACAAGTTAGTCTCTACTTCAGTATTTTGATTTAAACAGCTTGCCACTATAAACTGGTCGTAATCAGACCCTTCATGGCCTTAGAAAGTATGAGGTATATTCTGGTAAAGTTATGAAAATATCGAAACTCTACAAAACAAGCAAACCTTGCCGAAAAAAACGAATTTCCTGGATCATAAATATATTCATTATCTACTCTTCTCATATATTGGATTGAAGAAAGCAACGAAACCATCCACTCACCGGATAATGTATTTTCTTTAGGTTTCCCAATGTATGTTCTTCATGGAAAACACATTCAGCTAATCCAACGAGATGAAGAGCGGTCCACCACTTAATAAATCGCACTCTCCATACTGATACAAATACATTATACTCATTTATAAAACTTTCTGTACTATTCATTCACAAGAATTTACAAAATTTTGCGCGAAATAAGAAATAATAACAAATTTGACTTGTTGTTGACAACCATGCGTCAGCGTCAGTGATTTTAGCGCCCTCTATAGCGAAAACTGTGAGTCCTGCATTAGAGAGGTAAAGTGATTTGGTTGAAAAAATATGTATGGCTTTGGATAGGAGTTTTTCCACCATCTTATTTCCACCATGCTTTTGACGAAGCTTTTTCTATTGACTAGTTACACCAGGTATTGTAAGCATCTCAATTACGTGTAACGCTCTTTTCACACAATACGATTGTGGTCGTCCGATAAAAAGTCGGACGACCACATTCCATTAGTTAAATACGGAAATATACGAAATGTTTCACACAGGACGACAACGACTTATTGTCGTGTCGTGGTCGTACAGCTGTCGTCCACTGCCACTGCAATGGACGACGGTCGTGCCGTTCTCTGATAACAGTGACAAACGGCATCAAATGGATGTTTGTACACAATACGATTGTTAGTCGTGTGATATCTGCCGTATCAATTGAATCCAGTGGCACGTAGTAAAATGTGTATTTTCATTTTTGTATTTCGCCGTTGAAGAACAGTCTTCAGTTTGTCATGTAATTCATCGAAGGAACTCATTGACATGCGGAAGTAATTAAAAAATTTGGTTTGGTCATTTCTTAAATCTTCAAAGAGTATACGACCTGCTTCTTCTCTCCTTCTATTGATTGGATGCACCCAATGTAGTCGATTACGTTTCTGCCTTTTTTTACGACGATAAATTAACCATAATGCCAAAATTTTTGCCCGATTTGATGCGACGCCCTGTGCTCTCTCCGACATCACGATAAATACTAACGATAATATGTCGTTATGTGTGAAAGCCAGTACTTTACGATAAACGGTCGTCCGACTTTTTACCGGACGACCACAATCGTATTGTGTGAAAGGAGCGTAAGGGTGACAGTACTCAATATTCAAATAAACATGATGGTTTCTATGGATTCATATAATACCCACAGAGATGCCACAGAGGTGGATAGATTTCCATCATTATACCCACTATTTACCATAGATCTTTCTGCTTACGCTAGATCCGGCATCATGTAGTATTTGTTTGGTATCAGAGGGGTATTGATGAGAGGGGGTGAAGGGCAAGAAAGTACTACATGATACATTAGCGTACAGTTGAGATATTTTGAAGGGTACAAAACATATTCAATTCTTCATTTTCTAATGAATGATTTGACTTCATTGGTTACAAAAAAAAAACAAAATGAAAAGTAGGTAAATAGGGGTAGGTAGATATCAAATTGTACTTTGTACAGATTGAGGTGATTAAATAATGAAAACCTTGCTGATGAACATTGTTTATTATTATTAGGCATATCTGATTATTATAAAACAATTCATTTACATCAATTCTGGTAATATCATTCTGATATTCTAATATATATCTATGTATTTTTTCCTCTTGATGTGATGAACTGGATTTTCAGAGTAGATGTTTTTATTCTCAATCAGAGAATAAAATAGAATAAAATAAGTATAATAACACACAGAAATACTTCCATATATACCCTGTAAATAGCTTTCGTTATTCCCTCTCAGTTTCTGAAGCTGTTAAGGTTGATGATGATCAGGAGAATCATTTGGAGTAAGATGGCGGCCGGTGGAGTAGATTCGATAACCCCTCAATGAATCACTATAGCGAATATAATTTATCTTCAAATGTACCTATCTCTTGATTTGCTTTCCAAATTCATATTCCAATGGCATATTCTCCACGTAGTTCTCCTTGTCAAGTTCCCGCAATGACTCAATGGTTGATATCCTCAACAAAAAGAAAAGGTAAATTATCAAATATGTGTTACTTGTGAAAGGATTGAAGAAAAGTTATTACCTCTCAATATTCTTTGGCTGCAATACTGAAACATCAATAAAATTGGTAAAGTTCCAAGTACTAGTGCATGATGATTTCTTGCCAGCTGGTGAAATTCTGATACTTTCTGGAGAAAAATGATCAGAGCACAAAACTCCATAGAAAGGTATATTTCCGGTAATACCCAAAACATTGCACCATCAACTTTTTGTTCGATATTTTTGGGAAACCTATAAAATGAAATCATTTATATTACATACCTATTATATACAGCTGTATCATCATGCAATCGGTGAACAAATTGACAGAAATGGAAATTCATTCAAGAAGAACTTAATATTGCCGAAGGGTCTGGACAAAGATTCTGGATATCCAAATAAGTAATTCGAATCTATCGAATATAAAGTATTCATAATGTATTTTTAGTTTCTATTCCTATCCAACAGTACGCCTATGGTTTATGGAATACAAATACTATATGATATAAGTTCATACCTATGAAAAGATCTGGCAGAACCCTTTACAAATTTGTTACTGCAAATCATACAGGATTTCTGCATTGCAATCTAATTGTTCACATAAAAACACTCAAAACTATGTGAATCAGACCCGATCGACACCGGAATTCGCTGAAGATTACAATACTTGACATTTGTCGGAATTTTAAATTTGTGTCACACTAACGCGGGTCGTCAAAATTTGAAAACAACCAATCAATGGCTTAGTACTTTCGAACCCTCCCGGACCTACAAAACAAATAACCTGGATACCGGATCTAGCGTAAGCAGTAAGATCTATGAATACCCATGATTATAAGGCGGGTTTGTGTAGGAAATTCAAAATTCAGGAGCATATTGTTGCTGGCGTCGAAAAATTATGAAAAGTTCCTATATAAACATAAGTCCGCAAGTTATTCGTTTCTGAGTGTCAAAGAAAAATCTTATTTTTGTTTTTGTGAATAAATTTCAAAATACTTATTAAATTCGAGTGAAGTCTACACATCAAAAGCGACTCGACATTATTATACATGGTTATACATTGGAAAAAATCTGCTCCTACCAAATACCATAGTCAACCCATTTGAAAAACTACAATTTTAGGTAATAACTCGAAATTGCACCTTATTTTCAAATTTTTTCGGAGCCACTGGATTACCTATAAAGGAAAAAGTGCCTCAAAAGAATGTAAAATGATATTATTATACAATATTATATTTGTCTAGAAGTCAAAAAATCGAACTTTTGTTTATGACTCAAAAACAAAAGACAATAGCATATTTTTGTTTTCGCCAGAGAATTTGTCTAGAAAAAAGAGATCGAGGATGCCACCTCAATTTTTTTGTTACTGTCCTATAGTTACTGAGTTAACCCTATACAAACATAAAAATTTGTCCACCCACTACCCAGTATAGGTACTGTCAAGCAATAATTTATTCTTTATTCAAATGAAAGTCATGATATAGAATCACAGGATAGCATATTAGTATTACATTTTATATGCTTTTGAAATAAAAGGGGCTGCTAGAGTATTCATATTATTTTAGTTGGGGTCGATATATAGGAATAGTCAGGGTAGGTAATAAATAACAGGCAGATATGACTCGTCATATATGAGGAAAAAAACTGCAACGTCAAGAAAGACCTTTTGGTATAGGTACGTATTCGAATAAACAAATAGTCACAGTATTTTTGATTACATCAGCTATAAAAACTGATGAAAACAAGTGTGAGCGTATGCCGTAATTTAGTTAAAAGAATTACGAATTTTGTGTTTTCAGAAACAGAAATTTGAAATGTCAAATCGTATCAAATTGTGACAAATGACCATATCACCGAAATTACTCAAGACCTTAGAAGCTTTGAGACCGCCGCGAGTTAGAACTCGAGTTCAGGAGGCAAAAATATACGTAAATAATGCTGGCATGAATTTGGAATAAATTCGGCTTCACATAATATATCGGAGAAATTACCTTGATGATTTTCACTCAAAATGTAATTTTTCAATAATATATATTATTTTATAACGAGATTGTAAGGGATAAATAAAACGACCGGTCTGTAAATTCTCATTATCTTTGGATGATCTCTTCCGTTCCTGTTTTTCGCTTTGACCTTTAGACAATGGAAGTCCGAAACTCTACTTCACTACCTTCAGAAATGAACAAGTTACCTAATTCATTGGTTGAAGTTATATATAAGTTCAATTGGTATATATTCCAATAGCTATCTAAAATATCTGTGGGTCTGATGGGTACCACCAGATGGGTTGTAGGTATTATCACAGATTAGAGAACCTTTCTCTAATCTGTGGTATTATTTAACGCCGCGTTCACATGCCAGCTTTCGCCTATCGCAGAAAACTTGAATAAAGCATTCCATCTCAATAATTTATAATAATGATGATGATGATTTCAACCTGGAAAGTGAAGACCCTGAAAATCTAAGCTATTTTTAGGTAAAAGTCGGAACGTAATCGACTTTCTGGCAGATGACCTTGATGCGCGCTAACAAAGATCGGCCAATGGAATCACAATACGCCATAAGCCAAAACGCGAAAAGCCAGCATGTGAAACGTATTTTGACCTGAAAAACACGAATTTCATAATATTATCGTGAGCGTATCTCTAGTTTTCGGGATAATCTATGCCAGAGTTCGAAATTTCACCTTCTTTTACAGATATCCATCTTTCTTTTTGACATGTATTGAAGAGAGACAACACATAACACTCACTCTCGCGTGTTGCTATAAGGCCACAGATAAGGCAGCTATGAATCCACCTTCAGTAGCTCAAGATTCGCACTGAGGTTTTCAAAATGGCCGTTGTTTATGTAGCTTAGTTGAAGAAATAATAGGAAAATTACGGAAAAATTACATATTTATGATGTTTTTCTTACACGAAAATCATAATCAACCATTGTAAATGCATGTAATATGTCCTGGGATCTAAGAAGATACAATACTTGCCCAAAAGTTGCCATACAAAGAAGTTAAAATTTCGCATCGAGATATGTTTACGATAATATTATGAAATTCGTGTTTTTCAGGTTGAAATACGTAAGTACCAACAAAAATTTTCATCAAAATATAGATCGCATGATAAGGTGCAAAATTACATAATTAACTTCATTCGCGTGAGATAGTTTCCGCCAGATTTCATCATATGTGATTAGAAATTTCGACAGGTACGACACTGGTTGCCTAGGCTCACTTCATTCAATAATATTCAAAATGTCAAATGTCAAGTGTCGCATTGTACGGCACTGACTTGCACTGCGACTCTCGTTTCGCTCCGGTAAACTAACGTCAACTAACGTTGTCAACAAAGTCAAGTCAACTTGTTTAGTTGTTTTGTTGTTTACTTGTTTAGAATGAGAAAAACGACGAGTATTAGAGAATACTGGAATGGCTTCGAATAATCAAAATTCTGCCACCAAAAAACAACCAAATCCTCTGGAAATACCTGTACCGAATATCGCCCCCGACGAGCTTGTCTTCAAGGTGGAAGACAGGGATGAAACAACCCTGGATCAACCTGATTTGATTAGTTTGGATGAAACGGAATGGTCTGAGGAGCCTGCTGAAGATGTCGACCATGAGAAACAGGATTATCTTTCTAGATTTGGTACCGACAACGATCAATCGGGGGAATCTGACTCTTCCAGCGATGAAAGTTTCCCTGAATTTACATGTAAAATTTGCAAATTAGACTACGAGGATGAGTTCGGTCTTCAGGAGCATTTCAGATCAAGAAGGATGGGGGATAAACGTTTCAAGTGTTGTGGGTGTGACAAACTTTTCAGGGACAATACACAGTTGAATGTGCATGCAAGGAAGCACACTGGCGAACAGCCTTACTCCTGTTCTGTTTGCAATAAGAAGTTTTCAGTTAATGGTAACCTGAGCAAGCATATGAGGATACATACTGGGGAGAGGAGGTTTGAATGTGATACATGTGAGAAGAAATTCATGCAGCTTGCACACCTGGAGGATCATTTGAAAACACATTCAGGTAATCATATTATGAGTTGTTGTAATTTGAAATTTTAACCTCTGGAATCTCTTACTTGTTGTTGGTATTATCCCCTTTCAAACTGCAGAGATGATGATTGGAATACCTACCCAATGGAAAGAAAATTCAATTTGTTTTCAGGAGAGAGACCATACATTTGTGACTTCTGCAACAGTTCTTTCAAAACTAAAGCAAGGTTGAGGAAGCATAGAAAATCACATGAGGAAGAAAGAGTGACTAAAAGATCTGTACCATGTCCAATCTGTGGAAAAATAATGCAGAGCACCAAACAGCTAGTAACCCATTTAGAAACTCATGATGAAGGTGAATAATTATCATCACTATGATATAATTATGATATTATTGATACTTATATTTTTCCTAGGGTCATTATTCTTCAAATCTTCCATGATTAATTTGCTTATGCTTCTAGAATGATGATATTAGTAAGATAGTGTAAATAGTTGTTATTTTCCATGTTTAAAAGCAATTATGGAATTTTTCTTCTAATAAATCAGAAATAAAGTTAAAATATTGTCCATGGCTGGACTCATTATTGGGCATGTTATATGCAAAATATTCCTCTTCAAAAGTTCCATATAAGATAATCAATTTTATCAGGTGGTTACTAAAGGTGGATTTATGCAGCAACATTTAACAATTATCAAGTAAGATTTATCAATTAACAATTATCGATTAAGAAGTGGTGAAAATATTGGCATTTATGCATGCCAAATTAACAATTCATGAAGAAATAGTACGCAGGCGTACTTGGCACAACTGTCCCTGCCATAACCTCATATTTTATGTTTGTTGATCTTTCGGAAAGTAAATACAAAAATAACTTGATTATATTTCCTGATCTAGAAGAAACTGAGTCACTTTTTATCATAATGATTTATTGACTGCGAGTTTTTTTATGTTAAAACAGAAAAGGCATAGGAGGTGGTCTATCAAGCCTGTGAATAGACAGAGGAAAGAAAAGGGGCTTTTCAATAACTTGATCAAATCAATGTACTTGCAAGATTTGGAACCTTACCTTCTGCTACCATATGTCAAAACAAAGTTCGGGCCAATCTTATGCTTTCTTCTATGAATCATGGAACCAATCAGCGATCATCTGCGTACTATTTGCGCAGTAGAAGGAAATTTGGTTCAATTAAAGTAACAAAGTTAAAAGTTGGCCATCTTCTTACTTGTTACTTCTAAATTGATAATTGTTAATTGTCTGCATAAACACATTCATTGAAAACAGGGAGTTCAACTTATGATTGCTAATTGTTAATTGATAAATCTTACTCGATAATTGTTAAATGTTGCTGCATAAATCCACCTTAAGTACTTGGATTATTCATATTGTGGATTGTATTTCAGTATTCAAATTTTACACTTACTCTATTTGTCCTTGCTTATCAATAAATTTATTATTGTTTTGTTCTTTAGCAACTATAATTCCATTAAGGAATTAGGATTAATTTTTATTTTCCACTTGGATTTCCATGTAAATTTTTCATATTATTGAGAAATGATGTTTTAATGAATTTTTTCCTCCCCAACTCAAGGTATGCAGAACCCATTTCCTTGCAGTTGTTGTGATAAGAGTTTCAAGAATCTGTTTGCCCTGAATATCCACATGAAGTCCCATGGTAATGTCAGGGACTTCCAGTGTACCCTGTGTGATAAAACTTTCACAAATGCTGGTCATTTGAGGAGACATTCCAATTCCCATTCAGGTAAGAGATAACAATTCCAGTTTTCTCACCTTTATATTTATTAAAATGTTCTACTTGTTAGGAAATACAGAAAGATTTCATATTTTAATTCATATTATTGAATTTTTTACTCCTTCCATGAGATACATTGCAGCTTCTGCTATTTTAATGTTAAGCGGACAAAACTACATAGTGGAGAAAAACCACAATATATTTTAGGCAGGCAAACCATAAAAAAGTCTAATGTGGTTCTGCCATTTCAATGGATGTTTATTTTTAATGATTACTTGAAAAGGTTCAATGACAAACTGAATTGTTTGGATTGGAAAGGACTTGGGAAACGATAATTTACCGTTGATTGGAAAATTAAATTATGTGGAAAAAATTACTCATTAGGGACCTGATTCAGAACATGAGTATCAATTTTATAAAATTCTTCCTGTTCATTAAGTTGAGAGTTGAATTCAAGGTGTTCAATAAACCATGTCAATGTAGAGATTCAACTCCTTGTATTTTCCAAGGCCTGTTAAAGAAATGTAACCAGAGCATTCCAGTGAAAAGCTACAGGGTTTGCTGATGATTCCCTTTATCTTTATCCAATACTGCTAAAATCTCGCAACAACCTGTTACTTCCCGAGAACCATAAGAAATCTGGCTTCAGGTATAAGGCCCTTTGTCTGCAACATCTGCCTCAGGGGCTTTCCTTCACAGCAGAACATGAAACGCCACCAAATGACGCACACTGGCGAGAAGCCTCACAATTGCTCGGAGTGCGGCAAATCGTTTCTCACGCTGGAAAACCTCAACCGGCACAAGCGGACCCATACAGGGGAAAAACCCTTTCCCTGCAACATTTGTGGGAAATTTTTCGCTCACAGGTGAGTCCCACTTCAAGGTGGACCGAAAATTTTCCATAACGGACGTATGTACACTAAAGGACCTTAAAGGCACTAACATTATTCCAATTATATTGTAATTAGCGATAACTCCAAGAAGTATCATTTAACTTACATACATACAAATCAAGTAGGTAAAGATGTTGATCAAATCATAAAAATAAAGTATTTTTTAATTGGCGCTAGTAAAGTGATAAAAAATTTAAAACACCTATTCAACATTTCTTTTGTGGGACAAAAGGTGCCATGTAATCCTGGAAATTTTCTGATTCTGTTTACGATTCATGACGTCTAGGATTCATAGAGATTCGCCTTCTGACCATGGTAGAGGACAGACGGCGTCCTCGAGGTTGGAAGTCAAGTTGATGTGAAATGTGATAGTCCATATTGAAATTACGAATATTAATTGAAAATATGTTTATGAAAGTGAAGATACAGTGAATAATAGTAAAAATCAATTGGTCCTCTTGTTTCTACGCCGGTTAGAGGCCGGATGACAACGGATTTGTCGAATAAGGGGGCCATGCTTGTATTGAAGAATCTCTTGAAATTAAGAACCTTTTTACGTACAATTACTACTAGAGAAAAATATAATGTTATTCACTTAAAACGGTGAAAAATTGTTTCATTTGTGGTTAAAAGCAGGTTCCTGGCAAAGTGTCAATAGTTTGTCATTTTATTGGTGAGTGCCATAATTGTACGTTCGGGAATAGAATAATGTGGAATAATGCGTGGATATCTATTCTATTCAAGATGGTGAATATTTTCAGCTGATCGAAATTGTATTTTACAGATCTCCTTCATGTAGAATGTAATACGAATGAACAATGATGAATATAATATGTTTTAAAGAATCAAATCGGGTTATATTTCTGTGGTTTTATCCGTCTGAATATTTGCCTCTATTAATTTCATTTCGCACGACTATTACAAGAAGGGTCAACATTGCTGCCTGTTGTGTTCTTTGATTATTTGTTAATTATAACTCTTGAAACTCTCAATATTATTTATCAATGAAACTCAGTCTTTAGAGTAACAAAGTATAACTGTTTATTCATCTCATGACAACATATTCGTTGTTAATCATATACAATATGATTCGTCACATATATAATACACTGCCCGCTCTCCTATCTCCCTGATACCAAGAGAGATAGTTAGATCTTGCTTTCAAAGAATGTAATGCAATCTGTGGTAATGCATTAGAGATAGAAACGGCCAGTCCATGTTTTTTTGTCTGAGATACCGATGAAGAGATGACAGATGCACAGTTTCTGTTTTATCAACACAAGGTACGGCGCCATCTCTGGTAACTCTGGGAAACATCACCACGGTTTGAAATCAAGTTGGCAAAAGTTCACAGATTTTATCTACGGTTTCCATTATAGCACGACCGCCAAAGAACACATGCGCGTCCACACGGGCGAGAAGAACTTCAAGTGCGACTTCTGCCAGAAGAAGTTCTCCCTCAACAAGGCGCTGTACAAGCACATCCGGGAGAAGCACCCGAAACTGTTTCCGGAGTTCAAGAAGAAGAACGACATCCCGCCCAACATGAGGAAGGCGCTGGAGAAGATGAAGAGGGAAACGGTGAACATCGACGAGAATGACGTGGTGGTAAAGAGCGAGGAATCTGGTCCGGTCACCAAGGGGATCAAGCCGGATCCGGACGAATTTGGAACCGTCAAAGTGGACCCCGATGGTCCGGGGCAAAGTGTCATGAGTGGGGTGGTGGACCAAAAGGCGTCGGTGAAGGACGAGCCGATGGAGGTTTTTGTTAAAGTTGAGAAGGAGGAGTTTAGCTAATGGCGGTCGCGAGTGATATTTTGTTAAGGGGGATCTTAGGGGTGAGCTGTAATTGGATTATGTAATATAGTTTCGACAGTATTTTGTTGTGTTTTTATGGCGTGTTCAGGGTGTTTTTGAAGGAATTGAAAAAAATACCCAAAAGAAAATTTTCGAGGAGTTGGATTATGTAATATGGTTTCCACAGTTGATGGCGTCTTAAAACCACGTAGTGCTTTTCGAAGAATTGAAAAAAATATCTAAAAGAAAATTTTGGGTCTGGAAATAGATCTTGGGTTGTTTCTGAAATACCCAAACTGTCATCCCAAGTCATCACAAGTTGGTGTTCCGAAAATCGATCATTCCACAGCTAGGATCTCAGAATCGAGACAATGATGAGAGAAATTATTGGTCCAATATCGAAACCGACCAGGGTTTTTTGCAAATAATAAACATAGAGCAATGCTGATTTTCACACTTTATTGGGAACAATTATTTATTGTAACATCTTCCTTATTATACATGTTCTAAGAAGGTAATGATAACTAAGCAAAACAATACAAATGAAAAGCCACGAATTGTGAGAAGTACCTATCACAAAATGAAAAAAAAATCAAATATTGACCGATTCTAATAGAAAACAAATATTCTCCTGGCTAGTGCATCCTCTTTTATTATTGAACAGTCGCATACACTTCGTGTTGATAGACTTCCAATGTTTTGCGCGGCATTAGCTATAAGGAAAGTGGTGATTTTCTGCTCGTGATGTTTTTTTAATTTTGTGAAAGCAACTTTAATTCGAGTGATTAGAATAACTACAAGTGGTTTGAGAATATTTTTAGGTACTGTGGATATTTACATGTCAAAAAATATGTTTGTCGGATACAAATATATCTAGCGTTCATAAACATTTAAAAGCATAGTGTCAGAGAAGATTTTGCTGGCAAGTACAATTTCAATTAATTTATGACTGAACTAAACTACGCAACACTAATTACGTCGCACCCCAAAATTTTGCCCCTGTTAAGATTTGAATAACTTATTTCTTCTTTAAACAATTTGAATTCTGTTTGCACTGTTCGCTAGCTCAGTCCTTCAGCTATAATCTCGTACTTCTTCGATACATAAGGTTATTTCCATAAAATTGCTACAGGATGTTTTTTGGAACTGTGCAAAATTTCGAAATTTTCAAAAGGATCCCAAATGAAGGAAAACAGTTTTTTTTCAACTTTAACAGCAGAGGCATGAAGATTATCTCATTACCTTTGGCCATTTCCAAAATTGTCTTCCCATCACTTTTCTTTACAGAGTGATCTCAAAAATATCTTTTTTCCCCTTCAACCGATTTTCAAAATTTCAGGATCACTTTGAAGCTGAAACGTTAGATGAACAGACATGAAGATTAGAATTGACTAAAGATAAATATTGAAGATCAAGGGTTTCTGCAAAGGTGACCCAAATCTAAATCCCCCTCGAAATCCCGATTAAAAAAGAAAAATTTCCAAAACGGTGTTTGATCGAAACGAAAATATCACCACCAAAAATACTGATGATAAATTTTTTACCTTCTCCCCCCCAAAATTTTTTTTGCGGGTAAAACTTTTGCTGGTCAAACAGTTAGATATATCGGTAAACATATTTCACCTGACCCCCACATCGGGATCGGATATTGAAAAAAAATAAAATTATATCGCCCCCCTTGCCCCCTTGGGGTACTTTGGGTACGAAAGAAGGGGAAGGAGATTTTTGTGATTTTTTTACATATAATTTTCGTGAGTTTCGTACAATACTACTAAGAATCGCCCAAACTCGAGATCTCCAAGTATCATAGTTTGATGTACAGGGCGAAAAAAATTTATTTTTCAGAATCGAGACAAGCGGTACCCATAGCTGTGTTCAGCGGAAAAAGTTGATCAGAGATAAAAAAATTTGTTTCATAGGCGTACGTATAACATTTTTTTTGGGGTCTAAAAAATTAAATTCTTTGAAAAAAATCCAAAACATGATGGAAGACTTTGTATAGGGGGTGAGAAGGTTACCCTGAAATATTGTTGCATTCAGAATTTTTTTTATGTTGAATTTTTTTATGAAGTCTTATATCTTCAGAAAAGAAAGACCTATGAATAGTTTTTTCTGTCCTGGTCTTTATTTTCACGAGAACGTAATTTTCAACCTGTCTTGTCAGTCACTCATTATGATTTTTGTTACGTTGGTTACGGACCATGAATTTTTTTTGGGCTGATTTTTTTTCTAGAACATGGCGTTTCATTTCGGTTTTCTCACGCACAATTTTTGACTACTGAAAGAAAAAACGATCTGGATCTGTCCAGAATGGAAGATCCTTCCGAAAACAAGTTGATTTTCATTTAATTCTCCTCCCAGTCGGGATTTACAGAGTGTTTCAGATTTGGGTCACCTTTGAGGAAACCCTCGATTCTGAATGTTCATCTTGAGTAAATTCTGATCTTTAAAACTTCTCTTATGAGGTTTCAACTTCAAAATGAGCCTGAGATTTTGAAAATCGGTTGAAAAGAAAAAAAGTTATGACTGCAAAACCAAAAAATTGATTTTTTGAGATGACTCTGTAAAGAAAAGTGATAAGAAGACAATTTTGGAAATGGTCAAAGGTAGTGAGATAATCTTAATGCCTCTGATGTTGAAGTTGAAAAAAAACTGTTTTTCTTCATTTGGGATCCTTTTGAAAATTTCGAAATTTTGCACAGTTCCAAAAAACATCCTGTAGCAATTTTATGGAGATAACCTCATGTATCAAAGGAGTACGAGATTATAGCTGAAGGACTGAGCTAGCGAACAGTGCAAACAGAATTCGAATTGTTCAAAGAAGAAAAAAGTTATTCAAATTTAAACAGGGGCAAAATTTCGGGGTGCGACGTAATTAGTGTTGCGTAATTTATATAAAATACAAATCGAAAGGATTTCTGTTTGATAAGTATTCGGGATTCTTTGCAGTTCTCTTCAAACGATTTCTTGCTACATTCTAAGAATATAAAAGAAATGTCAGTCAGAATAAATAATTTGTTTCTGTAATAATATATATATATATATATAACGATAAGCTGAATCAGCAAATGAACAATGATAAAATAAATATAGGAAAATATATTTACAACATAATACTGCATTTTATGAAATACGAGCACCGTATCGTTCATGGGAATTCTTGTAAATCAAGCTGAATGTGATATCAGACTGATAAAACAGATACCTACACTGGCCCTTCCTATCATCAATTCTCTAACCATGCCTTCCATTTCATTGGATCAAACTGGGGATGGGACTATACAGGGGTTATTTCGACGCTCAACATTTTAATCTCAAAAACCATGAGAGATACAAAGAAGTTCAAATTGTGGGACAAAGTTACGGAATTTCATGTTCATTATTATGGTGAATGGAATACATTATTACTAATAGTTATCTCATAACCACCCTGGCCATGAACTAATGAATCGATATTCTACAACAATAATAATTATACAGCATTGTTGAGCTTCACAAGAGTGCCCAAATGGGTTTGATATTTTCATGCATAATAAATTTGTAGGCGAAAAATGGAAAAGCCATAAATTGGACAACAATTTTAGAAAGAGAAATTAGTCTATCCAATTAGAATATCAAACATAGTTTGAAATGAATGTCTGGTAGACTACGAGCAGAAAACAACTACTTTCCTGGTAAATACCACGCAGAACATTTATTAGCTTAGTCGAGCTATAAGCCACTTCCAAGTTCTGTGATTTGGGAGATTTAGTTCTGGAGTGTTTCTTTCTTCTGCCGCATGGTGTCGCCACTTCCAATTGTCTGTTGGAACGCGGCTCAGTGCGGTCAAATAAACGCGACGAAGGTGCATTGGGACAGGCAACGCTTCGAGTGGAGATCTTACGGTCTCTACTCGGATAACTACCCTGCACTGATGAGGGCCAATAAGCCCGAAACCGGTCTGTAGGTTGTTAGGCGTGCCTGTCCCGATGTGAATTTGTCACGTCTTAGGAAGAAAGAAACATTTGCGATCTGCATTCACAGTGTGAATCGTTGCATGGATTACGAGCAGATATAATTGAATGTTCTGCGTGGTATTTACCAGGAAAGTAGTTGTTTTCTGCTCGTAGTCTACCAGACATTCATTTCAAACTATGTTTGATATTCTAATTGGATAGACTAATTTCTCTTTCTAAAATTTGTAGGCATTGTCGAAGTTGATGGTCATCGAAAATAATAGGTATGGCTTCGGAGCCTAAAGGTTCGAGTGAATGAATTAGGGCACTATTGGTAGAAGAAAAATGACCGAAAAAAATGCATCTATGTTAAAACAAGTTTATGATATATAGTGATTAAACTCAATTCATTAACAAGGAATACCAAATATTGACATATTGATACAGAGGTATCAGCTTACTCTCGAGTATATCTAAGATTTTCGAGTTGAACATTAAAAAACAGTTGACGTCTTTTTTTGCCTCCAATCAACTTCTATCACCAAATCAACATGGTTTCACCCTGAACAAGAGCACCGAGTCGGCACTTTATGAGTTTAATGAACATGTGGTGAATGCCCTCGATGGCAAATTTCATATATGTGGATTATTCATTGATTTCTCCAGAGCTTTTGACTGTGTGAATCATGACCTTCTACTTTCGAAATTGGAACGATATGGTGTGAGAGGTATAGCTCTGGAACTTATGAAATCATATTTGAAAGGAAGGATCCAAAAAGTTGTAATCAATAATACTGAATCTTCTAGCTACCATCGAGCAAGGAGTCCCTCAAGGTTCTATTCTGGAACCTCTACTGTTCCTCATTTATGCCAATGACTTTATGTACTTTTTCAATAGCCTTTCTAATACTCATGTTGTTGCGTATGCTGATGATACAAATTTCCTAGTCAAGGAACAAAATGCACCAGCTCTTGCTGAAAAAACTCAGTATCTTTACGAACAAATTATAACATGGGCAGATGGAAATCACTTGAAATTGAACATAACTAAAACAGCTCTGATGAAGTTTACATTGAATAATAGTCCCGATTGCTTTAGCATCTGTGAGAATGATGATTTGTACGTGGAAGCTTGCTCATCTACAAAAATGCTTGGTCTCACAATCGACTACAGACTCACTTGGGCTCCTCCTCATATCGAAACCCTATGCAATGAACTGCGTAAAAATTGCTATGCACTGAGATTCATGGCAACTCGTTGTGATATCACGGTTTTGCTAACTTTATACTATGCGACTATTCACTGTCATCTCAGGTATGGAATTCTGTTGTGGGGTTCAAAGGCATCTGCTTAAAGAGTTTTTATTGTACAAAAATATGCGATTAGAATTATTACCAATAATAGTTGGAGGCAATCATGCAGGAATCTATTCAAAGAACTGAGAATTCTTACTGTCACGGGAATTTACATCTATGAGTTATGCATTTTTGTACACAAGAACAAACTTGCTTTCTTACCAAAAACACATAATTACTCGACACGATCTAGAGACTTATTAATTCCAAATATGCACCGAACCGCACTAGATCAAAAAAGCCATCTTTACCTGGGGCCAAAACTCTACAATAAATCAGATGAACATATAAAAAGTGCACCAAATATTAATGTATTCAATTCAAAACTAAGGGCCGCCCTGATCGAAAAAAATTGATACTCGCTCGATAAATTTTAAGGAATATTTATCATTAGGAATTTTACCTCCATCATATGTGGATATATTTATGTGTATGTTTATTTATTTTTTGTTTTTTTACTCTTGTGACGTACTCCTTGTTATTGTACTTAGAAAATGTTTTTCTTTCTACTTTTCAACAAGTGAAATACAATTATTATTATTATTATTATTATTATTGAAGAATGCAAACAGAAGCGATGAAGAAATGCTTTCAGTTTTGGTCTATCACCGATAATAAAGCAAGCAGCAAATAAATAATGAGGATGATTATCCAAAAATTTAGTTTTCTCCAAATATTCTCAAAACGGAAAGAGTTATGGTTGATTTTCCGCAACTACCCCGATTTGAACTTCTTCGTATCTCAATATGGTTTTCGAGATTCCAATCTTAGCGTCGAATTCGAATAACCCTATATACAGTCCCGAAACATGTCCTCAAGTCATCATCCAATAAAAGTGTGGATATGAGTTGGAAATTCCGGTCAATGTATTTTGTTCGTCTGAACAAATTCCCCCAGGAACGGATCAGAAAACTTTATCGTTACCATTCGTCATTCTTGTCATGTACTTTTCATGACCCACACAGTCAAGCTAGGGCTTTGCGAGACACACAACTCGCCCTAATAGCACAAGATGTCCATTGGACATGCGTTTTGTGTCCAGTATATGTCCAAGGTGTCCATGGATATATTTTGGACATCCATAGGATATACACATGAAGATATCCAATGGACGTCCAGACAAGGTAGTCCATTTGGTGTCCATTTAATGACCTCTTCTTCAAAATATCGATAGTCATTGTCGAATCGATGTCCACATGGAGATGTCCATTGAACATATACAGGGTGTCTCCTCTCAATTGGAAAAAACTTCTGGAGCATATTGAGGAACCATAGACAAGCAGTTTGAGATAAGAGACTGATGTCCGGAAGTGCATGGTTTTCAAAATACAGGGTGTCAAAGTTTTTTTCAAAAAACTTTTTTTTATTAATATTTCAAAGACACGTTAACCGATTTTCTTGATATTTGCTAGTGATGTAAGCTTTAATAAGACGCTCAGTTAGGTTAGCACTAATTAAATGTTAATTATGACTTCCAGTGGAGCCCCGGGGGACAGTGTCACGAATAAAATTGACAAAAAATGTACGCTGCTGACTTTTTTTTTTAAATTTTATTCATTTTTTAGAAAGCTCAGTTAAAAATACAACTTTTTTGTCACTTGATATTTTTTCGTATCTCTCTCCGTTTTCAGGAAACATTTTTATTAAAAACTTTATTGAAAGGCTCATAATCTGAAAATCTAAAACAAAACAATGTTGTCATGGTAACACATAAACATGTCAAACTTTAGTAAAAGTGTCAGTTTCTAAGTACTTAATTATCTTCAAACGTTACACTAATTGCAAAAATGAATCGGTTTGAATTAGCCGAGCTTGCAGATATGCATCTCTTGTATGGGGAAGCGCGGGGTAATTCTTTGTTAGCACAACGGTTGTACGGGCAGCGGTTCCCAAATCGTGAATTGCCAAACCATAAGATTTTTATCAAAATTCATCAAAATCTACGGGAGACCGGCTCATTCGTGGTAAGTATTGCAGAAATGGCAACTTTCTGTGTTTTTTTTCTTGCGCGTTTCTGTTTTACAGCCAATCTAAGAGGCTTTGTTATCTTTGCAGCCTATTCGAGAATTTGCAAGGCAGTTTCCGATCAGAGATGCCGTTGAGGATGAAGTCATGGCACGCTTTCAGAATGAGCCCAACACTAGCACTCGTCTGATTGCGTCGCAACTTGATTGCAGCAAAAATACTGTCCATCGAGTATTGAAAATCCACGATCTCTATCCATTTAAACTGCAAAAGGTGCAGCTTCTACTGCCTGACGACGCTCCTCGGCGGCTCGAGTTCTGCGAGTGGTTGCTCCGTCAAGCGGATGAAAACGCTGATTTTTTTAAGTATAATCTTCACGAGCGATGAAAAAGGATTTTCGCGCGAGGGGACATTCAATCCTCGTAATAACCACGAGTGGAGCGAACAAAATCCCCATGCTACGCACATCAGAGGATATCAGCAGAAGTTTGGTGTTAATGTTTGGGCAGGTATTCTTGGCGACCATTTGATTGGGCCGTACGTTCTACCTGATCACCTCAACGGAAATAACTATCTAGTTTTTTTGCGAGATATTCTGCCCGAGCTGCTGGAAGATGTACCCCTCCAGTTGCGTAGAGAGGCCTGGTTCCAACACGATGGTTGTCCAGCGCATTTTGCGCGCACCGTGAGAGGTTACCTCGACCAAACCTACAACAACAGGTGGATTGGTAGAGGTGGTCCCGTCCCTTGGCCAGCAAGGTCGCCGGACTTGGCCCCCCTGGACTTTTTTCTTTGGGGCGAAATGGAACGGTTGATCTATGCAACTCCTGAGCCGACCATGGAGGACCTAGTTGCTAGAGTTGTGGTGGCAGCGGAATTTATCGCGAACAATCCAGGCGTGTTTGCTCGGGTGCGCGAATCCTGGCTCGACAGGTGCAGAAAATGCATCGAAATGCATGGTGGACACTTTGAGCATTTGCTTCACTAATTAATAATAAATTATTTGTAAAAAAGCCTCCTTGTTTTTCTTTCTAATAATAATGAACCTTTCAATAAAGTTTTTAATAAAAATTTTTTCTCGAAAACGGAGAGAGATACGAAAAAATATCAAGTGACAAAAAAGTTGTATTTTTAACTGAGCTTTCTAAAAAATATATAAAATTTTTAAAAAAAAGTCAGCAGCGTACATTTTTTGTCATTTTTATTCGTGACACTGTCCCCCGGGGCGCCACTGGAAGTCATAATTAACATTTAATTAGTGCTAACTGAGCGTCTTATTAAAGCTTACATCACTAGCAAATTTCAAGAAAATCGGTTAACGTGTCTTTGAAATATTAATAAAAAAAAGTTTTTTGAAAAAAACTTTGACACCCTGTATTTTGAAAACCATGCACTTCCGGACATCAGTCTCTTATCTCAAACTGCTTGTCTATGGTTCCTCAATATGCCCCAGAAGTTTTTTCCAATTGAGAGGGGACACCCTGTATTTAAGGTAGTCCAAATGGCTTACAATTATAGACTATATGTTGTCCATTTTAGGTCCAAATTGAGACGTTCATTGGATATTCAGAACATATGGCGTACATTCAATGTCCCCACGTTCTTATTTTGAATTTTTTCCACACACATACATACATACCATTGCATTCATAAAAAGTATTCGAAATTGACACCGAAAGAAACCCTCATGTTCAAGTAATATAAACCAATGGGAATTCTGTTAAATTACTTTACTCCTATAGAAGTGGTTCGGATTACAGTATCAGCTCTTGGTCTCGCTTCTCTCCACCATGTACGAATTTGGCTAATTGGGCTTTCACAACATAGAAGTAGATATATCAAAATACCACACATCATTGTCTACTCCATCATCGTACAATACCTAAATTTTCTCTAAAATGAAAAATATGTCAAATTGACATGCAAGAATCAACACTAATGGAGTAATTTGAATCGTTCTCATTATTGACCGAATTTTATGGATTTAGTAATATAAATAAGAAGACAGCAGCAGCCACCATGCAAGGAAGGATGAATCACAGAGGTAAAGCAACGATAAGCGAAGTTAGAGTTTGGATGGGTGACCGCGCTTGAATGCTAGTAGCTTTTTTCATTTATTTGTCATGAAATGGACATCCTATGGATATTCCATGGATGTCCAAAGCGGTGGAAAGTGAATGTTCAATGGCCTATATTTGTCCATACATGTTACCATATTGATGTCCATGATGGATACCGTATGGATAGTCAAAATGGACATCCTATGGATGTCCATACGTTATCCGGTGTACAAAAACTGGATGTCCAGTGGATGTCCGAGATGTCCTGAGGAGGACATCCATTGAACATCCATTGGACTGAGTTGTGCTATTAGGGCGTGATACACACCAGTTTCATCTTTTGCGTGATCACAACCGAATTCCTATATAGTCCTTCAAATCCATCGAGGAAAGACCGATACATTCAGTTCTGGACGACCTTTCCGACAACCTGCACTCGCTTGGCGTTTATCCTGTGCTGCAAAGTCGCCAACAACCCTCCAAGCACGTCGTGGTTGGGCAGCTTCTTCGCAAACAGCAGCCTCTTGACCGTGTCGTCGTACGTCAACAGCGCCACCATGTTCTGCAGCAAGAACGCCTGGCAGTAGTCGAACAGCTGGCCTGCGTTGTACACCTTGGCGTGGATGTACATCGACACAACGTTGTCCAAGGCGAGGATGTCTGCGCACCTGCGCTCGCAGTACCTCAGCAGGCCGTCCAGCTGGAAGAAGTTCGCTGCCGCCATCACCTCGAGGATGTCTTCTTGGGCTAGCTCCAGCGACTGGCAGCCGCCCTGGTACAGAAACTGCATGACGATCTGGAAACGAACGAGACGAGCTTTAATTATTACTGGAAATTTGTTCGAGAATATATGAATATTTTGCAACTTTTTCGTTTACGGCATATTAAGGTCGATTCATATTAGGCGCTCGGGTCGCGGTTCGCTCACCGTTCGGTCACAATCAAGAATTATGTATACTATTCACATTGAACGATCAACATCCAGTCTAGTCTGGTCAGAACATTATTTTTTATTAGTTAATATCAAAAATGTCAAAAAAGATCTCAAATGCTGATTTAGCTATTATTGCTGTATGTTTGGATGATGAAGAGGGGGGAATATTTGCTACTTCAAAGTTAGGAAAAGCCCTAGAAAATGGAACACTAGACATTCCAGAAGACAAGGCGCTTCCTGGAACTGACATTCTGGCACCATATGTAATAATAGGGAATTCGGCATTTCCTTTGAAAAGGAATATTATGAGACCATATCCTGAACCTCAAACTATTGTCAATATGGAAAAACGTATTTTTAATTACCGTATCTGCCGCGCTCGCCGTATAGTGGAAAACAGCTTCGGAATTTTAGCTCAAAAGTTTCGTCTTTATTTTAGAAAATTGCATTCAAATCCAGGAAATGTCGATAAAATTATTTTAACTACATGTATTTTACATAATTTGTTGCGGGATTGTGCATCATTTAACTGTGGTTCAGCTGACACGTCAGATGGAAGTAGAGAAGAGCAGTCTCAGTTCTTTTCTTAGCTAACTGTGGCCAAATCAAGGAGGCAATGCTGGCGAAGATGCTTTTCAATGTAGGGAAATATTTAAACAGTTTTTCAACACGGAAGCTGGAAAAGTTCCATGGCAAATAAATAAAATATAAATTGATCTTATTATGCTTGTATGGATACGTATCTACATCATAATTATTTTCGCATTAAAGAAACTCCAATATATTTACCTGTTTCATTTAATTTCTCTGCAATTTCCCTCCATATTCTATTTTTCAGTGCTGTGTCAAAGTATAATTTGTCGCCCATATTGTATAATTCTTCATGATTCCTAACCAATTCTATTAATTTTTCATCCATTTTGCCTAACTCAAAGAAACACAAGGTATTCAGGGAAAAAATGCACACCGACTGAGTGTCATTTGTACATACTAGCACAACGGTTCGCTCACGGTCCGTTCAAAATATCCGTGGAAAGAAAGACCACGATCAATGAGCATGAGCGTACCGTGAGCGAAGCGCCAAGTATGAATAGTCTCGTTTAAAAGCAAGTAATAATATTTGACCGCGGCTTAAGTGGAGTGTGAGATGAGCGTGACCTGAACTATAATGTGAATATACCTTTATCCTCACTTTCAACGACAAAAGCGACCCGATATAATGATACATGGTTAGAAAGGGAAAAATTCCGTTTCAACCAAACCAAAATATAACTCCCATTTAGGCCATAGCTCGAAATTGTTCCTTTTTTCAAATTTTCTCGACGCCACTGGATTATAGAGGCAAAATTGCATTTAAGAATGTTAAATTTATCAACTTGTAACTTCACAAGCAAATTTTTGTTTTCGCGAGTGAATTTATCTCGAAATAAGAAATCAAGGATGCGACCCCAATTTTTTAGTATTTCCTATAGTTACCGCGCGTAACCCTATACAAGTCAAATTTGACCGTATAATAGAAATTTCTCTCATACGAACAGAATTTCGTATACTTCCGCATTGTTGACGCGTTATCTCCTGATAAATTACGGATTAGAGGGTTATTCACTTCCCCTCTTGACAATGTTCTAAACATATACTTATAATGCTTATAACCACTAAACTACGTCATCATACGTCATCAGATTATGTCATTCGTCAAACTTTGAATAGATGCGGGCTGCGGCCTATGCCTATACTACATGAAAATAAGCCATAAGGGTACAAAAGATTTCCACTATTTAGGGTTCATAAACCACAAGTGTTTCTATACACCATTGAATAAGTATATTCCACCCAAGGTGGATATAGGATGATGAAACAGCTCTTCAACTGTTTCTGCGAAAAACTTGTAGACCGTTTGAGAAGGTAGTAATATTTCCACGACTTGAATGAAGATGGCGGTAAGATCGATTATCAAGGAAGATTGCTGTTTCTTATGTATTTCTGTGGTTCGCATCTGACAGACGTGAGTCGTAACGACATTACATATATTCAGTAAATCTGGAATAATTATCGTTATTTCGACTCTTTTCGGTCTTTTTTCTATAAGATGCACAGTTTCTGTTTTATCATAGTACGAGGTATGGCGCCATCTCTGATAACTTCTGGAAATATTACTACGGTTCGAAATCAAGTAGGCAAAAGTATACAGTGTCTTCTAGTGCTTGTTAATAGGAAGCTGGTTCACCATCCTATATCCAACTTGATTCCACGACCTCTGTTCGAAAAAAAAAAAACCATTTGCATACTAGTGATCACTTAGTGAATCTGCGCATATACTGTAAGTGGATATAATTCATTGTTTTGCATGGGGCTGTTTTCTGTTCGTTGCCTATACCTTTTTTAGCGAGATATCTACGTGCCTTCTGAGTCCCATACGCGCAACCGTATTTCAGGAAGAAACTTACGCCCCATCGATTGATGTGTAGAAAGACTGGAAGAAGTACCTCGCACATAAAACAATTGAAATATTCTTGGATATACATCATGCTCCTAATTAACCCTTAGCTCTTACCGATAATCCATTTTCATTTTCTAACCACTATCCCAGTTGCCTTATCAACCCTCAGAAGTTTTACCAGAAACTTGTATGAGTTTAGGATAGCGGAAACCTTACCTATTATATAGTGAGATCCGAAAACACTTATTGGGAACCTGGAAAAATTAACCAGGTCGACTGATGAACAGCGGCTACAGAAGACTGACGTTTTTACCACAGAGCTACCAGGCATCACAAATTGGTATCAATATCCAGAAGAGACTCACTTTTTTGATTTAAAGACTCAACACTCAACATATTGTCTCTGGTCTGGATTCCTGGCAATTTCTGGTGTGGAATAAGGCAACGAGAAGGCAGACTGTCTTGCAAGGGAAGACGTCACAAGCAATTCTATCGTTTTTTCAGTGCTCTTGAATGGGTGTTTATAATTGTTATACATTTTCGTGACTGTTCATGTTTATTGCTTGGTTTCCAATGCGAATACGCTCATCATTATTATTTGTATATTATAGTTATTATTTGGGGTGTCTCACCTACTCACCTGAAATATGTGATACCTGATATCGTTGATTTGTACTATCGGGAGCCCCCCTTCGCACATTTTGGAACTCAGCAACGCCTTGAACCTCGGACTCACAGTAACCAGCAAAATCTTGTGCGCGTAGAACAAGCGTCCCTCCACTCTGAATGTGACGTCACTGAGTTCGGGGTTGTTGACGTACTTCAAATCTATCCTGGAACTGGAAGGCGCGTTCGCTACGCAGTTCCTTATCGGTTTGATCGGCTCCCAACCGAAGCAGGTGGAGAAGATGTCTGCCAGAAGAAGGGTCGTTCCTTCTTTCTGTAAAGTTGATCGAGTTTAGTTATACTGAGTACCCACTTCGAATTTCTTGCTACCTTATAGTACTTATAGCTTCGGAGAAAAACCTCAAAACATCAATATAACAAGTAGAAAGACATGAAAGAAATAATTAATGCTCAAATTGCGTCTCACACAGACGGCTCAACATCTGAGGAAGATGTTGGAGCAGAAAATGAATAGCAATAAAGCCAAAAACGAGAGTTTCACTGAGCTAAGGTAGATATGTGACAATATTCCAATACAATGAATTATAATATACTCGTCTCTTTATTATTTCCATTTCGGAAATAAATTCCCATCAGATTTCAGAAAGAACTACACAAGAAATCTATTCATGTATTTATATTCTGCTAGATGTGAATCCTTTCTTTAATTCGGATACATTGAATTCAGATTCTCAACGTTTGGTCTCAGATCCAACTAAATTAGACGTATAATGCGAACCCTTTGTCATATTTGGAATCTCCTAGCAATATCAGTGATGTATAATTGTGATTCGCTTTGATATTGAATGACATGAATGCGACATGAAGCTCTTAGCCCACAAAAGGTACCACAAGTCCCATACAAAGCTAATTCAATCTTCGTTTAATCACATATGATTGGTAATCCAAAATTATTTGATTATTCATGTGTGTCCCGGAAGTAATTGAAACAGAAAATCTAAGTCAAATGCTCTATGCCAACTAGTAGAATGGGTGCTGGAATAGCTTATATGCTTATATCTTCTTGATTTATTATATCAATAATTATTTTCTTCAGTTTTTTCGCATATTCATGGAAAACTAGTAGCAATGCACTTTTTTATGTCCGCACCCAAAAACGCAATTTGTTTCTGAGTGATTGCGATTGTTCATCAGAATGGTGGAGGAGCCAGTACAGGATTTTAGGATTTTTGAAGTAAAATTTGATCACTAAAAAACACCGGGTATGTGATGATTTCATACAAAATTCAAGGAGAAATAAAATTGTCAAATTTAAAGATGAAGTGACGGCTATTACGCTAAAAAAAAACCCAACGACCTCGAAGGTTCCAAAAATATTCCCAGATGTTTCCGCTCAACCGTACCTTGCTGTACCGAAAAATGTTGAACAACAACGGCAGGCACTCCTCGACGAACTGCGCGCTGTAATCATCCTGGCAGACCTGCAGGAAGTCCTGCAGCAGCTGGTCGATGACGCAGTCCAGCCGCGCCTCGTGCGCAGCTTCCAGGGAGTGCATCCAGCAGTGGAGGGTCCATGGGACGCCAAGAGTCCTTATCTCGATGGTAACGTCCAGGTGGTTGTTCTCACCGCCATGGTACATCGCCTCCTGCAGCGACTTGATCTGCGCCTTCGTGAAGTGGGAGACGGCAGATGAGCCTGTCTGACTGGGCGTTCCTAGTCGAACAGGTTTTGTTTGAAACAAATTCTGATACGAATTGAATTGAATGAGCAGAAAACAACTACTTTTCTGGCACGTTTCACGCAGAACATCGAATATTATATCCCTAATAGCACATAATGTCCTAGGGACGTCCCTATTTGGTACCATTTATGTCCGAACGTCCCAGATATGAAATTCTTGTCCATAGGACGTCCCAAACAGTACATATCTTAAATTGTCCCTGTGAGGACGTCCATCGAATGTCCCAGATAGTACATTTATGCAAACATCTTGATTACAACATCCTATGGACATCCCAATTGGTACATATTCTACATTGTCCCTGCGTCGATGTCCATAGGACGACCAGGACAGTACATATTTTCAAAAGTCCTGATAACAACGTCCTATGGACTTCCCAATCGGTACATTACATTGAATGTCCCTGTGAGAAAGTCCTTTGGATATCCTATGAACTACATCCTATATGGTCACAGGCACACATAATATTCTGACATTGTTCAAATATATGCTTATTTCAAATTATTCCCAGAAATCCCAGAATATTCTCGGGGAGTACATAAATGCAGAATCGTTTCAAAATATTCTGACATTGTTCAAATATATTTATTTCAGGATATCACTAACTCTAGGTACCAATCTTTTTCTAGAAAGTAGTGGAGAAATGTCTCAATAGAAAGGAAGATGAATTTTAAGAATGCGCCATCAACTATGGTGTGGCTCTCGCCGTTCTCATCCCCACGCACGAATTCGACTCATCTTCAGAATTCATATTACGCTCAGAAGTGGTTCGGATTTCAGTATTTTCAGATGTTGGTCTCATTTCTCACTTCCCTATGCATTTGATTGATTGGAAGTTCCATACTTCGAAGAAGGGAGATAAAATGATTACATTGTCCTCTTAAGTACTACATCATTGGACAAAAATATTTCAATTCTTAAAATATGCTGAATTGACAGCCAGAAACCTAATATTATCAAGTTATAGAATTTTATTAAGATCAATATTATTAGTATCTTATTTTATTATTCTCAATAATAAACAAGAAGACAGCAGCCAACAAACAACGCAGGAGAGGAAACAATCACAAAGGTCCAGCAACAATACGCGCGGCTAAGGGTTTGGATGGGTAACCGCGACTGCCTGATGTCACTAGCAGCTGCTTTTTCATTTCTCGGTTCTTGAAAGTAGGTCCTTCGATGACGCCCTAAGGACATCCCGAAAGGACGTCCCTAGTTGGTTCCCAAGTGGGACATTTGTGCGTCCTACAGACGTACAATGGACGTCCGCGGTACCAAATTTGAACGTCCAATGGACGTCCCTAATGTCCTAACAGGATGTCTGAAGGACATCCATAGGACATAATTGTGCTAATAGGGATCTGCTTGAAGTCCATGCAACGATTCATGCTGTGAATCCAGAATGCAAACTTTTCTTTCTTCCTCAGACGTGACAGAGGTGGATAGGTAGACTGGTGAATTCACTTCATATCCTGTGACATGTCCCAAATCTCTTGATTACGCCAACGTGTCTAACGTGACATGGCGTGGGTGAATCTCGCTAAGTGAAGCCGTGATTTCAACCAAATTTACAGGTTACTGCAGGTGTCAATACAAAAGTTTGAATATTTGATTCTGAATGACTTCTAATCGTTTCTAACAATTCCATGGAGCCATTTTCCGATGAGTTTGATGCGAATATGTATCGAACATGATTGAAAGAAAATTCTTCAAATACCTATCGACAGTATCGCCATCTATTGTTGTACAGGAGAACCCCACGTAACGAGCTGAAATTCAATTATTTCAAATCAAGGATTTTTCTGCTGGAATAATTGAAGAGTAGCGCCACCAGGTCTTATTCCCATCATTGTATTGTTGGTGATTCTACACTTTTAAAACACAACTTCGCTGACCTCTTTTTGTTATGAATGTTTCCTATCGAGAATCACATCTTTTATTCCTCCACTCAACCATAATTATATTTTATCGAATCTAGTGAGGTCTTTCCTGATGCCAATAATCACTAACCCCTTAACCCCTCTAGCCCCAACTTCCAAAATCCTCACCTTTGCTCTCCTCCAGCATCTCTTCCAGTGACAGCACCTCCTTGGTGACGTGAGTCAAAGGCTGGGCCAGCAATTTCTGCACGACGTTTCGGTGTCCGTGGGCGGCAGCCACGGATATGGGGGTGAAGCATCCCCTCTGGGCAGCCGCGGAATAGGAGAGGGTGTCGTAGATCTGGGTCGAGAGGAAGGGGTTTGCGCCATGGGCGCACAGAAGCGATATCATGTCGATGTTGCCACTACCGCAGGCGACCTGCGAAAACGCATGTTGGAGAAAAAGTAGGGAATATATGGGTCCAAGCCCGATTTCGACGAAACTTTCACAGATGCTTTAAAACATGATAAAAATACTATACCTATCAAAATTTTTCCGCGGAAAGACCTTTTTCGAATTTGCGAAATGTCGAACGAGCGCGCGTATACCTATCACCACGTTGTTCATTTTTCTCTACTTACTGTAGGAGCTCTTATGAATGGAAATTGGAAACAGAAAAGAAGAAAAAACCACCTAACCTAACTTTGTTTAAATTTAAGTTACTAAAGATCCGAATGCTATTTATTGTTGGAAGGATAATGCTAAAAATTAAACGGTCCTTCTCAGGACCATAACTATTTTTCTATAGAATTCTCAGATTGAATGTGATGTTTTTTTCAAGTTGAAACATTAATTCGTTACCAAAATGATCATCCAATAAAAATTCTTTTATCCTTGCTTCTGAAATTTTCTGGTCCGCTGCTCCGAAATATTTTATTTATTTTACCTAAATCGAATGTTTTTGAAATCGAAACGGCAACATCGCAATAGCAGTTTCGCTGTTTGGAGTTTGAAGGGAGCTGTCATATAGATTGTATTTGAGTTTTGATAGTGAGTACCACGACATAAATTTGTCATAAAAACATGGAAAAAGGTCTTTCCGCGGAAAAATTTTGATGGGTATAGTATTTTTATCATGTTATGAAGCATCTGTGAAAGTTTCTACAAAATCGGGCTTGGACCCATATTCCCTACCTTTACCAAAAGAGCAACACTGAAAAAAGTATTTCCTCGCATGGCACGATCGTCCTGATTTCGCTCACCTGTAGAGGGGTGAGGGTGTATTTGTCGTTGTCGACTGAAGCGCCCCCTTCTACGTTGGCTCCGCTGTCCAAGAGCAATTTGGCGCACTTCATATGGCCCTTTGCGGCCGCATACGTCAACGCTGTCCAATGCTGGTTCTCACCGTTGACAGCAGGAAAATCCGGTGAAGTAGGCGTTGGCGTTTCCACGTCAACACCGGCTCCAGCGTCTATCAGAGCCTTAAACAATAATATCTGGTATAATAGCTATTTATGTACCAAGTGCGTTATATAGATCCTAACGCCCGGAGGGTAACATTCACCCGAGGGCCTTTGGCCCGAGGGATGAATGTTGCCCGATGGGCGTTAGGATCTAGTAACGCTCGTGGTGCATACAAGATTTTATTTTTCACGAAAAAATTATCTTAAACGACGTTGTTTACTTCATAAATTTTTTCTCATAGTATTTACTGCGTTCTGGTCGGCAACTGAGCACAAGTGAGCTTCTATGCAATTGCCATGGAAACATTGAAGAGGTTGCTAAGGGTTGTTTATTTAATACAGAAAAAAACATTTAGCGGGCGTTATGATTCATAATGCCCTCCATAACGCCCCGGGCGTTATGGGTCTGTTAATAGCATCCGTTGCCAAGGTATTATAAAGCAGTAACGATCAAGTGAAAAATAAATATACTTTATTCGTCAGAATGCTTGATTGAATTTTCGTTCAAAAACGTAACATTAATAGCCATTGCCATGAACCAGAATGACATAGAGTGACATAACGTTAATAATCGGATCATCCACTAGATTGTTGATTGTACGGGGGTCGTTAAGGCTGTGCAGCCTCTCGAGCACCTCGACCTATTAGATATTTTGTGAATAACCCTTAATCTATTCGAGGCCCAAGATTCCGAGACTTCGTGTAGAGTGAATCAGTTTCCTGAGGCTCCTGATATCGGAGGGCTCTGAAAATGCCTCTTCCATGAACTTGAGCCTCTTGCAGAAGAGTGCTGGGCATTCGCGAAGCAAATGTTCTGCAGTTTCAGCAAAGTTCTCGCAGTAACGGCAACTATCACTCTCTGTTTTACCCATCTTTTTGAGGTGATGTCCAGTGAGGAGTTGCGTTACCAGTTTCAAGACTTTTTTTTCCAACTCGAGAAGCTATTCAGATTGCGAGATGCTCACTAGCCTTTTCGCTTGTCTTTGTCCTGGCACTTTATTCCAGTGAGATTTCATTCCATCCGCCGAACCTCATCTTTCAAGTGGATCTTGGAGAGTCTGGGCCGAGAAATTGTGTATTTGCCCCCTCTTTGGCAAGGCAGTCTGCTTCCTTGTTGCCTTCAACTCCCTTATGACCTGGCACCCACATCAAAGTGACCTGGTTGTTCGCTGCCAGTTGTCTCAGGGATTGTTTACAGACCCAAATCAGCTTGAAAGATGGTTGGGGTGTTACCAAGGGGCTTTGAGAGCCTGAAATTTGGCCCTGTACTTCCCACTCCAGCCCTTCCATCCATCTTGGATCCATACTGATGCATCCCTTCCCTGGTGAGGTCCTTTCTCTGTGCAAATTTGCTGGTTGTTTATGACCACTTCAAACTGCATTTCGAAATCGTACCTAACTGGCATGATATCTGTCGGTTTAGACATGGATTCTAGGGAAATATCCGAAATCTTCAAGTGTCCAATCCGATTTCCTGATTCGAGATTTTTTGTCTGGCACAGTCTGAAGGCACACTGATTGCTACTTTTTTCATAACACAGCACAGGTGCAATGGTGGAAGGTTCAGCATTACCTCTGCTGCAATGAACAGAATAATTCAGATTTGAATCTCACTTTCAAATATGAAGATATTACGACTAACAAAAGCTATAAAATGAAACAAAAAGTTTTATCTTCTGGTCAATTTTCCAACATCCTTGTGTCATTGCTATAACTGAACTTCATAGGAATCAGCACCTAAAATATGGTTGTACCAAGACGCTTGTAAGGGTTAACAGCCAAATAATATTAGATCAAAATGACAATCATTCTTCTTGCTGGTAGATCAATCTATTTCGAGAAACAACCTTATTTCCAGTGACGACAAAGAAATACCTACATACCATGAGGGTGACGTGGTCGTTGCTGATGGCGGATAACATGAGGGCTGTGTGACCTTGGAGATTGAGCGTGTTCAACTTTGTCGAGCTGGGTAAAAGGCGGACGGCTTGACTGATAAGCTCTGATCGTCCGCTCAACATCAATCTAAACGCTAATTCTATCTGCAATAGAATATTAATTAGTGTGCAACAAATATATCATAATTCTATGTGGTGGCATTAAGAACGGCTATCAAGTAGTTTGACATCGAAGAGTGTTAACTTTAACTTGTTCTATTCACGTTAATGTGATTTTGCATTCTCACCTCTATCTGTTTGGTAGCCTCCAAGTGATCTTCTTTCTTCCCCGTATCCTTCCTGACTCTGACTGCTTCCTCTCCTAAACACCTGACAGGACAATCCACTCCAGGCAATAATAATCGCGCAGCTTGCAGAATATCATCCTTATCAATCATGGCGGCAAATCTGTGTTCGTTATGAGCAGTCGCTACTCTGATCCATTCGCCCAATGGTGGCAGCACCACGTAAGCACGTTCGTAACAAAGTTCCTGGAAAATTTCGATCCAATTTGGAGAAACTGCATTGCATTTGATCTTGGATAAGGTATATCGAGTACCAGCGATCACTTGGCTAGCTTGCCTACCTGTACAACATTACCACCCTGGTCTTCATGCTCTAACTGGGAACACCTCATGAAGTAGAACAAAGATCTGACGGCCTTCGGGCAAACCGGTATCCGGGGGTTTATCCTCTTTATCAAGTCCTCCAACTCGGTCAAAGATCCTACGCAGGTCGTCATCAGAGCCAGCTCGAGAGACTCCGATCTCTGAATAGAGTCCCGAGACGATAGGCTGGATACTGAGGCCCATCTCGAAGATAACACGCCTGATGACGGATGAATATAAGAAAACTGCTTCATCCAAAGCACAAGCAGTGAAAACCCTTACCAGACGCAATTCTGCCAGCATTCAGATGTGCGTAGGGTTGAAGCAGGCCCCACAAATCGCCGTTATTCGCTATGGCGTGCTCCAAGGAACTCGCTGTCAACTTCACATCGGAGTCGTGTGGTAGGCATTGGAGTAATATTTCTTCCAGGAGGTTCTCGAAGCCAGCACACAAATAAACTGCTGCATATCTGAGCGGATATAATGAATGTTTAATCAGATTATTATTACCGATGAATTGGCGAATGAGCGTGGTTTTTTTTGGTGTTATATACATTTCTATGCAGATTAAGCACTCCAACTATTTGTTCTCATCACTACGTATATCGAATCGTACGAAAGCGCCTAGGGGTCAAAAAAAACAATGAAAAAAATTCAATATATTGGGAAAAAATCCAATATATTCAACTTTGTTCCAAAATATTGGATTTTTTTCCAAAATATTCAATAATTTTTATATTGGATATTTTTTCAATATATTCAACTTTTTTCCAATATATTGGAATTTTTTTCCAAAATATTCAAAAAAAATTCAATATATTCAACTTTTTTCAATATATTGGATTTTTTTCCAACATATTCAATAATTGTCCAATATATTCAATTTATTTTCTTACGGGATGAATCATAGTGAAATGGTATATATAGTGGGTGATTGGTGATTTATAATGAATAATACACAGAGCTTTCCCTGACATCCAAACTATAGTTAGTTAGTGATATTTAACAAGTTACAGAGTGAATAAGAAAGTGTTTTTTTATTATTTTGGAATTTTCCATTCCTGTTAACTACTATTGATGAAATTTTGGTAATTGGAGTTTTTCATGGTGGCGCATATCACCATGATAATACTGATGAGTTACTGATGGTGTGCTTCTATGAACAGTGAGACACTATATACAGGGTGGGACAGCTCATACGACAGTTTGTATGGAAAACCATGGAATGTCACGCATTTTTTTCCAGTTAGCTAGATGGATTTCAATATGCACGATTCAGAATTATTTTGAACTGTACAGGATGTTGAAAAAAGGTACGCACCAAAGTCAAACATTGTGTGTAAAAACTATTCATTATTGGTCGAAACGGCGCACATGTCCCTATCTTAACTTTTGATTATATATCTACTGACATTTAATTGAATCACAAACAGGATGATTCAGAATTCAGAACCAGAATTCAGAATCCTGAACCACCCTGTATTTATTTCAATTAAATATCAAATGATAGATAATCAAAAGTTAAGATCAAAATAATTTAAAATCGTGCATGTAAAAACCCTACATCTAGCCAACCGAAAAAAATCCGTGATATTCCATGGTTTTCCGTAGAAACTCTGTGTCGTATGAGCTGCCCCATCCTGTATATAGGGTGGATGAAATAACGGATCGTGCTTCTTCAGGTACCACCTCATGTTTTCGTATTACCCAGTTAAAACAGTGGTAGAATCTTGACATCGAAATATGACCTGCAGAACTTCTCTCTATCAGATTTCCTTTTTTTTTATCGAACGGCGGAGTTGTGAAACTCATTATCATATTGAGGTTCTTCCTGATACCAATAAAATTCCGATGCCTATTTCCTCTCCAAGTCTAAGAGGAAAAATGCTCAGACATTTCTATCAAAGGTCTTCCAAGAAATTAGAGGAGGTCATAAAGAGTTCATTGGCGCTAGATATATATATAAAATAAAGTCAACTGACTCGTGTACAAATTTGGCCAAATTGACGTCGATCATCCATCGATGAAATCTGCCGATATGCAGCTGTATCCCCGCCCTCGAAGATTTGCTGTGCTTAAGGCCGCTGTCCCCAGACATCGCCAACATGGCGCTGGCCCTCAAGCTAGCCTTCACGCTGGAGTCAGCGAGTCGCGGGCACAACACGATACGGAAGGCTGCCATGATGTCATGCTTGGTGGTCACGCCTATCGTGGTGGACAGCCGTTGCGCTTCCCTGCTGATCCTGACGAGGGCTCGCTGCAGGAGGTACGACAGCCTCGGTATGATCTCGACGTTCACCCTTGCCATGTGGGGTTTGCATCTGCCGGTCTGCAGGAGCCTGAGGATGGAGTGGTTGGTCCAAGGCAGTTGCTGTAGTTCCACTAGTCTGGAATAATGCATATATTTTGGGCGGAGCAGCGCAGCAGGTCGATCAGAGTGAGCTGAGGAAATATGTAGTAAATAATACTTTCACCTATCAGTTGTCCCTAGCCAGTATGAAATCTACCGAATTCTTAATGATGTGCTTTTGCTCTGGTATTGAGTAGATTTCTGCTTGCTACTTTTGATTACTACTGGACCAGTTCAAGAAGACCGAAGGTTGCCTGTGTTTTTAGATGAGATCTGCCGATATAGTTCATCCGAAACTTTGGAGGCTTTGAGATGCTGTCTGAGCTTTTATAGATCAGGTATATCTCTCGTCAGGTCATTATTATGGTACTTTTCGGAGGTGAAAATATCGTATCTGATTGTTGCTTATAACTAAGTATTAACCGAGGGGTAGTTCACTCGACCAAAAAACGTACCCTGTGAACCGTATACCTGTGAAGTTTATTCTGGAGAGAACACGAAAAATCAAAATCATAACATAAATAAAGTTCATCGCAGGGATCCGAGCAGGGATCATCTCACTTCACACAGATGAAACTACAAAAGTTTATTCTCATAGTTAATCCACCTAGCAGTCAGGTAATAACTTCAAATTAATTGTCATTATTTCAAATGGAATTTTCAAATTGTGGGGCACTCAAATTCAAAACTTGATAAAAACAATTCGTCACATTTTTTAGGAATAAAAATAATCTCTTCAAAAAATGTATTGCTATGTCCCATTGCAAATTTCCAATTTTGGTGATCAAAATAACACAAACCACTTTGCAGATTTCTAATTTGTGTGATCAAAATAACCCATAATCGCCCATACCTATTTGAAAATTCAAAATAGAAGCTTGTGGGGGCACTGTAATACATTCGAAACTCGATAAATGAGAGTTTGTCACATTTCTTAACATATTTATGTTTAAAATTTTTGTAATTTGTAATAGAAGCTGGTTTCGAAGCTGGTGTAATAAATTCAAAACTCAAAAAATAAAATACTTCATTCAATATATCAATTCAGAAAATCATATGGTATTCTAAAAAATGTCATAGAAATATTGGGAATGTTTTCTCGAACATTTCAATTCAAAAACAGCAAGACCACTACAAAAATATATTTGTGGAGAATTCCGGCACCGAGTCTTCGTCACGATACAAGTATGTAATTGAAGTTTCGAGATGTTTGAGTATATCCAACCTCTTTGGATCCATCAAAATGTAAATAACATAACGTCGATTGTTTTAATTAGATGTGTTGAAAGTTTTGTGAATGATTCTGTGACTGTCCACGTTATAGGGATTATTCGATGTTCAGGAGTATTCATCCTCTAGGCCCTATAGGCGACCGACATTTTGTGAATGATCTGTAATAAATATGTAAGAAATTATAGCAATCGGCTCATCATTATATATAAAGATGTTTCGTTAGGGACGCAAATTTGTAACATACGTACCTATACAAAATTATGAACTAGCTTTTTTTGAAGAGTACCAAAAATGCTGGCAAATACAAGCGGGCGGCGACTCCATACATAATGAAGAAGATTCGTTTGTGAAGATTTGTGTTTTTATGGAAAGACGCGATGCAAAAGTGAAATTGATACTATTCATTTGTCAACAATTCAATAGAAATATTGAAAGATATCGAGAAAATTTTTCCAAGATTGGACATATTGACCCAAGATTGGACAAAATGGACTAGGATTGGACGGAATGGACCGAGATTGGACGGAATGGACCGAGATTGGACGGAATGGACCGAGATTGGATGGAATGGACCGAGATTGGACGGAATGGACCAAGATTGGACGGATTGGACACTGAGTGTACACCTATTGGACAGAGTGAACTACCCCTCGGTATTAACTAACCTTGCCTCATGGCCTAAGCGTCCATCCTTGTTAAAAATACTATAGATGTCAACCTATACCCACTTTGCTATGAAGCTCAAATATTTACTTAGGTGGTTAGAATAACCTATTATCCTTGAGTATTAAGACGAGTTGGTTCAGTGGAAGAGCAGCTGTCGATTTATCGACGAGTTGAACTCTGCCTTTTGTCAAATTTTGAGACAATAAAAGCATTCATTAATATTATATAATCAAGGCTATTATTGAGGACATTTTACCTGCCATAAATAATCTGATTGCAAGATCATCTCACCAGGAGGGTAAGGAACCTTTACAATAATGGATAGAAGACTCAAAGTGCATTTTAATTTCAAACCCATTAGTATTTGAGGAATATCAGGATTTATCGAAGACATTTTAGCTATCTAGTACTTAGAAGAATCTGAAACTTCCTTACCATTCAACAGCTTAATAAAGTTTTTCTATTCTGGTTCTACAATGAAGTTATTATGAAATGCAAATGCGTATCGAAATAGCTTCTGTTTCGATACGAATTTTTTATCATTCGGAGGTTGGTACAATCGAACTGTCAAATGAAAGTCAGAAGAGTTATGCCCAGCTCACTTCTGAGCGATTTTTGATTTGGTGATAATATAGCAGTGGAAAAACTCAATGTTTTCATTGGTAAATTTTAATTCAAAGTGTGATTTGATTCAAATTTACTAATGAAACGATTGCATTTTTCACCGCTGGTATCGCAAAAATCAAAATCGCTCAACAGTATACTGGGCTTTACGCTTGCGCGTCAGATTTCAAATATTTCAATGCCATCATTGTTACCAATCGAATATGTTTTGTCATTTATCGATATAAATCTATTTTTTTCGATAAGACTTCAAATCAATTCAAAATAGAAAAAATTGCATATGACACACGTTTTATAAGACACGTTGTCGCACTTGTTCCCTTGGAGCACTCCTAGCTTCGCTCGTCTTACTCCAAACAACGCGTGCGTTAAAATAGCGTCTTGAACTTGTATCATAATAATATACTAGGCTTGATTAGAAGGGTAAAACGAGAATACTATTGAGCAAAATCAATTGGTTCCTTTTCTTACCATGCATTGAAGTCTCTTTTGAAGATAGTGTATTGCTAATACTGCGCCGATATCAAGCAGCAACTATTGGTTGTTGTGAGGAAAATATCCATAACCAGGTTCATTATTAATTGTCAAATTCATGAAATACCTAACCAAGTACACATGCATTGAAATATATTGGAGTCACATGATGCTTGATATGACTATGGGAAAGATAACTCACCTGTTGTGGGAATCCACCCACACGAATTCATCGGCGTTGGTAACACTGGTGTTGATGGTGTCAAGAGAAGAATTCCTCATGAGTCGCCTTGACGGAGGTTCCGAGCTCTCCGATCCAGCGCTGATGCTAGAATAAGTGCTGGTAGACGTATGCGACCTCACCGTCAGCTGTTGCAGGGCCAGCTTGATGTCTTGTAGATCCCCGTTGCCGGACCAAGGGACGTGTAACTATCGAAATCATCTCATTGTCGACCCCGAGCAATAGTTATTTATGTATTAAGGGAATTGTGAGGGCCTTAATTACCGATGGCAAAGTTTGCGTCCCGAGGGCCTCTGGCCCGAGGGACAGCAATTGCCAGAGGTTATTAAGGCTCTATAATTCCCGTGGTACATAGATAATTTCATTTTTGACCGATTTTCATAACAATATGTCCATATTTAGAACGCAATAAATGTTTAAATTCATAACCTTTCTGGTATATTTGAATTAGGTAGCGTTGATTGTAGCATTGTTGGTTGTTGCTAGGTTGTCGCTATGTTACATGTTTATAAGCAAACTTTCTTTATCAATCAATGTTTTTTCGTTAAAAACGTGTTTATTTTTTACCACAAATCGACGATCTTTTTCTGATATAATGGAGGATATTATAAAAAAAGCGGAAAAAGCAAGACAATCATTACTTCCATCGAAAAGTGAAGCCCTATATCAAAAAGAATACAACTTATATCTGAAGTGGCTGACACAGAGAAATGTTATGTCAAAAGATGCCAACGAAACTGTCTTTCTGGCATATTTTCAAGAACTGGTAAAGTATTTTCAGTATTTTCTGGTAGATTTGGTAATAATTGTATTTATTCGTTGCAGTCAGAAACGTTTAGCCCAAATTCGTTATGGACTAAATGGTCAATGCTCAAATCGATGGTGACCATATATGAGAAAAGAGATATCACCAACTTCAACGAACTAGAGGCTTTTTTGAAACGGAAAAGTAAGGGGTATAAGCCGAAAAAGTCTGTTATCTTATATCCTAAAGATGTCATCAAATTTCTAAAGGACGCCCCTAATGAAATTCATTTATTGCATAAGGTAATTTTTTTCTCATAATTTTCTTTTTCGTTTGTTTATTTCGTTTTATTTGTTATGGGTTGTTCTAATTATGGGTTATTTTGGAGAATGCAGAACTCAGGAACTTCTAAATATGAGTATAACAGATATAGAGGACCGGGATACTGTTATGGTAGTGAACGTACCGGAAAGTAAAACTGGTGTATCGAAGAAATTTACAGTTGTGGATGAAAAAGAGTTCTCTGCTTTGCCTTTATTGAGACTTTATATGTCCTTGCGTCCTGAAGGTACAAAACGATTTTTTTTGAGCTTCCGACAAAATAAATGTACAACTCAGCCAATTGGAAAGAATATGTTTGGCAAAATTCCCAGCAAAATCGCAATGTATTTAGGATTGCCAAACCCACTAACCTATACGGGACATTGCGCCTTCGTCGCACTTCTGCTACTGCCCTAGCCAATGCAGGAGCAACTATGACAAACTTAAAAAGACACGGAGGTTGGAGAAGTTCCACGGTGGCAGAGGGGTATCTGGAGGACAGTATTGAATTGAGAAATAAAACGGCGCGTATGCTGTCTACTTTGCCATCAGAAGAGGCAGGCACCTCGACTGTAGTGAACAGCAACAGCACCACCCATAAAAAAGAAGAAATTGTTTCCAGCGGAGGAAGTAATTTTCAGGGAACATTTGAAAATTGTACATTTATTATTTGTAATGACGTGAATAAGGAAAATATGTCTTAGTTTTCATTACATATAAACGTTTATAAGCATTTCTTGTATCATTTTCACCTGTAAAAGGTAAGAGGGAGTTTTTGAACCGTAATATCCCAAGGGAGTTATGACCCTCATTATAGATATCGTAACTATGACGATATAAGCTTATAATGTCACTGTCAGAAATAAAACTTTTTTCTCGTGAAAATCGATACAGGTATTGACTAGCTTACCCCAGCAGGTGTTCCTCTGTGCCTCTGCGGCGGACTGGATTTGCTCTTCTGGGCCTTCTGCGCTGCTACGGCTGGGGAACGGTTCTGATCCGTGGCGGAGGTAGCTTTTGGGGAACTGTGGCCTGGATCCGACATGCTCGCGTGGCCCGAAGATAGAGAGTCGTTGGAAGAGTTGTGGCCGCACTGCTGAGGTCTCGGCTCTCGCTGGATTTGAAAATTCTCTAGAGTCTCTACTATATTCCATGCCAAACTCTGTTTTTGAATATAATTGTATATGTATTCTGTAGCTAAAATCAGTTTGTTAGAATCTCTTATAAGGTCTGGAGAAATTGAGCTATGATAGCAGAATGTTGTATAAAATGTTATATACGAAGATCCACTACGCATCTAACTTTCGCAAAAGATTATCCTGAATTATCAGTAAGAAATGATTCGGATGTATAGCTGGAAATATCCAAAGCATTTGATGAAATTTGTTCAGATCTGAAGGTAGAACCAATCTCATTTGAAAATATTGTAACAATCAAACAGGCTTAATCCGGATTGTCCTAAAGCGTTGCGAATAGCTTTGGTGAGTCATGCAATTTTCTCATGCTATTTATGGTTAACCTACAAATGAGGGATCCAGAAATCGAAAAACCCAAAACGAAATTACAGGTATAGTAAGGCCCAGACCCTCCCAGCCCCTCTCACACTTCTCTACGAAATATTTTATGATGTGTTGAAATCATTGCTGTTTTGGAATAACATTTACCTGAGTGAACTACGGAAATCTTAGTTTATCAAAAGGTATTTCATAGAGAAATGGAGAAGAGTCTAGGATGGTATCTGGGCCTTACGACGTGTAATTTCGTTTTTTTCTTGCATTTTCTGAGAAAATTTATCATAGTCATGTATATTTTTTCTTACACCATCAGAAAGTTTAGATTTCAACGAACAAAATGTTTTTTCAAAAAAGCAGATATTTTGACGTGAGAATTTTCGATTGAAAATTAGGGTGCTTTTTCGATATTGATTGAAAACAAGGTGAAAGAATTTATGTTTTGAATCAGAAAAATTACAGTTAGTTTGAGACATGAAATGGAAAGTTTTCAACAAATTTTTTGAAAAATTTTCTGGTCTAATAAACGAACTCTCACTTTCAGTAGTTAAGAGTCGGTAATGTGAAAGAAATAATGAATTGAGAATTGGTAATGCTGACGTCATACTATCGTTTTTGCCCCTCAACCAGCTTATCCAAAACACTCCTACTATAGGCATTGAGGATCAAAGGCTATAGGTACAACAGGGAATTTGAATGAAATATCCCCGATATTACGACGATGGCATGCACGTGTATTCTACAGGGTCACTCACGGTCGATGGTACCTTAGACGTTTACGGAGAACAGGACGTAGGATTATTCTGAAAATTTGGTTTATTGGGTAATCAGTTTTGTTCTATCGATCTAAAATACTTTCAGCGTTGCGGCGTTTCCGCTTCTATCAAAAAGTAGCAACAACTTTGTTATTTCAAATGGAACACCCTGTATTTTATTTCATTTTTAGATCTTCCTGAAGAGCTGATTTCGTCGATCTATCATACTTGGGGTATAGCGAGAAAGATTACAGAGATATAGGGTGTGAAAAATCGAGATTTTTCAAGTTTAGGAATTTTTTGTGCCGAAACTAACCATTCTTGCTCAAAACGGCTTACATGTCCCTGTCTCAACTTTCCATTTACTATCGATTGATATTTAATTGAAACAAATACGGGTGTTTCAAAATTTTGAGTTTTGCATCACCCTCTATTTGTTTCTATTAAATGTCATTAGATAGTAAATAAAAAGTTAAGATAGGGACATGTAGGCCGTTTTGAGCAGGAATGATTAGTTTCGACACAAAAAAATGAAAAAGAGTGTAAAAAATCTCGATTTTTCACACTCTATATCTCTGTAATATTTCGCGATATACCCCAAGTATGATAGATCGACGAAATCAGCTCTTCAGGAAGAATCTAAAAATGAAATGAAATACAGGGTCTTCCATTTGAAATAACAAAGAAGTTGTTGCTACTTTTTGATAGAAGCGGCAAAGCTGAAAGTATTTTAGATCGATAGAACAAAACTGATTACCCAATAAACCAAATTTTCAGAATGATCCTACGTCCCGTTCTCCGTAAACGTCTAAGGTACCTTCGACCGTGAGTGACCCTGTATATGCCGATTTTCTTCTTCATGACGAAACGGTAGAAATAAACGAGTAGTTAATCCCCACTGTGAAAAACTCGACATCATACTTCTCTCATCAGCTCATCGGCGCTAGCGTGGCGATGCTGATTGATCGACACCTCCCCACGTTGACCCCTGAACATCCTGGGCCCTCTAATATTCGCTGGCGCCTCAACATCCCTCTCAGGTATCATGCTGGAGCACGAATAGGGGCATTTGTACTCGTGGTGCGTGTGGTTCTTCGAGCCGCCTGCCATGGCGCTCTTGTCGCAGTGGCCGCTGAAGGTGGACGTTTTGACGTTGTTGGCCACGTAGAGGTGCTGGAAGTACTCGACTTTGCGCTTGGGTGACACCATCCGCTCGGAGCAGTTGACGTTCGACGGCTCGGTCGGCTGGTCCTCTTTGGGGGTGGTGTTGGTGACGTCATGGTAGGAGATGTCGTTGCGGGAGTTGTTGTCTGATATCCTGAGGGAAGACGGTCAGGTGTTATCGTCTTTGCTTCGGTTACGGTCCTTCAATGCTCCGACAGTCATACGCCGAGATCAAGCAGCTGTATAGAGAGGGTTATGTACGACTATGTTTCAGCTTTTGTGAGTGGAACCTAGTGCAGTGGTGTTCACTAACTTGAAGATCTTGACGAACTAGCCGGAAGCAGACCTCAGTAGACAAGAAAAGCCGAAACCAATCAAGACTCTGGTGGCTTTTCGGAAGACGACTTTAATATCCATTGACTTGTGCATGAAAAACCCTTGTTTCCAAAAAGAAATTGGGATGTGAAGTAATTGTCTTGGTTCCTATAATATCTTACTGAATAAAGATTTACATGACTACGATTATATTTGTGTGAATGATTTAGATTCTTGAGAAATGCTGGTAATCTCTCTCATACAAGTCTACAATAGATGCAAGGTAGATATAGGATGGTGAAACATATCTTCAATTGTTTCTGCGAAAAACTTGTAGACCGTTTGAGAAGGTGCTAATATTTTCACGACCTGAATGAATATGGCGATAAGATCGATTATCGAAGAAGATTTCTGCTGCTTGAAACGACATTAAAACAATATATATTTTCGATAAATTTGGAATGAATATTGATATTTTGACTCTTCTTAATCATTTTTCATCTAGAACAGATGAAACTTATAAAAGTATGACAGATTCACAGTTTCTGTTTTACCGACACAAGGTATGTCGCCATCTCTGATAACTTCAAGAAATATTACTACGGTATGAAATCAAGTAGGCTAAGGTCTACAGTTTATTCTAGTGCTTGTTAATAGGAAGCTGTTTCACCATCCTATATACACCTTGAGTAGATGCAGCAGCCCCTTTGTTGTCAAAATATATATCATCCTGTCAAAATCCTTCGTTCCTCAGTGGAGATACTATTAGATATTAGAGATATTATTTGTTCCTGTTCCTTTATAATTATTCTGAATAATATCCAATGCTCCTACTAAGATGCCTAGATGAAGCAGAATTATGGAAATAATTAACTTGAAGGTTCATCTTCGTTTTTTGTTTACGAGTACTGTCGATTCGTGAATGAAGCAGGTTGGTATCTTCATATATTGAAAGAATAGAAAAAAATCTGCCTTTTTCCGTTTCATCCTATAATAATATATTTTGTGACTACAGTAATGATGATTGTTTCAGACCAGGGATTCCCAAATCATTTTGGGCAAGAGACAACTTTTCCAAAATGAACGAATACCTAATTTTTTCTTATTGATACAAAATACTTACTAATTTGAAAACTTTGCGGTTGATTGAATGAGTGAACTTGACATCATTTTTCCATAAGAATTTAACGAAATAGATAGACATAAATTTATTAAACCTAAGAGGTCGATATAGATATCGAAATAAGGTCTACAATTTGATGAACAATAAAAGAATTTGAATATATAATAAGAATCCTATCTTCTCATTGGACCTAAGTCTGCAGCCCTATGAAAGAAGGTCTCCTTTCTGACATAAGACATACCTTTTACCAGCTAGATACTGTTTAATCCAATCAGCTTCCATCCCAAGTGGAAAATCATCGAAATCCTCAGCAGTACTCTCAAAATCACACAAATAAACCTCATTGATTATTTGACACGCGTAAACGTAACTGTTTTTGAACACTATAACTATCTCATTCTTATCTTCGACAGTTTCCAAGCTCAAACACTCGTCGATCTCCTCACTAGGATGTATTATTTTCGTCACAGATTTGTGCTTCACCAACTCGTTATTCACGTTTTTCCTGTCGTTCGGGAAATGAATTTTTGGTTTTCCTTCAACCAGGTTCACCTCCATCCCGAAGTAGGTGAATTTCTTGGGGCCAGCCATGTGCGTAAATTTGTCCGCTAAGATGAAGTTCTCTTGTTTGAAATTTGAAGCGACAAATTGATTTTCACAGCCAATCAGCTCCAAACACAAGATGCAAGTGCAATTGTCGCTGCAAGTCATGGTGTGCTTGGATTGGCAAGACAATCGGTACTAAAGAAAACGAAAGCAAATGATAAGTTGGCAAGTTCATGTTAATAATGAAATTGTTCCCACATATTGTATGGTTCACTTTCATTCTTCTATCTTGCTCTTGCTAATAATCAAGACGAATAAAAAGATTTTTGAATATGTTACAATATCGGTTATAATTATACGTTATATCTACTCAGATATAACAAAAAATATGTTTTGGCTGGCTCAGGAGATTGTTGGACCTCTTGTTTCTCAATTCATACCTCAGATGATACTCATGTAGTATTGTTTTTCCCCTTTTTGGAATCACAAGTATCTGCTGTTTTCAAGAACGTCATATACAAAACATATTCATTATCATCCCATCATTTATCACGAAAAACGGAATTTTAAGTTATGACCTTCAGAGCATGATATATGCTCGAGTAGATTTTTTTTCAGAGGACCCGAGAATAACCCCTTTGAATATTAGCATGTTTTTGAGAAAGACCTTGTATATAAGGTGATTGTTTGAATATAACTGATATTCTAGAGCTTCTAGGCAGTCCCTGACTAATTAATTGCATTTCAATTGATATCATTTTTCTTAGCTGTCGATTTGATTTTTTTTCTATATTCTTCCTTTAAAATTTCTGCCGTTTGAGAAACATTTGAATTTTTGCCATAGCCCAGTGAGATTTTTGACATTCCTGCTTGTGATTTCCACTTTCACGAAGATCGGGAGACGGTTGAGACTAATCAAATGATTGAAAATCGAGTAAATTTCTAATGAAACTCATTCCACCATAAACTAAGGTACATACTATCCACCTTGATAGGCAACAAGCACTAAATTTCTTATTAATTTCGAATTCGAGATAGGAATTCTGAGGTCCTTGAACTTGAAGTTCCGACAGTACTGATATAGCCATTCTTCTTCAGAATTCTGATCCCCCCTGAAGTTGTTTCAATTAAGTATCAATTGATAGTGGATAAAAATCGAGATTATTTTAAAGATACGATTCTCACGAGAAGGAATGGGTATCCTGTGTAGTGTTCAGAGAACATCGTGAGAACCAAGAAAAAGAATATAGGTATGGTGTTCTTTTCAAATTTCTGGACACAAAAAATTCCTAATGTTGAAAAATATCAATTTCTGAAATCTCTGTAAACAATTCCGGCAGATCTCAAGTGTGATAAATCGACAAAATCAGCCCTTCAGGGTGAACCTGCAAATTGTACATTTAAAATACCAAAGATGACGACACTTCCGGAGAAACGGTGAGTATCACAATAACGAAAATATTTTAGTTTGATCCCAAATGTTTCCTTCACCGTCTCTAAAAATTTTCAGGATCATGCTACTTTTAGTTCTATATATGATGTAGGTGTACGCTGTTATATCACTTTGAGCGATTGCCTGAATCCATTGCATTATGGCGGAAAAGCACACTCTCTCATAAAGTGGCAAAATTAAAATGTTCTATTCGAAATTAAAGTCCCTGTTATATTCAAAAGCTTTAATATTCATCATAATCGTGATTCGCTTTGATACAAAGGTGTGAGACGCAATGGACAATTTTGAACCGTAATCAGTGATGTAGTACATGAAATGAACTTTACCACAGAGATGGATGAATGATCAATATATGTTATTTGACCCATGCCAACTTCCAAAAATTCTCGAACTGATCTAGTGTGTGAGGATATCAAGTATTATATTCTAGAATATATTTGAGCAATATGAATTGTATAATGACATCATTTAGAGCATTAATAATGCATCAAACCAAACAAAATCGAGAAAAATAATCTTATTTTCATGATGAACATGACAAAGTTGGTTCAGCTACCGACAGCAAAATGCCAATTTCACTATAACCTTACAGATTCACTGTAAGTATAGTATATTCGTAACATGTAAATTTTTGGGCATTGTGTTTGGGAATCAATTTATATCTGAATGTGTTGACGATTTGGCGATACAATCTAACAAATATATAAATGTACGTATATAATGAAAATGCGAGATCGCGGACGGATTTTGTGATTTTTGATAAGATTTTGATTATGAAATCTAGAGATTATGATTTTCTTTGTCAAAATTTAATATGGCGGACAAGTTATCTGATTCAAATAGGGGACTTTTCCAAAACATGTTTTTAGTCGAAATTCGATAATTCAAGATGAGAGATGAGAGAATTCTGATATTCTTGTAAGTAACTTTCGACCGCTTCAAGTAGTGCGCGATTAACTTGACATTTGACAGGTTTCAATAATTCTGGTGACAATGCATTATACAATTTTTGTCACAAAAAATGTGATTATAGTCCGATTAGATTGAAAATAGGTTTGTGGAGGTTTATGGGGCTGAACATTATGAATTATCTGTCGAAATTCGTAAATAAAAGATGGTAGCTTCAATACCACTTTTGTGTTATGTTTTTTCTCGGGTAGCGAAATATAAAATAACAAGATACAGGACGCACACAGTTTTCTGTACGTTTTATAATCAAACAAATGATGTATTGGGTGTATTTAGACTACTAAAATAATTTATAACATAACTATGCACTATACAGGGTGATTTATCAAGGAGTCAGTGAAATGTATTCTCAATTCTAATTATAATTCGTGCAATCTGTTAAATTAACGAAATAAACACCAGAGAAATGTGCCTTTCACTTTATCCTGGTAGGTATTGTGATACACAATGAGAAGAAAAATGTAGTTAGTTCGATTATTCACACGGCATTTGTGTTTATTAAAAATTGAAAGTGCACTCAGCAGTTCGCAGGAATTAGAATGAGCTTGCGATCGACCTAATCAAACCTTTTGAACACAATATTAGAGAGGATAAATTTCCAGATATATTGAATTAGAAGAAAGTGATCAGTACTTATAAATTTTGAAAAAGGGAGAAGAAAGCAAAACAACTTACTCTTATGATATAGATAATGCCAGGTCAAAGAATTCTTCATATATAACAATATTTCATAAGAAAGTACAATTTTGTAAATACAATGTCGTAGTAATAATAAGGAAAACCCATGAATCGAGTATTCTAGCCTAGGCAAGGTTGCCTGTCTTGCTTTTATACTCATAGGATACATCATAGGATTTTCCTATGCCAATGTACAAAATGTTCATTGTGGGTAATTAATACAATGATAAATGACAAATGTCTACATGTATATGTATTTTCCAGGGTATTCACGAAAGGAGCAGTCGACCCCTGTGTGGCGGGCTAGTTAGTTTCTAAGGTTCATAATGGTTCATAATAATCATGTCTATTATTTATACTCAGTGTATATTAATAAATACGTATATACATTTTATTATAGCTTTAAAATGTCGTAAAATATATTAGGAGCATTACGAATAAAATTTTTTGTTTCAGCTTTGAATTTTCCAGTATTTGAGATTGTTTTGATGTTTACTGGTAATGAATTGTAAAATTTAGGTCCATAAAAAAAGAATGATCTCTTTGTTATTGATTTTCTGAAGAATTCAATATTGAGGTCCATATTTGTAGTGGATCTTGTTATTCGAGAGTTTTTCTGATTGTAATTGTGTTTTGTTTTGTGCATCCTTTTCAAACATTGGTGAGAGTATAATAGTTTAATATTTAGTATGTTTGTTTCTTCATACAGCATTTGCGTGGAATAACGCCTGTTTCTCTTTAATGTGATTTTCAGAAGTGTGTTTTGCGTAGTTTGAAGTATGTTAAGGGTTGTATCGAAGGCTCCACCCCATATTGTAATGCAATATGCCAATATTGATTCGACTAGAGTATTATATAGCATAATCAGAGATTTTTTAGAGAGGATGTCTCTCAGAGTATAGAAATTGTACATTAGGTTTCTCAGCCGTTTGTTTACGTGGGATATATGGTCTGTCCATCGTATGTGTTGGTCTAAGAAGACTCCCAAATATTTTATTGATGTTATTTTTTCTATTGTAGGACATGTACAAGGTATATCTTGGCACTGAGTATGATGCATTTTAAAAATATAGTTGTTCGGTTGGGTAATTATTGTGGGTGTGAAAGTTATAAATTTGGTTTTTTGGATATTAAGGGTGAGCTTATTCATGCTTAACCATAATTGAATTTTTGTAAGACTATTTTCAGCTTTTTGCTTAACATCTTGCCAATTTTCACCGGTGAGTATTAAAGCTGTGTCGTCAGCGTAACAGATAAGGCGCCCTTCAATTCCATGTATTTTAGCAATATTATTCATGTATACAAGGAACAATATTGGCCCCAGTACCGTTCCCTGTGGTACACCCATTTTAATTATAGATTCTGAACTGACAACATTTCCGATTTTTACTCTTTGTGTTCTATTTTTCAAATAGTTTCCTATTAAGTCTAATGGTAGTCCACGGATACCATAGTTACCTAGTTTGGTTAGTAAAATATCATGTGAGACTGTGTCAAAAGCCTTGGCAAGATCCAGAAAAACTGCTGCGCATTTTGACGAATCATCCAAGGCTCTGACTGTGTCTTCCAAAAAATCTATTATAGCGTTTTCGGTATTAGAATTTTGTATAAACCCATATTGTGTATTGGTTATGATTTTATGTTTGCAAAGGAATTCTGTTAATCGTTTTTTAATTACCTGTTCGAATATTTTTGTAAAGTTATTGATTACTGATATTGGCCTGTAATTGCTTATCTGATTGTGGTTGCCAGACTTATAAATGGGGGTTATTATTGAATCTTTCCATTCTTCTGGAATTTTTCCACTTGAAAGGCTTAGGTTTATAATATGTATAAGTGGACTAATAATGTATTCGTGTATGATTTTGATAGTTTTTGCTTCTAGTTTATCAGGGCCAGGAGAACATTTATTTTTGAGTTTTGATATGTGATTTATAATTTCATTTTTTGTTACAGGTCCAAAAAAGATATTCGGGTAATTCTCTTTTTCTTTGAAGAATGTAGGTGGTAGATTAGTTTTTGGTATTTTTTCAGACATTTTTATCCCTATATTAGTGAAGTACTTATTGAAAAGATTTGCTTTTTCTTTATTGTTAGATACTGTCTCCCCGTTTCCTTTCCTGAGGGGTGTGTTGCTTATGTTCGATTTTTTGTTGCGATTTGTTATTTCGTTTATGATGTAATATGCAATAATATATTCTTTTATATTTATATCTTTACCTCAATTGCCATTATTTTCTTGGTTTTTCATTGAAGATAGATCAAAACCGAAAGAACTACTTCATTGCCACTTTTTACGATCTACTAAATGGCATTCTCAGTTCACGAATTCGAGGTTTCGACTTTCCGTTGTCATTATCTTCTTTTTTCAAATACGGAGATGCAGCTTTTTCCACACTTTTCATAAATTTGACCCCAGGAATACAAGATAACTAATAATCATATCATAACCACCCTTTCTGCCATTTGAACTCATTGTTAATTACAAAATATTCGATAGGTATTCTATAAAAAAAATTAAATATTCCTGCATTGTTAAGCATCACATTAATGTCGAAATGTGGTTTCAGCATGATGGAACACCACCTCACAATTATAGGGCAGTGAGAGACTCATTACACAATGAATTTCAAGAACGAAATGCATCGAAAATCATGGAGGGGTTGACTGGCCTGCAAGATCATCAGATACGCTCCCCTTGATTACTCTTTATGAGGAACATTGAGTTTATCGAAACTAGGTGAACACAGCAGAAGATCTCAGCAAGCGCATTCTTAAATCACTCAGATCTTTCAGAATGCGCAATATCAGATGATCGATGATATTTACATTACTTTAGGTAAGTATTTACGAGGGTTTATAGCAAGAAGGTGAGCATCTTCATCTTCATTCTTGTAGTGTTTGGGATAAACGTGTTTTTTGAATCCTTTCAATTGCTTGAAGTCGATAGTCATCGAAAATAATTATGCCTTTGGAACTTAAAAACGTCGAAGTGAAGAAATTATCTAAGTGTGTGAATATATCTCATGATGGCTCTATTAAAGACAGATCTCCGAATGTGAAATAAACGAGTTGATGATGGTCAGTAGATATATCGAATTTAAAATCAGAAAATGTTTATGGATAGTCAGAAGTGGCGATGATGAAGCGGTTTCAGTTTTGGGGTATCTTCAGTGATACTGATGCAGCAAGACAGAAATGATAATAATAGTTCCAAGTTTCAGTTTTGTGCATATATATAAAATATTAACATATTTATAAAAACCAATAGTGTTATCGTGAATTTTCTTTCACTATAATAATCGCATATAATTACGCAACTTTGCCGCCATTTAACATTCTTCGTATCTCTCATGATGGTTCTGCAGATCCCAATGATGAGCTTATATATCACAAGTTGATAATCAAGTAGCAGTTTGTGGATACAATGTGTAAAATACTCCTTTATATTCTCAACAGGTCGAAATAATCGTCAAGTTAGTTAGAACGAGAGCAAAATACAGGGTAATCAATAAAGTTGTCAATGGCTGAACAACTTTCAATTATTCCTGATTGAATCGAATGTTAGAGCTTGTATAGTGATATAGTTATCCGATAGTTGTCTGTTGAAAATCTCGCGAAAATTTATTGTATTATTTTCATAACTGAAAATGATGAATCACAACGTACAAACTGACATGATTCAAGATTCCGGCCATGTTTCTCAAAAACTACAAGGATTGTACAAAAATGATCACAATCCACTAGTTTGTAATTTTTACTTACTTGATCAGATAAATATACATTTAGTAGCAAAGGTATTTTCAATAGATAGGAGAGAACAATAACTTTCAGCAAGGACTGGGGAGGTGGTGTTCATGATGTATTCGAAAGCATCTCCAAACTTCGATCACTTGATCCTCGAAATTCAAGGGATAAAACAAAATAATATTGAGACCTTTTTTGTAGACAATTCCGTAGGGAACACATTTAGTAAGAATACAATTTTTTGTGTGACCATCACACATAAAAACAAATTCTCAAATGAAAACGATATATTAGTTCAACGTCCAATTCTTGTTTTGAAAAAGCGCATTCTTCTTCTGAAATAATTTATTTGAAATGAATTTATTGAATATGTTAATTGTAGAAAATTATTTCACTGGAATATTCATTTGGTATAACAAAATGTTCTCAATTCAAGAAATTCAAAGTATCCAGAAAAAACAATTAAGTTCTTGAAAAATATATCACGGAATGTCTTCTTTCAAAATAACATTCAACATTCAATCTCCGAATGAGTAAATCTCTGAGAAAGTTTCTTTGGATTGACCATAACATTTTCTTGAATATAATTGCGATCCCTTCGAGCCGAGAATGTTGCCAAACGGTGTGAGTGTGTTGTTTCGGTGCTCTTGTCGTGCATACATCATTGTTCAACCAGTTCAACCTATTTTATTGGCATAGAAATATTGGCTTGCCATGAAAGAAAATAAGAGATAAGATATAATTACCACTTTTAGGGGTAAGTTACATGCCTATATCTTATCGACGTTCATTCTTGGGTAGGTATTATTGTGTATCCAATCAATTAACGTAGCTATATCATCTCGAAAACTGATAATTCGTGAAAAACTTGAATAACCAGGATCGGCATAGTGAGTGAAAATTGGAAAAGTGCTTCTTGAGCTTGTAGACATCTTAAGTATTTTGATACTGCATATTATACCTAACATATTTTTACATTTTTTTACCTAATTTCGATCCAAGGAAAATGAATTCAGTAGTAAGAATGTGAACCCAGATTTGAAGAAATATAATAACCATACATTGTGCTGAGTCAGATTATCTCTCACATTGTACCTACATGGAGTTGTGAATGATATATTTTATATATTTCAGTAGTTTGAAACCAGAGGAATACAACTTTATTGCGAGGTAAACTGGTGGACAAGTTCAGAAATAATCTCTACGAATAGGGGGAAAGGTTGTCAAGAAGAAGGTCTGCAAGTGATGATATGATTGATGAGAGCCCCAATAAGAGAACGGAAGTTGAGGATGATTCTCATTTCAAGAAATCGATGCAATTCCTCTAATTTGATAAAATTCTTGATACAAAACAATCTACAGCTAAAACTGAAAATCTGATTCTTTTTGTTCAAGAAAAATGCGAGTCATTGAGAGATTATGATTGTCTTGATTTGAATATATTGTGTTATCAATCTGAAATATTGTATTATTCTCACGAAGAACACTCCATTCATTTACGATTCAAGAAATCTATAACATTGGTATGAGTGTATTTAGTTGGAAACATAATAGTCTTGAATTGAGCAGACATTTATTCCAGTATATATAAACAAGCCATACTCTTGAATCAAAGAATATCAAATCAAATCAAGTAATTCTTTCTGTGTGCAATAGTTCCTGAGGAAAACGTGAAAAACCACCGCGATGCTTGTTACAGGTGATTCTTTTGGTTTTGAAAGCTCCTTCTTTGTTGTGCATAACCTCCAAATGGCAAACCCTTGTGCTTTCTTTCTATTCGGCTATAATGGGAGTAAAACAAATGAGCTACCTCCTGGGCTTGGGCCTCAAGATCTCGTGGTCCGCGTCGGTGATACACAGGGGGTTGAGCGGCCCCGACAGATGATCTACCCCCGTCCAGTGGTCGTTCAGGCTGGCTGAACGACTACCCTGCACTGTGGCCACCTCCCATTCGGGGGTAGAGCTGTCACTTTGACGCGCCATGCCGCCCAACGTCACTGTTCAGTCCCGGTCACTGCGAGGTCACTCGCGGGTCATCTCGGGGGTTGTTTAGCGGCCCGTTCGATCACCCGCCCTCTTGATCGCAAGTACGACATTTCGATGGCGGTTTCTTCGGGTTCCGAAGGGTTCGCGTTCGTCTGGTTCACGACAGACCCGTCACGTAAATATTGGCTCGGTCGCGAGAACGCTATTTGGCCGCGGGTCGTGCCAGTAGACAGGACCGGCTTCGGTTCAACTTTTTCGTCACATGCGGACATATATATATAATAACAACTATATGGATAACACCTATTCTTCTCTTCACGCGAAAATGAAGCCAGTTTTGGAAAAACAAAAGACTGTCTGCCTTGCTAATGATGAATTGTGGACATGCGCGGGTTTTGACGAGTTGAAGTCTACTGACGTTTTCAGAATTTCATAGGTTAGGTATGTTTGTTTACTCAAATTATGTAAAAGAGCGTTAATATAGTTATTAATTTACTTACTGATTGTTTACAGAAGTGATTAGTGAGTGATAACAGTGATTGATCAAAAATTAGCCCACGAATCTTGTTCCGATGACTTTATCATGACAGGTTTCTCAGCAAATCGCAAGTATCGCTTTGTAGATCACATCCATTTCTGCATTTATCATCAACCATTATTCAATATCGTCCAACAATCCATCAATGAATGAATATTTGAAAAATATATGTCATGATGAAATAAAAACATCGAATTGAAGGTTATCTGAAACATTTGATTGATTTTTAATATTTGTCATACGTTTGTCGCTCACTAGAAAGCTACTCTCCTCCATGATGAAAACGAATGTCGATTCTTAATTCAAACTTGCGCATGCGCATATTCGCGATTGGTCCCGCAGACTGTCATTTGTTTTATTTTTCGGCTTCAGCTCTGGTATCCATGTTACCTATATAGTTATTATTAGATATATGCATGCGGACACACAGGAAGTGGGGTGGCTGTTACTCAGGATGAAGTTTCATCGTTTTCAGAACTCAAACAAGAATTAAGCTTTTAGAGAGGTGAAACAGAATTGGAAAATTGAAAAATGAATGACTTATTTCATCTACATCAATTCTTCAGATGAATGAATGAATATTTATTCTCATTAAGGTAAATTTACAATAATTTCATAATCACATATAGAATAAATAGGATTCCCACAAAAGGGTAAACCAGTGCGTGGGTTAGGTAGTGTACAAATAAAATATTGAAGCTAATTCATATTGATAGAATTGGAGAATTGAAAAATTTAAAGGTCTACAGAAGGCGAGGCCTGTGCGTTCTTATAGTTCTTAGTAGAGGTCGACAAGAAAAGAATTCTTGTTTTTATAACTACTTCTTGTCTTGTCTTGAGACGAAGTCAAGAAATTTAAAAAATCTTGATCTGACATTTTCATGACATTATATATCTTGTCTTGAGACGAGAAATTTCATGATCTTGAAATTTCCGGTGACACAGTAGATACAGTTGTGTGCATAACAAAATTGTATCTACAGCAGTTATTTTAAGTCGAGCTTGTCTATCTTAATCAAACTTCTTATCGACTTTGACAAGTAGTGTCAAAATTCAAACTATCTAGGTATATATGTCTTGTTGTTTCTTCATGTCAATTATTGCGATTTGAAATAATCAAATTATAAATTATATTATTATAAATATTTCGAAAATGGCTGAACCAAATAACCAATATAGTTCTGAAATCAGGAGAAATGGCATCTTCAATTTTTTCGAAAAATATGTGGGGTGTTCTATTGAAAATAACGAAGTTGGTATACGCATATTTTATATAAGCGATATTCATTTGTTCTATATGGTTTGACTTTCTGGAGGTTCTATGAATTCCGATTCTAAAACCTAGTTTGCAATTTCAGTTTCATCAGGATTATCATTTTTGATTTGCATTTTGTGTTCAATAAATGAAAATATGTTTTGTTATGTTGAAATATGTTATATTTTTCACACATAAATACGTTTCAAGATATTTCTAGTTTTCTTGACAAGAAATGTTGGTATTGATATAAAATGTATTGTTTTGTCTTGAAATAAAGACAAGATCTTGAAATTTTCAAGAACTTGGCGATCCCCAGTTTTTAGTTATTCGTTGACTATACCCTGTACTGATGAGAAAAAAGAACAGTTCACTTTACGATTTCGATAATATTTTCCTTTTCCAAAAATTCTCCGATAATAGTCTGTTTTCAACGATTTGTCCATTCGGCGATACGTCATGGTTAATGTGAAATCAATTATCAAAATATGAACTGTATCTAATGAAGGCTACTATATATAGAAACAACAGTATTGTCATCTGAATTATATTCGGTGCATTCCTAATTATCTGTGACAGTTTCCAGAATAGCGACTGAATAGAACAGGAGGTTATTTAGATAGACCGAAAAATCCTTGTATTTGAGTTGAATTCGATGCTGTCATAACGCTGTGTATTCAAATCGTTAATGTGAAGTTGTTTTTCAATATGTAAAGTGTATCTGATGAAAGGTATCATAGATCGACAGATAAGTCTACATTTATCTTCAGAAATCGTGTATATATTCAAATATAGAATCGGAGGTACACTGAGAATATTGTTTTCGAATATTTTGCTGATGGTGTTACGACATCACTGTTACATCGATGGTATCTCTAAGGTACCTATTCGAAGCTGTGACTTTCACCAAAATAACTGATCCAACTTTCTTTCTCAGTGTAGCAAGTAATTTCATTCTAAAAATTATAACATACTAGTTTTATTTTAATTCATTATGGAGTGATCTAATTGTCAGCAGTGGTAATTCTAAGAGTACCTACTAGCATGATTATGAGAATATTTACCAAATAATCATTATATTGTAGATTCAGTTCATTTGGGCTTTCGTGTTCTCAGGCCGGTTCTGGTTCCAAAGAAGAACAGGTAGTAGGTAGGCCTTCGAGGCTGATTTCAAAATTAACTGGTTAGCGGTCCCGCAGAGAGTATAGGTACGCCCGTGAAATCAGAAAACAAAACTGGTTCTTTGCAAGAAAAGTACTCACTTCAGACGACGAAAAAAGAGCGAGTACATTTCACTACCCAAACAGACATACCTACTTCATCTTCATCTCAAGGGATCTGTGGTAGGTCCTCGAGAAAGAAATGAGTTGTTCCGAAGAAGGTACCTTTGAGAATAATTCTCAACTAACTGTCGTCTGTCAAATTCGTATCTTTTCTTCGCCTTTGAGTTATATAATGTTAGGTACGTCCTCTGTTTTTCTTTCTTATCTGTTGGAATAATGCATCACAGTGGCATGAAATACGAAGTAGGCATGCATTATATGAATTGTGAACAAACGAAAAACGATAAGATTTTCACGATAAATATATTTATATATATTTTCTCACAACATGTTTCGCTAACACTGTAGCTTCATCAGGTATAAGTACACTAAACTAACTACTACGATAACAACCATATTTATACCTAATTACACAGTAACAATATTTGTACCTGTAGGGATTAAATAATGTTTATCCTCTGTATTGCGGTAAATAACAAAAATAAAATGAATATCTAATATAGGAAAACAAATTCAACAAAGGAGAATTATTCAAATCTAATTGGTCAGTAAGCAAAAGATTTGAATTCTTTAGTCTATTAATTTCGAGTGTTTCTAAATAGTTAAGTTTCACTCCTTTGTTTTCAACATGTAATATATTTTGAATTCTTCATCAAAATCGTGATTTTCTTCTAAAAGGTGGAATTGTATGAATATTCTTTGGGAATTAATATCGAAAACTACGAGGACAATATAATAAGAAGAGTCTGTTGACTGAGGATACTAACCCAGATTGCCCGAAGGTTTCGATGTTCGACATCGTAGATTTCAATGGAAATATTTTGAGTTCGTTTTGTTGAGAACGTTCGTGTAGTGAGGTGACAAAAAGCGGTCTGGAGAAAACTGGGCTGACCTCATCAAAATACATCACATTCGTGTTTCAAAGAATCGGAACCGAAAATTCAGAAGTGAAAATGCTATGATTTTATCGACTCTAGCTACCAACTCAAAGCAATTTTTTAATATACTGGCGATTTCAGGATAAGGTGTAAGTAGGTATTCTTTGAAGTTGATTCAAGACAAATTTGATTCACCAAAAATTATTTTTTATATAAAAAATTAGCCGTAGGCGATGTTGCACTCGTATGATAAGTCGATTCATTGTCGAAAAAGAATATCCACAATAGCCGCTGTCACACGCACAAGAGTTTGAAAAAGCTCTCTTGTGCAGCGTCCAGCAGCTTCAGTGAATTTCTACAAGGTGTTGCTTTAACCCTGGTCCACAAAGCCCCTTTGTCTGAAAAAAAAAATATATTCGTTGCTTTCCTTAAGTCATACCAGTATAGATATTCCTTTCACGTTTTGTGACATAATCCTCTCTAGGAATTAGGTTTTGATGTATAAGAGATGATTTTGTCATTTAAGTCATATGGCATAAACATTTATGAATAGGTATCTGTTGAAAGCCACAAATTAGCGATTTTGAATGCAATTTTTATTTTTGCAATGAATATAATTCAGAAAATTAAATATCTCAAAATAGACTAGATAATTAAGACTAAATCTGTACTTACTGTTTTCTTCGAATTAAGCTGTCATTTATTCACCTTCAATCATTTGTGAACCACTGAAGTAATCACCAAATATTTTTGAGTTGCTTAATATAATCATCACTTTATAATAATTATATCATTTCGAAAATCGAGATCGTCAATGTGAATTTTTTAAAAAAAGAGATAGTGGACGCTATAGTAGGTAATGTAGGTATATACATCGTTTTTTACGTACCTACCAGTTATTCGGTGTACCATAGCATACAATATCGTTTGTTTTGAAAATGTTCTCATTTTTTTTTTCGCTTTTGTTTTCCGCTTATATAGTGATGAACGATCATTTCTATTGAAGTTTTTCCATATCATAACAAGGCGACTTGAAATATTTCCAGTGCTAGTAAACAAGTGGTTGTTGTGTAACAGATACATGTCAAATCAAATTCGAATCAGGACTGGAATGAAAAAATAAATTGCATAATACAATAAAAACATTTCGAGTTGACACTCTGTGGGTAGAATTGGAATTATGAAAAGGTCTTCTATATTATATAAATAGTCTGAAGTCATGTTTTCCAGTTCAGGTTTATGAAACTCATTATACTAATAGGACATTGCGAGAGGTATTGAAATAAGTTGATAGGAATTCTGAAATTCGCATCACACACGCTATAGAATACATTCGATTGACGTACCAAAAATGTCTCTCCCTTTTCAAATCTAGAATGAAAATATTGGTTGAAACATACTCCCAGATCAAATATTCATCACTGGATCGATATGGAAAATAATTGATTATAATTATAAAATTGTGATTTTGTATGAATTCGATGAATACATTTGGATGTGTGTAAATATATGAATTGATGTATATGTGTATATGTATTCATTTCATAAGTGTATTTAGGTATATGTATGTAGGTATACTAATAATTTTGATACCCACGCACAGGCTGCGCCTTTGCGGGTCTTCCTTATTTATTTGCCTGATAAATCTATACTGATGATTATTATATATTATATATTAATGAGAATTTCTTATCGATTGGCAATTCATCAATTTCCTACCTATGGATTTTTTCTCATAACTAGTTATGGTAGGTGGTACGGGTCTCGATAAAAAATGCATAAAAAACACCCTGTGTAAATTATTTGATATTTGGTTCTGTTTAATGAGCTGATAATTTGCTTTCACATAAGAAAATCGAAGCATAAAGCTAAAAGTATTATTTCGAAAAAAAATCGACCAATTAATTTTTTGTTTGAAAAAATGTGTTATTGTAGACTATGAAGTGTAGATGAGTTGAAACAGCATCATCCTTACCATAGTTAAAATAATCGGGATAACCTTATTTCAAACGATAGGCAGAGCATGGCCACCAATCCAAAAATCACGCGGTAACCGATATATATATAAAAAATGCACCATGAATGAATTAAGAAGTGAACTAAAGAATTTTCAATATTCTGTTGGTTCTGTCACGCCAAACTAGGCTAACTGCATGGAAGAGCATCCTAGTAATAATTTTTTTCATGGTAACATGACAGCTACACTATCATAGTTGAGGTACGTACGTAAATCATTAATTTGTGGTTACTTTGCTTTCCGTGTACGAATTGGAAAAAGTACTATACCAGGCTGGTATAGTACTGGCTAGACAGTAGGTACAAACAAAATCGTAATTGCTGCATTGTTTATTTATATTCGAAAACTTTAAATGGTTATTGGATTTCTTGTTAAAATATAGCCAATTATATTTGCAAGCTCTTATATAGTGGTGGATTTATGCAGCGATTTTAAGTCATAAGATTTAAGTTGTAAGTTTTTAGTCATAAGTCGTAAGAAGTTCAATCATTGGTTTTCATACACTTGACATAAGTTTTAAGTTGCAAGTCATAAGTTTAAGTCATAAGAATGTTGGCCAACTTTTATCTCTTATGGCTTAAAACTTAAAACTGATCATATTTGCGCATGCGTTCGAAGTTTTCAATTCTGTGACAGTTTTTTATAGGTTATTGTATGTGATTGTGTTATTTATTCAAACTTCATATCAGAATCATCAGATTATAAAAAGAAAAAATGGATATTGATGACTGAAATTGTAAAGTGACCACTGACACAACCACAGAAATTGACCAATGGGAGAAGTTACCCTTAAGACATGACAGTCCTTAATAATTCCTGCATAAATGGTCTTTTTTCCTTTATGTCTTAAATCTTATTACTAAAAACTTACGACTTAAAACTTATGACTTAAAATTGCTGCATAAATCCAGCATAGATCTTCAACAATAACAAAGTAGAAAATAGAATCGGTTCAAAATTGAAACGTTTCATGAAATGAGAGTACCTGACATATAATTGATAGATTGTGAATATTCACCGTCTATGTTTTCCCATACTAGCAGCAATTGGAGCACATTCTACTGATTCTAGTAACCTCTTGGAATCGGTGGCTAACACTTTTTTCACGATTTCATCTATGTTTCGTATAGACAGTTTATTGTCTATCACCGAGCACCACCCCTTGTCGTCGTTCTGCAAGATGAGAAAGAGTTTATCCGAGCTGGTAGAAGGCAACTCCCATCTAGTGGGAGTTGCAGAGAGTTCTGATTGGCCCGCTGAGAGTAGTCCTAAACGTACGAGGGTTGACACGTGTTGCATAATATGATTTTTCCAATCTGCAATGACAACATCATCGTTGCGTCCTTTGGGATTTTTATAACTAGTGGTTGTCTGTAAGGAATATTCTGATATAATTCAAGTTTTTCGATTTCACACTCTCACGAAACGAACTAGAAACAAATCACAATCATACTTGTGGCAATCAAAGTTCGAAGCTTATTACTGTTTTCATCACATTTCAGTATCGGTCTTGAAGTTTTTGATAACTTTTCTGAAGATGCAATCTTATGTTTCTGATCACTGAATTATAAAAATATCATCACGATCAAAAGTGTCAACCTAAGTTTGCGTGCTCTGTACTTCAAAACTGAAATATACCTCATCATTATTTATTAACTCATGCTTCTACTCAGAAGTTCTCCTATATAATTACCAACAGATGGTTCGGTATCGAATTTGTCCTATTACTATCGATTGAATGAAGTTTTTATGCATAAACCATCAGGAATATAATGGTTCTGACTTGTGTAGTGGATATTTGTCAACGCTATTGGTATTGGTAACAGGGTGTATAGCATCTCAACTCAGAAATTTTACCTCAAATTCGGATTGTTCTGAGCTCCATTGTTTTTCTTATTTCGAAACTGATATTCTTCCTAGTATCACTGCCTCTCCATTGTTATCTTGTACTTACCTAATATAATATCAGGAAATTGATTATCAATCATCATGTATCCTATTTTCGATCATGTTTATTACCAGACTATCATAAATATGACTGAATAAATTCAGAATATAAATTTGTGTGAGCACGAAAAAAATAAATAAGCCATAGTAAATTCAACTGTACATATAGGTACTTTTTATATCATTAAAAAATCAACAGATATTATCTCTTCTCAGTACCTTCGATATTCCATGTGCCTTCACCAAGACAATTTCCCAATGATTTATCGTTATTATCATCATTTTCAAAAATACGAAAGAATCATCTAGCTAAATAGTTTCAATTAATCTATAAATCTATGAATTATACCTAATCGGTCCCATATATTATGATGATTATCGGATGAATAACATATATTCTACAATCCAACTCAATTACAATGAGTCAAAGCAGGTTCTTCATTTTAAAAAATAACACTTCTACCAAAATATAGGTACCTAAACGTGTATTCTAAATCGTATAAACGAACAGCTTTCTTCTTCAATTTGCAGTTGGTCCAGATCGCTAAGGATGCTGACTTCGACAAGGCTTCGACTAGATTTTGCTATTTGCGATGCCTTTGCAAAGATGGAGCTACCAAACTCATTCACTGTAGAATCTGAGTAAATTACTGATCAAGACCATAATAGGTACACTAATATGCCTGTATGATATTTGTACTGATTTAAAATGTCAATAATTGGAAAAGCCACATTTTTTTTAGTGAATTACAGTTGGAGAGTTTCATTTATTATATTTTTGTAACCACAGTCGCTTGTAGATAAAACAAAATAGCTTTAATTTTGATATCAACACAAGATTATATTTTATATTTGATGTGAATTAGATGGATGTACAGACCATGTGAAGTTACGATAACCACTAGTTATTTGTCACAAAATAACTTACCCACAATCACTTTGATGAAAACCAACATATACCAACAATATTATAAAAATATTTACTCAACTTGTAAGAAGTGAGACTAAACTGGCAGCAACACTGCACTGACCACCAGGTGAAGCAATACCTGTTCAAAGCTGATATTTTTCACAGGCTTCTTCCCTTATATAATGGCTCATCCCCACCATCATTGTCTCGATCCAGTATAGTTGAAACCTTTATTAGTTTCATCGATTTTATTTATCCAAATTCCAGCTAATGACTTTAAATCGTAGGAAAGGAACAAGTTGGAACTAATGTCAATTATATCCTTTCTTCCCAGATCTTGGGAACAAAGACAGTTGATACTGATATAGTCTCAGATACTTTCATAAATATATCATTTATATACCAATTTAATTTCATTTCAATTTTGGAAGGCGAATTCCACAAGTTTTATATTCTTTATTCTGTTTGTAATACCGTGACTCAAGGTTCTTAACTGTCCCAAATTGAGAAATTTATCTGAAAACGACAACGAAGTTTTCACCCTTTTACATTTGTATAGATTTTCAATATTCTTATGTTTATTATATATTATTTATATTTATCATAACTCATCTCTAGTCCCAGAGTTCGTGACAATTGAAATCTGTACATACTGCTGGAATCAAAATTCTGGACAGTTTTTTTTTACCCAAAAAACCATACATATGATTTCTTTTACCTATACGAGTAGCATCTTAGTAAGTTTCATCTTTCTTGTAATGAAAAATGCTGAGAATGTGATACAAGAAGGGATTTCAATATGTTTGAATCATTTATAATCATGCATTCAAGTTTGTTCTGCATCAAATTTCCAAGTTCCATTAGTAACTTTATATGAGCAAGGAAATAAGCACATTTCGAAGAATACTGTGAAGGGCCGATCAATACAACATTCAGCATATCTTCATACCGGAAGGAAGGGGTATATCTATCGACAACACGTTGAATTAGCCTTCTAGGTTACCTTTCATCCTATGAAACCTCATAAAAGTAACGTCTAATTTTACCTTTTACTAGATTACATGGAAGCCATACTAGAAAATGCAGTAACATTCGATCGTTGCTTCAGGAAAAAATAATTTTTCCTTTCGTGAAATATTTAACTGCGTGTGAAACTGATGGTTTCTTTTTTGATTTCTTGGAAAATCTTCCTTTTGATTTGAGATTCCGCAAATGATTGCATCATTTCCGCAGTTTTTGTTCTTGGCGGAAGAACTATCTTCAGAGAATAATTATTATTCTTCACAACTTTGAAAACTTCATTCATGAAATCGAAATACTATTGTGTAAATGTATAATTAATATTATAACCAATAGTATACACATGACAATTATATTGAGAGATTTTATTGGAATAGTACGAAAGCTCTGAAGGGACACTGTAGATATTTTTTTATCCCATTATAATGACTTAGCTATCTCAATATAATGAGATACCTAACTCAAAATAATGAGATACCTAACTCAATATAATGAGTTAAGTTTCTCATCATTATGAGATAACTAACTCAGAATCCCCCAGTACAAGTATCTTGCTATCTTGGAAGGGTCTGAATTTGAATAAATTAACCTACTAACAAAATTATCGTATCCATTCTTCCTGAAATGAAAACAATCTGAAATCAAAGTTCTCTGAAAATATACATCTTAGATTCATTACTCGAATGATAATAGATTTAATTCACTGTTATATTATTTATTTTTTGGTAAGTTTCCTAGTTTCGAACTTGAAAAATATAACATCAAACATGTTGTTATTTCCTTTCAATTCCACTAAATAAAGGCTGAGCATTTTCTTACTACTTGGGCCAACCATTTTATCACTTGTAGTAAAATGATGCGAGCATACACTAACGTCTCTAGAAATATTCTCTTTCCAAATAACTACTAACTTTTTATCTCGGAGAAACCTAAGAATGTTTTCAAATTACCAAAAATTGTTTTGCATATTGGGATGGGTAAATTATAGATTGTAAGGCTGTGCAGCCTCTCAAGCACCTCGACCTATTGGATTTTTTGTGCATAAAATAATGTTTATACATCGAATGATACGACACTGAGCAACTCACCATTAAAATGTTGTGTTCTGGTCACCACTTCTAAATTGTCTTTTACACATTTCACAGCGTTTCACCATCCTTTAAATTCGAATTGAACAGAATAAACAAAGTTTTCAAGTATAATTTTGTTATTATGTTCACACGAAACTGGAAATATGCCGTTTAATGAACCATCAAGCAAAATTTAATTTGAAAACGAGACGTTTCGCGCTGTCACCGTCAGCGTTCGGTCACCGAACAACTAATTCGGTAGACTATCGGTTGAACGAAATAAGCTGTGTTGGCGCATTCACCAAAATTCACCAATCTCTAGAAATCCGTGATGTCTATAGAATAAATAGCTTTTGATGTACTTATATGTTTCTTATAAGTACCTACTGAAGAATATATGTATTTGGGAGTCTAAAAAAATGTGGTAATGGGATGATTATCACTTTCAAATGTTACGACGTGGCAAACTCTGTGGGGGAAAACATATGAATATGAATTTCATGTTGGCTTCAGACAATTTGGGGCATTACTATTCTAGTGGGTTTGTTGTTTGAAGGTTCCTATATTACATTTTAACTTACCATTAGTATGGAAGTTATATACCTACCTTCAAAGCTGATTTTTTAAGATCAATAGTTTTTGTTTTAGGGTAAACCTAAGGATTTTATCAAAATTTGGCACACCTAATTCCTTCTTTCAAATAAAAAATCATCATCTTGATTTTTTGTCCACCCTTTTTGGACAGATACTTACATACATCACTGCATCGGATGACACTTAAATAGCTCGTCTTCCTTTCCCTTGAGGAACAGAGCAGAATTGAAAAAGAATTTGGGCTGATTCAACTAAAACATGTTCCTTCACTAAAATATTGAGAAATTTCGCGCAATATTTTATTGTTCAAACTAGTCAAATAAAAATATGAAGCTAATCACTATTTTTTCTAGAATAAATCCAACGCATCTACACTAAAATATACATGTTTTTTTTTAAATTCCACCTTAGATTGGGAGATGAGGGAGGGGGTTGAGTTAAATCTCACGACATCTCACCAGAAGTATACATAAATAATACAAGTGTTCAAGCAATCACTTAACTTAAGAAGGTCAATCTTCTTAAGTGACGTTGAATTAAATAAAGTGTTGCATGAATCCGGCCTCAAGTTTTCTGATGTTTGAAGTTGTAGGAGAATTATTTGACATTCGCGCTTTCGTTGAGGTCAGGTTAGTGATTTGTGTTCTGTGTCTAAGCACAGAGTGTTGACTTATGACACGTGTCACGTCATACGCTCTTTCCGTATCTCTGATGATCGAGGTTGGGACGTCACTCGTTCGTTGTGGTTTGAGGGCAATGGCTGTCAATTATGTTATACATACATGATGCAAACGACAGCTTCTTAAGAATTAACTGTACTATCATAGGAATATCTGATTAATTATGTAAGATGCTATACCTATTATAGTTAGCAAGGTCAGGCAGGTTCTAAAACTCTCTGTAATAATTGTTCTGGCCATGAAAGTATCTGGACCCACACGGCTAGAACTAGAAGTTGGTCATCAGCGAAAGCGAACCCATCCGAGGCAGAAACTTCCAGAAGCACAGTTGGTGCCTCCGATAGGATCACCTTTGACGATGAAACGACGACGTAATTGCTTGAAAGGAAGTCACAGGTTACATTTTCCGAAACCATCAGATCCGATTTTTCCAATATTGGTTTTGAAATAGAGAATATACATACGGTTTTGAATGACGCTATTTTGTAACACGAATTGCATTTTTCATCTTTTGACTGCACTAGAGGAAAACCTATAATGTTCGTGGAGGAACATCGTGCAAGCCAGTAGAAATATATTGGAAAAGGACATGGGTATGGAAGTTTTTCCAGTTTGCAGATGGTTAGGCAAGTCTGTTGAGACGTGAGCATTCTCATGTGTTAGGAAAAAGCAACAGGTGCATTCTGTATTCAATGTTCTGTTTGGCATTAGCCAGGAAAGTGTTGTTTTATTATTATGTTTGCGGATGACACAACTATAAGTGTTACAGGAGATTCATGTGATGAAGTTCAGTGGAAGGCGAACAATCTACTTGAGCAATTTCAAAATTGGTGTTTTTGTAACAAACTAATTATCAATGAATCCAAAACAATACATTTTATTTCATCTCAGACGACAGGCTCGGAATATTAAGATAGTCTTAAATAACAAAACCCTTGAGAAAGTTGATTCCACCAAGTTTCTGGGTCTTTATGTAGATGAAAATTTAACTTGGTCTGAACACATCAAACACGCCTCTGGAAAGTTAAGTTCAGCATTTTTCGCAATAAGAAATTCAAAATCAATTCTATCTCAAAAACAACTGATGAGTATATATTATTCTCTCGTGTATCGACACCTGAAATATTTAATAATCTTCTGGGTCCAGCAGTCGATATAAATCGTGTATTTTTACTACAAAAGAGAATAATACGACTTATCTTCGATTTAAAACCATGTCGTCCGATATTTTTAAAAAACAATATCATGACTATCTACAATTTATTGATATTGGAAGCATCTATATACGTAAAATGTAATATTTCCCTGTTTGCACCGAACAATAGCATTCACAACCACAACACTAGGAACGCGTACAATATACATATCAGAAATGTTAATCTAACTACTTTTAAAAAAGGACCCATATATGTATGTAGCATTCGGTCTGATTCTCTAAGGAAGTGGTTATCTCAACAACTGTCATTTGGGTGGCAAATAGGAAGGTCAGTTGTTATTTGAATCACTTTCCGAATTTTCAATTCTCTAGTGTCAAAATGGAGAAAAATTTAACAACTTGTCGTTGGTTTACCACTGATAAAGTGACTAATTTATCCACCAGATTTTACTGGTGGAAATGAAATAATAATTCATCATAAAAGTGATATATATTTGAAGAGGCAGTTATGAAGGAAATTTGTTACAGTTTTCAGGATATGAGTCACTCAGGAAATAATTATATGGTAGGATAATCGATACTGGTTGGATGGAAGAGCAATTCCTGCCATGAGCAATCATGTGCAGGCATTGAATCCTGCCTTTTGTTAGGATATAAGCTACTGCTGTACCTGCAATGAAAGCATTTATTATTATTATATTATTGAGAACCTGTACCTTCCTACTGTAAAAAATATAAAAATATCTACATATGCTCAAGAAACAGATATCATCCAATTATATAGAGCCTTATGAGATTATACAAACCAATTCAACATTAGTGACCTAAAAATTTACCCAAGATATATCACATGCCAAGAATATTGGTGTTGGGGGTTTTGATGCCTCTGATAGAATCAATGATGTTCAACATGGTAGAATGTATTGCTACTGAAAAATTAGATACCTGGCTGAATCAATGAGCAATGATCCTGTGTGATAATATGCATTCCAGGATGAAGAAATATCTCAAAGAAAATGCATTTTATTCGGTAGATGAATACCTAGAAACATGAACATGTCGCAAAATTATTATTCCTTAAAAAGTGATGATGAATACGCTATGTTTTATTTCAATGTATAAACAATGTTTCAATGTCAAATTGTACTGTTTTCATGTAGAATTTTATGTTTCCATTTTACATATGTTTGTTAATGTGATACTATTTTAATGTGACTTTTCACATCCTGTTGAAGGCAATACGTGAATAAAGATTATCTATCTATCGTTTCTCGTTTCAATTCCCGAATTATTCAAACCACGAATATTTAGGACAGTCGTGCAAGACATTGTTTCTGATCTTGGTCTTGTATCAAGACCAAGACAAGACCAAGTCTAGTCTCTTGGTCTCGCGAAGCCCTAGCGTTACTATGAATATGAATAAATGAATTTATTGTGAACAACGTGTTTTCAATCATTTATGTAGAACACTAACAACTGTAGAAAGTCTTGACTTTTTCATTAAGAAATTTTGTCTGGAATGTAAAAATTTCCTAGCGATTTGCGGAAAATCATTCTATTCACAGCGGCCACACTCGAAATGCCTACAGGAACCAGGAACAGGAGAGGGTAACGGCCTTCCCTCTCCTCTCCCACTTCAACCATTTCGGTCTCGCGCCGCTTCTATTATTTGCTCAGGGACATTCTATTTTTGGAAAGTGGGTCATCGGGGGGCAGCGACGCCTGCGCCCCTACGAATGACGTCATCTCTGCTCCAGATTCCCTCTGCGAAATGTCGCACTGCCGAACTTCTATTCCCTCATGCACGGTTTCCCTGTCGACGAATTAACGACTCAGGACCAGGAGTTGGGTTTTTGATGGTTTATCCTCATTCGAACTTCTGGATCCTGAATTTTTAATCCTTCTTCGGTTTTTTGGTTCGTTTGTATGGATGGTGATATCTGCACAGATGAGAGGCCTTCCATCTCCCTAATGGTTTCCTTATGGAGATGTGTCATTGCCTATTGGACTCGAGTTTCGAACATACTAAGAGGATATTATGCATATACAGTGTGCCCAAGATAAGGATGAACAGAATGGGGATCTCGGTAACCGTAAGAGTTACACAGTAGGTCAAAGAGGCAATCAGTTGCGAAATTATTAAGGGGCCAATAGATGTTGAGAAATCACGAAAATATTGTTTTCTTCCGGGGATATTCGAAAAGATCAAAATTTGGCGGTTTGGTTTTTTTCTGAAATAATTTGAAAAGTTTTTACAAAACCAGAGGCACTTTCTCATTATGTTGTGACATGTGACGTTGGATTTTGGTTGTTACAGTCTATACATATGCTTTCATCAATAAGTTCGATAAGCTCTGTGATCGTCATCGATTAACTTTTCTCTGTCCATGTATTCGATAAGCTGTGTGACGTCATCGATGTTTTCGATGGGCTGTGTTCAATTTTTTGATGAGTTCGACAGGTTATACGCCATCGTTGATAATTAAGGTGGGAGTCCCAACATCCTTGACAACCTACAACGCAAGATGGCGATGTTCAAGTGCGCCATGAAAATGAAGTTTTATGCAACCAACCCAACAGACTCCGTCTTATTGGGAATGCGACGTTGTCGGTTGTTGTAATTTAGTTGTTGAGTCCGGGTATTCCATTGAATTGGTAGAAAAACAATAATATAATTGTATTGAGTGATATCGTTTCAGAAATTTGTAATCAATTTTTCAAGTCGACATCCGATTAGATTCAAAATCGTGTTTTCGGGATCAAAATTCAGAATTTCAAGATGGCGGACTTTTGTGATTATGGTCCAATTCGATTCAAAATTGGTATAAGTATATGGGTTCTCGGGGTCTGAGATTATAATTTTTTATCATAATTTATGAATTCGAGATGGCGGCTCCAAGATGGCGGACGAGTTTTGTACTTATGTTCAGATTCGATTTAAAATTGATATGTAGGGGTTTTCGGAGTCGAAGATTATGAATTATTTATCAAAATTTGTGAATTCAAGATGGCGGACGAGTTTTGTGCTTATGTTCAGATTCGATTTAAAATTGATATGTAGGGGTTTTCCTCTGGGTTTTCGGAGTCGAAGATTATTATGAATTATTTATCAAAATTTGTAAATTCAAGATAACGAACGAGTTTTGTGCTTATGTTCAGATTCGATTTAAAATTGATATGTAGGGGTTTTCGGAGTGAAAGATTATGAATTATTTATCAAAATTTGCAAATTCAAGATGGCGGACGAGTTTTGTACTTATGTTTTGATTCGATTTAAAATTGATATGTAGGGGTTTTCGGAGTCGAAGATTATGAATTATTTATCAAAATTAGTAAATTCAAGGTGGCGGACGAGTTTTGTGCTTATGTTCAGATATGATATAAAAATTTGTATGTTGAGGTGTTCGGGGTCAGATATTATAAATTATTCGTCGAAATTTGTAAATTCAAGATGGTGGTCAAGATTTGTGATTACAGCCGCCAACTTGAACTTATAAATTATGATGAATAAGTCATAATCTCTGACTACAAAAACCCCAATATACCAATCCTCAATCCAATCGGACCATAATCGCAAAAATCGTCGCTATCTTGGAGCCGCCATATTGAATTTACGAATTTTGACAAAAAATGTATATCCTTCTACTCAAGAACCTCCACATAAACATTTTCTATCCAATCGGACCATAATAACAAAACTCGTCGATATCTTCGAGCCGCCACTTTTTTTGTAACACATGTTCTAGACAGTATTGTCACCAGAATTATTAACACCCACCAAATTTCAAGTAAATCGGACAACTTGAAGTAGGTCGAAGTTCACTTGCGAGAATAACAGAACTCGAGTAAAAACATGATTTGCATATCACAAAACCCCCAGATTTGAATCCGAGAACTTTTCCGTCATATTGATTTTTGACAAAAAAAATCATAACTTCCGATCCAAAAAAACCTATATACAAATTTCGAAATAAAATATTATAAAAAATCACAAAACCTATCCGGCATCTTGCATTTTCATCATTTAATAATCGTTAGATCGTATTGTATTGACGTGTTGACGACATTCAGATATAATAAGACGAAATTGAATCGTACACACATAACCCGAAATTGAACATGTTATGAAAATATCAATGGAGTTGAAGATCTGGCAACGCCTGGTATGATTTACAATGACTCTGTATGATTTTAGTGAAATTGCCATCTTGCTGTCAGTAGCTGAACTGAAGTACGTCATAAAATGGACCGGAACGCATTAAATCACGTATCAACTTTGTCATGTTCATCCTGAAAAATAGATAGTTTTTCTCCAACTTTTCTGTTTTGATGCATTCTTTATACTCTGAGTGATGCCATTAGCTAATAATTCATAATCATCAAATATATTTCTAGAACATAATTTTCGACCACTCAAATAACCTCAAAATTGATCAGTTTTGAGATTTTTTTTCAGAATATTCATCCATTTTTTGGGAGTTGCCATAGGTCAAACGGCATGTATTGATCCTTCATCTATCTCTGTAGCAAAAATCATTTCATTTACTCGTTCACTGAACATGACAAAGCGAGCCGCTGATAACGATTCAAGATTGTCCGTTGCGAATCCCACCTTAAGTTGGATGAGGCGTATTGTGTATTCAATATTTTGCAAAATCGTCTATAAGTGTGAGTCCCATCAAACTCAAGTCGACACAATTGCTAACTTCTTCATTATGGAAGATACGAGGTCGGTTGAATAATTAGTGAACAGTAGTATTTTTTCCGCTGATGATAACCGTATTGCTGACAGAAAAACAATCGAATATCGCGTTTTCGATTTATTCGAAGAAATATATTTATACAAATATCCATTATGAATATTTTTGATATGACACCCTGTATACTTCAATTTCAATTGATTGCCAACTCTTTCCAGAACATAAATGGTTATTATTTTCATCCTGCAACCACTATTTGTTAGTGGCTGTGAATATTAGTCAGTGGATGTCTTCACATTGGTGTTGATAAGACTGAAGTATGAGCTGGAGAAATTGAAACAACTAGTGGAGCCCGCTATACAGACAGGAATTACATCGTCATAAGAAAATGCTGAATCGTTTATGTTGATGTACCTCAAATCTAATCAAATCAGTTTACTCATCTCAAAAATATATGCATGTTTTCAATGAAACCGTACAGGGTGGGGTACGTCCTATTTTTTTTTGAAAATTTCAAATCTCAATTTCATATATCACGATTCTCACGAAAAGTTTTACGAACAAAGAGAATTGAAAAGTCTCAGTTAGGCGTCATGCAGACGGTGATTGAAACAAAATAATAAACAAATATAACGACTCCTCACTAGATTTCGAGAACCACTTCAAATCTCAAATGAGAGTAACGGCCACGTTTCCATGAAAATATCAGGCTTCTTGCGTCTCTTTTTCACCAAAGGGATGATATGATATTTTGTCTTTCAGTGAACGAGTATAGAAAGCGATTCGGGGTATTGAAATCTGAAACTTGATCGCGTTCGGGGCTAGTAACAATTTGACTTGTGGATTTTTTTAGTTCGTGAGCCTAGTTCAACGTAACTATTTCTCGTAAAAGTTTAGTGTCATTTTGAGACATGTAGTAACACCGGATATTTCTGATACTTTATTCGGAAGAGTTATCCGTATATTGAAGTTGAATTACAACTAAATATTCTGTATTCGTACGTGAAATACGAGTTGTGAAGGAGGTTGAGAAAAGTGCCTCGTAGATCTGTCGAAATAGGAGGAGATACGACCCCGGTGGAAAATCTCAAAGGTGAGTTCAAATTTTATGTTGAACAACTGTTAATTGAACCCTGGTTTTCGTCGAAGAGAGTTTATAGCTACCACACCACACTGCTTTCCTAAATTACAGGCTTATTTTAAATCAGGTTCTTTTAGGGCTTTTTTCGTTGAGTATTAGTTCTGTAAATTGGATTAGATCGCTAGAAGATGATCTATGCATAATTCACTTTGAGTTCAAGTTATATTTTGTATCTACCTGAAGTTCTGATATCCGTGAAGGGGAGTCTCACAGGTGTTAAAGTGATACAATTTTATGTGTTCGTTTACCATATAATTTCAAATTTGCCTATTCAAAATGATGAGGAAGTCTGACAGGTGGATACCTACACGACCCCAATATTATCAAAATTTGTTATAATCGCTTGCTTTTTTGTTTGTCATATTATTTCAGTAGTTTATGAATAGTTCAGTGTGATAAGGTAGTGTCACAGGCTGATTGATTAATTTATTGATATTTATTGTTTCGGCTGCCATTGTAAATTCACATTATTCTTTGTATTGTTTTACCAATGCCCTTTGTATCGTTAATTGTATCTCGGGTGTTTACATGCTTTGTACCTGCGTCCCAGAAGTTGTTCTGTGCATTGACCTATATAGAAATGTTCCCTGTTAAAATCGTACGGAATCTAGCGGGGTCGCCATAGACAAACCGACTATAACCACGTATACTTTACTCAGTCTCCAGTGGCGGAGAGTTTTAAGTATTTTGTCATTGTTCCCCCCGAATTATTGAATGAATGTTTGCGACTATGGAAATTTGTTTTCACCCACGTGTTTTGTTATCAAAGGTTCTGAACGAGAAAGGAATTATCGGGGTACAATGTCTGTATGAGATTGATCGACCGGCAAAAAAGTAGCCGATGCTCTTCGTGAGCACAACTTTTAGAATGCCCGTAGGGTGAAAAGAGACGTAGGCCACCCTTGTTAAAATCCAAGTGGGCGTACTGTCTGCTTGGTGTCGGAAAAATCGGTCTTATTGCACGGACGTACCTCAGTAGTGATACAAAGCTGGTATCAGATCGAACTTCCAATTGGCGCTAATATCGCTGCGTTACATGTCGCTGATAACTGCTTCATTCATGATGACGTCATCGAAGATGGCCGCCATGCCACGTGACAGCTGTAATATGTCATCTGTCAAAGCGACAACCTTGTGACGTTGGTAAGTAACGCAGCGCCACCTCTACATCGAGGACTGAAGAAACTAGCAGCGCCACCTCTAAATCGAGGCCTGTAGCAACTAGCAGCGGAGGCCTAAGGGGGCCAAGAGGGTACAGTGGAGGCCTAAGGGGGCCAAGGGACTATGACGGCTTCTGATTGGTCGGGTAGTCTATGACGCGTTGCGTTTCCATACTACATCTAATCATCAGATGCATGGAACACTTGACAGTTGATGCAGCGGCATGGAACACTAAACAGTAGACAGTTGACATATGACAGCTGTCACGTGTCATGGCGGCCATCTTCGATGACGTCATCATGAATGAAGCAGTTATAAGCGACATGTAACGCAGCGACACTAGCGCCACCATGACGCCATCTGGTTCGGGTAGTCTATGACGCGTTGCGTTTCCATACTACATCTAATCATCAGATGCATGGAACACTTTTCAGTTGATACTGCGGCATGGAACTCTAAACAGTAGACAGTTGACATATGACAGCTGTCACGTGTCATGGCGGCCATCTTCGATGACGTCATTATGAATGAAGCAGTTATCAGCGACATGTAACGCAGCGACACTAGCGCCACCATGACGCCATCTGGTGGCGAAAATTGGAAGTTCGATCTGATATCAGCTTTGTATCACTACTTACCTCGTTGGATTGTTGTCTCGTTGTCAGCATGGTTTTGTCTTTAGATTGTGGAAATTGTAGTGTTCCTGCAGGGCTATCTAAGCTGGAAAAAAGCAGCCTGAGGGTTGAGACCTTAGAGTCGTCAAAAAAAAGAAACCAGCTCCTTGCGCCCTGATGCGATAGGCACCCTGCGGGCGTGAGAACTTAGGTTCGTCCTGCATCATTATCCCCCCGTGTTGTTTCTGACCCAGGAAGCGACTACTCTTTGTTCAGTCTAATAGACAATTCATGCCAAAGTAGGAGATCTCGTTGTCCATCATATATTCCTGACCACGTGCGTGAGGCATTCAACTTCTTTCAAAACTCACTTTATTCCATTTAACAGGGTGCTTAGGCACCTCTTAGGAGATCGTCTTTCCGTTACTTTGTGAAACTTACTACCCTAAATTTCCTATATATGCTACGCCACTGTGGTCGGGGTATAAAAATGGATAACGTTTGTCTGATCAGACAGTGTTTTCGTATGTATATCTGGAGCATGAAGAGCCCCTAAATTACCCTGAAAGGTCGGGTGTTGATGAACATCCCGAGAGAATCCCATTAAGCCAGACGCAAAGACGCAGGTACACCTTTTCGGTCATGTCTCCTTATCTATCATGCAAAGCGATTGATAAATAAAAGTTATAGTAGTTCTACTCTGTGTTTCAATTATTACAATGGTACTGAACCCTAAAAGAAACTGGGTACAAATCAACGTAGGAGGTACAAATCAGATGTAATCTTTTGATTAGGTACTAGACGATTATAGCCAAATTATTAGACGATCACAGCCAAATTCACACAAACAGTACGGACCCCGGTCTGTCAGGTTACATCAATAAGAACTAAAGACAAATTTGTACTCATAGGACAAGTCAAAATTTGAAATTCGAGGATGTGACACTTCTCAACATAAATATAATATATAGGTACATAGTTAATAGTACCACAGTACATAACACTCACATACAAATACATCATAATAGACAAATTAAAATAGAAAATTTTCAAATTTGGATGAATTGTTCAGTTGTATAAAATGTATTTTTAATCAGAAATTGTTTTAGTTTTTTCGAATGATTCTTTAAAATATTTATCATTCTCGTATATAAGTTGAAATTGTTATGCATTTTGTATCATGCGAGTGCAAGTCCTCATTCTTCCCAAATCTATGTTAGTTGGATCGACTGAACAGTACAGTCACAGATGAGAGAACGTCAGTCGGTAGATATACAGGGTTACTCACGGTCGATGGTAGGTTAGACGTTTCTGGAGAACAGAACGTAGGATTATTTTGGAAATTTGGTCTCTTGGGTAATCAGTTTTGTTCTTTCGATCTAAAATATTTTCAGCGTTGTGGCGTTGCTGCTTCTACCGAAAAGTAGCAACATCAGCTCTTCAGGGAGAATTCGAGAATGTAACAAAATACAGGGTGTTCCATTCGAAATAACAAAGTTGTTGCTACTTTTCGATAGAAGCGGCAACGCCGCAACGCAAAAAATATTTTAGATCGATAGAACAAAACTGATTACCCAAGAAACCAAATTTTCAGAATAATCCTACGTCCTGTTCTCCAGAAACGTCTAACCTACCATCGACCGTGAGTAACCCTGTATAAGATAGGTATTGACATTATTTGTGCTATATAACAAACACATTTTTACATGTAGTTCTTGGTAGAACATTGAACATGGACCTCAGGATTTTTTTTTAAATGAAAGCCTTTTCGAAGTGTTATAATGATCCCAAAATATCAGAGCATCTGTAAAATTGATTGTACTAGACCAAAATACAACAATCTCAGAACATCAAAAGAAACTGTATTTATCTGCTGTCAGTGGAGTTTGATAATTCTTATATTGACTTATATTTTGGTACCTAGTAGAGTATACAGTTTCTTGAAAATTCTTGCTTTGAAACGATATTGGTCGCGAGAGTAATTTTAATTCCGGTGATTATATCTAAATTAGTTGAAGTTGTATCTCTTGCATGCAAAACCTTTTGACCAGAACAAAAAACAAAATGAGGTATTAATTCTCGAACAACAACAAATCACCAGTAAAACATCTAAGTTGTTTGAAAAGGTAGACTACGAGATGAAAACAACTACTTTCCTGGCAAATAACACGCAGAACATTGAATAATATCTACTGTATGTAGATTTATTTTTGGTGAATTATTGACGTTCGAGAATTAATATATCATTTTGTTTTTTGCGTTACTTATTGCAATTCGTGGCTATTTTATCTGGGTATATTTCGAAAATTGTAAGAAGCCACGGTCTGAATGTTTCGAGTGTAAACGTGTGGGGCCCGTTATAAAAAAAATAAGTCCAGTTTATACAAGTTAACGATTTATCCCATTCAACAATAATCTGTTTGTGCAAACCGCTCTGACTAATTCAAACGAAGTAACATTAAGTAGTTTTATGGGTACTACTTTACGAATGAGTATCTAATAACTCGAAATTAAAAACCTAATCTAATCTAACTTAACCTAACTAACATAACATAACATAAAACAACCTAACCTAACCTCGGGGTCGTAAATGATGCTAATTATGCTAAAATTGAGAAATTCGAGTTGCTGGCTCTGAAATTCGATTCAAAATTGATATGTGGGGCTTTTTGGGGTCGGAGATTGTGAATTGGGTATGAAAATTTAAAAATGGCGGTTTCAAAATGTCGGACGAGGTTGGTGGTTGTCGTCCAACTAGACTCAAAATCGGTATCTGGGGTTTTTTTGGTTCGAAGATTATGAAGTTTTAGTCCAAATTCAAAAACTCAAAATGACGGTTCTAAGATGATTGACGAGGTTCGATTCAATTCAAAATTGATATGTGTGTGGTTTTAGGATCGGAGATTATGATTATTTATCAAAATTTATAAATGATGATGATATAAATGATTTTGTCAAAATTCATGAAATTGAAATGGCGGCTCTAAGCTGATGGTGAGATTTATGATTTCGGCCGAATCCAATTTAAAATTGCAAACATGTCTCAGGACTTTTTGAAAATATGAACAATAGAGAGATAGAGACACTAATTTTTTTCCATTTGCATATGTTCCACGTATTATGTTATTGCTATCAATAGATGTTTTTATGTTATGCTACCAACATGAGAGTCTGTTTATAGCTTTTAGATGAGTGGGACTGGATCATTATAGCTAGCTTGCCTACTTGTATTCATGTAAGTCTGGTTCACAGAAATTCTCCCACATAACTCAGTATAGAAGAGGAAATACGCTCCCTAACATTCGATTGATTTCTCCATTATGTCATTTCATTTCAATTAAATGTACCTATTTTTATCTCATTTCATCTCTTCATCATCATGATGATGATGAGCATTCATTATACGATATGACATCATATAGGGTGAGACAATGGAATGGGTTGATATATCAATACATCATAAAACAGGAAATAAACTCAACTGAGACATTTCTAGTTTCCTATGTATGGAATTCCAATCGGAGCAAGACAGAATTTTTTGGATCGCCAATAAGTCTCATCGGTAATTGCACTGCTGAAAAATTGGAGGGTCCAATAGAAAGTTGAAAGGATGGTACTTTCATCAGGATTAGGATTAGGGGTGCCATTTTCTAACACATGCGAATGAGTTTCGCATACGAAAATATCAAATTTTCGAGTGAAATCATAGTGTATCTATTTTGGAATCGATGAATACTTTTCGAATACGATTTATTTCGGTTGAAATACATCGCATGGTCAATTCCAAGCGGAAGAAATGTCCGTATGTGAAGTGATGTATATGATAAGTCGCAGAACTTGCAGACGAAAATATTCGATCAAGTTTGAAAATAGCATCCCAGAACTGATCAACAACCTTATTCTCAGCGACAAATGATTCGACGATGGATCAGCTAGTAATGGCGTTTTCCTTGTAAGTGACTAATGAGCGTATATTTCTTCATGTTGAAGTTGTATTTGTAGTTATTGAACTATATTTAATTGTGATTTTCCCAAGACTATCATTTTTTGTTCAACAGCATAATGACAGTAAGTAACTAGCTGGGTCACAGATTAGTTGAATCGCTGGCTATCGTCTAGAGGGCCCAGGTTCAAATCCCGCGGCGGCTATTGGAAATATTTATTTCTATAGTATTGTTTAGCGGGACGTGATAGGTGACCAACCGAACATTCTTGGTACCTAGATTTCAATCCTTCGGATTCTTAACGAAAACCAACCGAGTAGTGCTTCGGATGACACTTAAAAAGCCAAGATCCCTAACTTCCTTACTCATACAAGTCTCAATGAGACTTCGAGGGTTGCTTCGCAACTAAGTTGGCGGTTAAAAACACTTTTCAAAACTTGTCATATAAATAGCAAAATGCCTAGAGAATGATATACTATATTTGTAACTAGTAGTTGATATCCTCAAATACATATTTTATATTATTCAACATACAGATCGAGTTAGTAGAATAACAAAAAATCGAAAAGCATTCAAATTTTCATTGTCAAGATCTAAGGAATAGGATCCCATTTCGAACCACCATCAACAGAAAAAACTGATTATTCTCATTGCTATGAAACATAATTATTTTCTATTTCCTACAAAACAAACAATCTTAATTTTATTTTGCATGTATTAATCGAGAGGCATTGAATCTATAATCACTCATCCCAAATATTTCTAGTTTGGGGTAGGGCGCAATAGCAATTCGTATTAATAATAGTCTTTGTTTATACACACACACAAATTACAAAAAGAAAAACATAAATGATCAAAATGAATTTAAGATTGAGTAGATAATGTGAATAAAGCAGCAAAAGCCGATAGTGTTTAAACACTTGTTTCAGTATTGACAAAATTGAATATTTGAAATGGGTATAAAATTATATATAAATATAAAGCAGCTAATTCTTGGAATATTTTTAATATTTATGGATCCGAAATTCAACATAAAGATACCTTGTTATCTATATGAAATATGATTTGTCTTCTTCCTCAAGATTACTTATGAATCGAAATGTTACATATGGTGAAGTATAATAATAAACAGAAGTTTCATTATTCTTCTTTTAAACTAAAAATAGTGATTCTTCAAACTATGAATATGGAATCAATTCTTGGTCATATTTCTTGTTACCTCGACCTATGACCAATAATAAAGACTGTATTTGATAGGATTTGAATGGTCAAAATTTCCTCAATTAGGTATTCTCATAACAAATGCTTTTTATCAACCTAAACCAGGTCCTGAAATTATCCGAAATAAAATCAACAGTATTTTCATAACTTACGGCAAATTCCTCTTTCGACAGTCTCCACTGGCAGCAATGAAAATCTTCTAGTTCTATAACAACTCTTCCGGCAGCGCGTGAAGCTACCCGGAAGCTGAACCCGCCGACTCCGGTGCTGGAGTCCGGAGAACGACTGAACTCCCGAAGAGCATCCCTTTCCCGAGATGAATCTGTTACAGGAGCGGTGAATGGAGCCCGACTGCGATTGGCCGGTCTGCCGCTGACGTCATTACATTGATTGTCAAATAGCACGTGCGACGCAGGATATTAGGGAATCGCGAATATGCTCCCCTAGGTCGGAAATTTTCGAAAAGCCCAGCAAGATTTGCGGTCGACAATTCTGATGACTTTTTTCATAAAACCAGGCGAAGAACTTGATAATTGCACTAAAACATTGTTGCACTAACAAATCTTATTTTCCCCGAAAAATCCCAACTGATAATCTTCAACCACAAAACATCAGACAATCATACAGTAAAAAGTAGCGCAATAGTGAAGTACTTAGGAGTTCACTTAGACCCAAAAATGAACTTCAATCATCTATCTCAGCTGATGAAAAAAAAATCCATTACAAGAGCGAAACATTTCCGGAACCTTACCTATAAGAACAGAGGAATCAGCAGTAAAACAGCTGCACACATTTATAAAACCATATGCCGCCCAATCCTTGAATATGCCCACCCAATATACCTTAACGTCAGAAATCCACCCTTGAGGAACTTGGAAGTTGCAGAAAGATCCAGCCTGCGAACAATCACCAAAATAAGACACCCACAAAACCCTCTCCATAATCCTTCAAATCATCTCCTGTACCAACACACTAATGTACAACCAATCGCCGAAAGACTGAAAAAATTATCCAAGAAGTTTGCCAGAAATCAAAGCAATATTCAAATTATCCAAACCCATAGCAATATTCAAATTATCCAAACCCAATCCATTCGAAGAGCCCCGACAGTGAACCCAAGATTCAAGTTTCCAGCAAACACCTTGATGGAATGCCTCATCACTTTAGCAGAAAGGCCAGGAAATTAACATCTTTTTTTTTTCTCACCACAAATTATTACATATTATTAATATACCATAAAATAATGTAAATACCAATGATTGATCAATGTATAACAGGCTGAAGGACTCAGGTCGGTAGCCTATTGGGTAACCAATAAAGTACTTTTATTATTATTATTTATTCTTATTTTCCTCTATTACATCGTTCTTTCTAGACATTCTCCCCAAGGCATTGTTCCTAATCAGGGACAATGGCACATTGACAACGGTACGACAAGAAAAAGCCAACAAATATACCACCATATATAGATCCACAAAGGAAAAACCCTCCTGACATCGTTTCTATCTGCATGGTGTCGATACCAAAAAGGCTATGGGGCAGACAAAATTCCTCCAATCGCTCTCAAAAAGTGTACCTCAGGCTCATTACCACTTATTTGCAGATTGTTTACCCTTCCTCATAAACTTGGTGTGTTTCTCTCAAACTGGAAGACAGCTGAAGTTCAACCAATTCCAGAATAATACAAGAAGATTAATTCTAGTAACTAATATCTGGAGAGACTAGGTAATTGGGATGATCATGTGAAGACCAATGCAAAAACTGCTTCACAAACTAGATTGTATCTAACCGATTTTCCCTATAACGTATTCTTAGTTCCATCTGCTATGAATGAAAGACATCATCGGTTTTTGCTTTTCAGCATTTTTCCCCCGATATTTATTCAGATATTGTACGTGTATTGTACGTGTATTTCTTATGTCGTACTACTTTTGGCATCGGAAAAACGGTAAATTGTGCGAAGTTTGTTGAATTAGACAAAAGTTGCCCACTTTAGTGAACAATGGAAATATGTTTCAAAATCGATAATATCATGAACCGTTTCCAAAATACTTGGGAATCATGGACAAAAATGTAGAAAAAGAGACCAGGTGAGAAACATATTTGAATTCGAAATAGAGAAGAAAAGAAAACGGGCTATTTCGGATTTCTTCGTATATATTTTGAAAACGGTTCTTGATGATCAGATTTGGAAACAGAGTTTCAATGTTCACTGAAATAGGCAACTTTTGTTCAACTCCGTATCATATACCGTTTCAGAGATACCATAAAACTGTATGAAAGGAATTTTTCTTGTTCGAACCAGATCGATTACAATGTCGACCTTCTCAATTATTCAGAAGCTGAAAAAATATGATATGGAATTCTAGTTTCATGATTATGCGTCATACTGTATGTTCTCGTACCGCAATAAAAGGCGTTCAGTTATTATTTATTTATTCACGGGATAACCCCATTACAGTTTGATATGACATACATTTACATTTTATTTATTTATTTATTTATTTATTTATTTATTTACATTAAAATATATATATATAAATCTATCTATACATGTAGATGTGAAATACGGGAACGTAGGTAATCATGGGATGCAGTGAAAATAGTACAATGAACAAAAGTATAAACAATAAATATAAGATTGATCAGTCAACAAGTGAAGACATTACTATAATATATCAAGTATCGAATTAATTTTGACTCGTCAATTACCAACTGATAGTATTTAGTGATTCATTCATAGGATACTCCAAATATATCAATATTCTTATCATTGAATAACTTCAAGGTTGTTTCAACAGGTGTATGTTTTCCATAATTTGTCGAATGAAATGATAAATGGAATAAATTATTATTTCTGAAATTTCTGTTGGGAATATTGAAGCTAAATTGTTTCAAGTAATTCTGGACAAGAAATACTGCCATTTAGCAATTTTTACATATAACAAAGATCTGAATGAATTCTTCTGGTCTTCAGTGGTTTGAGATTTAGATAATGTAAAATGCCGCTGTAATCGTGATCTAGTATCTGGACACCGTTTTTAAAAGAGCAGATTCTTAAAAAAATATTTTGAACCCTTTCTATAGCCGAACAGTGTACGGAGTAAGGAGACCAACATTGACGCATATTCCAATTGAGATACAACTAAAGCTAAGTAAACCCTTTTCAGCGCTTCGATCGACAAACTTGAAAAATTACGTGATATGAGACCTAATACTTTGGAGGAATTCAAGGTGATTTTGTTTATATGTGTAATTAAATTGAGTTGTTCATCAAAAACTACTCCCAGGTCTTCTATTGAGTATGTATATTCTACTTGTTGATCGTTAATATTATATGACGTATCAAATTTGCGACCTACTCTTGAAAAAGAAATACAATAACATTTTTTTACATTCGAATACGAGTTGTTAGTAACACACCATTGATACAATTGGTCAATGTCAGCCTGGAGGAGTATTTGGTCGTTCAACGACTCTTTTGGTCTGAACAATTTCAAATCATCCGCAAACATAAGGTAATCACAATTCCTGAAGCCGCATCCAATGTCATTTACAAATATATTAAATAAGAGGGGTGAACGATGTGACCCCTGTGGGACTCCTGATGTCACCAATATATTTCTCGATTTGCATCCTCCTATCTTGACTTGCTGAGTGCGTCCTTTCAAAAAACATGCAAACCAACTCACCAGGTGTTCTGAGAAACCAAAGTTGCCAATCTTTTTCAATAAAATGTTATGATCTACCCTGTCAAATGCTTTAGCGAAGTCTATATATACGGCATCTACTTGGCCTCTGCGCTCCAGAATATTCAATATTTTTTGCTCATATATAAGAAGATTAGAAACTGTGGATTTGTTACGAGAAAAGCCATGTTGATTGTTAATGAGACATTCTTTACAAAAGAAGTTGAGCTGGTCTGATATAAGGCTGTCAAGTAATTTAGGAATAGATGATTGTTTGCACACGCAACGATAATTTTGTATGTTATCGCTGTCTCCTGTTTTTAGAATAGGAATGATGAAACTATGTTTCCAGAGATCTGGAAAAACTGCGTTTTCTAATGAGCACTTGAAAATAAGATACAATGGATGAGTCAAGGAGTAGATGCAATTTTTCAGGAAAATATTTGGATATCCATCAGGGCCCGCACTAAGCTTGGGGGGAAGTTTTGAAATCATTTCAAATTGCAACAGAAATAGTAGGATTTGGAATATTTAGATCATTGTTCAAAAGTGGATAGTTAGAAAACTCTACAAAACCATTATCATTAACAGTTGAGAAATAATCTGCGAAACATTCAGCTATTTGTTCATTGTTTCCTGCAACAGTATTTTCAAAGTACATGGTAGAAGATAAATTATGTGAAGATTTTTTGCTTTCTATGAATTGCCAAAAGTATTTCGGATTCGCGTTTAGAATGGTATCAACATTCTGGATATAGTTTTCGTAGCATATCCTAGAAAGATTTTTGCATAAGGTTCTCAATTCAGAAAATATTTGATAATCTTGGTTGGACTTGCTGAACATGTAATTCTTGTGTGCAATTTTTTTTTGCCTAACCAGATATCTTAAATCCGCATTAAACCATTTGGGGTATGTTGATGATTTGAATCTTTTGAGCGGCACAAATAAGGCAGTAGCCATATTCAAGATATTATAAAATTCTGCAATTTCGACATTAATATCAGATGAATCAAGAATTTCATTCCAGTTCATGGCAACCAAGTAGTTATTGAGACCTTCATAATCGGCATTTTTGAAGTCATAGTAAAATTCTGTGTAATCTATATGTTCTGGGTAGATTCATGTAGCGATATACTGAAGGTGTAACTTATATGATGTATATACTATTCTGGAAAAGAGGATAATCTGCAGTGAATATTTCTAGGTCATGAACATTCGTGAACAATAAATCCAAAAAAACATTTCTTATTATTTTTTATTATCAAAACCAAATATAGACCTATAACTAAATTAGGATTACATAATTTCTATCAGAAGTTAGAGGAGGTAGACTGGAATTTCATAGATTATAATAACGATAATACAGATATCATATTTGGACAATTCATGAAGAAGATAGTTGATTCATATGAAGTAGCTTTTGATGAGAAAATTAAAAGAATCCTCTCAAAATCGTATTGTCATTCACTGGTTTACTGAGGAACTGAGAGCTAAAAGAGATATGATTGGTTTCTTATATGATTCATACAGACTTTACCCGAATGACGGTACAAAGAACCTAATAAAGGAGGAAACAAAAAAATACAAGAAGGATATAAAAAATGCAAACATTCTCGCGAATAATAAATATATCAACGAATCTCAAAATAAAAGCAGTGTGGGATATTATCAAACTAAACAAAGGGGCGAGTACTATTATAATAAATCCAGAACTTGAACCAAATGTCATAAACGGTTATTTTGCCAACATTCCTTTAAAGTTATTAGCAGAGCGACCTGCTACTGAACCCAAAAGAGTGACATCCAAATTCAATGAAACAGTTATCTTGAAAGATATTGGCTACATCGAAACTCGTGAACTAATATATAATTTAAGTAATTTCTATGGAATGAACTCACAAATCTTGAAAACTGTGATCGATATTATATTGGTACCTCTCACTAAATTAATTAACAAGTGTTTCCAGACTGGTACGTTTCCCTCATCATTGAAAATCACAAAAATCATACCCATCCCAAAAAAGAACAATGTCGACGACCTGAACAATCTCAGACCAATAGCGATTGTTCCAATACTATCCAAGGTTATCGAAGCGGCTCTTAAAAAACGATTAGTCGATCATTTTGAGAGCAATAATTTATTAAATAAATATCAATTTGGTTTTAGATCAGGTAAATCTACTGCAGATGCTATACATGAATTGTCCAATTATATTCTTGATGCTTTCGAAGAAGGATGCACTGCCCAGGCGGTTTTCTGCGATCTTAGCAAGGCATTTGATTGTGTCTCCCATGATCTTTTGTTAGAGAAACTAGGAAGTTATGGCTTGAGGGGCAACTTTCGAAATATAATAAAGTCATACTTAACTGATAGGAAACAAATCGTGACTTACAATAACTCATCATCAAACATAGTTGAAACCAATGTTGGTGTTCCTCAAGGATCTATCTTGGGTCCTGTCTTGTTTATAATATTTGTGAATGATATATTCAATGACTTCGTCGATACTAAAATAGTTTTATACGCCGATGACACGACACTAATCGTCAAAGATAAATCCCTGGAAGAACTGAGCAGAAGGTCATTGGAGGCACAGCCGAGTGCTGAGCGCTGGTTTAATGATAACTGTTTGTGCCTTAATTCATCCAAGACCAATTATTTAATCTTCTCATCAATCAATAGACTTGGTAGTGGAACAGTACATGATAATAAATTCCTGGGAATAACACTAGATGGTCAAATGACATGGAATGCCCAATGTATGGCTTTGGCCAAAAAACTTAATACCGTGATATATTCAATCAGACAACTCTCTCTCTCGGTCTCCTCTAACATCTTGAGAGTCGTCTTCTTTTCAAACTTTCAATCAGCCCTGCAATACTCCATAATATTTTGGGGTCACTCAAGTCAGTAGCAGAGACTTTTTGCAATTCAGCGGAGGGCTGTTAGAATAATCAGTGGTCTTGGTTACAGAGTTGACTGCAGGAAATCATTCAAGGATCTGAATATACTAACAGTTCCATCCTTATATATATATCAGTGCGTCTTGTACGTGAAGACACATCTGCATCTATTTGATCGTGTTTATGACATACATCCATATCCAACAAGAAATGACTTTTATAGACTTTCGAAGTCCCAAAACGGCATAAGATTCTGGAGTATAAAATTTTATAATAAACTACCTGAATATATCAGAGATAGCTCATTGACTGTGTTCAAAAATAAATTGAAACATTTATTGGTTTCGAAATGTTACTATCATTACAAAGATTTTTTGAATGATCAAACAAGAATAGATGAATGGCAACGAGAATGAAAATTTGTTTGTTAGTGTCTCGTTTCAAATGGTTTGTTTTTTAATAGTATTTGTTTTTTATCATATTAATGAATGTTTTTACATGCTAATATTTTTATATATATAAGATGTTTTTTAACTTCAAACTGACAAGTGTGAACATTATTGTAATGTATTAACACAATAAAGTATCTATCTATCTATTATTATTATAATTCAACTCAATTATTATCGTTCTCGAAAATGACGTGTCTTTACAAATTCGATTATTTAACTCAACAGTATTTTCTAGACCACAGCGGCCATTCAAACTTATTTATAATGCATCATAAACAAAAGCAAAAACAAAATGAGAAAACTAACGGCAATGAACATCTGAGATGTTTGAAAAGATAGACAACGAGCTGGAAATAACTACTTTCCTGGCTAATACCATGCATAACATTGAATTATATCGTCTCGCAGTCTATGCAACGATTCACTAAGTGATGACAGCATGCAAACAAGTTTCGTTTTCCCTAACACGACAATGCTCAAAAGCCACGCTCACCCACCTGCAGGCTAGTTTCGGGCTCATTGGCACTCATCAGTACATACATGGTAGCCACCGAGTAGCGATCCTGACTTTTTCGTTTGAATTATCAAAAAAATTCAGAGATGAGTGCATACAATATGACATGTTTGAATAACCTGTCACTAGGAACCGTGCGTTTGTGAAATTATGAATATCCATTCGGAATGCCGAAGTTGTTTTCTATTCAGAACTGTGAATTAATTACTTTGGTTGATGAACCTTAGATTCAGAGAAAAAAACTTGAAGGGATCGCATTTGGTTTCTCAAACATAGTGTTAGGTCCAGATACTTTTCGCAGCCTCTGTAACACGAATTGGGTGAGGTGATTTACCCTCGTTCTTGGAAAATGCGATGACGTCACTACAGGGGAGAGCAGAAGGGATAGTGCGTCAATACTTGTTGCGAAGTGTGTCAAAGTGGGAAAATAGGTCGAATGGGGTAGGGGAATGTTATAGGTCTATGACCGACTGAATGCATATAATAAACGGTATAGTTATATGCGATTTTCATCAGCTAGCTCTTTTTGACTTTTTCATGAGCACGCTGAAGTTCCAATGCACGAGAACAAATATTTTTCAAAGTGACGAAAATTCAAGTAGGTGTAGTAATGTAAATGTGCACTTACACACATAAAAAACAATTCTCAAATGAAAACGATATATTTGTTCAACGTCCAATTCTTGTTTTGAAAAAGCGCATTCTTCTTCTGAAATAATTTATTTGAAATGAATTTATTGAATATGTCAATTGTAGAAAATTATTTCACTGGAATATTCATTTGGTATAACAAAATGTTCTCAATTCAAGAAATTCAAAGTATCCAGAAAAAATAATTAAGTTCTTGAAAAATATATCACGGAATGTCTTCTTTCAAAATAACATTCAACATTTAATCTCTGAATGAGTGAATCTCTGAGAAAGTTTCTTTGGATTGACCATAACATTTTCTTGAATATAATTGCGATCCCTTCGAGTCGAGAATGTTGCCAAACGGTGTGAGTGTGTTGTTTCGGTGCTCTTGTCGTGCATCCATCATTGTTCAACCAGTTCAACCTATTTTATTGGCATAGAAATATTGGCTTGCCATGAAAGAAAAACTGAGGTCTTAGGAGATATCTGAGGATATAATTACCACTTTTAGGGGTAAGTTACATGCCTATATCTTATCGACGTTCATTCTTGGGTAGGTATTATTGTGTATCCAATCAATTAACGTAGCTATATCATCTCGAAAACTGATAATTCGTGAAAAACTTGAATTACCAGGATCGGCATAGTGAGTGAATATTGGGGTTAGGTACCCATGTGCGGATGAACGTTTATATTTGTTCAAACACTGATTGAACAGTGGAAAAGAGCTTCTTGAACTTGTAGACATCTTAGGTATTTTGATATTGCATATTATACCTAACATATTTTTACATTTTTCTACCAAATTTCGATCCAAGGAAAATGAATTCAGTAGTAAGAATATGAACCCAGATTTGAAGAAATATAATAACCATACATTGTGCTGAGTCAGATTATCTCTCACATTGTACCTACATGGAGTTGTGAATGATATATTTTATATTTTTCAGTAGTTTGAAAACAAAGGAATACAACTTTATTGCGAGGTAAACTGGTGGAAAAGTTCAGAAATAATATCTACGAATAGGGGGAGAGGTTGTCAAGAAGATGGTTTGCAATTGATGATGTGATTGATGAGAGCCCCAATAAGAGAACGGAAGTTGAGGATGATTCTCATTTCAAGAAATCGATATAATTCCTCTAATTTGATGAAATTCTTGATACAAAACAATCTACAGCTAAAACTGAAAATCTGATTATTTTTGTTCAAGAAAAATGCGAGTCATTGAGAGATTATGATTGTCTTGATTTGAATATATTGTGTTCTCAATCTGAAATATTGTATTATTCTCACGAAGAACTCCATTCATTTACGATTCAAGAAATCTATAATATTGGAATGAGTGTATTTAGTTGGAAACACAATAGTCTTGAATTGAGCAGACATTTATTCCAGTATATATAAACAAGCCATACTCTTGAATCAAAGCATATCAAATCAAATCAAGTAATTCTTTTTATGTGTGTATAAAGACAGCGGATGTCTGAGTTATCACTGCAAAATATTATTTATATGTCATTCAATTTTATCTGACCAATCAAATCACCTACTCTTAATACAAATTCAAAATGGATGTGCTATCACAATAAATTGTTTTCAACAAGCATGACACACACAACTGAGGTTATTCGTATTCACAACTTTCGAAATAAATTAGAGAACATTTTCTCCACAAATATTAATGAAATCGTCAGATATTTGATGGATATATTATCGATAATTGAAGAATCGTATCTCGTTTATTTCTTTTTGAAATGAATCAAATGTCGGGTCTCATTTTATTAGATTTGGCAGACTTCGACTTCGAAGACTGAGATAAAAAGGAAATTACAAGCTTTTACGTAGGTAGATAACCAAATCACAAAAAGAGTACAACATGAATTCAATATCGCACAATATTTCAAGAAAGAATATCTTCTCCCAATCAAGAGCAAACCGGGAATAAATGAGAAATTTCTCAAATTATTTTCGTTTTATTAATATGAAATAGCTCATGTAATTTTATTCTCTTCTGATAATTAATGTTCACCATCTTTTCACGTGTACGAAGATTCATACGACACAAAACATTGAAATGGTCCCGTAAACCGTAGACTTGATATACCTATCCCCAAAAAAATTTCATCTATCGACGTTGAGCCTGTAGATTCTCTATCCATCTGTGTGATTTTAATTTATAATATCCAATTGCTACCTACCTACCTCATGATTTATTATTAACTTTGGTTGGTTGGTACTCAACACATCGAAAGGATGCATTCGAGTTGGACTATTTTATTCCTGCTAATCAACCTCTTCATCCTAAATTAATACCCCTCCAACGGTGGATCAAATCTGGATCCATGTATAACCTATTCATCTAACCAGATCCATTGATAAATTATAAAATGCACGTCGAATCTGGAAATAGCTGACCTATATAACTCGATATATAAGCCCTCGCAGCGAATGGGCAATGACGTCATGGTCGTCGTCATGGAAACAGGTTGAAGCGGTAATGTTTAGCCTCGCTATCTCTTTTGCATTGCCCCCTGCAACCCGCACCAATATGATGGAAACGATTAGCTGGAATTGAATGAAAACTGGAATCTATTAAGCCCAGGCAGTATAAAAGACTATGAATATTTTCGTATATTGTAAGAACGGTTTCACAATGACGCTCCTGAGAAAATAACACGAGATATCATGAAATACTTATTCTCGAATGTTCCTTCCCAATGCCAAGGAGAACATTCCTTGAACATTCATAAGATTCTCACCACACTCTATTAATTATATTCTATCTACCTAGTACCTATACTGTCTTGGAACATCAAGGTGGCATCACCCAGTCAGCACAAGTACCTACGTCTTATGGACGTTTCAAAAACGTCCACTCTGGACTTTCGTGACGTCATCTTATGGACGACATCTTATGGACGTCCATAATAGGTCCAAGTAAAATAAAAAGAGCCATTGGAACTATACGGTCACCCCATCCAAGATCTATCCTCGTCTGACGTTGCTTGACTCCCGTTATTGCAGTAGCTGCTGTCTTCTTATTGATTCAATATATTATATGTACCTATCTCTATTCGTATACATCAATGAGATTTGAAGAACAATAATTTCGAATGATTTATATTACTTGATCATTTATATATGTCAATTTGACATATACCTCAATATATATATATATATATGTTTGATTATTACATGAATTATGATTCTCTAATATTTATAATATATGTATTTATATATCGCAATTTCGAGTTTGGGAACTCTTCATGAGTCAAATTAATACGGGTGAAAGAAGCAATACCAACATCAGCTTATGCTGGAATCCGAATCACTTCTAGGAGTCATGGCTTCCAACAGGATTTCGAATGTTATATATTTTTTCAACATTGGGGTTTTTGAGTTCCCATTTCGATATACTCATTCATGTATCTCAAATTTATATGGAATTTGATGTAGCGATTTTTTTATATCGCATCTTCGAAGTTGGTAAATTTTATGTATGAGCAGTGATGAGGAAAACGATACCAACTGCTGATTTTACCATTTATTTTATTCATATCGCAGTTGTATCTCGAAACATAAATGAATCACATTTATATCTGAAAAAAAACAAAGTTTTCCTAGAAACGTACACGCATGTACGTCCCCAAAACGTCCAAACTAGGTCCTGGACGTTCGGACCTAAAATGGACATAAAATGGTGCTATCTGGGCACCTACATAGAGATGATATGTTATAAGTATATTATATTTTGTTCATCACATTGTTGAATTATGAAATTATTTCGACCTCCCATTTAACAAATGATTAGATGTTGATGATTTTGAAAGTTAATGAACAAAAAATTATAGACTGGCTGCTGTATTCTAGTATATACATACATATTATATTGAAGTGAAAGTTTCAAAATTCTTAAAATTTCAAAGATCATATTAAGTGAAATATAATAACAGTTTTAACGTTAAACAAAGGTGTGGAATAAGTATCATATAACATTATACAATTAAAATTTCTATAATTCACTGTATCCATACCGGTTGGCTTGAAGTTGACTTACCTGTCAAAAATGCAGTTTAATGTATTGAATGGATCCCCCAAATATCTTTCCATCTCCGAAAACAAAAAAAGTTATAGGGTCGAGCCACCTTCCGTGGACACCCGGTATAGTAAACCCTCTTAAAAATCACATACATTCTGATTAAAAATGTTTCAATAACAAAAACGATGATTCTAATTTGTAATGGAACTAATTTCTTGTGACTTCAAGATATTTAGATAGATACCTTATATAGATACGCATTTATTTCCAATAACATGAAACTTGTATGTTACAATATGAGTTGAAATATACACATATACAAAATAATTCAAGTTCAATGTGAATAAGTCAACATAACATTTGAAATAATGATATTCGAGATATATATAGATATACATATTATCTTTATATTGAAAACATAGTCAAAATGGAAACAATATAATCTTTGATACAAACCTATATAGAATCAGAATAAATGAAAGATAGGTTAGACATCAGATGTTTTCACATTGATATGGTGCATATGATGTGATTTAAAGGATTATTATCTCAATGAACATCAATATAAAAAAAAACAATGTCATATGTGCGTTTTTTCGACTTTGATTCTGCTAGTACCCTCTGCTTGAATAAACGTTCATAAGGTCGATGTTGAAATCTGGAAATTTCAACGTTTGAAGTAATCGTTGATACACGCTATAAACTCTGACGATCCGTTGAAATAACATGATTCTGTCCATATTTCCTTACAGTTGGTGAAAACGATTAGTCAACGTTATATTTTCATCAAACCATTGGAAATGGTAAAAAAACATTTTACCTGAAATACGTATCATTTCGCAATATACCGTACCGTAGTATACCGTTTGTACTGAAAAATTGTTCAAATATTACCATCAATGATTATTTTTCCAATATTTCATGAATACAGACCAAAATGTACCCAAATACTTTTGTTAAATGTTCAATAAAATGTGTTCTCTTTTTGTGATACATCTTTCTTAGATGCTTCTTCAGGAAATTGAATTGGTTTCCTGTAAAAATGATTTGAAAGTAGGTAATACAGTCATGCGAAATTAAAATCCGATATACCTATATGTTTTTCATGTAGATCGTTGTAGAAGTACTCGTGCAGAAATTGGATATTTCATTCATTAGGTACACAATATACTATTTTTCTTTTCGATACGTTGAAGCACAATTTTGTAACAATTGGAGATTGAAGTTAGATAAAACGTTTACTGATGGATCCAAGATGGATGGAAGGGCTGGAGTGGGAGTTACAGGGCCAAATTTCAGGCTCTCAAAATTCCTTGGTAACACCCCAACCATCTTTCAAGCAGAGGTACATGCTATAGAGATATGTGCCCAGGAGTGCCTCGAAAGGGACACTCGAAGGGCAAAAATATATATTCTATCAGATAGCCAAGCAGCACTAAAAGCTCTGAAGTCATACACTTGTGAGTCTAGGCTGACTTGGGACTGTAAACAATCCCTAGTCAAACTGGCAGCGAACAACCAGGTCACTTTGATGTGGGTGCCAGGTCATAAGGGAGTTGAAGGCAACGAGGAAGCAGACTGCCTTGCCAAAGAAGGGGCAAATACACAATTTCTCGGCCCAGAACCCTTCTGTGGACTTCCAAAGCCCACTTGAGAGAGGAGTTCCGACGCTAGGAAGCGGATGAAATGAAATCTCACTGGAATAAAGTGCCAGGACAAAGGCAAGCGAAAAGGTTAGTGAGCCTCTCGCCAAGGAAAACTAAACAGCTTCTCGAGTTGGACAAAAAATACTTGAAACTGGTAACGGGACTCCTCACTGGACACTGCCCTCTGAGGTACCACCTCAAAAAGATGGGTAAAACAGAGAGTGATAGTCGCCGCTACTGCGAGAACTTCGCTGAAACTGCAGAACATTTGCTATTCGAATGCCCAGCACTCTTCTGCAAGAGGCTCAAGTTCCTGGAAGGGGCCTTTTTAGAGCCCTCCGACATCAGGAACCTAGCTCCCAGGAAACTGATAAACTTCGCACGAAGCCTCGGAATCCCGGGCCTCGAATAGATTAAGGGTTATGCACAAAAGATCCAATAGGTCGAGGTGCTTGAGAGGCTGCAAAGCCTTAATGACCCCTTCTACAATCTACAATCTAGATAAAACGTTGACATTGAACAGTTTTCTCTCTTAGACAATCATGATGAAAATGTGTTGTCAAGTTTCGTTAATTTCTATTTGATAATTTGTATGAACAAAACGTTCTTCCGCGGAACTTTCACGTTATCGAATCAACGTTAAAATGTCCATTGGGACATATTAAAAAAATGATAGATCTTCAATGATCGATCAAGTGAATAACCTTGATCATTCTTTGATGTCGATAGTCGATCGTCATTCATTCAAATCCTCTGTGACAAAAGACGTCAGTTGAAGCTCGTCTCAGCTTCCAGCCGACTGGATTTAGCGAACTCGAGGGTGCCGCATCTCTGGATATTCCAGAATGAAATTGTCCTAGATCGGCGTGACGTCAGCGTGATGTCATTGATGAAAATGTGGAAGTGGGTCAAACAGGGCCGATGACCCGTTTTCTCGGTTAGAGAACAGTGCACGGGGCCGATTCATTCTGGAATCGGGCCGAGCCCGGTTGCCCAGGGACGACCTAGACGAATTTCGAGCCCCTCCATCCGACGATTGACGTCATCACTTGTTTGGTGCAGAAATGAATGGGAAATATCCAAGGAGGCGCTATTTATAGCGGATAGTTGCGTTCTCATTATTGGTGAATCTTTTTTGTCAACACCGCAGTATGAAAAATAATAGTGATAACAGCAATCGATTAGCACAATTAATATTCTATAACACAGCAAGATATCGAAATAAATGAGAAATAATCATTCTCAATGGAGTAATTTCTGAGCATTTCTTGAAATAGCTATAGTGTAATAGAGTCCGAAGCATTACTGATATTCTTATGTTTAGCAGTCAACGCAGGAGCATCATAAACTATATTTTTATCATAACCCACAGGAAAAATATGGGAGAACCATAAATCGCGTTGCATTATATTCATTTTCGGTTAAATTTGTAGCTTTCGTTTTATTTTTTCAGTTATTGTTAGAGATACGAGGTCGGTTAAATTAGGGAAAAGTTGCGCATTTTTATGCTGAACATTTATATGAAAAGAAATTCGAGGTTTCATTTTCAGTTTCTGAGTTATTGAAAAAAATCGGAATGTTGTAGCTTCCGTTTTTATTTTTCCGTTATTATAAGAGATACGAGGTTGGTTAAAATAGGGAAAAGTTGCGCATTTTTATACTGAACAATTATCTGGAAAAAAATTTGAGGTATCATTCTCAGTTTTGGAGTTATGGAAAAAAAAACGGAAATTTGTAGATTTCGTTTTCTTTTTTCAGTTTTTATTAGAGATACGAGGTCGGTTGAATTAGGGAAAACTTGAGCATTTTCATGCTGAACAATTATCTGGAAAGAAATTCGAGGTTTAATTTTCAGTTTCTGAGTTATTGAAAAAAAAAACGGAAATTGGTAGCGTTCGTTTTCTTTTTTCAGTTATTATTAGAGATACGAGGTCGGTTAAATTAAGGCAATCTTTAGCATTTTCATGCTGAACAATTATCTGAAAAGAAATTCGAGTTTTAATTTTCAGTTTCTGAGTTAATGAAAAAAAAACGGATATTTATAGCTTACCTTTCCTTTTTTCAGTTATTATTAGAGATACGAGGTTTTTAAAAAATTAGGGGAAAGTTGCGCATTTTTATACTGAACATTTATCTGAAAAGAAATTTGAGGTATCATTTTCAGTTTCGAAGTAATTGAAAAAAAAAACGGAAATTTGTAGATTTCGTTTTCTTTTTTCAGTTATTATGAGAGATAGGAGGTCGGTTGAATTAGGGCAAGGTTGCTCATTTTTATGCTGAACAATTATATGAAAAAAGTTCGAGGATTAATTTTAAGTTTCTGAGTTATTGAAAAAAAAAAAAAACGGAAATTTGTAGCGTTCGTTTTCTTTTTTCAGTTATTATGAGAGATACGAGGTCGGTTGAATTAGGCCAAAGTTGCTCATTTCTATGCTCAACTATTGAATGAAAAAAATTTTGAGGTTTCATATTCAGTTTCTGAAATATTGAAAAAAAAAACGGAAATTTAATAATAATAATAATAATAATAATAATAATAATAATAATAATAATAATAATAATAATAATAATAATAATAATAATAATAATAATATTTTTATTTTCCATTTGACAAATGAAATTTTGTATTGGATTCGTCAATATAGGTTATAGAAGAATAAAATGAGAATCTACACACAAACAACTTAAGACTAAACAGTTACATCTAAAAATAAAGAAATCCAAAAAAGAAAAAAAAAAGTATACAACACATTAAAAATGTAAATATTCATCAACGGAATAGAAACAGTTTTTCACTAGAAAATCCTTAAATTTTTTCTTGAAACAGTAGAGAGTCTCACATTTTTTTATTTCGTCTGACAATGTATTATAAATTCGAGGAGCCATTGCTCTAGTGGAATTGTACTGGATTTTCGTACAGCTGAAAGGGATGTAAAAGTTATCTTTTTGGCGTGTTTTGTATTCGTACCTGGAATTATTCAGTGTGAAGTTACCACGATTTTCATAAACATATATGCAGAATTCAAAAATTAATAGTGATGGTAGAGTAAGGATTTTCAGATTCTTGAAGTGATCTCTACAGGATGAGCGTTTCGAAATTCCAACCAGAGTACGTATGATGCGTTTCTGTGCAACGAAAACATCTGATGATGAGGTGGACAGGCCCCAGAAGCGCACCCCATATCTTAGTCTGGAATCTATTTGGGCATAATATAATTTCAGAAGTTGGTCTTCGTTAAGGACAAGTTTCAGATTTCTGAATTGATATACAAGAGAATTCAATTTGGATTGTAGTGTTCGACAGTGATTATTCCATGTGAGACACTCATCCACTTCAAGGCCTAAAAACTTGACTTGATGAACAATTTCTACAGTGTCACAAATTTCTGTTGATATTATCACATCGGAACAGTTTTTTTGACGATTATGGAATCTGATAGACTTCGTTTTATCCATGTTTAGGTGAAGAAGGTTCGCACTGAACCAATCTTGTACGTTCGAAAAAGTCTCATTGCATTTCTCTGATAGAAGTTTGTCTGATTTATCTGATATAATCAGTGACGTATCATCTGCGTACATAGTGAGAGAAGACTGAACTGGTAAGTTATCCAAATCATTCAGATATAATATAAAAAGAATAGGTCCCAAAACCGAGCCTTGAGGGACTCCAATTGTGACTGCTCGTTTTGAAGACATAATATTGTCGATAGAAACATACTGGCTTCTTGAATTGAGGAAGCTATGAAGCCAATGGTGGGGAATACCCCTTATTCCATATCTCTGAAGTTTATCTAGTAAAATATCATGATCAACACAGTCAAATGCCCTGCTGAGATCACAAAAAATCCCAACAGGGCACTCACCTGTATCTATCAAGTTCACCAGTTTCTCATAATACGAGTCAACTGCTGTTACCGTTGATCTTTTATCTAGGAATCCGTGCTGATTATTCGAAAAAATTTTAAACCTTTTGCAGAATGCCAATAACCTGTTAAGGAAGGCATACTCGAAAATCTTTGAAAAGCTAGAGGGAACTGTAATTGGTCGATAGTTTTTCACAAGCTGTGGGTCACCTTTCTTATGGATTGGCACCAATTTTCCAGTTTTGAGAAGGTCTGGAAATATTCCGGTGAAGAAAGATAAATTGATAATATGTGTGAGTGGAGAAATTAAAAGTGGCAAGGATTTTTTTAAAGCAAACATTGGGACCTCGTCATACCCGCATGATGATTTATTTTTCAGTTTCAGTTGTAATAAGTTCATTAATTCTAATTCTGAATACGGATCGAGAAAAAACGAATTCATTATTTTTTTGGAAAATTGTAGGTATTCACTGAAATCCGATTTGCTGATTGGTATTTTACGAATGGTATCATGAGGTATAGTTTGAAAATAAGTATTGAATAGTTCCACAACCTCTTTTTGATCTTCTACCGGGACATTTTCATCAATTAAAGTGATTTGAGTTTGTTTTGACATATTTTTGTTACACAAGGAGTTCACGATTTGCCACGCTGTTTTCGTTGGATTTTCTGAGTTGTTAAGTTTATTTTGATAGAATTGTTTTTTTGTTGTGGTTATAAGTGTGTCATGTTTTCGTTTCGATATTTTGTAGAATTCCATCAGAGATCTGTTACTCAGTGTCAGTCTATGTAAATCTCTGAGGTTTTGACTAGACTTCCTCAATTCATCTGAAACCCATTCATTTTTCTTACTGCGATATTGCACATACTTTTTAGGAAAATGTACATCAAAATAATAAAAGAATATTTCACAAAAATGACCGAAAGCTGCATTAATATCTGAAAAACTTGAAATATTCGACCAGTTCTCATTTGTTAGATCTTGACAAAAACTCTCGAGAGCATTTCTGTTGAACGACCGTTTCAGATGACGTTCATTGGAATTCATTAGTGCATGTGAACCATATTCAAGAAATATTGACTGATGGTCTGAAATACTATTATCAACAATACAGGGTGTACATAGATCTGTTATATTCGTGAATATTTGATCAATAGTTGAAAGTGAATTGGTTGCTATTCTAGTAGGCCATCTAATAGAGTAGTTCAATCCGTAAGTGTTGAAAATGTCACAAAGTTTAGTAAAATCCCTATTTCCTCTATCATTATAACAATCTAAGTTAAAATCACCACATACAATTATATCAGAATTCGGACTATACATTATATTCATAACATTATAGATTTTTTCAAAAAATGTATGTAAATTTCCCTTCGGCGACCTATAGCAGCAAAGTACAATTGTGGATTTTGATTCTATTTTACAAGATATACCACATATTTCGAAATCTTTTTCAATGCAAGAATCGTTCAACTGCATATCTTTGACATTCAAGTTATTTTTAGTATATATAGCAACTCCCCCACAAGTAGTATTGGTTCTACAGAAATAAGAACTCAAAGAAAAGTTCTCGATTTGAAATGATTCAGCCGAATCTTTTTTAAACCAAGTTTCAGTTAGGCATATAAAATTTACATTGAAATCAGCTATATCTATGATTAAGTTGTTGATTTTTTGACAATTCACACCTTGTATGTTCAAAAGAAATAGACTAGGATCATATGTTAAATTTCTGTCGTCGGACTCCTCCTCCTGAATAAAAAACGACTAATACAGGCCCCATAAGGCCACATTTCTGGTTTCATTGCATTCCTGAAATTCTGTTCTGAGATTGTCACTTTAAAACTAGAATACTGCCCAGGATATTTTGAGGTAAGCTTTTCACACACGACTTCTGGAAAATGGTCTTTCAGTAATTCTGTTAGTGATTCCGTAGATGTTGATTTTTCCACTCTGGAAACGTGTAGCACTGCGTTTTTTGTAGATTTCGTTTTATTTTTTCAGTTATTATTAGAGATACAAGGTCGGTTGAATTAGGGAAAACTTTAGCATTTTCATGCTGAACAATTATCTGAAAAGAAATTCGAGGTTTAATTTTCAGTTTCTGAGTTATTGAAAAAAGAAAACGGATATATATAGCTTACCTTTCCTTTTTTCAGTTATTATTAGAGATACGAGGTCGGTTAAAATAGGGGAAAGTTGCGCATTTTTATACTGAACGTTTATCTGAAAAGAAATTTGAGGTATCATATTCAGTTTCGGAGTTATTGAAAAAAAAAACGGAAATTTGTAGATTTCGTTTTCTTTTTTCAGTTATTATGAGAGATAGGAGGTCGATTGAATTAGGGCAAAGTTGCTCATTTTTATGCTGAACAATTATATGAAAAGAAATTTGAGGTTTCATTCTCAGTTTCTGAGTTATTGAAAAAAAAAAAAAGGAAATGTGTAGCGTTCGTTTTCTTTTTTCATTTATTATATGAGATAGGAGGTCGATTGAATTGGGGCAAAGTTGCTCATTTTTATGCTAAACAATGAAATGAAAAGAAATTTGAGGTTTCATTTTCAGTTTTTGAGTTATGGAAAAAAAAAACGGAAATTTGTAGCGTTCGTTTTCATTTTTCAGTTATTATGAGAGATACGAGGTCGGTTGAATTAGGGCAAAGTTGCTCATTTCCATGCTAAACTATTAAATGAAAAAAAATTTGAGGTTTCATATTCAGTTTCTGAAATATTGAAAAAAAAAACGGAAATTTGTAGATTTCGTTTTCTTTTTTCAGTTATTATTAGAGATACAAGGTCGGTTGAATTAGGGAAAACTTGAGCATTTTCATGTTGAACAATTATCTGAAAAAAATTCGAGGTTTAATTTTAAGTTTCTGAGTTATTGAAGAAAAAAAACGGAAATTTGTAGCGTTCGTTTTCTTTTTTCAGTTATTATTAGAGATACGAGGTCGGTTCAATTAGGGAAAACTTTGGCATTTTTATGCTGAACAATTATCTGAAAAGAAATTCGAGGTTTAATTTTCAGTTTCTGAGTTATTGAAAAAAAAAACGGAAATTTTTAGCTCACGTTTCCTTTTTTCAGTTTTTATTAGAGATACGAGGTCGGTTGAATTAGGGAAAACTTGAGTATTTTTATGCTGAACAATTATCTGAAAAGAAATTCGAGGTATCATTCTCAGTTTTGGAGTTATTGAAAAAAAAAACGGAAATTTCTAGCTTACGTTTTCTTTTTTCAGTTATTATCAGAGATACGAGGTCGGTTAAAATAGGGAAAACTTGAACATTTTCATGTTGAACAATTATCTGAAAAAAATTCGAGGTTTAATTTTAAGTTTCTGAGTAATTGAAAAAAAAAACGGACATTTGAAGCGTTCGTTTTCTTTTTTCAGTTATTATTAGAGATACGAGGTCGGTTGAATCAGGGCAAACTTTAGCATTTTCATGCTGAACAATTATCTGAAAAGAAATTCGAGTTTTAATTTTCAGTTTCTGAGTTATTGAAAACAAACGGATATTTATAGCTTACCTTTCCTTTTTTCAGTTATCATTAGAGATGCAAGGTCGGTTTAAGTAGGGAAAAGTTGCGCATTTTTATACTGAACAATTATCTGGAAAGAAATTTGAGGTATCATTTTCAGTTTCTGAGTTATTGAAAAAAACGGAAATTTTTAGCTCACGTTTCCTTTTTTCAGTTATTATTAGAGATACGAGGTCGGTTAAAATAGGGGAAAGTTGCGCATTTTCATACTGAACATTTATCTGAAAAGAAATTTGAGGTATCATTTTCAGTTTCGAAGTAATTGAAAAAAAAAACGGAAATTTGTAGATTTCGTTTTCTTTTTTCAGTTATTATGAGAGATAGGAGGTCGGTTGAATTAGGGCAAGGTTGCTCATTTTTATGCTGAACAATTATATGAAAAAAGTTCGAGGATTAATTTCAAGTTTCTGAGTTATTGAAAAAAAAACGGAAATTTGTAGCGTTCGTTTTCTTTTTTCAGTTATTATGAGAGATACGAGGTCGGTTGAATTAGGCCAAAGTTGCTCATTTTTATGCTGAACAATTATATGAAAAGAAATCTGAGGTTTCATTCTCAGTTTCTGAGTTATTGAAAAAAAAAGGAAATGTGTAGCGTTCGTTTTCTTTTTTCATTTATTATATGAGATAGGAGGTCGATTGAATTAGGGCAAAGTTGCTCATTTTTATGCTAAACAATAAAATGAAAAGAAATTTGAGGTTTCATATTCAGTTTCTGAAATATTGAAAAAAAAAAAAAACGGAAATTTGTAGATTTCGTTTTCTTTTTTCAGTTATTATTAGAGATACGAGGTTGGTTCAATAAGGAAAAACTTTGGAATTTTTATGCTGAACAATTATCTGAAAAGAAATTCGAGGTTTAATTTTCAGTTTCTGAGTTATTGAAAAAAAAAACGGAAATTTCTAGCTTATGTTTCCTTTTTTCAGTTATTATCAGAGTTACGAGGTCGGTTAAAGTAGGGAAAAGTTGCGCATTTTTATACTGAACAATTATCTGGAAAGAAATTTGAGGTATCATTTTCAGTTTCGGAGTTATTGAAAAAAAAAACGGAAATTTGTAGATTTCGTTTTCTTTTTTCAGTTATTATTAGAGATACAAGGTCGGTTGAATTAGGGAAAACTTGAGCATTTTCATGCTGAACAATTATCTGAAAAAAATTCGAGGATTAATTTTAAGTTTCTGAGTTATTGAAAAAAAAAACGGAAATTTGTAGCGTTCGTTTTCTTTTTTCAGATATTATTAGAGATACGAGGTCGGTTAAATTAGGGCAAACTTTAGCATTTTCATGCTGAACAATTATCTGAAAAGAAATTCGAGGTTTAATTTTCAGTTTCTGAGTTATTGAAAAAAAAAACGGATATATATAGCTTACCTTTCCTTTTTTCAGTTATTATTAGAGATACGAGGTCGGTTAAAATAGGGGAAAGTTGCGCATTTTTATACTGAACGTTTATCTGAAAAGAAATTTGAGGTATCATATTCAGTTTCGGAGTTATTGAAAAAAAAAAAAAACGGAAATTTGTAGATTTCGTTTTCTTTTTTCAGTTATTATGAGAGATAGGAGGTCGATTGAATTAGGGCAAAGTTGCTCATTTTTATGCTGAACAATTATATGAAAAGAAATTTGAGGTTTCATTCTCAGTTTCTGAGTTATTGAAAAAAAAGGAAATGTGTAGCGTTCGTTTTCTTTTTTCATTTATTATATGAGATAGGAGGTCGATTGAATTGGGGCAAAGTTGCTCATTTTTATGCTAAACAATAAAATGAAAAGAAATTTGAGGTTTCATTTTCAGTTTTTGAGTTATGGAAAAAAAAACGGAAATTTGTAGCGTTCGTTTTCATTTTTCAGTTATTATGAGAGATACACGAGGTCGGTTGAATTAGGGCAAAGTTGCTCATTTCCATGCTAAACTATTAAATGAAAAAAAATTTGAGGTTTCATATTCAGTTTCTGAAATATTGAAAAAAAAAAAACGGAAATTTGTAGATTTCGTTTTCTTTTTTCAGTTATTATTAGAGATACGAGGTCGGTTCAATTAGGGAAAACTTTGGAATTTTTATGCTGAACAATTATCTGAAAAGAAATTCGAGGTTTAATTTTCAGTTTCTGAGTTATTGAAAAAAAAAACGAAAATTTCTAGCTTACGTTTTTCAGTTATTATCAGAGATACGAGGTCGGTTAAAGTAGGGAAAAGTTGCGCATTTTTATACTGAACAATTATCTGGAAAGAAATTTGAGGTATCATTTTCGGTTTCGGAGTTATTGAAAAAAAAAAAAAACGGAAATTTGTAGATTTCGTCTTCTTTTTTCAGTTATTATTAGAGATACAAGGTCGGTTAAATTTGGGCAAACTTTAGCATTTTCATGCTGAACAATTATCTGAAAAGAAATTCGAGGTTTAATTTTCAGTTTCTGAGTTATTGAAAAAAAAACTGATATATATAGCTTACCTTTCCTTTTTTCAGTTATTATTAGAGATACGAGGTCGGTTAAAATAGGGGAAAGTTGCGCATTTTTATACTGAACGTTTATCTGAAAAGAAATTCGAGGTATCATATTCAGTTTCGGAGTTATTGAAAAAAAAAACGGAAATTTGTAGATTTCGTTTTCTTTTTTCAGTTATTATGAGAGATAGGAGGTCGATTGAATTAGGGCAAGGTTGCTCATTTTTATGCTGAACAATTATCTGAAAAGAAATTCGAGGTTTAATTTTCAGTTTCTGGGTTATTGAAAAAAAAACGGAAATTTTTAGCTTACGTTTCCTTTTTTCAGTTATTATTAGAGATACGAGGTCGGTTGAAATAGGGAAAAGTTGCGCATTTTTATACTGTACAATTATCTGAAAAGAAATTTGAGGTATCATTCTCAGTTTTGGAGTTATTGAAAAAAAAAACGGAAATTTTTAGATTTCGTTTTCTTTTTTCAGTTTTTATTAGAGATACGAGGTCGGTTGAAATAGGGAAAAGTTGCGCATTTTTATACTGAACAATTATCTGAAAACAAATTCGAGGTTTAATTTTCAGTTTCTGAGTTATTGAAAAAAAAACGGAAATTTTTAGCTTACGTTTCCTTTATTCAGTTATTATTAGAGATACAAGGTCTGTTGAATTAGGGAAAACTTGAGCATTTTCATGTTGAACAATTATCTGAAAAAAATTCGAGGTTTAATTTTCAGTTTCTGAGTTATTGAAAAAAAAAACGGAAATTTTTAGCTCACGTTTCCTTTTTTCAGTTTTTATTAGAGATACGAGGTCGGTTGAATTAGGGAAAACTTGAGTATTTTTATGCTGAACAATTATCTGAAAAGAAATTCGAGGTATCATTCTCAGTTTTGGAGTTATTGAAAAAAAACGGAAATTTCTAGCTTACGTTTTCTTTTTTCAGTTATTATCAGAGATACGAGGTCGGTTAAAATAGGGAAAACTTGAACATTTTCATGTTGAACATTTATCTGAAAAAAATTCGAGGTTTAATTTTAAGTTTCTGAGTAATTGAAAAAAAAACGGACATTTGAAGCGTTCGTTTTCTTTTTTCAGTTATTATTAGAGATACGAGGTGGGTTGAAATAGGGAAAAGTTGCGCATTTTTATACTGTACAATTATCTGAAAAGAAATTTGAGGTATCATTCTCAGTTTTGGAGTTATTGAAAAAAAAACGGAAATTTTTAGATTTCGTTTTCTTTTTTCAGTTTTTATTAGAGATAGGAGGTCGATTGAATTAGGGCAAGGTTGCTCATTTTTATGCTGAACAATTATCTGAAAAGAAATTCGAGGTTTAATTTTCAGTTTCTGGGTTATTGAAAAAAAAACGGAAATTTTTAGCTTACGTTTCCTTTTTTCAGTTATTATTAGAGATACGAGGTCGGTTGAAATAGGGAAAAGTTGCGCATTTTTATACTGTACAATTATCTGAAAAGAAATTTGAGGTATCATTCTCAGTTTTGGAGTTATTGAAAAAAAAACGGAAACTTTTAGATTTCGTTTTCTTTTTTCAGTTTTTATTAGAGATACGAGGTCGGTTGAAATAGGGAAAAGTTGCGCATTTTTATACTGAACAATTATCTGAAAACAAATTCGAGGTTTAATTTTCAGTTTCTGAGTTATTGAAAAAAAAAACGGAAATTTTTAGCTTACGTTTCCTTTTTTCAGTTATTATTAGAGATACAAGGTCGGTTGAATTAGGGAAAACTTGAGCATTTTCATGTTGAACAATTATCTGAAAAAAATTCGAGGTTTAATTTTAAGTTTCTGAGTTATTGAAAAAAAAACGAAAATTTGTAGCGTTCGTTTTCTTTTTTCAGTTATTATTAGAGATACGAGGTCGGTTCAATTAGGGAAAACTTTGGCATTTTTATGCTGAACAATTATATGAAAAGAAATTCGAGGTTTAATTTTCAGTTTCTGAGTTATTGAAAAAAAAAACTGATATATATAGCTTACCTTTCCTTTTTTCAGTTATTATTAGAGATACGAGGTCGGTTAAAATAGGGGAAAGTTGCGCATTTTTATACTGAACGTTTATCTGAAAAGAAATTCGAGGTATCATATTCAGTTTCGGAGTTATTGAAAAAAAAAACGGAAATTTGTAGATTTCGTTTTCTTTTTTCAGTTATTATGAGAGATAGGAGGTCGATTGAATTAGGGCAAGGTTGCTCATTTTTATGCTGAACAATTATCTGAAAAGAAATTCGAGGTTTAATTTTCAGTTTCTGGGTTATTGAAAAAAAAACGGAAATTTTTAGCTTACGTTTCCTTTTTTCAGTTATTATTAGAGATACGAGGTCGGTTAAAATAGGGGAAAGTTGCGCATTTTTATACTGAACGTTTATCTGAAAAGAAATTTGAGGTATCATATTCAATTTCGGAGTTATTGAAAAAAAAACGGAAATTTGTAGATTTCGTTTTCTTTTTTCAGTTATTATGAGAGATAGGAGGTCGATTGAATTGGGGCAAGGTTGCTCATTTTTATGCTGAACAATTATCTGAAAAGAAATTCGAGGTTTAATTTTCAGTTTCTGGGTTATTGAAAAAAAAACGGAAATTTTTAGCTTACGTTTCCTTTTTTCAGTTATTATTAGAGATACGAGGTCGGTTGAAATAGGGAAAAGTTGCGCATTTTTATACTGTACAATTATCTGAAAAGAAATTTGAGGTATCATTCTCAGTTTTGGAGTTATTGAAAAAAAAAAACGGAAATTTTTAGATTTCGTTTTCTTTTTTCAGTTTTTATTAGAGATACGAGGTCGGTTGAAATAGGGAAAAGTTGCGCATTTTTATACTGAACAATTATCTGAAAACAAATTCGAGGTTTAATTTTCAGTTTCTGAGTTATTGAAAAAAAAACGGAAATTTTTAGCTTACGTTTCCTTTTTTCAGTTATTATTAGAGATACAAGGTCGGTTGAATTAGGGAAAACTTGAGCATTTTCATGTTGAACAATTATCTGAAAAAAATTCGAGGTTTAATTTTCAGTTTCTGAGTTATTGAAAAAAAAAACGGAAATTTTTAGCTCACGTTTCCTTTTTTCAGTTTTTATTAGAGATACGAGGTCGGTTGAATTAGGGAAAACTTGAGTATTTTTATGCTGAACAATTATCTGAAAAGAAATTCGAGGTATCATTCTCAGTTTTGGAGTTATTGAAAAAAAACGGAAATTTCTAGCTTACGTTTTCTTTTTTCAGTTATTATCAGAGATACGAGGTCGGTTAAAATAGGGAAAACTTGAACATTTTCATGTTGAACATTTATCTGAAAAAAATTCGAGGTTTAATTTTAAGTTTCTGAGTAATTGAAAAAAAAACGGACATTTGAAGCGTTCGTTTTCTTTTTTCAGTTATTATTAGAGATACGAGGTGGGTTGAAATAGGGAAAAGTTGCGCATTTTTATACTGTACAATTATCTGAAAAGAAATTTGAGGTATCATTCTCAGTTTTGGAGTTATTGAAAAAAAAACGGAAATTTTTAGATTTCGTTTTCTTTTTTCAGTTTTTATTAGAGATAGGAGGTCGATTGAATTAGGGCAAGGTTGCTCATTTTTATGCTGAACAATTATCTGAAAAGAAATTCGAGGTTTAATTTTCAGTTTCTGGGTTATTGAAAAAAAAAACGGAAATTTTTAGCTTACGTTTCCTTTTTTCAGTTATTATTAGAGATACGAGGTCGGTTGAAATAGGGAAAAGTTGCGCATTTTTATACTGTACAATTATCTGAAAAGAAATTTGAGGTATCATTCTCAGTTTTGGAGTTATTGAAAAAAAAACGGAAATTTTTAGATTTCGTTTTCTTTTTTCAGTTTTTATTAGAGATACGAGGTCGGTTGAAATAGGGAAAAGTTGCGCATTTTTATACTGAACAATTATCTGAAAACAAATTCGAGGTTTAATTTTCAGTTTCTGAGTTATTGAAAAAAAAAACGGAAATTTTTAGCTTACGTTTCCTTTTTTCAGTTATTATTAGAGATACAAGGTCGGTTGAATTAGGGAAAACTTGAGCATTTTCATGTTGAACAATTATCTGAAAAAAATTCGAGGTTTAATTTTAAGTTTCTGAGTTATTGAAAAAAAAACGAAAATTTGTAGCGTTCGTTTTCTTTTTTCAGTTATTATTAGAGATACGAGGTCGGTTCAATTAGGGAAAACTTTGGCATTTTTATGCTGAACAATTATATGAAAAGAAATTCGAGGTTTAATTTTCAGTTTCTGAGTTATTGAAAAAAAAAAACTGATATATATAGCTTACCTTTCCTTTTTTCAGTTATTATTAGAGATACGAGGTCGGTTAAAATAGGGGAAAGTTGCGCATTTTTATACTGAACGTTTATCTGAAAAGAAATTCGAGGTATCATATTCAGTTTCGGAGTTATTGAAAAAAAAAACGAAATTTGTAGATTTCGTTTTCTTTTTTCAGTTATTATGAGAGATAGGAGGTCGATTGAATTAGGGCAAGGTTGCTCATTTTTATGCTGAACAATTATCTGAAAAGAAATTCGAGGTTTAATTTTCAGTTTCTGGGTTATTGAAAAAAAAACGGAAATTTTTAGCTTACGTTTCCTTTTTTCAGTTATTATTAGAGATACGAGGTCGGTTGAAATGGGGAAAAGTTGCGCATTTTTATACTGTACAATTATCTGAAAAGAAATTTGAGGTATCATTCTCAGTTTTGGAGTTATTGAAAAAAAAAACGGAAATTTTTAGATTTCGTTTTCTTTTTTCAGTTTTTATTAGAGATACGAGGTCGGTTGAAATAGGGAAAAGTTGCGCATTTTTATACTGAACAATTATCTGAAAACAAATTCGAGGTTTAATTTTCAGTTTCTGAGTTATTGAAAAAAAAACGGAAATTTTTAGCTTACGTTTCCTTTTTTCAGTTATTATTAGAGATACAAGGTCGGTTGAATTAGGGAAAACTTGAGCATTTTCATGTTGAACAATTATCTGAAAAAAATTCGAGGTTTAATTTTAAGTTTCTGAGTTATTGAAAAAAAAACGAAAATTTGTAGCGTTCGTTTTCTTTTTTCAGTTATTATTAGAGATACGAGGTCGGTTCAATTAGGGAAAACTTTGGCATTTTTATGCTGAACAATTATATGAAAAGAAATTCGAGGTTTAATTTTCAGTTTCTGAGTTATTGAAAAAAAAAACTGATATATATAGCTTACCTTTCCTTTTTTCAGTTATTATTAGAGATACGAGGTCGGTTAAAATAGGGGAAAGTTGCGCATTTTTATACTGAACGTTTATCTGAAAAGAAATTTGAGGTATCATATTCAATTTCGGAGTTATTGAAAAAAAAACGGAAATTTGTAGATTTCGTTTTCTTTTTTCAGTTATTATGAGAGATAGGAGGTCGATTGAATTAGGGCAAGGTTGCTCATTTTTATGCTGAACAATTATCTGAAAAGAAATTCGAGGTTTAATTTTCAGTTTCTGGGTTATTGAAAAAAAAACGGAAATTTTTAGCTTACGTTTCCTTTTTTCAGTTATTATTAGAGATACGAGGTCGGTTGAAATAGGGAAAAGTTGCGCATTTTTATACTGTACAATTATCTGAAAAGAAATTTGAGGTATCATTCTCAGTTTTGGAGTTATTGAAAAAAAACGGAAATTTTTAGATTTCGTTTTCTTTTTTCAGTTTTTATTAGAGATACGAGGTCGGTTGAAATAGGGAAAAGTTGCGCATTTTTATACTGAACAATTATCTGAAAACAAATTCGAGGTTTAATTTTCAGTTTCTGAGTTATTGAAAAAAAAACGGAAATTTTTAGCTTACGTTTCCTTTTTTCAGTTATTATTAGAGATACAAGGTCGGTTGAATTAGGGAAAACTTGAGCATTTTCATGTTGAACAATTATCTGAAAAAAATTCGAGGTTTAATTTTCAGTTTCTGAGTTATTGAAAAAAAAAAACGGAAATTTTTAGCTCACGTTTCCTTTTTTCAGTTTTTATTAGAGATACGAGGTCGGTTGAATTAGGGAAAACTTGAGTATTTTTATGCTGAACAATTATCTGAAAAGAAATTCGAGGTATCATTCTCAGTTTTGGAGTTATTGAAAAAAAACGGAAATTTCTAGCTTACGTTTTCTTTTTTCAGTTATTATCAGAGATACGAGGTCGGTTAAAATAGGGAAAACTTGAACATTTTCATGTTGAATATTTATCTGAAAAAAATTCGAGGTTTAATTTTAAGTTTCTGAGTAATTGAAAAAAAAACGGACATTTGAAGCGTTCGTTTTCTTTTTTCAGTTATTATTAGAGATACGAGGTCGGTTGAAATAGGGAAAAGTTGCGCATTTTTATACTGTACAATTATCTGAAAAGAAATTTGAGGTATCATTCTCAGTTTTGGAGTTATTGAAAAAAAAAACGGAAATTTTTAGATTTCGTTTTCTTTTTTCAGTTTTTATTAGAGATACGAGGTCGGTTGAAATAGGGAAAGGTTGCGCATTTTTATACTGTACAATTATCTGAAAAGAAATTTGAGGTATCATTCTCAGTTTTGGAGTTATTGAAAAAAAAAACGGAAATTTGTAGCTTTCGTTTTTATTTTTCTGTTATTATAAAAGATACGAGGTTGGTTGAATTAGGTAAAACTTCCGCATTTTTATGCTGAACAATTATCTGAAAAGAAATTTGAAGTATCATTTTCAGTTTCTGAGTCATCGAAAAAAAAAAACGGAAATTTGTAGCTTTCGTTTTTATTTTTCTGTTATTAAAAAAAATATACGAGGTCGGTTGAATTAGGGAAAACTTCTGCATTTTTATGCTGAACAATTATCTGAAAAGAAATGTGAGGTATCATTTTCAGTTTCTGAGTTATTGGAAAAAAAACGGAAACTTGTGGCTTTCGTTTTCTTTTTCCAGTTATTATTAGAGATACGAGGTCGGTTAAATTAGGGAAAAAGTTGCTCATTTTTATGCAGAACAATTATCTGAAAAGAAATTTGAGGTATCATTTTCAGTTTTTGAATTATTGAAAAAAAAACGGAAATTTGTATAGCTTTCGTTTTCTTTTTTTAGTTATTATTAGAGATACGAGGTCGGTTAAATTAGGGAAAAGTTGCGTATTTTTATGCTGAACATTTATCTGATTAGAAATTTGAGGTATCATTTTCAGTTTCTGAGTCATTGAAAAAAAAAACGGAAATTTGTAGCTTTCGTTTTTATTTTTCTGTTATTATAAAAGATACGAGGTTGGTTGAATTAGGTAAAACTTCCGCATTTTTATGCTGAACAATTATCTGAAAAGAAATTTGAAGTATCATTTTCAGTTTCTGAGTCATCGAAAAAAAAAACGGAAATTTGTAGCTTTCGTTTTTATTTTTCTGTTATTAAAAAAAATATACGAGGTCGGTTGAATTAGGGAAAACTTCTGCATTTTTATGCTGAACAATTATCTGAAAAGAAATTTGAGGTATCATTTTCAGTTTCTGAGTCATTGAAAAAAAAAACGGAAATTTGTAGCTTTCGTTTTTATTTTTCTGTTATTATAAAAGATACGAGGTTGGTTGAATTAGGTAAAACTTCCGCATTTTTATGCTGAACAATTATCTGAAAAGAAATTTGAAGTATCATTTTCAGTTTCTGAGTCATCGAAAAAAAAAACGGAAATTTGTAGCTTTCGTTTTTATTTTTCTGTTATTAAAAAAAATATACGAGGTCGGTTGAATTAGGAAAAACTTCTGCATTTTTATGCTGAACAATTATCTGAAAAGAAATGTGAGGTATCATTTCCAGTTTCTGAGTTATTGGAAAAAAAACGGAAATTTGTGGCTTTCGTTTTCTTTTTCCAGTTATTATTAGAGATACGAGGTCGGTTAAATTAGGGCAAAGTTGCGCATTTTTATGCTGAACATTTATCTGGAAAGAAATTTAAGGTATCATTTTCAGTTTCGGAGTTATTGAAAAAAATACGGAAATTTGTAGATTTCGTTTTCTTTTTTCAATTATTATTAGAGATACAAGGTCGGTTGAATTAGGGAAAACTTGAGCATTTTCATGCTGAACAATTATCTGAAAAGAAATTCGAGGTTTAATTTTCAGTTTCTGAGTTATTGAAAAAAAAACGGAAATTTGTAGATTTCGTTTTCTTTTTTCAGTTATTATGAGAGATAGGAGGTCGATTGAATTAGGGCAAAGTTGCTCATTTTTATGCTGAACTATTATATGAAAAGAAATTTGAGGTTTCATTCTCAGTTTCTGAGTTATTGAAAAAAAAAAAGGAAATGTGTAGCGTTCGTTTTCTTTTTTCATTTATTATATGAGATAGGAGGTCGATTGAATTGGGGCAAAGTTGCTTATTTTTATGCTAAACAATAAAATGAAAAGAAATTTGAGGTTTCATTTTCAGTTTTTGAGTTATGGAAAAAAAACGGAAATTTGTAGCGTTCGTTTTCATTTTTCAGTTATTATTAGAGATACGAGGTCGGTTAAATCAGGGCAAACTTTAGCATTTTCATGCTGAACCATTATCTGAAAAGAAATTCGAGGTTTAATTTTCAGTTTCTGAGTTATTGAAAAAAAAACGGAAATTTATAGCGTTCGTTTTCATTTTTCAGTTATTATCAGAGATACGAGGTCGGTTAAAATAGGGAAAAGTGGCGCATTTTTATACTGAACAATTATCTGAAAAAAATTCGAGGTTTACTTTCAAGTTTCTGAGTTATTGAAAAAAAAATACGGAAATTTGTAGATTTCGTTTTCTTTTGTCAGTTATTATTAGAGATACGAGGTCGGTTGAATTAGGGCAAACTTTAGCATTTTCATGCTGAACAATTATCTGAAAAGAAATTCGAGGTTTAATTTTCAGTTTCTGAGTTATTGAAAAAAAAACGGATATTTATAGCTTACCTTTCCTTTTTTCAGTTATTATTGGAGATACGAGGTCGGTTAAATCAGGGCAAACTTTAGCATTTTTATGCTGAACCATTATCTGAAAAGAAATTCGAGGTTTAATTTTCAGTTTCTGAGTTATTGAAAACAAACGGATATTTATAGCTTACCTTTCCTTTTTTCAGTTTTTATTAGAGATGCGAGGTCGGTTAAAGTAGGGAAAAGTTGCGCATTTTTATACTGAACAATTATCTGGAAAGAAATTTGAGTTATCATTTTCAGTTTCTGAGTTATTGAAAAAAAACGGAAATTTGTGGATTTCGTTTTCTTTTTTCAGTTATTATTAGAGATACGAGGTCGGTTCAATTAGGGAAAACTTTGGCATTTTTATGCTGAACAATTACCTGAAAAGAAATTCGAGGTTTAATTTTCAGTTTCTGAGTTATTTGAAAAAAAAACGGAAATTTTCAGCTCACGTTTCCTTTTTTCAGTTATTAGATACGAGGTCGGTTGAAATAGGAAAAAGTTGCACATTTTTATAATGTACAATTATCTGATAAGAAATTTGGGGTATCATTCTCAGTTTTGGAGTTATTGAAAAAAAAACGGAAATTTGTATATTTCGTTCTCATTTTTCAGTTTTTATTAGAGATACGAGGTCGGTTGAATTAGGGAAAACTTGAGTATTTTTATGCTGAACAATTATCTGAAAAGAAATTCGAGGTTTAATTTTCAGTTTCTGAGTTATTGAAAAAAAACGGAAATTTCTAGCTTACGTTTCCTTTTTTCAGTTATTATTAGAGATACGAGGTCGGTTGAAATAGGAAAAAGTTGCACATTTTTATAATGTACAATTATCTGATAAGAAATTTGGGGTATCATTCTCAGTTTTGGAGATATTGAAAAAAAAAACGGAAATTTGTATATTTCGTTCTCATTTTTCAGTTTTTATTAGAGATACGAGGTCGGTTGAATTAGGGAAAACTTGAGTATTTTTATGCTGAACAATTATCTGAAAAGAAATTCGAGGTTTAATTTTCAGTTTCTGAGTTATTTGAAAAAAAACGGAAATTTTTAGCTCACGTTTCCTTTTTTCAGTTATTATTAGAGATACGAGGTCGGTTGAAATAGGAAAAAGTTGCACATTTTTATAATGTACAATTATCTGATAAGAAATTTGGGGTATCATTCTCAGTTTTGGAGTTATTGAAAAAAAAAACGGAAATTTGTATATTTCGTTCTCATTTTTCAGTTTTTATTAGAGATACGAGGTCGGTTGAATTAGGGAAAACTTGAGTATTTTTATGCTGAACAATTATCTGAAAAGAAATTCGAGGTTTAATTTTCAGTTTCTGAGTTATTTGAAAAAAAACGGAAATTTTTAGCTCACGTTTCCTTTTTTCAGTTATTATTAGAGATACGAGGTCGGTTGAAATAGGAAAAAGTTGCACATTTTTATAATGTACAATTATCTGATAAGAAATTTGTGGTATCATTCTCAGTTTTGGAGTTATTGAAAAAAAAACGGAAATTTGTATATTTCGTTCTCATTTTTCAGTTTTTATTAGAGATACGAGGTCGGTTGAATTAGGGAAAACTTGAGTATTTTTATGCTGAACAATTATCTGAAAAGAAATTCGAGGTTTAATTTTCAGTTTCTGAGTTATTTGAAAAAAAAACGGAAATTTTTAGCTCACGTTTCCTTTTTTCAGTTATTATTAGAGATACGAGGTCGGTTGAAATAGGAAAAAGTTGCACATTTTTATAATGTACAATTATCTGATAAGAAATTTGGGGTATCATTCTCAGTTTTGGAGTTATTGAAAAAAAAACGGAAATTTGTATATTTCGTTCTCATTTTTCAGTTTTTATTAGAGATACGAGGTCGGTTGAATTAGGGAAAACTTGAGTATTTTTATGCTGAACAATTATCTGAAAAGAAATTCGAGGTTTAATTTTCAGTTTCTGAGTTATTGAAAAAAAACGGAAATTTCTAGCTTACGTTTCCTTTTTTCAGTTATTATTAGAGATACGAGGTCGGTTGAAATAGGAAAAAGTTGCACATTTTTATAATGTATAATTATCTGATAAGAAATTTGGGGTATCATTCTCAGTTTTGGAGATATTGAAAAAAAAAACGGAAATTTGTATATTTCGTTCTCATTTTTCAGTTTTTATTAGAGATACGAGGTCGGTTGAATTAGGGAAAACTTGAGTATTTTTATGCTGAACAATTATCTGGAAATAAATTCGAGGTTTAATTTTCAGTTTCCGAGTTATTGAAAAAAAAAAACTGAAGTTTCTAGCGTACGTTTCCTTTTTTCAGTTATTATCAGAGATACGAGGTCGGTTAAAATAGGGAAAAGTTGCGCATTTTTATACTGAACAATTATCTGGAAAGAAATTTGAGGTATCATTTTCAGAGTTATTGAAAAAAAAACGGAAATTTGTAGATTTCGTTTTCTTTTTTCAGTTATTATTAGAGATACAAGGTCGGTTGAATTAGGGAAAACTTGAGCGTTTTCATGCTGAACAATTATCTGATAAAAATTCGAGGATTAATTTTAAGTTTCTGAGTTATTGAAAAAAAAAACAGATATTTATAGCTTACCTTTCCTTTTTTCAGTTATTATTAGAGATACGAGGTCGGTTGAAATAGGAAAAAGTTGCACATTTTTATAATGTACAATTATCTGATAAGAAATTTGGGGTATCATTCTCAGTTTTGGAGTTATTGAAAAAAAAACGGAAATTTGTATATTTCGTTCTCATTTTTCAGTTTTTATTAGAGATACGAGGTCGGTTGAATTAGGGAAAACTTGAGTATTTTTATGCTGAACAATTATCTGAAAAGAAATTCGAGGTTTAATTTTCAGTTTCTGGGTTATTGAAAAAAAACGGAAATTTCTAGCTTACGTTTCCTTTTTTCAGTTATTATTAGAGATACGAGGTCGGTTGAAATAGGAAAAAGTTGCACATTTTTATAATGTACAATTATCTGATAAGAAATTTGGGGTATCATTCTCAGTTTTGGAGATATTGAAAAAAAAACGGAAATTTGTATATTTCGTTCTCATTTTTCAGTTTTTATTAGAGATACGAGGTCGGTTGAATTAGGGAAAACTTGAGTACTTTTATGCTGAACAATTATCTGAAAAGAAATTCGAGGTTTAATTTTCAGTTTCTGAGTTATTTGAAAAAAAACGGAAATTTTTAGCTCACGTTTCCTTTTTTCAGTTATTATTAGAGATACGAGGTCGGTTGAAATAGGAAAAAGTTGCACATTTTTATAATGTACAATTATCTGATAAGAAATTTGGGGTATCATTCTCAGTTTTGGAGTTATTGAAAAAAAAACGGAAATTTGTATATTTCGTTCTCATTTTTCAGTTTTTATTAGAGATACGAGGTCGGTTGAATTAGGGAAAACTTGAGTATTTTTATGCTGAACAATTATCTGAAAAGAAATTCGAGGTATCATTCTCAGTTTTGGAGTTATTGAAAAAAAACGGAAATTTCTAGCTTACGTTTTCTTTTTTCAGTTATTATCAGAGATACGAGGTCGGTTAAAATAGGGAAAACTTGAACATTTTCATGTTGAACATTTATCTGAAAAAAATTCGAGGTTTAATTTTAAGTTTCTGAGTAATTGAAAAAAAAACGGACATTTGAAGCGTTCGTTTTCTTTTTTCAGTTATTATTAGAGATACGAGGTGGGTTGAAATAGGGAAAAGTTGCGCATTTTTATACTGTACAATTATCTGAATAGAAATTTGAGGTATCATTCTCAGTTTTGGAGTTATTGAAAAAAAAACGGAAATTTTTAGATTTCGTTTTCTTTTTTCAGTTTTTATTAGAGATAGGAGGTCGATTGAATTAGGGCAAGGTTGCTCATTTTTATGCTGAACAATTATCTGAAAAGAAATTCGAGGTTTAATTTTCAGTTTCTGGGTTATTGAAAAAAAAACGGAAATTTTTAGCTTACGTTTCCTTTTTTCAGTTATTATTAGAGATACGAGGTCGGTTGAATTAGGGAAAACTTGAGCATTTTCATGTTGAACAATTATCTGAAAAAAATTCGAGGTTTAATTTTAAGTTTCTGAGTTATTGAAAAAAAAACGAAAATTTGTAGCGTTCGTTTTCTTTTTTCAGTTATTATTAGAGATACGAGGTCGGTTCAATTAGGGAAAACTTTGGCATTTTTATGCTGAGCAATTATATGAAAAGAAATTCGAGGTTTAATTTTCAGTTTCTGAGTTATTGAAAAAAAAAACTGATATATATAGCTTACCTTTCCTTTTTTCAGTTATTATTAGAGATACGAGGTCGGTTAAAATAGGGGAAAGTTGCGCATTTTTATACTGAACGTTTATCTGAAAAGAAATTCGAGGTATCATATTCAGTTTCGGAGTTATTGAAAAAAAAACGGAAATTTGTAGATTTCGTTTTCTTTTTTCAGTTATTATGAGAGATAGGAGGTCGATTGAATTAGGGCAAGGTTGCTCATTTTTATGCTGAACAATTATCTGAAAAGAAATTCGAGGTTTAATTTTCAGTTTCTGGGTTATTGAAAAAAAAACGGAAATTTTTAGCTTACGTTTCCTTTTTTCAGTTATTATTAGAGATACGAGGTCGGTTGAAATAGGGAAAAGTTGCGCATTTTTATACTGTACAATTATCTGAAAAGAAATTTGAGGTATCATTCTCAGTTTTGGAGTTATTGAAAAAAAAAAACGGAAATTTTTAGATTTCGTTTTCTTTTTTCAGTTTTTATTAGAGATACGAGGTCGGTTGAAATAGGGAAAAGTTGCGCATTTTTATACTGAACAATTATCTGAAAACAAATTCGAGGTTTAATTTTCAGTTTCTGAGTTATTGAAAAAAAAACGGAAATTTTTAGCTTACGTTTCCTTTTTTCAGTTATTATTAGAGATACAAGGTCGGTTGAATTAGGGAAAACTTGAGCATTTTCATGTTGAACAATTATCTGAAAAAAATTCGAGGTTTAATTTTAAGTTTCTGAGTTATTGAAAAAAAAACGAAAATTTGTAGCGTTCGTTTTCTTTTTTCAGTTATTATTAGAGATACGAGGTCGGTTCAATTAGGGAAAACTTTGGCATTTTTATGCTGAACAATTATATGAAAAGAAATTCGAGGTTTAATTTTCAGTTTCTGAGTTATTGAAAAAAAAAACTGATATATATAGCTTACCTTTCCTTGTTTCAGTTATTATTAGAGATACGAGGTCGGTTAAAATAGGGGAAAGTTGCGCATTTTTATACTGAACGTTTATCTGAAAAGAAATTTGAGGTATCATATTCAATTTCGGAGTTATTGAAAAAAAAACGGAAATTTGTAGATTTCGTTTTCTTTTTTCAGTTATTATGAGAGATAGGAGGTCGATTGAATTAGGGCAAGGTTGCTCATTTTTATGCTGAACAATTATCTGAAAAGAAATTCGAGGTTTAATTTTCAGTTTCTGGGTTATTGAAAAAAAAACGGAAATTTTTAGCTTACGTTTCCTTTTTTCAGTTATTATTAGAGATACGAGGTCGGTTGAAATAGGGAAAAGTTGCGCATTTTTATACTGTACAATTATCTGAAAAGAAATTTGAGGTATCATTCTCAGTTTTGGAGTTATTGAAAAAAAAAACGGAAATTTTTAGATTTCGTTTTCTTTTTTCAGTTTTTATTAGAGATACGAGGTCGGTTGAAATAGGGAAAAGTTGCGCATTTTTATACTGAACAATTATCTGAAAACAAATTCGAGGTTTAATTTTCAGTTTCTGAGTTATTGAAAAAAAAACGGAAATTTTCAGCTTACGTTTCCTTTTTTCAGTTATTATTAGAGATACAAGGTCGGTTGAATTAGGGAAAACTTGAGCATTTTCATGTTGAACAATTATCTGAAAAAAATTCGAGGTTTAATTTTCAGTTTCTGAGTTATTGAAAAAAAAAACGGAAATTTTTAGCTCACGTTTCCTTTTTTCAGTTTTTATTAGAGATACGAGGTCGGTTGAATTAGGGAAAACTTGAGTATTTTTATGCTGAACAATTATCTGAAAAGAAATTCGAGGTATCATTCTCAGTTTTAGGAGTTATTGAAAAAAAACGGAATTTTCTAGCTTACGTTTTCTTTTTTCAGTTATTATCAGAGATACGAGGTCGGTTAAAATAGGGAAAACTTGAACATTTTCATGTTGAATATTTATCTGAAAAAAATTCGAGGTTTAATTTTAAGTTTCTGAGTAATTGAAAAAAAAACGGACATTTGAAGCGTTCGTTTTCTTTTTTCAGTTATTATTAGAGATACGAGGTCGGTTGAAATAGGGAAAAGTTGCGCATTTTTATACTGTACAATTATCTGAAAAGAAATTTGAGGTATCATTCTCAGTTTTGGAGTTATTGAAAAAAAAAACGGAACTTTTTAGATTTCGTTTTCTTTTTTCAGTTTTCATTAGAGATACGAGGTCGGTTGAAATAGGGAAAAGTTGCGCATTTTTATACTGTACAATTATCTGAAAAGAAATTTGAGGTATCATTCTCAGTTTTGGAGTTATTGAAAAAAAAAAACGGAAATTTGTAGCTTTCGTTTTTATTTTTCTGTTATTATAAAAGATACGAGGTTGGTTGAATTAGGTAAAACTTCCGCATTTTTATGCTGAACAATTATCTGAAAAGAAATTTGAAGTATCATTTTCAGTTTCTGAGTCATCGAAAAAAAAAAACGGAAATTTGTAGCTTTCGTTTTTATTTTTCTGTTATTAAAAAAAATATACGAGGTCGGTTGAATTAGGGAAAACTTCTGCATTTTTATGCTGAACAATTATCTGAAAAGAAATGTGAGGTATCATTTTCAGTTTCTGAGTTATTGGAAAAAAAACGGAAACTTGTGGCTTTCGTTTTCTTTTTCCAGTTATTATTAGAGATACGAGGTCGGTTAAATTAGGGAAAAAGTTGCTCATTTTTATGCAGAACAATTATCTGAAAAGAAATTTGAGGTATCATTTTCAGTTTTTGAATTATTGAAAAAAAAAACGGAAATTTGTATAGCTTTCGTTTTCTTTTTTTAGTTATTATTAGAGATACGAGGTCGGTTAAATTAGGGAAAAGTTGCGTATTTTTATGCTGAACATTTATCTGATTAGAAATTTGAGGTATCATTTTCAGTTTCTGAGTCATTGAAAAAAAAAACGGAAATTTGTAGCTTTCGTTTTTATTTTTCTGTTATTATAAAAGATACGAGGTTGGTTGAATTAGGTAAAACTTCCGCATTTTTATGCTGAACAATTATCTGAAAAGAAATTTGAAGTATCATTTTCAGTTTCTGAGTCATCGAAAAAAAAAACGGAAATTTGTAGCTTTCGTTTTTATTTTTCTGTTATTAAAAAAAATATACGAGGTCGGTTGAATTAGGGAAAACTTCTGCATTTTTATGCTGAACAATTATCTGAAAAGAAATTTGAGGTATCATTTTCAGTTTCTGAGTCATTGAAAAAAAAAACGGAAATTTGTAGCTTTCGTTTTTATTTTTCTGTTATTATAAAAGATACGAGGTTGGTTGAATTAGGTAAAACTTCCGCATTTTTATGCTGAACAATTATCTGAAAAGAAATTTGAAGTATCATTTTCAGTTTCTGAGTCATCGAAAAAAAAAACGGAAATTTGTAGCTTTCGTTTTTATTTTTCTGTTATTAAAAAAAATATACGAGGTCGGTTGAATTAGGAAAAACTTCTGCATTTTTATGCTGAACAATTATCTGAAAAGAAATGTGAGGTATCATTTCCAGTTTCTGAGTTATTGGAAAAAAAACGGAAATTTGTGGCTTTCGTTTTCTTTTTCCAGTTATTATTAGAGATACGAGGTCGGTTAAATTAGGGCAAAGTTGCGCATTTTTATGCTGAACATTTATCTGGAAAGAAATTTAAGGTATCATTTTCAGTTTCGGAGTTATTGAAAAAAATACGGAAATTTGTAGATTTCGTTTTCTTTTTTCAATTATTATTAGAGATACAAGGTCGGTTGAATTAGGGAAAACTTGAGCATTTTCATGCTGAACAATTATCTGAAAAGAAATTCGAGGTTTAATTTTCAGTTTCTGAGTTATTGAAAAAAAAACGGAAATTTGTAGATTTCGTTTTCTTTTTTCAGTTATTATGAGAGATAGGAGGTCGATTGAATTAGGGCAAAGTTGCTCATTTTTATGCTGAACTATTATATGAAAAGAAATTTGAGGTTTCATTCTCAGTTTCTGAGTTATTGAAAAAAAAAAAGGAAATGTGTAGCGTTCGTTTTCTTTTTTCATTTATTATATGAGATAGGAGGTCGATTGAATTGGGGCAAAGTTGCTTATTTTTATGCTAAACAATAAAATGAAAAGAAATTTGAGGTTTCATTTTCAGTTTTTGAGTTATGGAAAAAAAACGGAAATTTGTAGCGTTCGTTTTCATTTTTCAGTTATTATTAGAGATACGAGGTCGGTTAAATCAGGGCAAACTTTAGCATTTTCATGCTGAACCATTATCTGAAAAGAAATTCGAGGTTTAATTTTCAGTTTCTGAGTTATTGAAAAAAAAACGGAAATTTATAGCGTTCGTTTTCATTTTTCAGTTATTATCAGAGATACGAGGTCGGTTAAAATAGGGAAAAGTGGCGCATTTTTATACTGAACAATTATCTGAAAAAAATTCGAGGTTTACTTTCAAGTTTCTGAGTTATTGAAAAAAAAATACGGAAATTTGTAGATTTCGTTTTCTTTTGTCAGTTATTATTAGAGATACGAGGTCGGTTGAATTAGGGCAAACTTTAGCATTTTCATGCTGAACAATTATCTGAAAAGAAATTCGAGGTTTAATTTTCAGTTTCTGAGTTATTGAAAAAAAAACGGATATTTATAGCTTACCTTTCCTTTTTTCAGTTATTATTGGAGATACGAGGTCGGTTAAATCAGGGCAAACTTTAGCATTTTTATGCTGAACCATTATCTGAAAAGAAATTCGAGGTTTAATTTTCAGTTTCTGAGTTATTGAAAACAAACGGATATTTATAGCTTACCTTTCCTTTTTTCAGTTTTTATTAGAGATGCGAGGTCGGTTAAAGTAGGGAAAAGTTGCGCATTTTTATACTGAACAATTATCTGGAAAGAAATTTGAGTTATCATTTTCAGTTTCTGAGTTATTGAAAAAAAACGGAAATTTGTGGATTTCGTTTTCTTTTTTCAGTTATTATTAGAGATACGAGGTCGGTTCAATTAGGGAAAACTTTGGCATTTTTATGCTGAACAATTACCTGAAAAGAAATTCGAGGTTTAATTTTCAGTTTCTGAGTTATTTGAAAAAAAAACGGAAATTTTCAGCTCACGTTTCCTTTTTTCAGTTATTAGATACGAGGTCGGTTGAAATAGGAAAAAGTTGCACATTTTTATAATGTACAATTATCTGATAAGAAATTTGGGGTATCATTCTCAGTTTTGGAGTTATTGAAAAAAAAACGGAAATTTGTATATTTCGTTCTCATTTTTCAGTTTTTATTAGAGATACGAGGTCGGTTGAATTAGGGAAAACTTGAGTATTTTTATGCTGAACAATTATCTGAAAAGAAATTCGAGGTTTAATTTTCAGTTTCTGAGTTATTGAAAAAAAACGGAAATTTCTAGCTTACGTTTCCTTTTTTCAGTTATTATTAGAGATACGAGGTCGGTTGAAATAGGAAAAAGTTGCACATTTTTATAATGTACAATTATCTGATAAGAAATTTGGGGTATCATTCTCAGTTTTGGAGATATTGAAAAAAAAAACGGAAATTTGTATATTTCGTTCTCATTTTTCAGTTTTTATTAGAGATACGAGGTCGGTTGAATTAGGGAAAACTTGAGTATTTTTATGCTGAACAATTATCTGAAAAGAAATTCGAGGTTTAATTTTCAGTTTCTGAGTTATTTGAAAAAAAACGGAAATTTTTAGCTCACGTTTCCTTTTTTCAGTTATTATTAGAGATACGAGGTCGGTTGAAATAGGAAAAAGTTGCACATTTTTATAATGTACAATTATCTGATAAGAAATTTGGGGTATCATTCTCAGTTTTGGAGTTATTGAAAAAAAAAACGGAAATTTGTATATTTCGTTCTCATTTTTCAGTTTTTATTAGAGATACGAGGTCGGTTGAATTAGGGAAAACTTGAGTATTTTTATGCTGAACAATTATCTGAAAAGAAATTCGAGGTTTAATTTTCAGTTTCTGAGTTATTTGAAAAAAAACGGAAATTTTTAGCTCACGTTTCCTTTTTTCAGTTATTATTAGAGATACGAGGTCGGTTGAAATAGGAAAAAGTTGCACATTTTTATAATGTACAATTATCTGATAAGAAATTTGTGGTATCATTCTCAGTTTTGGAGTTATTGAAAAAAAAACGGAAATTTGTATATTTCGTTCTCATTTTTCAGTTTTTATTAGAGATACGAGGTCGGTTGAATTAGGGAAAACTTGAGTATTTTTATGCTGAACAATTATCTGAAAAGAAATTCGAGGTTTAATTTTCAGTTTCTGAGTTATTTGAAAAAAAAACGGAAATTTTTAGCTCACGTTTCCTTTTTTCAGTTATTATTAGAGATACGAGGTCGGTTGAAATAGGAAAAAGTTGCACATTTTTATAATGTACAATTATCTGATAAGAAATTTGGGGTATCATTCTCAGTTTTGGAGTTATTGAAAAAAAAACGGAAATTTGTATATTTCGTTCTCATTTTTCAGTTTTTATTAGAGATACGAGGTCGGTTGAATTAGGGAAAACTTGAGTATTTTTATGCTGAACAATTATCTGAAAAGAAATTCGAGGTTTAATTTTCAGTTTCTGAGTTATTGAAAAAAAACGGAAATTTCTAGCTTACGTTTCCTTTTTTCAGTTATTATTAGAGATACGAGGTCGGTTGAAATAGGAAAAAGTTGCACATTTTTATAATGTATAATTATCTGATAAGAAATTTGGGGTATCATTCTCAGTTTTGGAGATATTGAAAAAAAAAACGGAAATTTGTATATTTCGTTCTCATTTTTCAGTTTTTATTAGAGATACGAGGTCGGTTGAATTAGGGAAAACTTGAGTATTTTTATGCTGAACAATTATCTGGAAATAAATTCGAGGTTTAATTTTCAGTTTCCGAGTTATTGAAAAAAAAAAACTGAAGTTTCTAGCGTACGTTTCCTTTTTTCAGTTATTATCAGAGATACGAGGTCGGTTAAAATAGGGAAAAGTTGCGCATTTTTATACTGAACAATTATCTGGAAAGAAATTTGAGGTATCATTTTCAGAGTTATTGAAAAAAAAACGGAAATTTGTAGATTTCGTTTTCTTTTTTCAGTTATTATTAGAGATACAAGGTCGGTTGAATTAGGGAAAACTTGAGCGTTTTCATGCTGAACAATTATCTGATAAAAATTCGAGGATTAATTTTAAGTTTCTGAGTTATTGAAAAAAAAAACAGATATTTATAGCTTACCTTTCCTTTTTTCAGTTATTATTAGAGATACGAGGTCGGTTGAAATAGGAAAAAGTTGCACATTTTTATAATGTACAATTATCTGATAAGAAATTTGGGGTATCATTCTCAGTTTTGGAGTTATTGAAAAAAAAACGGAAATTTGTATATTTCGTTCTCATTTTTCAGTTTTTATTAGAGATACGAGGTCGGTTGAATTAGGGAAAACTTGAGTATTTTTATGCTGAACAATTATCTGAAAAGAAATTCGAGGTTTAATTTTCAGTTTCTGGGTTATTGAAAAAAAACGGAAATTTCTAGCTTACGTTTCCTTTTTTCAGTTATTATTAGAGATACGAGGTCGGTTGAATTAGGGAAAACTTGAGCATTTTCATGTTGAACAATTATCTGAAAAAAATTCGAGGTTTAATTTTAAGTTTCTGAGTTATTGAAAAAAAAACGAAAATTTGTAGCGTTCGTTTTCTTTTTTCAGTTATTATTAGAGATACGAGGTCGGTTCAATTAGGGAAAACTTTGGCATTTTTATGCTGAGCAATTATATGAAAAGAAATTCGAGGTTTAATTTTCAGTTTCTGAGTTATTGAAAAAAAAAAACTGATATATATAGCTTACCTTTCCTTTTTTCAGTTATTATTAGAGATACGAGGTCGGTTAAAATAGGGGAAAGTTGCGCATTTTTATACTGAACGTTTATCTGAAAAGAAATTCGAGGTATCATATTCAGTTTCGGAGTTATTGAAAAAAAAAACGGAAATTTGTAGATTTCGTTTTCTTTTTTCAGTTATTATGAGAGATAGGAGGTCGATTGAATTAGGGCAAGGTTGCTCATTTTTATGCTGAACAATTATCTGAAAAGAAATTCGAGGTTTAATTTTCAGTTTCTGGGTTATTGAAAAAAAAACGGAAATTTTTAGCTTACGTTTCCTTTTTTCAGTTATTATTAGAGATACGAGGTCGGTTGAAATAGGGAAAAGTTGCGCATTTTTATACTGTACAATTATCTGAAAAGAAATTTGAGGTATCATTCTCAGTTTTGGAGTTATTGAAAAAAAAAAACGGAAATTTTTAGATTTCGTTTTCTTTTTTCAGTTTTTATTAGAGATACGAGGTCGGTTGAAATAGGGAAAAGTTGCGCATTTTTATACTGAACAATTATCTGAAAACAAATTCGAGGTTTAATTTTCAGTTTCTGAGTTATTGAAAAAAAAACGGAAATTTTTAGCTTACGTTTCCTTTTTTCAGTTATTATTAGAGATACAAGGTCGGTTGAATTAGGGAAAACTTGAGCATTTTCATGTTGAACAATTATCTGAAAAAAATTCGAGGTTTAATTTTAAGTTTCTGAGTTATTGAAAAAAAAACGAAAATTTGTAGCGTTCGTTTTCTTTTTTCAGTTATTATTAGAGATACGAGGTCGGTTCAATTAGGGAAAACTTTGGCATTTTTATGCTGAACAATTATATGAAAAGAAATTCGAGGTTTAATTTTCAGTTTCTGAGTTATTGAAAAAAAAAACTGATATATATAGCTTACCTTTCCTTGTTTCAGTTATTATTAGAGATACGAGGTCGGTTAAAATAGGGGAAAGTTGCGCATTTTTATACTGAACGTTTATCTGAAAAGAAATTTGAGGTATCATATTCAATTTCGGAGTTATTGAAAAAAAAACGGAAATTTGTAGATTTCGTTTTCTTTTTTCAGTTATTATGAGAGATAGGAGGTCGATTGAATTAGGGCAAGGTTGCTCATTTTTATGCTGAACAATTATCTGAAAAGAAATTCGAGGTTTAATTTTCAGTTTCTGGGTTATTGAAAAAAAAACGGAAATTTTTAGCTTACGTTTCCTTTTTTCAGTTATTATTAGAGATACGAGGTCGGTTGAAATAGGGAAAAGTTGCGCATTTTTATACTGTACAATTATCTGAAAAGAAATTTGAGGTATCATTCTCAGTTTTGGAGTTATTGAAAAAAAAAACGGAAATTTTTAGATTTCGTTTTCTTTTTTCAGTTTTTATTAGAGATACGAGGTCGGTTGAAATAGGGAAAAGTTGCGCATTTTTATACTGAACAATTATCTGAAAACAAATTCGAGGTTTAATTTTCAGTTTCTGAGTTATTGAAAAAAAAACGGAAATTTTCAGCTTACGTTTCCTTTTTTCAGTTATTATTAGAGATACAAGGTCGGTTGAATTAGGGAAAACTTGAGCATTTTCATGTTGAACAATTATCTGAAAAAAATTCGAGGTTTAATTTTCAGTTTCTGAGTTATTGAAAAAAAAAACGGAAATTTTTAGCTCACGTTTCCTTTTTTCAGTTTTTATTAGAGATACGAGGTCGGTTGAATTAGGGAAAACTTGAGTATTTTTATGCTGAACAATTATCTGAAAAGAAATTCGAGGTATCATTCTCAGTTTTAGGAGTTATTGAAAAAAAACGGAATTTTCTAGCTTACGTTTTCTTTTTTCAGTTATTATCAGAGATACGAGGTCGGTTAAAATAGGGAAAACTTGAACATTTTCATGTTGAATATTTATCTGAAAAAAATTCGAGGTTTAATTTTAAGTTTCTGAGTAATTGAAAAAAAAACGGACATTTGAAGCGTTCGTTTTCTTTTTTCAGTTATTATTAGAGATACGAGGTCGGTTGAAATAGGGAAAAGTTGCGCATTTTTATACTGTACAATTATCTGAAAAGAAATTTGAGGTATCATTCTCAGTTTTGGAGTTATTGAAAAAAAAAACGGAACTTTTTAGATTTCGTTTTCTTTTTTCAGTTTTCATTAGAGATACGAGGTCGGTTGAAATAGGGAAAAGTTGCGCATTTTTATACTGTACAATTATCTGAAAAGAAATTTGAGGTATCATTCTCAGTTTTGGAGTTATTGAAAAAAAAAAACGGAAATTTGTAGCTTTCGTTTTTATTTTTCTGTTATTATAAAAGATACGAGGTTGGTTGAATTAGGTAAAACTTCCGCATTTTTATGCTGAACAATTATCTGAAAAGAAATTTGAAGTATCATTTTCAGTTTCTGAGTCATCGAAAAAAAAAAACGGAAATTTGTAGCTTTCGTTTTTATTTTTCTGTTATTAAAAAAAATATACGAGGTCGGTTGAATTAGGGAAAACTTCTGCATTTTTATGCTGAACAATTATCTGAAAAGAAATGTGAGGTATCATTTTCAGTTTCTGAGTTATTGGAAAAAAAACGGAAACTTGTGGCTTTCGTTTTCTTTTTCCAGTTATTATTAGAGATACGAGGTCGGTTAAATTAGGGAAAAAGTTGCTCATTTTTATGCAGAACAATTATCTGAAAAGAAATTTGAGGTATCATTTTCAGTTTTTGAATTATTGAAAAAAAAAACGGAAATTTGTATAGCTTTCGTTTTCTTTTTTTAGTTATTATTAGAGATACGAGGTCGGTTAAATTAGGGAAAAGTTGCGTATTTTTATGCTGAACATTTATCTGATTAGAAATTTGAGGTATCATTTTCAGTTTCTGAGTCATTGAAAAAAAAAACGGAAATTTGTAGCTTTCGTTTTTATTTTTCTGTTATTATAAAAGATACGAGGTTGGTTGAATTAGGTAAAACTTCCGCATTTTTATGCTGAACAATTATCTGAAAAGAAATTTGAAGTATCATTTTCAGTTTCTGAGTAATCGAAAAAAAAAACGGAAATTTGTAGCTTTCGTTTTTATTTTTCTGTTATTAAAAAAAATATACGAGGTCGGTTGAATTAGGGAAAACTTCTGCATTTTTATGCTGAACAATTATCTGAAAAGAAATTTGAGGTATCATTTTCAGTTTCTGAGTCATTGAAAAAAAAAACGGAAATTTGTAGCTTTCGTTTTTATTTTTCTGTTATTATAAAAGATACGAGGTTGGTTGAATTAGGTAAAACTTCCGCATTTTTATGCTGAACAATTATCTGAAAAGAAATTTGAAGTATCATTTTCAGTTTCTGAGTCATCGAAAAAAAAAACGGAAATTTGTAGCTTTCGTTTTTATTTTTCTGTTATTAAAAAAAATATACGAGGTCGGTTGAATTAGGAAAAACTTCTGCATTTTTATGCTGAACAATTATCTGAAAAGAAATGTGAGGTATCATTTCCAGTTTCTGAGTTATTGGAAAAAAAACGGAAATTTGTGGCTTTCGTTTTCTTTTTCCAGTTATTATTAGAGATACGAGGTCGGTTAAATTAGGGCAAAGTTGCGCATTTTTATGCTGAACATTTATCTGGAAAGAAATTTAAGGTATCATTTTCAGTTTCGGAGTTATTGAAAAAAATACGGAAATTTGTAGATTTCGTTTTCTTTTTTCAATTATTATTAGAGATACAAGGTCGGTTGAATTAGGGAAAACTTGAGCATTTTCATGCTGAACAATTATCTGAAAAGAAATTCGAGGTTTAATTTTCAGTTTCTGAGTTATTGAAAAAAAAAAACGGAAATTTGTAGATTTCGTTTTCTTTTTTCAGTTATTATGAGAGATAGGAGGTCGATTGAATTAGGGCAAAGTTGCTCATTTTTATGCTGAACTATTATATGAAAAGAAATTTGAGGTTTCATTCTCAGTTTCTGAGTTATTGAAAAAAAAAAAAGGAAATGTGTAGCGTTCGTTTTCTTTTTTCATTTATTATATGAGATAGGAGGTCGATTGAATTGGGGCAAAGTTGCTTATTTTTATGCTAAACAATAAAATGAAAAGAAATTTGAGGTTTCATTTTCAGTTTTTGAGTTATGGAAAAAAAACGGAAATTTGTAGCGTTCGTTTTCATTTTTCAGTTATTATTAGAGATACGAGGTCGGTTAAATCAGGGCAAACTTTAGCATTTTCATGCTGAACCATTATCTGAAAAGAAATTCGAGGTTTAATTTTCAGTTTCTGAGTTATTGAAAAAAAAACGGAAATTTATAGCGTTCGTTTTCATTTTTCAGTTATTATCAGAGATACGAGGTCGGTTAAAATAGGGAAAAGTGGCGCATTTTTATACTGAACAATTATCTGAAAAAAATTCGAGGTTTACTTTCAAGTTTCTGAGTTATTGAAAAAAAAAAACGGAAATTTGTAGCGTTCGTTTTCTTTTGTCAGTTATTATTAGAGATACGAGGTCGGTTGAATTAGGGCAAACTTTAGCATTTTCATGCTGAACAATTATCTGAAAAGAAATTCGAGGTTTAATTTTCAGTTTCTGAGTTATTGAAAAAAAAAAACGGATATTTATAGCTTACCTTTCCTTTTTTCAGTTATTATTGGAGATACGAGGTCGGTTAAATCAGGGCAAACTTTAGCATTTTTATGCTGAACCGTTATCTGAAAAGAAATTCGAGGTTTAATTTTCAGTTTCTGAGTTATTGAAAACAAACGGATATTTATAGCTTACCTTTCCTTTTTTCAGTTTTATTAGAGATGCGAGGTCGGTTAAAGTAGGGAAAAGTTGCGCATTTTTATACTGAACAATTATCTGGAAAGAAATTTGAGTTATCATTTTCAGTTTCTGAGTTATTGAAAAAAAACGGAAATTTGTGGATTTCGTTTTCTTTTTTCAGTTATTATTAGAGATACGAGGTCGGTTCAATTAGGGAACACTTTGGCATTTTTATGCTGAACAATTACCTGAAAAGAAATTCGAGGTTTAATTTTCAGTTTCTGAGTTATTTGAAAAAAAAACGGAAATTTTTAGCTCACGTTTCCTTTTTTCAGTTATTAGATACGAGGTCGGTTGAAATAGGAAAAAGTTGCACATTTTTATAATGTACAATTATCTGATAAGAAATTTGGGGTATCATTCTCAGTTTTGGAGTTATTGAAAAAAAAACGGAAATTTGTATATTTCGTTCTCATTTTTCAGTTTTTATTAGAGATACGAGGTCGGTTGAATTAGGGAAAACTTGAGTATTTTTATGCTGAACAATTATCTGAAAAGAAATTCGAGGTTTAATTTTCAGTTTCTGAGTTATTGAAAAAAAACGGAAATTTCTAGCTTACGTTTCCTTTTTTCAGTTATTATTAGAGATACGAGGTCGGTTGAAATAGGAAAAAGTTGCACATTTTTATAATGTACAATTATCTGATAAGAAATTTGGGGTATCATTCTCAGTTTTGGAGATATTGAAAAAAAAACGGAAATTTGTATATTTCGTTCTCATTTTTCAGTTTTTATTAGAGATACGAGGTCGGTTGAATTAGGGAAAACTTGAGTATTTTTATGCTGAACAATTATCTGAAAAGAAATTCGAGGTTTAATTTTCAGTTTCTGAGTTATTTGAAAAAAAAACGGAAATTTTTAGCTCACGTTTCCTTTTTTCAGTTATTATTAGAGATACGAGGTCGGTTGAAATAGGAAAAAGTTGCACATTTTTATAATGTACAATTATCTGATAAGAAATTTGTGGTATCATTCTCAGTTTTGGAGTTATTGAAAAAAAAACGGAAATTTGTATATTTCGTTCTCATTTTTCAGTTTTTATTAGAGATACGAGGTCGGTTGAATTAGGGAAAACTTGAGTATTTTTATGCTGAACAATTATCTGAAAAGAAATTCGAGGTTTAATTTTCAGTTTCTGAGTTATTTGAAAAAAAAACGGAAATTTTTAGCTCACGTTTCCTTTTTTCAGTTATTATTAGAGATACGAGGTCGGTTGAAATAGGAAAAAGTTGCACATTTTTATAATGTACAATTATCTGATAAGAAATTTGGGGTATCATTCTCAGTTTTGGAGTTATTGAAAAAAAAACGGAAATTTGTATATTTCGTTCTCATTTTTCAGTTTTTATTAGAGATACGAGGTCGGTTGAATTAGGGAAAACTTGAGTATTTTTATGCTGAACAATTATCTGAAAAGAAATTCGAGGTTTAATTTTCAGTTTCTGAGTTATTGAAAAAAAAACGGAAATTTCTAGCTTACGTTTCCTTTTTTCAGTTATTATTAGAGATACGAGGTCGGTTGAAATAGGAAAAAGTTGCACATTTTTATAATGTATAATTATCTGATAAGAAATTTGGGGTATCATTCTCAGTTTTGGAGATATTGAAAAAAAAAACGGAAATTTGTATATTTCGTTCTCATTTTTCAGTTTTTATTAGAGATACGAGGTCGGTTGAATTAGGGAAAACTTGAGTATTTTTATGCTGAACAATTATCTGGAAATAAATTCGAGGTTTAATTTTCAGTTTCCGAGTTATTGAAAAAAAAAACTGAAGTTTCTAGCGTACCTTTCCATTTTTCAGTTATTATCAGAGATACGAGGTCGGTTAAAATAGGGAAAAGTTGCGCATTTTTATACTGAACAATTATCTGGAAAGAAATTTGAGGTATCATTTTCAGAGTTATTGAAAAAAAAAACGGAAATTTGTAGATTTCGTTTTCTTTTTTCAGTTATTATTAGAGATACAAGGTCGGTTGAATTAGGGAAAACTTGAGCGTTTTCATGCTGAACAATTATCTGATAAAAATTCGAGGATTAATTTTAAGTTTCTGAGTTATTGAAAAAAAAACAGATATTTATAGCTTACCTTTCCTTTTTTCAGTTATTATTAGAGATACGAGGTCGGTTGAAATAGGAAAAAGTTGCACATTTTTATAATGTACAATTATCTGATAAGAAATTTGGGGTATCATTCTCAGTTTTGGAGTTATTGAAAAAAAAACGGAAATTTGTATATTTCGTTCTCATTTTTCAGTTTTTATTAGAGATACGAGGTCGGTTGAATTAGGGAAAACTTGAGTATTTTTATGCTGAACAATTATCTGAAAAGAAATTCGAGGTTTAATTTTCAGTTTCTGAGTTATTGAAAAAAAACGGAAATTTCTAGCTTACGTTTCCTTTTTTCAGTTATTATTAGAGATACGAGGTCGGTTGAAATAGGAAAAAGTTGCACATTTTTATAATGTACAATTATCTGATAAGAAATTTGGGGTATCATTCTCAGTTTTGGAGATATTGAAAAAAAAAACGGAAATTTGTATATTTCGTTCTCATTTTTCAGTTTTTATTAGAGATACGAGGTCGGTTGAATTAGGGAAAACTTGAGTATTTTTATGCTGAACAATTATCTGAAAAGAAATTCGAGGTTTAATTTTCAGTTTCTGAGTTATTTGAAAAAAAACGGAAATTTTTAGCTCACGTTTTCTTTTTTCAGTTATTATTAGAGATACGAGGTCGGTTGAAATAGGAAAAAGTTGCACATTTTTATAATGTACAATTATCTGATAAGAAATTTGGGGTATCATTCTCAGTTTTGGAGTTATTGAAAAAAAAACGGAAATTTGTATATTTCGTTCTCATTTTTCAGTTTTTATTAGAGATACGAGGTCGGTTGAATTAGGGAAAACTTGAGTATTTTTATGCTGAACAATTATCTGAAAAGAAATTCGAGGTTTAATTTTCAGTTTCTGAGTTATTTGAAAAAAAAACGGAAATTTTTAGCTCACGTTTCCTTTTTTCAGTTATTATTAGAGATACGAGGTCGGTTGAAATAGGAAAAAGTTGCACATTTTTATAATGTACAATTATCTGATAAGAAATTTGTGGTATCATTCTCAGTTTTGGAGTTATTGAAAAAAAAACGGAAATTTGTATATTTCGTTCTCATTTTTCAGTTTTTATTAGAGATACGAGGTCGGTTGAATTAGGGAAAACTTGAGTATTTTTATGCTGAACAATTATCTGAAAAGAAATTCGAGGTTTAATTTTCAGTTTCTGAGTTATTTGAAAAAAAAACGGAAATTTTTAGCTCACGTTTCCTTTTTTCAGTTATTATTAGAGATACGAGGTCGGTTGAAATAGGAAAAAGTTGCACATTTTTATAATGTACAATTATCTGATAAGAAATTTGGGGTATCATTCTCAGTTTTGGAGTTATTGAAAAAAAAACGGAAATTTGTATATTTCGTTCTCATTTTTCAGTTTTTATTAGAGATACGAGGTCGGTTGAATTAGGGAAAACTTGAGTATTTTTATGCTGAACAATTATCTGAAAAGAAATTCGAGGTTTAATTTTCAGTTTCTGAGTTATTGAAAAAAAACGGAAATTTCTAGCTTACGTTTCCTTTTTTCAGTTATTATTAGAGATACGAGGTCGGTTGAAATAGGAAAAAGTTGCACATTTTTATAATGTATAATTATCTGATAAGAAATTTGGGGTATCATCCTCAGTTTTGGAGATATTGAAAAAAAAAACGGAAATTTGTATATTTCGTTCTCATTTTTCAGTTTTTATTAGAGATACGAGGTCGGTTGAATTAGGGAAAACTTGAGTATTTTTATGCTGAACAATTATCTGGAAATAAATTCGAGGTTTAATTTTCAGTTTCCGAGTTATTGAAAAAAAAAACTGAAGTTTCTAGCGTACGTTTCCTTTTTTCAGTTATTATCAGAGATACGAGGTCGGTTAAAATAGGGAAAAGTTGCGCATTTTTATACTGAACAATTATCTGGAAAGAAATTTGAGGTATCATTTTCAGAGTTATTGAAAAAAAAAACGGAAATTTGTAGATTTCGTTTTCTTTTTTCAGTTATTATTAGAGATACAAGGTCGGTTGAATTAGGGAAAACTTGAGCGTTTTCATGCTGAACAATTATCTGATAAAAATTCGAGGATTAATTTTAAGTTTCTGAGTTATTGAAAAAAAAACAGATATTTATAGCTTACCTTTCCTTTTTTCAGTTATTATTAGAGATACGAGGTCGGTTGAAATAGGAAAAAGTTGCACATTTTTATAATGTACAATTATCTGATAAGAAATTTGGGGTATCATTCTCAGTTTTGGAGTTATTGAAAAAAAAACGGAAATTTGTATATTTCGTTCTCATTTTTCAGTTTTTATTAGAGATACGAGGTCGGTTGAATTAGGGAAAACTTGAGTATTTTTATGCTGAACAATTATCTGAAAAGAAATTCGAGGTTTAATTTTCAGTTTCTGAGTTATTGAAAAAAAAAACGGAAATTTCTAGCTTACGTTTCCTTTTTTCAGTTATTATCAGAGATACGAGGTCGGTTAAAATAGGGAAAAGTTGCGCATTTTTATACTGAACAATTATCTGAAAAAAATTCGAGGTTTACTTTCAAGTTTCTGAGTTATTGAAAAAAAAAACGGAAATTTGTAGCGTTCGTTTTCTTTTTTCAGTTATTATTAGAGATACGAGGTCGGTTGAATTAGGGCAAACTTGAGCATTTTCATGCTGAACAATTATCTGGAAATAAATTCGAGGTTTAATTTTCAGTTTCCGAGTTATTGAAAAAAAAAACGCAAGTTTCTAGCGTACGTTTCCTATTTTCAGTTATTATCAGAGATACGAGGTCGGTTAAAATAGGGAAAAGTTGCGCATTTTTATACTGAACAATTATCTGGAAAGAAATTTGAGGTATCATTTTCAGAGTTATTGAAAAAAAAAACGGAAATTTGTAGATTTCGATTTCTTTTTTCAGTTATTATTAGAGATACAAGGTCGGTTGAATTAGGGAAAACTTGAGCATTTTCATGCTGAACAATTATCTGATAAAAATTCGAGGATTAATTTTAAGTTTCTGAGTTATTGAAAAAAAAACAGATATTTATAGCTTACCTTTCCTTTTTTCAGTTATTATTAGAGATACGAAGTCAATGAAATTAGGGCAATGTTGCGCATTTTTATGCTGAACAATTATATGGAAAGACATTCGGGGTATCATTTTCAGTTTCTGAGTTATTGGAGAAAAAAAGGAAATTTGTAGCTTAAGTTTTTATTTTTCTCTTCTTATTGGAGATATAAAGTCGGTTGAATCGGGGAAAAGTTGTGCATTTTTATGGTGAACATGTAACGTGACCATCTAGGCAGCCGTTATGCTTTTATCACGATCACGTTTTCACGCTCCTATTACAGTGACTATACAATAGAGTCACTGTAGCCGTTGATTGATGTATTGCAATACATCAATCAACGCTGTAGCTTCTATTACAGTGACTCTATACAAGACAGTGGCGACAATAGGCCTATAAGCTCCGCCCACCCGCCATTAAGAGGCAAATTTTCTGTTTGTTTACATTGGTTTATATGGTGTTTACTGACTAAATCTTCTTGTGCAGTTATATTTCCCAAAAATTTCGCAGTTTGACCTCTACAATACACGTATGATATCAATAGGCAGTGATTTATCCAAAAATTTGACTGGTATGTACCTTTATATCCATTAATTCCTCTATTGAAATAACCATAACATTCTGTTTGTGCATATTACTACTATGTTTAATTCTGCATATTTTGTTTTAGTTTCAATACAAAATGCCTGGGTGTGCAGCTGTAGGCTGTTTCAATTCGGCAAAGAAAAGTTTTTTGAAGAAAAATTCCTAAATGACCCAAAACGCAGGAAAGAATGGCAATCAAAACAAAACATGACAAGTGGATTCCCTACATAATCATCAAGATTTGCAGTGGAAGCAATGGATCTCATTAGGATTCGATCTTGTGGAAAAAAATATGTGATGGAGACATCTTATGAAACATAGAATTATAATAGGAGTTTTCAGTGAAGTTTGAAATTGATGTACCTTAATATTATAATAATGTAATATAATTAGAGATTAGAAAGACATCTGAGGTAGAACATGAATTATTGTCAGTGTTTATCTAATTAGTTGGTTTTTAGAAAGAATACCTATACATAATCTGTCATACATCAGAAAAATAATAAACAAAGGAATACCATAAAAGTATATTAACAAAAAAGCATGTTGAAGTGACAGAAAATGAACAAAATAAAATAATCACTTACTTCCTTTTTGCTAGATAAGTATATATAATTATCTTATCCTTCAAATCATGACAATTTATTGATGTAAATAATTTCAATGTTCTCAATATTGCCTGAAATACTCTCCATATTGATAAAAAAATACATTACATGTTCCCTACAGAAAAATGATGTTTTCTGTCTTGTAACATTTCAAAACTGACAATTTGGTATACCATTTCAATAGGATTTTTGTTTCCTAGGGAGCTATTAAAATCTTCACAGGTGTTAGATGTTTTTTCAATGCTTGAAATTACATACCTACCTACCCTACAATATTAAGAAGTGAATTCATTTCAATATAATTCAAATGAAACAGGGTTAATATATAGTTTCTGGAAACTTGCAGATTCATGAAAAAGTAGTAGTGGTTCTTTTTGCTCTTTATTTAATATGGGGTTTGCAAACGAAAATAAAGTTATTGGTGCAACATCAGCTCTCAGTCTACAGCTTTCATCTTCTCTAGTTCTCTCCCATATTTCAGGTTCAAAATTTGCCTAAAAAAACAATGTATTTCAGTATATTTATAAAAGTATGTGAGTCTGGATGATTTCAACAGAATGACTAGTTACTTTACCTCGCAGAGATTTGATGAATATGTAGGGATCCACTTGTCATGTTGTTTTGATTGCCCATTCTTTTAGGAATTTTTTCATCAGAAAACCTTTCTTTGCCGAATTGAAACAGCCTACAGCTGCACTCCCAGGCATTTTATATTGAAACTGAAACGAAATATGCAAAATTAAACGCACAAACAGAATGTTAGGTTATTTCAATAGAGGAATTTAAGGGATATATAGGTACATACCAGTCAAATTTTTTGGTAAATCACTGCCTATTGATATTATACGTGTATTGTAGTGATCAAACTGCGAAATTTTTGGGAAATATAACTGCACAAGAAGATTTAGTCTGTAAACGCCATATAAACCAATGTAAACAAACAGAAAATTTGCCTCTTAATGGCGTCACCAATCAAAACGCTGACGCCTATTGTCGCCACTGTCTTGTATAGAGTCACTGTAGCTTCTATCTTTTTTTGGCGCCATCTGTGAGAGTTTTATCAAAGCGTGGTCCGGATTCGTGTAGTGCTCTGCCAAAAAGTATAGGTTCTAGCTCTGAGCTAAACTCTGTGCTGCTGTGTAAGATCTAGGCCACCCGTATCACATGTCCGAGGATGTTGGGGTGCATAAGTGTTCGGGGCACTATATAAATAACGAACTGCGAAATATTTTGGAGTTTTGCCGGCGCTTTTATTTGATAAGATAAGAACATTGCTTGGTGATAATCCGAAAATCATTACCTCTCGCCAAGAGCTCGGAAGCATCCCCATTGGAAATTCTACCCAATTGGATTCGAACCTGCGGGTTTTTCACCCTTTGAAAATTCTTCAAAAAAATCTAATAAAGGCCTGGTAATCATTGGGCGTCTTGATTTTCCCTTGCCTGCCACTGGGTTGCGCATTATTATGCTGAACAATTAAATGAAAAGAAATTTGAGGTTTCATTTTCAGTTTCTGAGTTATTGAAAAAAAAAACGGAAAATTGTAGCTTTCATTTTCTTTTTTCAGTTATTATTAGAGATACGAGGTCGGTTAAATTAGGGAAAAGTTGCGCATTTTTATGCTGAACAATTATCTGAAAAGAAATTTGAGGTATCATTTTCAGTTTCTGAGTTATTGAAAAAAAAACGGAAATTTGTATAGCTTTCGTTATCTTTTTCCAGTTATTATTAGATATACGAGGTCGGTTAAATTAGGGCAAAGTTGCGCATTTTTATGATGAACATTTATCTGAAAAGAAATTTGAGGTAGGTATCATGTTCAGTTTCTGAGTTTGTTTTTTTGGTTGTATTGCTCCATATTCATTATTGAAAGTAATTTCTATTTCAGGAGATACGATATCACTCTGGATTCAGTGGAGTTCATAATTTGGACATATCTGATATGTTGGACTGTCAAGCAATCTCCACAGGTGTTGCATCTGGGTCTTTGTGAGCCTTCCAAAAGATACAGGTGAGTTAGATTTATGTGTCCAATTCTAATTCTACAAAGGGAAACTAGTTCTCTCCTAGAAAGTTCTTTCGGGTAGGACCATATTTTAATTGATGGCTTGATTTTTCTTTGGGGTCCGTCTTGCTCATTCCACTGGGTTTACCAAACATCAGAGAATTTTTGTTCAATAAAATTTTTAGTATCTTCTAGAGAGACTGGAATACCACCATCCACTGCTCATTCATTTCCGGTTATATTCATATGCGACTTGGGACCCACATGATTGTAACTTTTTTATTGGCCAATATAAGATTGTTGTTCATTTCTAAGATCTGATAGCCCAATCGTTCAATGTAAATGGATTTTGTAGAGCAATTATTGCACTCAGGAAATCTGTACAGGCATCTGTAATTTTCTTGGAATGAGAAATATAACATTGCTTGCCATTTTGAATACAATTCTGCTGTGAATATGCTGCATATAGGGTTCAGCGTCCAATGGTGAGGATTATTATTTACTACCAATGCAGCACCGACACCGTTTTCAGTACGAGATCCATCTGTATAAATTATTAGGTAACCACTGTATTTTTGAGTCTGTTCTAAAAAGAGTGACTTATATGTCGAGGATGATGTGTCTTGTTTCTTCCATTCGTTTAAAGATATGTTGAAGTTTGGGATCTTCCTCACCCAGGGTGCAATGCTCTGTGGTTGTGATAATTGATGATGATCAGGAGGATGGAAATGTCCCAACAACACCTCCAAGAAAAAAATCGAAATTGAATTATCATCAAAAATTCAAAGAGGAATGGATCAAGGAGCACAAATGGTTAAAAAACTCAGCTACAGAATCTAAATTGGGCCAGGCCTTCTGTAAATTCTGCAATAGAAGTTTGAAAGGTGGATATTCACATATAAAAAGGCATGAGAACAATAATGTCCATCAAAAAAACATGAGGGCTCATCAAATTACCCCACGTATTAAAAGCACTGAGTTGATGAAAAATGTATCCATAGCAAAATCTGAAAAAATAACTGAACTAAAAATCATTGCTTGCATTGCTGAACATAATTTACCTTTCATATTGATGGATCATCTACCACTTTTCATAAAATCATTATGCCCGGATTCGAAGATGATTGAAAATATTCAATGTGGAAGAACAAAGGCAACTACAATCACAAGAAATATATTTTTCAAGGAGAGGATGAAGGAGCTGGCTGTTAAACTACAGAGGAACTTCTTCTCACTCATTATAGATGAGACAACAGATCTCAGTACATCCAAAAGTTTAGTGATTGTTGTGAGGTATTTTGATGATGACAAAGTGAAAGATTCAGTTTTTTCTCTAATTGAATTGGAATCTGAATGCATTACAAACAAAATTGTAGAAATTTTGCAACTGAATGATATTCCTTATAAAAACCTTGTAGGGTTAGGGGCAGACAATGCTGCTGTAATGATGGGACAAATAAGTGGGGTACAAGCTAGATTGAGAGAGATTGTGCCAGATTTATTTGTTCTTGGCTGCACCTGCCATTCCTTTCATTTGTGCTCACCTGCAGCATGTCTTCAGCTACCAAGGGCCATTGAACAATTTGCAAGAGATATTTATAATTATTTCCGCAACAGTTCCAAGAGATATCTAGAACTAGAGGAATTTCAAACCTTTTTGTGCCAGATTTATTGGTTCTTGGCTGCACCTGCCATTCCTTTCATTTGTGCTCATCTGCAGCATGTCTTCAGCTACCAAGGGCCATTGAACAATTTGCAAGAGATATTTATAATTATTTCCGCATCAGTTCCAAGAGATATCTAAAACTAGAGGAATTTCGAACCTTTTTACACATTAAGTCAAATAAAATGTTAAGACCTAGTCAAACACTTTGTCACTTGGATTGGTAGTAAAAACAATTTTGGAAAATTGGGAAACCCTCAAAACTTTTTTTTCAGAATGCTATACTGGTTGACAGATTGCAATCAGTTGAAAATACATTGGCAGCCCTTATGAATCCAACATATAAATTATATTTTTTATTTTTGAAATTTATTTTAGACCAGGTGAATGAATTGAACTTATTCTTTCAATCTGCAAAACCTGAAATAACTTCTTTACATGAAAGTGTATGTAACATATACAAGGTAATCTTAAGATTTTTCCTCAAAAAAAAATATAGTGGACAGTGTCCCTCTAAGTGAAATCAATCCAAGAAATGAAAAATATCATATGAATATAAATGATATGTATTTCGGAGGTGAAGTTGAAAGTTATATTTTAGAAAATAGCAATAATCTTAGAGCGATGCTGCCAAATTGAAAAGAGATTTTCATTTGACATTGAACTCTTGATGGATTTGAGTCAACTAAATCCTGAAAAAGCGAATAAGTCAGGGTCAATACCATCGTTGGTGAAGCTTCTCAATAACTTTTCCTCACAGAAAAGTGATATAAATCTTGAGGAAATAAATCTGGAATGGCGAATGATTCCAGAGTTGGAAGAATTGGAAAATATCAACGATTTGGAAGATTTCTGGGTATATATAAGTTCGAAAAAGTGTGCAATAACAAATCAACCACAATTTCCAAATTTAAGAAAAATGATCAGTTTTATATTGGCATTACCGCACTCCTCAGCTGCAGCGGGGCGTATTTTTCCACAGTTATTTTTAATAAAAACCAAAACACGCAACATATTGTTGGTTGAAACGTGTAACAATAATTTACTTCACACAAAATATTATGTGTCCGAAAATGCTAGCACTTGCTAAAACTTTAAACCTAATGAGAGTATATTAAGTATGAATGTTATATATGAGAAGAAAAGTGATAAGACTGATAAGGAAGTGATAACTATTCAATACTCCGATGACGAACGAGTGGTTAGCATCAATTTTCATCTTTAAAGTGTACTGTGTACCTGATAGGATAATTATTATTTTTTATTTTTATTAAGATTTTGGAAGGATTTTGAAGATATGTATGAAAAAGGTTATTTGAGAATCGAAAATAAAATGCATTTTCAGTTTTATAATCCATTATTTTCTGAATCCTCTGTCTAGTACATATTAGTTGGTTTCAGTACAATTCCGTGGAGGTTCCAGTACAATAAGTTTTTTTCTTCTGGCAACACTGTATATGATTATATCCTGAAAAATAAAGGAAAACCCAATAAATCACTTCAGATCAGATTCAGATCGAAGAGACGATCTTCACAAACCCTGAAATAATCAGTACCATAGAATTTATCACACCAGAGAACACAATGTTAAGTCGCTTGTTTACTTTTGAATGGATATCTTTACTGACTCTTTTCTTCCATTCCAGGCCTAGAATCAGACAGTTAGCCAGAAAATCATAAGATTCCTGCAGCTTGTTACTGTTACATCACTTCCAACAGCCCTTAGAATGTCAGAAGCAAGAGTACTATCTAGTGTTGGAAACCACCAATGTGATCTATTTAATGTAATTTTTAAACATGTGATATAGTGGTTTCAATAAATGTTCTATTCAGGATTCAAATGTCTAGGCTGAATGTTCACTGTGAGTACTATATACAATACCCAATAAATGAAAAAATCACTATATAAAAAAACAAAATCAAAATGTGGCAATTTTGAATGCTATACATCATTTAAAAAATTGTATTTTTTTAAAGGAGCAGATGTCTTCTATAGAATATATCCATAGTTCCTTTCATTTACTAATCTCTGAAATTTTATAATGAATTTATAAATACCGTTTTTAATTTTTGAAAAATATATCATTATTAAAAAGAAACAAATTGATTTATTCTATTTTCGATGCTTTGCATCGGAGTTCGTTTTGATTCCAACGCTCGTGAATTGTCCTCAGTACATCATAATCATATTCTATTTTTATAAATAATATGTACATATGATTCGCTGAGGAGAATTCATTCTAGCGTTGAATATGTCTATACTTTTCATGCGTATCTATATTGCATACACCATAATGGTATTACATGGTATTACTGTGAACAAAATCTCAAAATTGAAAACAAAATTCTATATGTGATCAAGAAATTATGTTAAGAATACCATATTATTAAATAAAATGAAATCTGAATCAAATCCTACCTATCATTATATGCATTATCATAAATTAATACCTGTCTGAGATTCACCTTCTTGATAAGTTACTCTATGAAAAATTAATTTAAATCTTCCTCTTGCCGAACGGGACAGGTTAGGCAAGTAAGGTTCACTAGATCATACGCATAAATTGTCAAAACAAATCCAAATAGGTATACCACATACTTTGTGATGGCTCAGGAAAGAAAAAAAATAGTTTAACACAGTGGCTCCCAAACTTTTTCAGTGTGCGGCGCACTTCCAGGTTTAGTACTTTGTCAAGGCGCTCTCACTCGCCATAATACACAGTCGTGTCCAAGATAGTGCTGCATATTCAGAATGTACAAAGTATGTGCTTCACAACTTGCCTACTACTTATAGTGGGAAAGCACAAACGTTGTACTGTATAACTTTCTATAGAACGTGAGTGTACATATATTGACACTAGTTACAAAACACATGAATGAAACAACCCCAATCTAACTTTCATATAGGTTCATCATTGAACTAACACACAAGAATACATTATCATTGAGGAAAAAAAACAATGTGATGGGTGAGTTTGGTGATCTCCACAAATTTTTTCAAAGCTAGGAATAAGGCTTGACACTGCCACTCTTATTTCTTGCTCCACGTTGATCTTTGAACGATATTTGCTCTTTATTACAGCTACAGCTGAAAATCTACAATTTTCTTATGAAAAATTCGCGTGACTTCCAACCATCGCAGGATGAATGGCATATTTTCGACAGCTACAGTTTTCAAACAGAGCACACACGTTGGTATTTTTTCATGATTCACTTCTACGGAGTATTTAATCTATGCTTCTACTGAAGTAAAACCAAAGTTTGAATAGCTATCATCGTATTTGCGATGTTTCCTTCTTTTTACTCCTTCGTCACTTGTCGATGCTTGATTTATCGGTTTCTTTATAAAACAAAAATCATTCCATTTTGTTACTAACTTTTTACGAAAAGACAGCGTACGATTAATACGAATCAACCGATCCGATTTTGGAACATTTATGTGTCCTAAGTTTGTAAATCACAAATCACAACAACTTGTTTGTATCACTACTAAAACTCTCTATTACTTCTTCTATTTATCTCAACAATTCAACCGCTTACAATTCTTTTCACAGTCGTCGGCGTTGACAAAAGTAACTCAAACTCTGGCTCTGCAGGAGCGCCTGGCGGCGCCCCTGATTGCGGCGCCGCGGCGCACACTTTGGGAACCACTGGTTTAACAGCCACCTCAGGCTCTCACGGGTAACTTCGGTGCCCTCAGATGCTGCACTTTATACCTCTCCCCAACACAATTCTTTTATTTTTTTTTGAAAGAGAAAAATAGTCCATCCAATTAAAAATATCAAACATAGTTTGAGATGAATGTCTGGTAGACTACGAGCAGAAAACAACTACTTTCCTGGTAAATACCACGCAGAACATTGAATTATATCTGTTCGTAGTCCATGCAACGATTCACACTGTGAATGCAGATCGCAAATGTTTCTTTCTTCCTAAGACGTTTTTTAATTGGATAGACTATTTTTCTCTTTCAAAAATTTTTTTGTCCAATTTATGGCTAATCCATTTTTTTCATTTTTTTTTACAATTCTTTTAGTTCTTTGGTAACTTCTCTTTTTATACTTCTTGAATCATTAATTAGAGGTACCTCTCTACACACTCGACTAGCTATCTCAACAATTAATCTTAAGTTGCACATCTTGCAAAAGAAGTGGAACTGTTTTGAATAAAAGAGTTATTTTCCTTTACTATTACTTTAATTAGATCACAAAAACGCAACAACAAGACGATTGAAGAAAGGAAATGGCTCCTACTATCGAAATTATAAAACAATATAAAAATGTATGATGAATTCACCCACAAAAACAAACTAACCTTATCAGAACTAGTCATAAGAATAATTGGAATTGAATATAACTTGAATGTCTGAGGATTGAATTGAGAGGATAAAGTATTGCCCAAGTGGCTATATATTTATTATATTAAAAAAAACGAACAAGTATGTTGAATATAAATGAGTACTCAGAGAAATTACCAAGTTGAGAAATCACTCACTAGAACACGAGGCAAGCAAGATGAAACTCAAAATCGAACTGACGACCATAGTCGTCTCAAAAATTAGGAAAGTTACGCCGACGCCACAATTGGCTCAGCCTCCCTTTGAGGATGCGACATGCTATACTTTACTACTATACTATCCCGATTTTATTACCATTCTATTCTGAAAACAAACTAAAAGCCCTCGAACTAGAAAAAATATCAATTTCCTTTTGTCGCTAAGTCTTTCAATAAATTTTATTGCGTTGGACCATGGGAGAGATTGTCCTGCACGTGATTACTCAAGTTAGTATATTTATTGGAAAATCTCTCTAAAAACCAATTCTCGCATCACGTGCTACTTATTTAAATTCAACAACTTATAATGTACAATACAATTCATAACTGATTAACATATTCTGGAGGCACCATATACATGAATTAATAGGATTTGAAACGTTTAATTATGCGAGATTACACATCTTGTACATTGCCATTATATATTTACGACCAAACACAGAGGGTTATCTATTAGTATTCGACAATTGTGGTAAAAAGGATAATGTTTGATTTCACTATTTTGATGTTTGATAATAAATATTTATGATACTGTAACCCCAAATGGTACTTGAAACTGCATAATTCGCTTTCTTACATGGTAATCTAAATAGCCAAACTATATACTCCAAAAGCATGATGCGTTATAAAGAAACCCAACAAGGATTTACCTCGAGATGAACCCATAACTCGAAAAAACTCCACGAAGTAATGTCCAATAAAACTAAAATTGTGTGTATGTAGTTATCAGAATTCACGTGATCATCAATCTAAACCCATTAGTTTGACATCATCGGACCCCTGAAACGTGGCTACACACATATTTCTCAAACTCTGAAATATTTCTACAAGCTTATTACATTCATGAAAGAGATAGAAAATACCGAAGATCTAACAGGTCAGTCCAGTAGAGGAGATGCTCTTATTGCATTCAAAAATCATCTCAAATGAGAAAGAGTTGATACCTCGTTGTTGAAAACATATTTCAGAATATTGAAATGTTGTAAATATCAAACAAACATTAGTGTATCATATGTTTTCACTATGGACAATTAAGCTTTATGTTGGAAAAAAAGTGATACTGATGGGTGATTTTATAATCTCCCTACTTTCCAATCGGAAGTTATCGATTGAAAGGGCTATGCTTATGTACAATTTTCAAGCTTTTTCCAATATTTTTTCCAATTACAACGGAACATTCTCAATAAAAGCTGTTTATATGGACCCAGCTCATATGGAAAGTTCCATACTTCTAAGAAACTATAGTTGAGAAAAAAATCACATTCATTTCGTCATGAGACGAAAATATTCCATTTATATTTGTAAATTTAAATATTTGTCAAATTACCATTTAGGAATTCTATTAATCGATTACTATGAATCATCAAAATGTTTTCGTGTTCAAGAAGACAGCAGCTACCTACCATAACAGATTAGTATTCCATAAACCAATAATGGACGTCCTGGAACGTTCCTAATCTGTACTAAATCGTACGTCCTCAGCAAGCCAAGTAACTCAAAGAATACAGGGAGCTCCATCTGGAGAAATAATTTCTTGTCACCCAATTCTGTTGGAATAAGATGCATGTTGAAGTCCACCTATATGTGAATTTGTCTCGCTCTGAATGATATTCGCAATGATTTTTTCAGGACTCCGCAAAATCACGAAAAAGTTGAATATATTGGCAACTATGCAGCCGAATTCAAAAAAACAGTTCTATAGCAATGCATGGTGTATTCGAGAATAATATTAGATTTGAAATGTTTGTATATATCCAATGGTTTGGATAATATCAATTGTTGAGCACTGTTTTTAGGACAAATGTCAAGTACCTATACTTGCGAGAGTAGTTGTAATAGTTACGAACCTAGTCACCAGTTCTGACTTATTGACAGCTGGTTTCGTCAAATTCAGCCGGAATGGTGAAAAACATCCTCCTGTAGAAGCGAAAGAAAAACCTTCCTGGCAACCTTCTGGCACGTCGATGAATCTTTTGCCACTTTTGTCGGTAGCGATGTCAGTAGAAACCTGCCACATAACAATAATTATTATTATCGAATTACGAATTAAGATTGATTCGAGTAACATTTCGACTATGTGATATGTAAAATATTTATTTTCTGTGGTGATTATGTCTTCACACAAATGACTAGTTCGTGACCTCGCTTATCAGTACTCGTAATTCATAACTCATAAAACCTTCAATGATATATTCATTTTTAGTTTACTCACAAAATCGAAGTAGATTAGAGATAATCGAATATACGATTGAATCAGGTATTTACCACCGTGAAGGGCATATTATAACACTCTGACATATTCATTTACTTGCTAGAAGGCTTAAAAGATCGATACTAATACAAGACCATAGCGGACCCCTTTCATTAATTCACAAGAAGATTCAAATTGCTTTCGAATTTGTTAGGGTTAGTTTCGTCAAAATTCTTTAAAATTTTTGTTGGTGAAACCTCAAACTATGGAAAGAATCGAAACCAGAAGACCATCGTTTCATTCAACGTGCAAAAAAAGCACAACTGCAGTCACCATCATAGCCTTGAGGTCGTAGTTTCTCAAAGTTCAGATTGATTTCAAAAAACAATAATGTTCTGAGCTGATCGTCCTCCGATTTATTCAGAGGCGAGAAAAACTTCCCTTATAACAATACCACGTACCAAGCCTGAACTTGGTAGCAATTATGCGAATTGCTACCATTCTATTGCTATTTGCTATTCGTTGTAACTCGTAAACTATTCATCCGATTTTCAAAACAATACCAGAAAACTGGCAGAAATGTTTACTCTCTATAATTCTTATGACAACTATCGTTCACTTGTAGAGAAAATATTTTCAAAAAACTAGATTTCGGTACCATTTTTGCAATATGGCGGCACGAGCGGCTATTTCTCAGGGTCGCAAATTCTATTGACTATAAATTTAGACATTGGATCACCCAACTATAACTACCAAATTAGAACTCTCCTTGACCTTTCGTAGTGAAAGTATGTCAGATTCTGGTTTATATTGAGATTCCAAACCCAAACGTTTGGCCTATATGAATGATGTTCACATTATCGGGATGAAGGGGTATCTGCATCGTCTATTCACGTATGTATGTCCGCAGGGAGTTGACAGCAAACCCTATGAAGAAAAAAAATAACTTTCTCCTCTATACACTAGCTCATGGTAATACTCTAATATAAATAAAAAGTGAACCCACGTGGTTGGAGCAGGGTGGCTTTAGAAGAGCCTGGCCCATTGGTTGATGGAACAGAGATTTATTCAACAACGTCGTAGGCAGACTAAGCAACGTTCATCGAAATAAATAAAGTGTACCGTGGAAGAAAATACTACGGATTCTTTTGGCACGAAATCACAAAACTATGCGAATAAAATATTGATTATTGATCCCCAAAAATTTTAGGCAAAAAAGTGCTCTACTCAGTAATTTACCAGAAGAAATCTCCCTTCCAGCGTCGTATCATTCGGAAGGAGCGAGAAATAACCACATATAGACATGAAAGCTACCATCAGGTAATTCTTTAGAGTTGATTATCATGAAAGAAAATATTGGAGTGCTCAATTATATCAGAAGAATTCAGCAATACCTTAAGCCACGACCAGGCACGACCTTGTCGACCAATATCACCTAATTCGAGTTCGGTTTAATGAATGAAATCCGAGCTATACAACCCTGCACTACAGATATAATCATTATGATGGTTGTTGACCGTTTAATGATAAATTAATGTGAGATTTGGATAGCATGAAAGTTTCAGATTACTGCCTGCTTGTTTGAAATCGAATTTTCACTTGGTGCATTTGAATTGGATTTAAATCCACTTCTTGTACCTACTTGTAACAACCTCTACTCAGTGACTACCCAAGTAGCATTTTGGCGACGATAACCACATAATACACCAAAATTAACGTTATACTTAGTGTAGAAATCAGTCATTTATGAAACGACGCTCTCTAAACCACCGGACAACGTTGTATCAGTGTTGAGCATGACTTTAGTTAACCGACGACGTTGTTACAAGGTTAAACCCAACCAACTTCATGTAGTAAAAATTTTGGGAATAGGAGTGACGTTCTAAAAACGTTTGAGTGATTATTCTAGTTATGTTCAACGTTTTACCGACGTTGAGCTGACCTTGTGACATTTAACTTGGCAGTGGAATATTTTTAATAAAAATTGTAAACGTTTTCGTGGAGTCATATCTTTGCAGTTAAATTTTCCAAATACTCACTATAGAGGACATGCCCCATGACAACAAGGACATAATGTTGGCTGAAATGCTTCGACGAAAGAATAAATATCTAGTAAGATAAGAAAAACTTGATCCAACCTAACCTCAAAAAATTTATTAAAAATAAAATTATGCCTGAAGACAGGCAGTTGGAAAACTTCAGTTCTTTTGGATCAAATGCTAACCTGGATGCAGAGATTGAGGAAAGCAACTAATTTTTCGAAGAACACTACTGACAATTGTATGACACAGGAAAGCCATTGAAATTTGGGACATAAACAAACATAAACAGAGGTTAACAGTACTCTAGAAACGATTAATATATCATTGTATCCTCTATAGTTCTTGTTTGGATAAATATTAACTTTGAATATTATATATCCCAAATTATTTTTTTCGTTTTTTTTCTTCAAGTTTTGAGAAATTCGCCACGGATTGAAGGAGCGCGTGTTTTTTGACGCAAAACAATAGTATATTTGACAATAAACTGAAATGCGTTGATAATTTCTGTTTGGAAATCTTTATTTTCAGGCAATATAAATAGAGTAGGTACCTATCATGAGCACATGAGTAAAAGATTAGTAGTCGTCAGAAAGTTTTTACCAAGTGTCCATTTTGGTGATCAGTAATGATTTGGTTGGAATATTTACTAATTTCTGAACACCGTGGAAAGTGAACTGTCATCGCTACGCAAGAGGGCGCAAGTGTGTAGTTGTTTTTTGGTAAATTTAGCAACGTTTAGGAAACGACCAACTGCTACTTACAGTTGAAAGTGAAACGTTTTAAAAACCCAAAAATGATTGACCAAAATGGTGCAAAACAGGGTCGTGACGACGTAGTATTAAGGTCGACTACGCAACTCATGTTTGGTTGCGCAACTTTTTCAAACACGTCGCCGCAACGTCAAATTGCTGCTTGGGTACCCATAATGATAACGTTTCCCCTTACCTTTTCTCTCTGTCTGCTATGACTGATCTCATATCCTGACTTTCAGGAGCAGGATAAAGTCCTTTTCCAGTTTCCTCATGACTCCTTGTATATTGGTGAGCAACATTAGTGAGCTCAGGATTCTTATCAGATTCGAAATAATGTCACACACCAAAAAATAGTAACGCTAATCATAATAATTCTATGCATTATATTCAATTGCATTGAATATTGAAACCTTTTGAAAAAATAATACTCCAGCCGAAACGATTAATTTTTCACTGGAGGCTGTACCGAATGAACAGCTAGGGATTGCCCGCTAGGCTCGGAATAATTATTACTATTGTGTATGGTCATGTTGATTGTGTTTTGCTGGCGTTTGCGTTAAATTACTTCCATTCATACTTAACAAATAGTGTTAATAAATGGTCCTGAAATGCGAACTGCAGGATTCAAACGGTAAAGTAGGTACTTGTAGTATCACCCTCTATTGGCAAGGGGCCGAACGTTCCGATAAATATACTAACGGAACCTATACGTGGCAATGATTTTTCTTTATGTTCTGGTTCTCACGAAGAGAGATATCCTGTAATGTTCAGAGAACATCGTGAGAACCAAGGGAAAGAAGGTAGGAGTTGGCGATCTTCTTAAATTTCTGGGGTTGGTATGCCTCGGGGAACACCTCCCTAGGCAATGAGTTCCAAAGTCTCGATGTTCGTTGGATGAACAAGTCTTTGGAAAGGGATGTTCTGCAGGTCTCTAAAGTGACCACGAAGGTGTGTGAAGACTGAACTTGACGGGGCAATCTCGAAGAGACTGCTAATGAAGGAACGATTGTTGATATTTCAGAAGAGTATCGCCCATGAACAGATCTATAAAATAGAGATAAATCGCCAACTTTTCCACAGTTTTCAAAAGAAGTGAGCGAATTTGTGAGGCTTCACCGACAAGACGAATTGCCCTTTTTTAGACAGAATCCAATAGTTTCAGGATATGTTTAGGTGCCAAGCATAGTAATGGAAAACTTCAATGGTACAGTTACTCCTGACTAAAGAAAAGACATGCTTGTGTTTTATTCACATTGAATTCTATCAGGTTATTAGATCCCCACTCGAGAACTATTGCTAAGTCCATACTAGTTGTAGTCGCTGGAAGTTCCCCACCTACCGCAATCTAGTACGAGTAGTTTTTATATTCAAACCCAAAAAAGTGATAATCTCGTTTTGAGTGAAAAAGTGAACTTGTTGTTTTCTCACGAAGAACCGGTGTACCTATTACCAGTAAAGGTATTTCTAAGGTTAAGTGCTAGAGTTTTGGATTGTCAGACATTTTGTGACACATTAGCTTTGTTTTGGTTTTCGTCAGAACCGTTCTAGAATCGTCCTAGAACGGTTCTGCTCATGCGCATTTGCTTCAAGTGAACAAATTGAAGACAATGCGCATGAGCAGTATAGTTCCAAAACGGTTCTGAGAAGAACCAAAACAAACCTATTATGTCATCCCCATTTATTTTAGTTGTGTTTAGTTGTGTTGAAGTGTGCTTTTTAATAGGGGATCATCATTTATTTTGGAGATATACAACGCTTAATCGAACATATTGGTCCAACTCCGAATTTGGTGTTTCTCTCACTGATCCAAGTGACCCAAATTTATACGTAAACGTCCTGAGAGTCTTTTTGCAAGGCAAGTTGTGGAATTCATCGTAAGAATATTTACGTTTACGTCGCTTTAACCCGTAATACGTTTCGTGAGATCAACAGTTAATTTTCTATTGACAGGTTCATCCATCGTCTTTATTAAACGTGCAGGTGGATTAGCTAAATCTTTTCTACCCTTTTGAAGGGCAAAGGTGTTTTCTAGTATTTATTGACAGGACTGAAAATGCAGGTGAATTGGCTCAAGTTGAAGTTGGGTCACTTGCATTGACATCAATTTCTATAGGTTTGCGTAGTAACATCATTCTTGCTCTACATCGTGAACTCATATGTAAGGGAGTATAATTCCTCACATGCATTTGAGTTTCCAGTCCATAACCTGTAGAATCACATGGGCCACCTTGTTTCTGTTCATTACCAGGAATTTTTCAAATTTTCAATACACATGGTAAACTCTCAACAACTTGATGGCTTGGCAGTAAAAATATCAACTTCTCTATTACAGTGCTATCGTCTACTTATCCCGAATAGATCGAATTCATGTGAAGTAGAATAAATAGTAATATATCTTCTACGATGATGAAAGGTTTATAAAATATGCAAACATATAATGATCACAAGTTTATTTGGAATCACAGATACAACTCAACTAGTCACTCAAAAAAACCACGAATTGGTATCGCTTGGCGTCTCGCTTTCAGTAGTAGTGCTCAAATCTGATGATCTTACCGTAGTTACAGTGGTCACTACACCCTCGTCACCGTCTACTCCTTTCGATGTTCTGTCAGCCATCTGTTCTGGAGCATCAGTCACCTGCACTCCATTCACAAAGTTCAAATTTAACTCTTGATCCTTCTCTCCATCAGGATGAAGAACGAAAGTTTTATTGAACGTATACACGTTCTGATTGACCTCATGTCTATTCATATTGTTCGGTAAAATAGTTTGGTTGGATTTTTTACCTCCTGTTCTGATAACGTATCCAAAGGAAGGTTTGACTCTGGACCTGTTGGATTCATAAGATACAATCTTTGGTTGGAAATTGTATTTGGACATGAGTTGCCTGAACACGCTTGGGTTCACATCGATTATCTCGGTTTTAACGTTGGAATATTGGTCTGGCTGAACATTCAACTGTGGCTGTAGCTGCTGCTGCTGCTGCACTGGTAAATTTCCTACTGCGCTCTGGTAAGGATATGGTGCAAAGTATGGAATACCTTGCTGTATTCCTGGAGCATACTGAACTTGCTGTTGTGGGACAAATAGTTGTTGACCTTGAAGGTTTCCGTAGCCGATTGGATCTAAATATTGAGAACTTATGCAACAAATGCTTGACGATACCAACATAACATATATGAATAACATCATTTCTAGTAGTGTTTACAATCACGATTCGAATTAGAAACTGTTCTCTTATCCTTTCATGAATCTTTATGGTATACTTACTTGACCTCTTCGACATTATGTGATTATGCTGTTGATTCAGTTATCGCAATAATTGGGACACAGTATGGAGTTTTCTACATGATCAGTAAACAATAACATGTGAATGTTATCATTCTCGATATATGCACATGACTTATATCCTTTTTCTGGAGGTCAAACATCAGCAATTTTATTATGATTTTACACAATCAAGACTTTTTCAGTATAATACTTCATTGATAATTGAAGGAAAAGCGATTGAAAAAGCTTCAGTTAGTCCTACAGATAGGTACATATAATAACTATGCTATAAACACCGCCAAGTGAAGCAAACCCAATTTATTATCAATATTAATTGATAATATCATCATTATATATACCGTGGTGTCAATATCAAGTACAACAATAATTTTATTATGGAATTTCAAGAAGCACATACGTGAATTCGTTGACGCATTCAATGTGATGTGATGTTGGGTATGGAATGAAAAGGACAAAATATGAAAATGGTAGGTAGAAATGTTTTAAGAATAATCAAGAAATATAACCAATCCGGTTTTGCTCAGAATAATAGAAGAAGATAAACTTTATTGGACATAAAATAACAAAGATATCTTATGCCAAGAATCAATAGTTATTTCAATATTACACACAAAAACTGATTAAACTCGGAATTTCCGACTTTGAAGTCGGAATTATTTTTTTCCGAATTCAAACTCGGAATTTCCGACTTCAAACTAGGAATTTCCGACTTCAAACTCGGAATTTCCGACTTCAAACTAGGAATATTGTTTTACGATGGATGATGGAATAACTATCAACGCCGGTGTTCCACAAGGATCTGTTTTATAAGAAATGAAATGATTATAACAATATCTACAAAAAAGGAGATATCGCCCACTTTTCTGCGGTCAACGAGTAAAGAGTCACCAACCAGACATATAGTTTTAATGAATAGAATCTTGAGCTGAAATCTTAACATGTGAACTATATACACTCACTGACAGGTCAAATTTGTGCGTTGTAAATTATAAGAAGTTTTTGAGGTTCAAAGTAGTCCTTGGCGCGAAACAAAGAATTTAATTCTTGTGAAGCAATTTTTGCAATAGATCTCACATAATCATTCCATGATAGGGTATTGTTGATTATAGTAGTACCAAGCATGGATATCGAGGATTTAACAGAAACAAAAACATGCCTGAGATCATCATAAGTAAAATTATGAGGTCCGCCTTCTTGAAAAAAAATACAAGCTTGAGTTTGGTAGCAATTGAAGCATCAAACTCTACTAGATTATCAGATCTCCATTTCATGGATATAGTATCCATACCTACCTCCCCCTTGCACCTCTATCTTCTTTAGATGATACAGAGGCTCTGAAGCAAGAGGCAGCATGGAGTGTACTTTCATCAGCAAAGTTGTGGACAGGACAGGAAATCACCTCTATCAGATCATTCATGTGAAGTAAAAACAAAGTTGGTGCCAAAACATATCCCTGTGGTACACCGGCGTTGATAGTTATTCCATTATTCATAGTGAAACAAAATTCCGAGTTTGAAGTCGGAAATTCCGAGTAGAATAATAATTCCACGTTCAAAGTCGGAAATTCCGTGTTTGAAGTCGGAAAAAAATAATTCCGAGTTCAAAGTCGGAAATTCCGAGTTTGAAGTCGGAAAAAAATATTGACCATCATCCATGACAATATATTCAGTTGAATTCATGCATTTCTTGTTCCAAATAGAATAACAATAATCACAAATAATGTTGGTATTTCATTTCTATGAACGAAAACGTGAACTGTTGCATGAATAGCTTGTTTTTTGGCTTCAGCGTGAAGGAGTATCCTTTTTTATTCGCTTCTTCCTTAGGGATGCAACAGTGCCTTCAGCCTCTGCTTCTCCTCGACAACTTTCCACATTAGATTCCGAAAAGCTACCTTTGCTGCTGCAAACTTAATAATGAGTTTCTGAGTATTCCTGGTCTATATGTCTGATAAACACTCCTCGTATATGTTTACCAGAATGACGGTTTCTGGCGCTGGGATGCTGATTGCAGGATCTGGTTCTGGGTTTTCTGACATAATTATTCAAATTTCAATGCATCCAGAAGTTAAATAATGGTGAACTAAATTGTTGATCACAATGTATTACCGTAATTTCTCAAAATAGAGTTTTGGTGGCTAGTGAACCGTAGCGGCTGACATTGAGAACTGCCAGGTGTTAATGAGAATCAAGTTGATGTCCTTTGATTATTGAAATTAGACTCCTTGATTTAAAAAAAAACTCATGATGTTTATAATAGAAACAAGACTTCAACATTCAATCTCGTCACCTTTGGATGTTATTTCACTGTTTATGCACAACCGTCCGGTCAACTAACCACTTTCATAGTTGCGATATCGCGATATTTCACATTGTGCCTGGATTCTAGACCAATGAGAAGCGGGGAAAAACCTTCCCTATCTCTTCTACGCTGTATTCTCAACTGAAATAGACTATAGTAGTACCTAGTTTGGATGATTGCACATCAATTATTTCGACTTTTCATATCATCCTGAATTACTTTCGATTGACTGCATAACCTTCATATACGAATAATAAATATAGGTATGCTCGTACACCGGGGGTCGCGAATCATGAATTTTTCGCAGATGGAAAACTTTTAGTCGAAATTGAGGAAATTGAAATTGTGACTCCAAGGCAGTGAGAATTTGGATGATGGACAAATTAAATTCAGAATGGGAAGTATATATAAAGACAAATAATTGAGCGAAGTGTACGCAAAGTTATCATTACCTAACCTAACCTTCAATAAAATCCAATACTGGGCTGTTCTGTTTTTGTAGAATTTGGCTATGATCGTCTTTTAATTTGGTTTTGATTGTCTATTAATTTGGCTGTGATCGTCTATTAATCAAAAATTGATTCAATAATATCTAGGACAGCACCCATTCGTTGTGATAAAAAATGATTCTATATATAGAGTTCAATGCAACTGTAGCGAATGAAACACAAAATATGAGGTTGATAGGTTTATTGTACCCACGATTACATTTTTATTCAGGTGTTCTCTGGACACCTTCCCGACAAGCAAAGTACGCAAAGGACGTGCGCCCTTCGATACACAGTGGGGATTTCGCAGACCCCTAGACCTGAAGGAACCATTCCTGTCACCTATATATCTCTCTCACTCCTACCAACTCCTACACTCTCAACTCGTACTGGGAATCGCAGGCATTCTGCATATTTCGTGATGCGGCAATACCCGGTGGCGTAATGGCATTCTTTACTACAGTACAACGCATACATACCGTCGCAACGCGCTGCATCGCGGTAAACAATGGCCAAACAAACGCTCACAACATTCAGACATACCTTACTACAGCTCAACGTGGCTCAACGCTGAGGCGCGTTGTAATGTAGTAAGGATTGCCCCATGATTACGCGAAGATACTTCGGACAATCCTTACCGCGATGCAACGTGCAAAAGATGCCGCATATTTGCCTAAGTTTAACCCTCCCTGGATCTATTAGCGTTTCCGAAATCCCATTAAATGAAGTGGCGCAAATTTGATACACCCTGTACTTATCCCATTGTATTTATTTATTTATTTATTTATTTATTTATTTATGAATACATCGTCCAACAGCTTGCGCCAATAACAGGACGGAAAATTATAACACAATAGAGAACATTTTAAAAAAAATACAAACAAACTAAACTAAAGTAACAACTAAAATTAAAACTGGACTAAATATTACCAAGTGAACGTTTTTTTGGATCAAACGAATGTACATGCATTAAATATGCTTTGAGTACATCAAATCAAACGAAATCCTTAATATACATGAGAATAATTTGATTTGGTTTTCAGGTTGAGAACAAATCTGCATCGTAAGCTTGCCTGACACATGTCACAACATCCTTTAAACTATTGAAATTGATATCACAGTTTTCACAAATCTTGTTGAAATTCGAACACATAATATTGACAGGTGACTTCAACATCAAATTAGTGTTGGCCCGACTGCATAGAAATACTTGTGGTTGACGTGAAGTGAATCTAGGAACATAAAAATTTATTTTGAGTAATATGTCTGGACAATCGATTTCGTGGTGTAATAGTTTGAACAAAAATTTTATTGATGCTATTATTCTATGAAACTCAAGACTTCTTAATTCAAACATATCCATTGTATATCTATAATTCTGCCCTCTCGGTGGATAGACACCAGTGCATTTATATATCATATATCTCAAGAATTTTTTTTGAACTCTCTCCAATTTATCACTATGAACTGCGTAGTATGGACTCCAAATAATAGATCCGTATTCAAGCTTCGATTTGACTAGTGTGTAGTATAATGTCTTCATGACTTTTATATCCATGAATGATCTACAAGTTCTTATTATGAATCCAAGAATTTTGACAGCTTCATTCGCTTTCTTGTTAATATGTTTAATAAAACTAAGACTACAATCGAATGTGATGCCTAAATCTGTAACAGAGTCCATACTATCCAGTACTGTATCATTTATCTTGTAGTCATATGAAACTGGATTATGCTTTTTGGTGAACGAAATGGTTTTACATTTTTTTGCATTCAATTGCAATCGATTTGAATTGCACCAATCATTGATTATATTCAAATTTCTCTGTATTTCCATACAATCATCCACTGATTGAACATTTTTAAAAATTTTCAAATCATCTGCAAATACCAATTTTTCACATGTCAGCGCGGCACACAAGTCGTTAATAAACAAGAGAAACAGCAATGGTCCAAGATTTGATCCCTGAGGGACTCCAGAGCTGGCCATGTATCTCAGAGACGTATGTCCATTATATGTAACATATTGTTCTCTATTGTAAAGGTAAGATCGGAAAAGAGATATCAATTGACTCGATAAACCAAAACGAGAAAGTTTTTCCAGCAAAATAGCATGATCGATACGGTCGAATGCTTTAGAAAAATCCGTGTATACTGCATCCACTTGACCCTGTTTGTCCATTATTTCAGATACATATTGAGTGAAGATAACTAAGTTTGTAGTAGTTGAGCGTTTCGGCATGAAACCATGTTGATATGTGGATATGATGTTCATAGTACTCTTCTGAATGTGATTATGTATTACGATTTCAAATATTTTCGCGAAGTTACATAGCAAAGAAACTGGTCTATAGTTTTCTACTAATGATTTGTCACCAGATTTGAAAATGGGACATACCTTGGTAATTTTCCATTTACTCGGAAAGTTAGCAGTTTTCAAAGACATATTGAATAATTTCATAAGTGGTAAGGCCAATATGTACCTACAATCTCTAATTATAAACGCTGGAATAAGATCTGGACCAGAAGTCATTTTATCTTTGAGTTTTTTAATTGCGTTTGTTACTTCTTCAAGAGTTATATTATTTTTTATATCAATTGTATGATTGTGAGTCATGCAATGATCGTTACTTTCAACTCCATAGTAAACATTCGGATCTGGTTCTAAATAAACACTTTTGAAAAAGTTCGCAAATGAGTTTATAATATCTAAGGAATTCTCATGTTCAACATTCTCATATTTCATTTTTCCTGGTATTCTGGATTGCTGTTTTTTTGAATGAACGTAAGACCAGAATTGTTTTGGATCCCGATGTATCGAATTTTCAATTGTATTCAGATAATTATTATGTGCACGATTAACTTTTGATTTAACTAGTGATCGAAGTCTTTTAAATTCATCCATATCTTGTTGCGCCTTCGATTTTTTGTACTTTTTGAAATGTTTATTTTTATCCTTAATTAAATCGATTATTTCTCTATTGAACCATTTCGGATATTTTTGATGTTTTGTGTTTCTATAAGTAGGGATGTATTTATTCTTCTTCTTCTTCTTTTATGTTTCTTGGTTTTCTGGCCAGGGATGTATTTATCAAAAATATTATACAGTACATTATAAAATGATTCTAATCCATCATTAACATTTGTATAGCTTTCTATGAACGACCAATCCATATTCAGTAGTGTATATAGAATATAAACCTACATAATCTGCCTTCCTAAAATTATACGTTTTTTGTTCTGCCCCAACGTTCATATTATGTGTTCTTGTTTTCAAATCCAGTGTGATGAATAATGCAGGATGATATGAATCTTCCCGTACTAATGGCGAATCATCATGAACAACGTCACAGTTTACATTCGTTAATACCAAATCTAGCAATCGGTTATCATTGTTGAAAATACTATTTTTTTGTTGGAAATTGAAAAAGGCTTGGAAATTGTGCATAAGCATAGCTTTTCTATCGATAACTTCCGAATGGAAATTAGGCAGGTTGAAGTCACCCATCAGTATAACTTTTTTATCTAACATAAAGTTCAATTGCACAAAATATTCTAGAAAAAGTTCATATGTATCATAATCAATATTAGGAGGAACGTAAATAACAAAAACATACAATACACTAATGTTTGTATGAAATTTACAACATACTACATCAATATTCGGAAACTGTGTTTCTAACAACGAGAGATCAACTCTTTCACATTTTAGATGATTTTTGGATGCAAGAAGAACACCCCCTCCACTGGACTGACCTGTTACATAAAATTTTCTATCACTTCTATGAATGTCATAAGTTTCTGGAAATATTTCGTAGTTTGAGAAGTCTGTGTGTAGCCACGTTTCAGTAAGTCCGATGATGTCAAACTCATGTATGTTTGATCGAGGGCTTGATACAAGGTTCCCAAACAGTGAGCATCAATTAAATTATTTTCCTCTTCTTCTCATGTCGCTATGTCTTTCAACAAGTCAAAGTCAAATAATTGCAAAAATGTAAGAAATATCTAGAAAATGTTTTTTTTTAAATTAAAAAACCTTTTGGAAATTTTCGGGAAATGTCTGAAATGTTTGAGAAATGTCAGTATGTTTTGAAAATTTTAGAAATGTTTACGAAATTTGAGATATATGTGGGAAATTTCAAGATTTTTTGATAAATTTGGAGCACGTTATTTCAAGACCTTATAAAGCTGAGTTACTGTTACATCTATAATTATCAGTTGTCAATACAACCGTATCAAAAGATGCAAATCAACATTTATAGCTTGATTAATAGAAAATCCCTCTGGAATTAGACTGTTAAAAATTTTGATGTACAGCTGGCTCGAAAAATTAAATAAATACGGCAAATGCTACTCCCAAGAAATATTGAGCAGTATATTCTGATGATTGTGTCACGTCATGTAATGACATTCATGCTTTGTTGTTAACATTGTTATTGTGTACTATAACCATTAAATATATAAAAAAAGATATACACTGCCCATTTCCGTAAAAATCTACTTCAATAGTCGTATCCATTTTTTTTTCGAACCAGCTGTATAACAATGTTATGCCACAAGAAAATTACTCAACAGAGTGTTTATTATAACCGTCCCAACCTATAGAAATATCGAAATTGATTTATTAGTCATCACTCACTTAATTTCGATGCAAATAAAAAAATAAAAAAGAAAACCGCAGAGACGCGCGCGCATGTGCCTGGCGCTATTTTGAGTTGCATCGCGGTAAGGATTGTCCGAAGTATCTTCGCGTAATCATGGGGCAATCCTTACTACATTGCAACGCGTCTCAGCGTTGAGCTGTAGTAAGGTATGTCTGAATGTTGTGAGCGTTTGTTTGGCCATTGTTTACCGCGATGCAGCGGGTTGCGACGGTATGTATGCGTTGTACTGTAGTAAAGAATGCCAATACGCTACCCGGTGACAGGGGCACGACAACAGACATTATTCGTGGTGAAGATGCCCCAGTATTGCTCGACGTTGTGTGTGTGTTATTAGCGCATACTTCTTAGGTATGGTGGTGTAAACCAGGTAGATATACTGGCATCGACATTATGCCGCCTCGGCTGTTTTTTGTCGATGCTGCTCACCCCTTTTCAAGAGGCACATTTATTTATTTTTTTATATGTATGATATTTTTTAAACACACCAACCCCGTCTTTGCTTTGTTGATATCGGTAGGTATGACCTAAGCCCCCCTTTCATCGATATGATAATATACTGGTTACGTAGTGAGCTGCGTGAATGTCAAAATGTCACCTCCCCCCATCCGGGATCCCCACATGAAGTAACATGCCACAAACATCACTTCATCTAAATTGCCTCCCAAATAGACGATCTCACTACAGCCGAGACAGTACTAAGATAGCCCACCTGCCACAATGCTAGACGAATAATGAGATAGTAAACAAAGGCAGTATGAATACGGGTTACACCGCTCAGCGAAATTAATTCCAACTAACACCCCGCCCAGACGAATAACACTGACGTGGCTTTTAACAAGATGGCCTTCAGGATCAATGACACTGTCAATAGTGTCAATGCTACATCATCCGACTCTTTTAACCGACCTTATTCTAACAGTTGTGTTCCTAAGAAAATCGGCTACTTTTTTGACAGCAGAAACCAACCCCGTGACCGGGAATTATATCCCGTAGTCTCCCTTCCCTTACAACCTCAGATGCATAAACAAATTCTCGAAAACAAATTCTCCACACACACACAGAGAAAAACAGGGAACAGTTTTTGTAATGTATCACACCCCTAATATTTTACGTGAACCCGCCACTGTGTACCAAAAAGGGACCAAGCAATCTTATACCAGGTTCGTAAAAAAAATTACAATGGCCCTACATATGGACTAGACAAGACATTTTAAATTTATGACCCTTTTCTTGAAAGTAGGTCAGCAATTTTGGTATTCAATAAGTAGGTCAAATAGATTGAATATTATTAGGTATAGGTTGAAGACCTCGAATCTCTGACATACAAAAACAATAGCAATAAAATACATAAAAACATTACGAGAGATACTTGAATCATTGAAAAGAACCTGGGGTTATTCTGAATTACTTTATACATTTTGGAAGAAAACCGACAATAGAAAATAATCGACAATAAAGGACACAAAATATGACATGAATAATAACTTATAATAGGTACGAATAGTTAGTTACGATTCACAAGAGCATTGATGAAAATAAAAACATTTACATAAAAATACAAATAATCAATTTCAACAACAAAAGAAGGATATTCAAAAATCGTGAGGGTTGAAAGTAATTAGATGAGGCGATCCAAAAAACTATAGGTACTTCTGATACTCAAAAAGATCGCCTATTTTATGAGTTACTTCAAACTGATTCGAATACAAAAACACAATATGACAGAACTCCAATTAACTTAAAACATATCGGACGCAAACGGTATGTCCGAAACGTGTGAAGAATGGTATGTGAAATATATTGAGATTCGCTCTAACAGCTTACCTGTAAAAAAAGTGAGTCTTCCGTCTCTCCCACGGCCTCTGAAGTCACCCCTAGCCCTGAATTCACCGTATTTAATTACCGACGCGACGTGCTTATCGTTCTTTCTAACTTTGAAATGAAATCGTCCTTTCACGAAGTGAGGAAATTTACAATCATTAATGATTATTAACAATATTGACAAAGGTGATCAAAAATAATAGTGGGGTAAATTTCGAGAGTATACGATATCACTTTTCACGACATTTTTTAGTGGTCGTGAACATTTATATTTCAAAAAAACTCATGAAAATGGATTTATCTGTAAAACATGTTTTTTTCCGTCTCCACCGCTATATATCTCAACATTTTTGTTTTTCTCTTATACATAATATACATTCAGTTCTCGCACTACACAACTCTTTCTGTAAAACACTGTTTTAAGAAGCAATAAAGGTATTATTATTATTATTATTATTAACATAATCGTGCTATAAATCTGATTTTTTCTTTGAATTACATTACATTGAATTCTAACGACGTACATCACGATTATAAAATATTTCAATTAAGTTTTTAGTTTTTTGAGATGGTATATGGAATTCAAATTTCCTATACTTGTCAATGTAATTTGTAGCAATCGATAAACTTTTTTATCTTTCGAAATTTCTGCATATATTATGCGAACAAAATGAAGCTAAAGGATGAAAGAAGTTTTTGGAATCATAATTTTTCATCTATATATTCATTTATCTAGTCAATGATTTTTTCAAAATGTTGTGGAGATGACTTTGAGATATTTATTTTCCTTTTTTACACCACCACTCCACTTAGAGTTTTTGGCTATTCCCTTTGATTTTCTTGATTGACAAAAATCGTTTGTTAGTACCATGTCCAAGTAGCATAGAACAAAAAAGTGAATATTACAGCGTACATAAACAAACAAGTAGGAGCAAAGTCTGATTTGGACGAAAATATCTGTAATGAATAAGGGGGAACCGCATCTATAGTATCCGATATATTTTGATGAATTTGATGTTGCCAAGCTCATGATTGATATTTAGATTTTCTACTTTATGTTTCATCATTTTCTCCAAAAATATAACAATAGACAAGGAATTCGATGAATTCCTGAATTCGTCCTGATCATTTTTCGATATAGAACTAAATACGACTTGTTTTCCATTAATTTGAACTTCCAATCGGCAAGTTATTATTTAATGGGCTACAGGCGCGTTCAATGGACTCGTGAATTTGTCAACTATGCAAGACGCTACCAACCACACCTGTGATTTCTGGTATTTAATAAGCTTCATGTTCAAGTTTCCTTTGTGACATCCATAGTTAGGTTTGAACGTATTGTGGAATATTGGATATTGTTTTTTTTTTTGCTTATATAAATTTGTTATTATGTCTATTGCACAATGGAAGCAAATTTATTCGTAGTGACATCTATTGGATAGTAGCGACGGTTCCTCCTTATACTTTCTTTTAGGTGGTTCAAGGTCACTGGCGGCCTTTTCCGAAGATCAAAGAAATTTCAAACTTTGTCTCTACTTGAATTTAGTTTCATTCATACTGAATAGTGTTTTGATTATTTCTGAATGATTCTTATATTATAAAACTACTTTTTTTGATGTTTTAAATCCCCCAGCTATCACTAGTATTTCATTATATTTCATTCAAGTACTCAGTTATATATTCTGTCAGAAAAATCAAAAGAAAATGTTCCGATACGTTTCATTGCATATATTAATTCCCTGCTGAATATACTGATATTGAAGGACTAGCTTATATCATATACTCATGTTACAGCAATAGTATTCGATGGTACCACATGGGCACATGGGATCATGTTAAGGATTCTGCCCAAGAAGGTAACTCAACTATCAAGAACTGGCTAGATTATAACAGATTATCACTGAATATCAAAAAAACTTCGTATATAGCGTTCTCATTGACTAACACAAATAGAAATCAACGAATCAGCAAATGCAAAATATTTGGGTTTTACTATAGATAAAAATAAAAAGTGGACAAAACATGTACCTAACACACTTGACAATCCGAATGAGAAGACAAATATATATAATGAAAAGAACTTGATATCAATATACTTACAAAGAATTGGCAGAGTCCATTATCAGATATGGTATTTTGAGATGGGAAGGTCTCTATGATAATGCATTGAATCCTTCAAAGGTGGTACAAAACTACATTATCAGTTGTATCATTTTACAAAAAAATAGATTATATTCAATAATATTCAATAATAATATACTCAACGTAAGTTCACTATATTTTCACGCTAACTGTCTTTTTATTCACAAAACAAAATACCAAAAAATACAATACAAGAACTAGGGCAAATAACCACTTATCCACCCAACACACACACACACACACATTTTTTCACTATTTAGTTACAACCATTTTTTATTTCATTCAAAATACTTATCACTTTGTAAATAAGAGATTTCATAAAAGTGTCAACGAAAATACCTAATAAAAAGCAGAAATTGTCGAAATAGTATATTATGATACAAGTTTTATAACACGCTATTTTGTCGCACGCGCTGGAAAAAATGACCACATTATGTTCTGTTGTCATAATAATACTGTAGTTAGGTAGAATTTTTGACATATTTCCGTTCCTCCGTTCCTACTCTTACATCTCGTTACCCACCTAATTTGTGTTAAAAATGGCAGCTTTTCGACTACTGAAAAATTTGATATGTTGTCATGTTACATTTTGTGCCAAAGAAATTGTGTTGATGCTGAACGTGCGTACTCTAATAAGTATCCAGATAGGCGACAACCTGGTAAATCAATATTTAGACGCCTACTATATCTAAAATTGAAGAAAAACAAATTAAGTAATCACTAAATTACATTTTGCGCGAGAAATGATTCCGAAATTATATTGTGTGATACATTGCTGTATTAACAATGAAAAATGGAGTCGTATACAGGGTATACTTTAGTTTCGGCCCATATAAGAATACAAAGTTGATGATGTTTTCTAAAAGACGAAAAAGTGGCCATGGCGAAGTGCTATTTGTTTTACATTTCCTTTGAAAATAAAGCTAGGAGGAAATAATAACGAAATTCTCAAATTTCGGTTTTTCTCTACTACTTGGAAAATTAAAAAATCTGCTTCAAAATCCATAATGATGTCATGAATTCCCAAAATTTATTTTATACTCATCTTTGTTCGTCCTAATGTATAATAAAATACCTATTTTATCTCTTTATCTGTTAACAAACTTGAAAATCAATGTTCGATTATGCTCACACAGGTGACTACACCTAGGTGCATTTGTGAGACATAAAAAAATTTAAATTCCAAATTTTAAAAAGTATTATAACATAATGTGGTTATAACATAGGTACTGTGGAAAAATTCACTTCGATGTATCTTTATTGAAAATTTTTATTGAAATTTATACTTTGTGATTTTGTAAAAATTGTGATATACTATACTATACTATATCGATATTTTTACGCCCGCAGCATAGATACTGTGCTGAATGCCGCAAATTTCGAACTTATTCAGCCTCGTCTCCATGTCTCCTTTGGCGTGTGCCGATGTGCATATTGGGGCGCGCTATTAAAAAAATCACTGTTGCCAAACCATACATATAGGGAAAAAACTAATCAATTCAAAAACTTCCATCATATGTGTGCTTCATTGGGTTCGCTAAATGTATATAAAAAAAATAAAAAACTTTATCGATTGGTGAAAATAATGATACATATATTTTGAGTTCCATGGTTTCCTGATTTTTATTAAATGAACGAAGCAAATTTTGTAAAGTCCATCGGTACCGTTGAAAGCGCTATTGTATGTACTTCAATCTACAAAAAAAATCACCCCGATAGCTTCATTAGTTCTGAAGATATGACGGTGGAAACCAAAAAAATACAATTAATTTAAAATTTCTTTTTTTCAGTTTTTTCTTGTTTCAAAAGTTCTAGACCACTAAAAAAATGTCGTAAAATACGATTTCGTATGCCATATGACATGCTTAACAAAACCTGCCCAAAAAAAAAACGAAACGATAGGGTCTCGAAATTACGCCACTATAAATAAACGTCCAATATTCTTGCCAATACCAGATCCCCGTGATAAGCGATGGTCTAGGCAAGTACAATTGCCTTGTCAATTCCCCGGAAAATAATACAAGCGCGGACTTTGTCCACGAGAGCTATTTCACGGCGATATGACCACAGAATGAATATTCACAATTGAACACAGAAAACGAATTTAAAACAAAACAACAAAAATCAGTGTTGAGCAAGTAATTGATTTGAATTTGGAACAGGAGAATTTGAATGAAATAATATGGTACGTTCGATTTAATTTAACACAAGAGAATTATTGAACTGAAATATAGCAAGTTCAAAATAGACAAAAGGTGCAAAGTACAAAAAGTGACGACAATAAAGAATCTGAGAACGATGTACTTCGCTTCAAGTTTCGAGTAAAAAGGCCCCTGTATAGGCTACGCTTATTTTGTTTTCATACTGGTTACGTAAGGGATAGAAAATTCTACCACCCTTCTACAAGAGAAAGACGGCAAATCCAGCGATCACACATTTGCACTCACGAAGAACTATTTTTGTTTATGTTATTTGCACTTGAGGTCCACCAGACTATTCAAGGGTGCTTATCTGGAAAAGTGCCTGACAAACTGGCGCCGTTCGTATCTATGAAAATCCGAATTTCTGACTTATAGTATATGGATATTGCATTTTATTATTGAATTTATAGAAAAACAAAAAAATTGAACTGACCCGGGGTCGGTCGACTTCAATACCTATTTCATCTCCGAATACTGGCTTGCACGATGTTCATCTGCAAACATTAAAAGTTTTCCTCTCGTTTAGACCAAATAATGATGCATATTTTTTTTAATGCATTGGTATGAAAGCTTGCTTTCCAAAATACTTTTCAAATTCATTTTATCATAAGTTAAAATGCCATGCCGTCGCAGGCACTGCAATTATAGATCCGTAAGGATTGAAATCAATAACTTTCTAGTAGGGTATGCAAAATTCCGCAAATAGTGAAAAACTTATTTACTTTTTAGTGAATTAAGTTCGTGAATTAAATTCGTGACGATAGTTCATTAGATTGTAATAATGAATCAATATTACCAAGATAAAGCCAAAGCTTCAGCGAAGTTTATGATGTTATTTTTGAATTAGGTCGAGTGAGAAATAGTACATATACAGGCTGTCCATATTTCGAGTGCCACTATGGGGATCTCGCTTATCTTAACAGATACGAATTTGGTTAAATTGGGGCAAAGTTGCGCATTTCAGTGCTGAATAATTATCTGAAGAGAAATTTGAAATATCTATGATAGTTTTGAAAATATCACCAAAAAACGAAAATTTCTGATTTTCATTTTTAATTTTTTAATAGTAAACCAATGATGCTAGACATTTCTAACTAAAACATTGTTCAGACACTTTTTCATGGAGAATTCGAATATGGCATCGTATTCTTGATTATTTTCAAGATGGCGGAGAAACACCTGTCAACTTCATTTTTTCTTATGGACGTCATTTTGGATTTTAACAATTTTGAATTCCTTTTTTGTTTCTCTTTATAGCGATGTATCACACATGGTGTTCCAATATCACATTTTTGCCAAAAATCAAATTTTTCACTTTTTGTGAAGAGTGCTTTGGAAAAAACAAACTATTCTTCTGTCGCGAACAATATTTTGACAATTTGATCTATCTCGAGTCGTGTCATTTACATTTGTGCTAGTTTCACGAAGGTAAGGTGAATTTTTTATTCTTCTATTGTGATATTGCATCTAAGGATTTTAGAAACAGAATCATCGTAAGAAGTTTTCGCAAATGTCAATCAAATGTTTACGTAAAGTAGTATACTCGTTTTGTCAGAGTTCATTCATGATTAGATCAAGTTACTGCGATTTTATTATTGTCACCATATTTCATCTGTCGTTTTTTGTTTCAGTTCTCCTAATGAATATTGGACTGCCACTTCAAGAAGTACCTATATTTGTAGATGTAAGTTTTAGTTCATTACTTATTTTATTTTTGGTGTATTTTGCGTTCATTTTGTGAATTATATGTTTTATGTTTGAAATTTGTGCTTTTATTTTCAGGATTTCAATAGGCTTCACACATACTTTTCTATTAAGTAGTCACTGCTATATTGCAACAAGGTGGTAGTAGGAATATTCCATATTTAGTTTTCATATACTTTACATGTTATATTGCAGTGACCTTACTGGAAACATTACATCCACAATATAAAAAAAAATAACTTTCATTCAATTTATAAGTAATGTTGCAGGAACCTTGCTAGAATGTGTCATCAAGAAATATTGAATTTGTTATATTAGGGAAGGTCCGTTTCAGCGGTTGCTGAAATATTGCAGTAAGGTAGCGGCGAACCTTACAACCTTGCATTGATGGGTTGCTGTAATATTGAACAAATATTACATTGCTCAGTGGGCTGTAATACCTACCTCGTGAATCAACAGTTCTTAGTGCCTCTCAAGTGCCCAACTCAACTCTTTTGTGTAAACACAGTAAAAAATATATTTTCCAAGGTCTATTTGATTGAAAATAGCAAGAAATTTATTGATAACCACAAACATTATATCTATATTAGATAACAGGGGCGGACTGGGAGGCCGGGCGATCGGCCATTGCCCGATGGGCCGGTGCCTTTTGAGACCGGTACAATCAGAAAACATTTTCGACAATCACGAAAATAATGAATGTACAGTATGAAAAATAGGAAAACAAATAGATATGAACAATTTGTGTTACTGCTGAAAGAAGCACATTATGTATTGGCACGTCTAACAGTTACCCGGTTGGCACGCTTAAATGCAAGACTATTATTATCGAGATTATTATAGTTTTAGCCAATTATTTTTCACGGAAAACATCGCTTCAAACAATCGAAACATGATGTGTCTGTGTTTTAATATTGATGCTAGATACAATGGATTCAAGTAATGGTTGTCAAGAAGTACCCCTAGCCAAATTTATGTTTGGGAATATGTTGCGGAATCGGAATCGTTAAATCTCCAAAGTTGATTTCGTAATGCCTGATTAAAGGATCTCCTCAACAGCTTTCTAAAATACAATGTTTTTCAGAAAATCTTCAACTTCAGCAATAACATCAACATTTTTCTGTTTGAAGAACATCACGAAGCAGATTTCATCGAAAAATTTCAAAATGAGGTTCATAATGTAAGTATTAATTTCTCGAAGATGATAAAAATTATGTTTTAGCGTGTGGTAAAACCTCGAGTGACACGGTGCTTCATTACGTTTTTCTGATCATGGATATGACAGATTTTACTTCGAAGTTGGAAAGCTTGTAACTTGCTCTATTAGTGTCTTTTATATAGGTATTGAAACACATGTCTTTATAATGAAGAAGAATTAGGGTCGCCAAATCATCTCATAAAGCTCTCAATTTGAATTTATTTTGAATAGGCTGAGGAATATTATAAGCAAATAACATGCGGGAATGACATTGATTCTTTCAATCGAGGTCAATGATGTTATATTATTGACATCGTTGCAAAACTTCAAATTCATGATTTACTGCATGTGTCTATAATTCAATATTCTGATATCAGAAAATAATTTTGTTTGTAGGTATTTTATGGAAGTTCTTTTTTTTTCTATAGAAATATTGTCAATTTTCAATTTCGTGACAATGTATTTTTTTCAATTACATTTGAGATTCCCATAGCTCTATTGGGCTGGTATGGTCAAAATCACCCGGGCCGATTCAATGGTCCAGTCCACCCCTGTTAGATAAAATTCATCCGAGGAACTTGTCAATGATGAAATTTGTTCTTTTCACTATAACGGTTAGTTAAAAAATGCCCGTGACAAATATTGTAGTGAAAAATACTATGTATTTTGTTGATTTCTATGAATTATGTGAAATAGACAAAACAAATATTGAATCTTCTAAAAACTAGTTGTCATTTATTCAACGTTTGACGACGATGTGCAACTAAATAATTACTACCTCTTTACAGCTAAAATATATCAAGTTACAATATCATTGATCCAAGAATTCAATTCGAGTGCGATAGTATTATAGTTAACGCCAACGGAAAAATTGCAACAGAAAGTAAGTTGATTAAAAATGTATTTATTGACCTAGAGCAGATGAGGTATACTCAAATTCAGCATATTCAATATCAATATGGGGTAATATTTATAACATTTAGTATAGGTACTTATACTTAATAGAGTCTTTCCATAATTTTTGTTTTTAAATTCACTAATCGTGTTCAAACAAACTACCCAGAACCCAAAAATAATAATTGAAATCATAATCAATTTTTTCTGGATTCCATATAAAATAATTCGTCATCTCATAACTTCAGCATCATTCAATTTGGGCAACTTTTTTCAGCACTTGGAAGTTAGAAGTTCCTTCTAGTTGCTATGCATGAAAATACAAGCGGATTTCTCGAGACGTTTCCTGAATGCATTCATAAAATTTTTCAAAATAGGAGTTCATGGTTGACGACACAGGAATATTCGATAACTTCTTTTAAACGTAAGTATTCCATTCTTCATATTCTACGTGAATTATATAATTTCTGAAAGTTATATAATACCAAATCCGCTGGTATAATATTCGGTTAATCATATGAATATCTTCTACTCAATGTAGAAATCTGTCAAGTGTCAATTCATTTATTCGAGTGTTTATTCTTCAAATTATTTTGATTTCCTTCATAAAACTGTAAATATTTGTGAATGCCCTCATTTTTCAAATAAAATTATTGAAGCATATTCATTGACTTTTATTCATTTTCCTCATGGTATATCTTTCGCCAATGAATTCCCATACCATACCACTGAACTTGTGAAATCGACAATATGCTATTATTAAATTTACAAAAATCATCAAATACACTCGTGTTCATCAATATATTGAAAACTTATGTTCATACATGGAAAATAATGCCGTGAATTGTATAACCGAGGTTAAAAGAAGACATTGTTTTCACTGAAATATACCATTTCATTACATAGTAATAGATGGTTAATGAAACATAAACATTGAGTTTTTAGTATGGAATTTCACGTATCTACTCACAGCGATTTGGTGTGTAGCAGGACGATCGCGTTGCCACTATATTATGTATAATAATATTAATAATTGCTTATTCATTCAGTTATAACAGCTGTTGTAATAGTTAAAACCATAAAACCTCCCAGCACCATCTGTCGGTGAACGCTGAGACCAAAGATCATTTAGGAATCATTAGGATGTTGGCTTAGTTGCATACCCTACAGGTACGAATGGTATTTTTCGTGTTTGTGTTTTTTTGCGCCATTTCACCACAGGTTTGAAGGGAATAAAAAACTTGTGTGTGCGATAAATGGTTCTAATGAAGGCTTTTCGAGAACAAAATCTGTAGGTTGAAGAAACATCATCCTGTATATGATCCACTGGAAATAAATAATTATATGGTGGTTTGTTGTAAACTGGCGTTATTCATTACGGTATGTGGACTCTAACAAGGCCAGAAACCCTGAAAATCAACCCTGAGATTTTTGTATAGGTCTCTCAAGAGCCAACATGGAAAGGAAAATAAATGTACCACGTTGCAACAGATGCTGGGCGTACGAACATAGAGAAGAGGACTGCGAAGGCCCGGATAAAAAAAATACCTGCTATAAATGCGGAAAACAAGGTCACATAGCCAAAAAATGTAAAGAAACGGAAATGTCCTGCCCAGTATGTCAAGAAAAGGGCCACAGATCAGGATCAGCAAAATGCGACGCAAAACGCGACAAACAAGATACAACACAAGAAGAAGAGATAAAAAGTGGGGACAACATGAACATAGAATCCTTGACAAAAACACCACCACGAACATCCCACAACTATATTCCATTCGACCCTACTTTTAACTCCCGACAAAAAGAGTGAGTATGGACAGTAGGCCACACAAGAACCTGAAAATCCTACAAATCAACTTGGACAGGGTGAGGGTTGCCCTCGACTTATCACACGCCACAGCCATCGAACACAAGGTAGACGTTATAATTGCAGCAGAACCAAACCGGAAAATTGCCATAATAGTAAGAAATAGAATAGCCATCAATGATATCCACAGGGGTGAGGAGTTCATCTCAGCTGTTATATCTCACCGAACTGCAAACCACAAGAATATTCTGAATATCTGAACGCACTTAGAGACAATATAGCACTGCACGAAGGGAAAATGATCATAGCTTGAGATTTCAACGCGAGTTCTATTGCCTTGGGAGTCCAATAGAACAGATCGTAGAGGACAACAACTGGTGGACACTGTATATGGATTTGAAATTATTCATATTCATATATTTCTAAATTTCGATAAATCATTTCGCGAAGATTCTAAGTAATACCTAATAGTTTATATTATATTTCCGGTGAACAGAATAGTCGATTTTGGATACCAGCGTTTTTAAAGGAAATCAAACTTCTGATTTCAATTAGTAATGGTTTTCAATTGAGTTCAATATTTTCTGATGTCACTGGACCTAGGTTCGAACTAACTCGCGCCGACATACTCTGCTGATGAGGTATTTTTACAATCGAATCGAAGATGTTAATCAAATATACGATTTGGATCGCGACTATTGCGATCACGCGTTATTTTTGATTGTTTGAGTGGTCTCCGGTGCTGAGACATTTTTGCTCATCATGAAAAAGCAAGCCCTTTGGTAAGTCACATGATAATTTTATTTGTTTGTGCCATGTTTATTTTGATTTATTCTCAACGTATCTCTGTGCTGCTCGATACATAGTTGAGTAGGGTTAAATGTAATAATAAAGTCGATGATGGTCATTTAAATACACCCCTAATTGTCAATTGCGAATGTTTCTTTTAAAAAATGTGTTGTTTTGTTATCTAGCTGCCAAGCGAGTGAAACCCCCAAGTCACTAGTTTGGATGTTCAGGGAAGAATTTATAACCAATATTCTACCCCTGAAGATTTGAGCGTTACAATATCGAATATATCGATATATTTTCAATATCAATATTCGATATCCAGTTCTCAATATCGCCTAGTTCTAATGCTGAGTGTTTACATAAATCATTTCGATTCTGAAGAATGAGAAGACATTCACATATCTTGTTGGTAAGAAATTTCGTCAGAACATGAGGAAGATTCAGTTTTTATTCACATAATGAGAAAACCAATATCCGATTAATATATTTTTTAATTTTGACTTTTCTTCATAGTTTGTGAGTTGTTTTTTATGGTTGTCACTCTACAATAATATTATCCAATTCATCAACTACCTACTTTGAATAATTTCCATTAAAAATGTATTGTTTCATTTCATTCGCCCCATCTGGAAAATTTTTCTGGCTACGCCCATGTAGGAGACATTTCATAAGCTTCATTTGGTTAGAATAATATCTTGTTCAATTGAAGAAAAACGGAATTACGGCACGAAGCGCGACCGCGTCTAAGCGCGTGGCGCGCCTTTAGGAGCCTTCAGAGACAAGGGTAACTTCGATCGTCGATTGGTCAGCCAGGAATCATCATCCCATGATGTTTTTCATTTCTTAATCCTAGAAATTACATTGAATTTATTTTTTATATCGAGTAAATGATGGAAATAAGACCTGGTGGCGCTACTCTTCAATTGTTTCAGCAGAAAAATCCTTGATTTGAAACAATTGAATTTCAGCTCATCACGTGGGGTTCTCCTGTACAACAATAGATGGCGATACTGTCGATAGGTATTCGAAGAATTTTCTTTCCATCATATTCGATACATATTCGCATCATACTCATTGTAAAATTGCTCTATGGAATCGTTAGAAACGATTCAGAAGTCATTCAGAATCAAATATTCATAGTTTTGTATTGACACCTGCAGTAACCTGTAAATTTGGTTGACATCGCGGCTTCACTTAGCGAGATTTACCCACGAAATGTCACGTTAGACACGTTTTATCGAAGTAGGTATGCGAAATCAAGAGATTTGGAGCATGTCACAGGATAGGAAGTGAATTTACCAGTCTATCTATCCACCTCTATCGAGTACTTCTGACGCCAGATTCGCTAGAACAGAGTTACTGGGCTGGTGATCGAGTACGTTGATCGCTGGCTTATAGTCTAGAGGGCCCAGGTTCAAATCCCGCGGCGGCTATTAGAAATATTTATTTATTTCTATTGTATCGTTAGAGGGAGGAGATAGGTGACCAACCGAAAATTCTTGGTACCTAGATTGCAATCCTTCGGACTCTCAACGATAACCAGCCGAGTAGTGCTTCGGATGACACTTAAAAAGCTAAGGTCCCCGTCTTCCTTACTCATACAAGTCTCAATTAGAATTTGAAGGTCGGTTTCACTTTTTCACTTCCACAAACAGTGACGTCAACAGGTTTTTGGAGAGTATATACTCCGCTCTTCTTTTGACGCACCATACGGTTTTTTAGATGGGCTCGATGAAAGTACAAGTAATGACCAATCCAACTATACCTTCGTTTGCACCATGTGCGATGATTAGAACGCGAGATATGAGCGTTTCAAAAAATGAAATCTAATTCAAAATGGTGGCGCAAACTCAGTAGTCTAAGAATCAGTAAACAGCAGACGACACATAATTTAGGGAAACCTGAAATTTTCTCAGTGAATTAGTTCTACCTACCGTACAGGTTAGAGATACACAGGATCGGTTAAATTTGTAAAAAGTTTTGTATTCATATGCCGCAAAGAAATTTTTTTCGGTTCTTGAGATATTTAAAAAAAAACAAATTTAAGATTTTTTATTTTTATTTTTTATTGGCTTTATTTTAATAGATACCAAAAATAAAAGACACTTTCTCAGAGCTGTTTTTCATGCTCTATAACTGGACAATATATAATTTGTAACAGGACATTTCGTAATTAGAGGGCCGCCATCATTTTTTTTTCTTAATACGGACCTGGATTTTTCTTTCCATTTTTTTACTCGCCTGGTGAATCTCAATACGTTTCTATATACCTTAATTGTAGTTTCGAAGTTTCGACCCATAAAATCTATCATCAATGAAGACAGCAACAACAAAATTTTATTTGATCACAATGGGAATTTAAATTCTACAATTGAACAATAGACATAACGAAAATAACGAATTAAATAATTTGAAAATAATGACTTGTTCTCATAACAAATGTTCAAAAATATTTTCATCACTCTCGATGCATTTTGTAATAATAATAATAATAATAATAATAATAATTTATTCACACATTCTGAACAAGACGAAAACATATCATTTAAACAATACATGGTGAATAAATCGAGACAAGAAACTTACGAAGCAGTAAACTGCTTGTGTGTAAGGAAGGCTAATATGTATAAGTTAAAACTGTTTGTATGGAAAACGATTACAAAGTAATTAAGATATATAAAGTAAGGAACATAGTACAGTAAACTTAAATTAAAAATTAAAAATTATTAACATAGTATTACATATACACGATATAAAGATCGTGGAATCGAGGGAATATACATGGTGTAATGGAAGAACGCTAATAAAAATAGAAATAAAGCATTCATATTAATTACATATAGGGTGAAATTGTTTGTATAGGGAAACAATTACAGATAAATTAAGACATGTTTATTAGGGACTCACTATACTACACTACATATTTAGGAATAACTTATCATGATAAAAATCATATGGTAGCGACATGCATATGGTATAGGACGTAAGAGGACTCGCAAGACTTAATATCACGATGAACATACATGACTTGGTAAGATATTATTATGTGAGATATATCTATAAAGAAGTGTATTTGGAGAGTGTACTACAGTAGAGATTGGGAGGTATCAAGTTAATGCTCAATTTTTTCAGTTATTTCTGTACGGGGTATTAATTTCATATATTTTTGTAGATTTTTTTTGAACATTTTTGGATTCGTCTCACATTTCAGGATTATCGGTAATGAGCTGAAGAGTTTTGGGCCTAAGTATCTATAATTTTTTTGACCTACTGATTTGCGCATGACTGGTATCACTATAGTTTTTTTGTGTCGGGTGTTATGTTTATGGTCCAAAATGATCAGTTCGTTTCTGTACTTGTATTGGGTTGTGGTTATACTAATAAAGAATAGCTGTCTTGGATCGAATATCTTCGATTCTTCGTATAGGAGGTCACTTGAGTAGGTATAGTCTCTATGCAGAATACATCTGAGAAAACGTTTTTGCATTACCTCAAGGGAGTGCAGATTGGTTTTGGAAACTCCACCCCAGCCAATAATGCCATAATTTATATGTGATTCAACTAAGCTTTTGTATATTATTATTTTTTGTTCGAAATTGAGAATACTGGTTATATTTTTGAATTTATACAGAATGCATCGTAATTTTTTAACCAGGTAATGAATGTGATGATCCCATCTGAGGTGACTATCTAGGATTATACCTAGGTACTTAATTTTTTTGACATTTCTTATGACGGCCATATCGGAGAGAGCTATTTGGTATGTAGGCAGGGCTATATCATAACTACTGAAAGGTAAGTAGAATGTTTTTTCAAAGTTTATTGACAATAGCCTATAATCGAACCACATCTTTATCTGTCTCAAATCCTGTTCTAATTTTGATTTCAGGTTAAACCAGTCATTGTCTTTACAGATCAAGACTGTGTCATCGGCATAACTAATAATTTTGGAGTAAGTATTCAGGAGGAAAAGATTGTTAAGGTATATGTTGAATAATATTGGTCCTAAGACCGTCCCCTGGGGCACACCACACGATACGATTTTTTCTTCACTCACTCTGTCACCTATTTTTACAATTTGTTTTCTATTCAACAAATAGCTTGTGAAAAGATCATGTGGTGTACCTCTTATTCCTATATCTTCGAGGGTTTCTAGTAGTATAGTATGATCTACAGTGTCGAACGCTTTCCTCAGATCTATAAAGACACCAATTGATGGTGTCGATTCATCTAGGGATTGATAGATGTTTTGTGTTAATATTTTAATTGGATCTTGCGTGGACATATTTTCTCTGAAACCATACTGCGAATCTGACATTAAATGGTGTTTTTCTAGAAACTTATTGATTCTTCTTTGAATAACCTTTTCCAAAATTTTTGCTAGGCAAGTTATTAATGAGATAGGCCTGTAGTTAGCAACATCACTCTTATTTCCATTTTTATGGATTGGAGTGACCACTGCCATTTTGAAAGATAAAGGAAAATATCCTTGTTCTAGTGATTTATTGACTATGAATGTAAGTGGTTGTGCTATGTATTTTGAAACAAGTTTGAGGGTTTCTGCTTTCAGATTATCAATCCCGGGAGCTTTCTTGTTCTTTAGTTGAGAGATAATTTCCTTTATTTCTTCTTCTGTTGCAGGGCTTAGAAATATTGAGTGGTTACACATCATTTTATTTTCTGAATATCGGATGTCTCTATTAATTTTTTTTGACAAATTTTTTCCAACAGAGATAAAATATTCATTGAAGTTGTTGGCTATCTCGACAGGGTCAGTTATTTGTTCATTGTTTTTGGATACTATTGACTTGATTGGTGAATTTTCTCCATTGGTCAATACATCATTGATAGTTTTCCAGAGCTTTTTAGAGTCATTTCCTACTTCTACAAGTTTAACGCTATTGATGACTCTTAACATAACATTTCCTCTTATTCTCCGGCATTCCTTGTTGAATGTCTCCTTAGTTCCTTGATATCTCTATTAGGAGTTTCTTTATACAATTTTTTTTAAACCCCCAAAGAAAAAAATCCAGCCTATTCAAGTCTGGACTTGATTGGGAAAATGAACATTCAAATAATCTGACACATACCAAAATGAATATGAGTTCGAAGAATATCTTTCTCGGAAACGAAAACGTCTTCATTGTAATTAATATTATATCTATAAATCATGGATTTATATGTTCAATAATATTCATGTAATATTTCAAATGGTATTCAGGACTCGAATGTAGTTGAGGGATAAATAATAATATCATAATAAATCCGGAAATAAAATAATTATTCGCTAACTGGCAACAATGGAGATGCTGGTAGGAATTATTGTCACAGTATAGACAAGGAGTCTATACTGTGCTATTGTCGGAGATTCTTTTCAGGTCTGTACTCAGCTACAATCCCAATGATTTTTTAATTTGTTTTCAGACAGCGGATAATTTTCAAATCCTAAAATATTTCAAACCCTCTCAGATGAGCACAATGGAAAAAACATAGATGAGTTGATGTGCTGCTATACTCCGCAAGGTTTCTTTACTGTAGAGGATTCCCATGCTACAAAGTGATCCTGTCAAATACGTCACTGTGTTGCCTTCTTAGGATTATTAACTGTAATGTTTGTATGTCTGTAACAGAACCAGGAAGGTGCCTGAGAAAACGCTCTGACGTCATGTTCGAGATCACAGATTAAACGGATTGAGCCTAACGGGCGGATATTATTTGACATAAATGGTATTTTTTCATCATATGTGGATTTCTAGGATTGAGGAGTCCAATGAAACAACGCATAGATGAATCATCTCAATCAAGTTTTATATCAAAATCAAGAACTGACACATTTTCGCTTCTCAGGTTGACGAAATTAGCGGCCTTGGAGCATTCACCAAAAATGACAAAAAATCTCCAGAAAGACGTGCTATCTATAAACCACTTATATATAAATGAGGCACTGTATTATTATGACGAACATTGAATACATATACACTCATGATATGACTCATATAGGTACCAACTGAAGGATATATATATAACCTTGAGAAATGTGGTCGTGGATAATTATCACTTTCAAATGTACCGATGTGGCGACCTCTGTGGGGGAAAACATATGAATATGAATTTCATGTTGGCTTCAGGCAATTTGGGGTGTTACTATTCCAGTGGGTTTGTTGTTCGGAGACAGATGATAACATCGTTCTTCATATTTTTCACCAAAAAAGCTGTGATGAATAATAAAATGAAGAAGCGAAAAAATATTTTTCCACAGAAACATTTGAATTGAAGATTTCAGAAAAAAGGTTAATGAATCCAGGGAACCTTGATTAGGATCGTAGCGCCAGAACGGTGAAAATTAGAACTACTCTATGGGCCATTCCAGTTTGTTTACATTGTCTGGAAGAGTGTCATTATTTCATTTCCTTTCAATATTTTCAAATTGTTCGCTTGGCTATAAAGTTTTTTTCTTTACGTCTTTTTATATTATGTAGTTATAGTGCTCTACTAAGCAGTTTTGTTTATACAGTATGGTGGAAATGTATGGAATAAATTCATTTCCTCTAACGCATATGAATATTGAGGAGAACCCTGAGACAGGTCGATTTTTATTTTCAAATTGACATCTCTTGATATACATACGGAGTTTGTGACGTCATCCGCGTAGTAGTGTAGACGTCATCGATTATTTTTTTAAATAGGAAGACACCCTTTTGTTTGAAGGTGGCTGACAATGTCTCGAGTTGTGAAGAAAAGTTTCGGACTTCCATTGTCTAAAGGTATGAAGATTTGAATCCTGAGAAAAGAAAAGATGAGTTATGCTGAAAAAACGAAATAAGTGATGAATAAAAATTAACTATTTTATCGAATCAAGAAGATTCGAGTATCAATAAATCAGGTTAGTATTAGTGTTAGTATATATGAAGTCGAAAAATGTAGATTTAAATGGGAGTTTAACTAGTCGATGAGCCTGAAAATAAGAAAAAATTGAATTAGAAATCAATAGCCTGAAAAAGAAAGGTTGAATTAGAAATCAATAGCCTGAAAAAAGAAAAGTTGAATAGCCTGAAAAAAAAAAAAAGTTGAATTAAAAAGTAAAATGAAATGAATGAATAAAGAATTAAAATTATGAGAAAGATTCAAATCGAGTTTGTCACGACGTTTCGATTGTGTGTATCTACAATCGTCTTCAGGTGAGAACTAACAAAGTCCTGGGATACGGGGGTATTTATAGGTCAGCTATGGCGGGATTTTTCGGTTCAGTGAGCCGTAACCGGTTGATTCGGCTAATCAGCGGTTTCCATGTGTTGCGGATCTCGACGCTTGGTTGACTGAAAGCGTTATTATTCATTATGTATGCTGCTTCCTTGAATTTCCTCCTGAACCAGTGTTCTTCTCTATGGATGATTTCTGCCTCAGACCATTTGATGTTATGTTGGTGGGTCCACACATGTTCTGCGATTCCTGACTTGGTGGTTTCTCCTCGTTGGGTGTTTTTCTTGTGTTCGCCGATTCTGGTTTCCAGTGGTCTCTTGGTTTCTCCGATGTATGATTTGCCACATTCGCATGGTACTCGATAAACACAATTCTTGGAGTCACTGTTTTTGTTCGTTGGTCTGGTTTTGGTGAGTTGGCTGCGGATGGTGTTTCCAGATTTGAAGAACACTGGTTCAGGAGGAAATTCAAGGAAGCAGCATACATAATGAATAATAACGCTTTCAGTCAACCAAGCGTCGAGATCCGCAACACATGGAAACCGCTGATTAGCCGAATCAACCGGTTACGGCTCACTGAACCGAAAAATCCCGCCATAGCTGACCTATAAATACCCCCGTATCCCAGGACTTTGTTAGTTCTCACCTGAAGACGATTGTAGATACACACAATCGAAACGTCGTGACAAACTCGATTTGAATCTTTCTCATAATTTTAATTCTTTATTCATTCATTTCATTTTACTTTTTAATTCAACTTTTTTTTTTTTTTTTTCAGGCTATTCAACTTTTCTTTTTTCAGGCTATTGATTTCTAATTCAACCTTTCTTTTTCAGGCTATTGATTTCTAATTCAATTTTTTCTTATTTTCAGGCTCATCGACTAGTTAAACTCCCATTTAAATCTACATTTTTCGACTTCATATATACTAACACTAATACTAACCTGATTTATTGATGCTCGAATCTTCTTGATTCGATAAAATAGTTAATTTTTATTCATCACTTATTTCGTTTTTTCAGCATAACTCATCTTTTCTTTTCTCAGGATTCAAATCTTCATACCTTTAGACAATGGAAGTCCGAAACTTTTCTTCACAGGAAGACACCCTGTTGAATTTTTTTTCTGGAAGGTATATTCATTGTCAAAGTTACTCAAGATGGAGTTGAGTCGAGAAGACAATGGTTTTTGCCACATTTTGGAGTTGTGTATGAGAACAAACCTGGAAAGTTAAGATTCGTCTTCGATGCGGCAGCCAAAGTAGATGATATGTGTCTAAATGAGTTTTCTGCTGAGAGGTCCAGATTCGTTCAACTCTTTAGTATATAGGAGTAATTTTCGAGTTCAGGGTTAGGAAGTACCTTTTTCAACAGATAATTATAAGAAAAGAATATCGTGCCGGACAACGATTCCCTTTGAAATGAAAAAATCGCTATCTATATAATGAGATTAATGATATTTGGTTCTATTGGTTCACCTTTTTCAGCACAGTATGTTGAAAATCGAAATGCTTCAGAATTTATGAAAAAAAATCTAATAGATAGGGTATAAACAGAAGAAAATGTAATTCGCCTGATAATAGTTATTTATGTATTAAGAGTGGGCAATGGGACGCGCAGAATACCGAATGCAGCACTCCCGCTCTTGACTTCTCATTTGAACACCAATCAATATTTTCATGATTTTTTGATCCCATCATGTAGATAAAGGATCAAGCTAGGGAGGATACTATCTCTTTTTTCGAAATTTCGAAAAGAAAAGATATAAAAATATATCTGAACATAGCAAATTTTTAGCCAATTTGGCGAATCAAAAAAAAATATTTCTACATCAAATAATCAATTTTGAGATAGCATCCTCCCTCGGTCGAACCTTCATCTTTCTACACAAAAAAAATCAGATCAAAATATGGATTAGTATCGTCACAGGAAGTCAAGAGCCGAGGCTCTACAACGTCAGAAATACGCACGATTTATCCGATGATATTTGCGCCCCCTGGTGAAACTCAACGAAGTAGATTATAAACACGATACAATCGATAGTACGGGTGATATTATGAAATTAGAATAGGAAATAGAAATTTATATGAATCAGTTTGCTAGGTTTGCTAGTAAATATGGTATATTATATGTATAAAATAATTATACATTGCGTGGAAAATAAAAATATTCTGAATTGTTCACAATGAAAAAATTCTCATACATAATGAGGAATAGGTATGTATGATATTCAAATAAGAATATTTATATATACACCCAGAAGGTATACAATATGAATGAATAGAAACCTATCGACAAAGGTCGCTTCTATTTACCGGGGATCGATTTAGGATTTATCATTGCGATGATTTGAATGTTGAACAGATCTCAATACGTAAAAGTAGAGAGGGAACAGTATAAATATGAAACCGTGTTGTATTTAACATTGTATAACTGAATGATAATTTGCAATCGGGTATTGACACTATATATACAGGATGCTACCTAATGGCATTTTAATATAGGAATTCTTAACCCTTTCATTACGGGAGCCGCAAAAACGCGCTAATTGTTGACTGACGTATAGACGGAAGACGCATATTTACAATGAGCTTGGGATAGCTTTCAATACGGGATTTGCCCGCGTGCGACCATACACACGTGTTTCCCATTCCTTTGACTTCCTCTACAGTTGATTTGGCCATACAATAGCGCGCGTTTTTGCGACAATCTGGTATAGCGCAAATGGCTGTTTAGGTTATATTCACGTAATTTCATTGTAAGTTTTGGAGGAGTTCACATATAATTTGTTTGTTTGTTAGTAATGAAATGAGTCGTAAATATCTGACTGTGGCGAATAACTAGAAAAACTGTTGAATGAAGATGACGATTATCAACATCGTCGATTTTGATTATCATTCCGTGCTTCCAGAATTATCATAAAAAGAATGAATACTGGCGTTAGAACTGTCAGCATCCGAAGAGATTCTGAATATTTTTTACCTAATAAGAGGTTATTATTTCATTCATTATTTTCTTTCATTTATTTCAGATTTGTTGGACCTCATTTCGTGTCAATAATGACATTTTTTGATCAAAATGGAATTCTCCATTCCTTATATATTTCCTTTATATAGATGAAAAATTATGAATAACAACTCCCCATCAAGTGATACCTCAATTTGACAGTCCAAAGTTTTCAAAGTGACATCCAGTAAAAGCTTTAAGCACGGAAAACGCATTCTTTCGTGTAGCCTCAAAGTCGGGAAACGCAAGAATGCGCAAGTGCCCTTGACGGGAGACACACGCGTGCGCGAGGCTTCGGGACCCCCGTTCTGAGAGACCACTAAGCGAAAACAATGCCCGTAATGAAAGGGTTAAATCTATTCAAAAAAATATATACAGTATGGTGGAAATGTATGGAATAAATTCATTATCTCTAACGCATATGAATTTTAAGGGAAATCCTGAGACAGGTCGATTTTCATTTTCAAATTGACATCTCTTGATATACATACGGAGTTTGTGACGTCATCCGCGTAGTTGTGGTGACGTCATCGATTATTTTTTAAATAGGAAGACACCCTGTTCAATTTTTTTTCTGGAAGGTGTTTCCATTGTCTATCTGACCATATACGAATATTAGGAAAATAAAGTGATACAGGGTAAGAAAAAATTATTTTATATTTACAAGCTAATAATTATGCTATCAATGTACACAGTTACCTAAATAGGTCGGAGAGGGTAAATCGAATGGCCAACTAGATCTCCTGATTCAACTCCTCTCGATTTTTTCCTCAGAGGTTATTTGAAGAGAAAAGTTTATGTAAGAAGCCGGAAAGATCAGATAATTTGAAAGAACGAATACGAGTGAATATTTCACAAATATATTCAGAAACGATAGCAAAGTTCGAGAATGATTTGTTCTCTGTCTATCACATTGTATTCTTGCAGAACGTCACGAATTTGATTATTTATTGTAACGATTTCCGTTGTAAATATTAAATAAAATAATTTTTTCTCACCCTGTATTACTTTATTTTCCTAATATTAGTATACCGTCAGATAGATAATGAATATACCTTCCGAAAAAAAAATGGACGGGGTATGTTCTAATTTAAAAAAATAATCGATGACGTCACCACAACTACGCGGATGACGTCACATACTCCGTATGTATATCAAGAGATGTCAATTTGAAAATAAAAATCGACCTGTCTCGGGATTTTCCTTAAAATTCATAAACGTTAGAGATAATGAATTTATTCCATACATTTCCACCATACTGTATGTAATATCCTAAAGGTCTAAATTTTGAAGTAGAGGGTGCTGAAGAAGTGAGCAATAACGAATAGCACTCTTTCTCTATAGACTTGTCATAAAGTAAAGTAATCAATATTTTCATGACTTATTGACTTCATCAAGTAGATAGGTGATCCAGCTAATGGAAATACTATTTTATTTTCAAAAATATGAAATACAAAAGGTATACAAATATTCCTGAACATATCGAATTTGGCGAATAATAAAAAAAACACTTTTCAAATAGTATCGGACCTAGTTTGAATCCCTATCTTCCTACAGAAAAAAAATCACATCGAAATATGGACTGGTGTTTTCACAAGAAGTCCAGAGCGCGAATTGTCCGATGATATTTGCGCCCTCTGGTGATACTCCAAAATATGAAGATGAAAAAACGAGTCAGTCAACACAATATCATAGATTGGAACCATAATAAGTATTATGAAATTATTGGTGCAACTAATGATGAATTTGCGGATTTGCATAGGAAAAGCTTGAAATTTTGAAATTCAAAGGTGTAATGAGATCTAAAAACCCAAATGGAGAAGAAAATGATATTGTATTCTCATGTGGAATGTATATGATTCTGAAAATGGTACATATATTTGGACCAACGGGAGATGAATATCCAAAATACAAAATATGTAGTGAAAGCAGTCCTCAAAAATCAAAGAAATAAAAAGTAGAAGAATGAAGGCCTTAGGAAAATATAGTCATTATTCATTATTATTCGTAAATAAATAATATTCATAATAACCTGTATTTGAATGTCTTTGATAATAACCGAGAATATAACTTATCAACGTTATTGAAAGTAGCTCTCAATCTCCCAATCACTCCGTATGGCTATTTTAATGTTATACCTCGTAATTTATATGACTCTTGAAAAGCTGTTCATATAAATAGATACAGAATTATCCAAATTTTGTAAGAGTTGCGAAGCATCATGATTTTTTTCAAATCAACAAAATAAGATTTTTTCGATTTAAAGATTGATTTTTACTATTCATATTGATTTTTCATAATTTTTCAAATATGGAAATAATGCACAAATCAATTACTTATATTTTCATTATTCGATTCAAAACGTCGCAACCCTGGTTTTTCATAATGTTTATAGAATACAAATATTCATCATAGGTACCTACCTACTGGTGAATATACCGTCGATTATCAGATAAAGTGTTCGATCCTCGTTCCGCACACATGCAGGCGAATGTATCGCATCTACTCTCACTCATTGTTTGGGACTGTGTGGAGTCACAGGTTTTTTTCAAACATGCAAAATGCTTATTAAAAATAAATTGTTGAATATCCTTTGTAGCATTTAAATGACGACAAATGGTTTGAAAATATAAACAATTGAAGGGGTGTCAGTAATACATTGAACGTGTATTTTTTGAAAACTCGTTAACATGGATTTTCCAAATTGCTCGTTTCAACCATAATAATTTCCGTTTCGTGTAAACTTCGGTAATACCAGAAATGGAATATTATTGAATTCCCGAAATCTAAACAATGTCATTTTTGAAATCCAACCTAAAGAAGTCAGGAAAATATTTTCAGAATCTCAATTTTCAGAAATTGAAAATAAAATCACGAAATTCATAAGTTCATTTTTAATGGGTACCTCCTTTTGAACTTTTTGAAAAAATGATGGTAGGGGATACTGCCCAACTAGACATAGTTCCAAATAGGTATAGACGCCATTTTTCTACTTTCGTCGAATATTTCGGAGAGATTTGTTTGTTCCACGGAAGCATAGTAGTTGTCCTCTGAATGTTTACCGAGTGGCATCTGTCAGTTTTACGAAAAAATTCGATATTCAGTGAGTGATATAAGACAATGCTTGATTCTTTAAAATTTTATATCGCAACTTACGTGTTTTTTTCTTTTCAATTAACATTTGTCTGATTTTTTAATTACAATGCAATTTCCATTATATTATACCATGAAACTTTCATGATAAATCGGATAAGTATACCACAAACGTTTAGTATACACAATGTTTTATGAAGTTATACAGATTTCACATGATGGCATACCTAACCGAAGGAGAATTATCTAACCTATACGATGCCAGAATTGGACTGGAAGAAGGCATAATATGCCATCATGAGGCAGCAATGTGTTTAACTATTATTTTGTCAACATAAAAAAATGAATGGAGTTATTTAATACCAACTCATTAAATAGGTAGATACTTTATTCATACCAATAATGTATATTTTCCTCTCATTTGATATACTGATGAAAGCTCGACTACACATTATGAACACAAATACCAGTTGGCTGACTGTGTGAGGAGAGAGCCGAGCGCCGAGCGCGCGATAATGTAGTATTGTCTCATTAAATAAGTACATGTAGATATCTGCTACATGAAAAATTTTCATTCTGGAAACTTATTTCATCTATTGGCTCAATTTTGTTCGCAGCATGTATACAAAAATTTTCATAAATAAAATTTTTTCTCGATTACTGAAAATTGTCATTCCGAAAATAACAAGTTGAAATTTGCTACAGTTCTAGAAATTGATGAACATGAATTTTTCACCAATATTGTATATGGCAAGAAGCGCTATCATGTATACTTCAATTTGAAAAAAAAATCAGTCCGATCGCTCAATTATTTCCAGAAATATAACGGTAGGAACGATAAAAAACGTGTTCTACAGAAAAATCGTACTTTTTGTGTTTTTTCAGAATAAAAAAGTTCTTGGCCTAGAGAAAATGTCGTAAAAAGTGATTTGGTATACACAATCATCAAGTTGAAGATCCGCAGCAAGTCTGATTTGAATCTACGCCAGTTTTGTTTTCTCGAAAACTGAGAGACAGCATCCCAGTATTACTCGCATATTAGATTATCGAGCAATGCGAATAAAAACGTCAGTCGCGATATCACCCGTACTAGATGAGAAGATCGTTCGTTGAACAAGGATAACCGTTGATTTATGACGATTTGGTAACCGCCCACTGCTGTTTCCTCCAAACCCCCCCTGTCCCGGATTTGGACAGCCTTAAGGCTGGGAAAGGCCAGACACTTTGTCCAAATCCGGGACAGGGGGGGTTTGGAGGAAACAGCAGTGGGCGGTTACCAAATCGTCATAAATCAACGGTTATCCTTGTTCAACGAACGATCTTCTCATCTAGTACGGGTGATATCGCGACTGACGTTTTTATTCGCATTGCTCGATAATCTAATATGCGAGTAATACTGGGATGCTGTCTCTCAGTTTTCGAGAAAACAAAACTGGCGTAGATTCAAATCAGACTTGCTGCGGATCTTCAACTTGATGATTGTGTATACCAAATCACTTTTTACGACATTTTCTCTAGGCCAAGAACTTTTTTATTCTGAAAAAACACAAAAAGTACGATTTTTCTGTAGAACACATTTTTTATCGTTCCTACCGTTATATTTCTGGAAATAATTGAGCGATCGGACTGATTTTTTTTTCAAATTGAAGTATACATGATAGCGCTTCTTGCCATATACAATATTGGTGAAAAATTCATGTTCATCAATTTCTAGAACTGTAGCAAATTTCAACTTGTTATTTTCGGAATGACAATTTTCAGTAATCGAGAAAAAATTTTATTTATGAAAATTTTTGTATACATGCTGCGAACAAAATTGAGCCAATAGATGAAATAAGTTTCCAGAATGAAAATTTTTCATGTAGCAGATATCTACATGTACTTATTTAATGAGACAATACTACATTATCGCGCGCTCGGCGCTCGGCTCTCTCCTCACACAGTCAGCCAACTGGTCTTTGTGTTCATAATGTGTAGTCGAGCTTTCATCAGTATATCAAATGAGAGGAAAATATACATTATTGGTATGAATAAAGTATCTACCTATTTAATGAGTTGGTATTAAATAACTCCATTCATTTTTTTATGTTGACAAAATAATAGTTGAACACATTGCTGCCTCATGATGGCATATTATGCCTTCTTCCAGTCCAATTCTGGCATCGTATAGGTTAGATAATTCTCCTTCGGTTAGGTATGCCATCATGTGAAATCTGTATAACTTCATAAAACATTGTGTATACTAAACGTTTGTGGTATACTTATCCGATTGATCATGAAAGTTTCATGGTATAATATAATGGAAATTGCATTGTAATTAAAAAATCAGACAAATGTTAATTGAAAAGAAAAAAACACGTAAGTTGCGATATAAAATTTTAAAGAATCAAGCATTGTCTTATATCACTCACTGAATATCGAATTTTTTCGTAAAACTGACAGATGCCACTCGGTAAACATTCAGAGGACAACTATTATGCTTCCGTGGAACAAACAAATCTCTCCGAAATATTCGACGAAAGTAGAAAAATGGCGTCTATACCTATTTGGAACTATGTCTAGTTGGGCAGTATCCCCTACCATCATTTTTTCAAAAAGTTCAAAAGGAGGTACCCATTAAAAATGAACTTATGAATTTCGTGATTTTATTTTCAATTTCTGAAAATTGAGATTCTGAAAATATTTTCCTGACTTCTTTAGGTTGTATTTCAAAAATGACATTGTTTAGATTTCGGGAATTCAATAATATTCCATTTCTGGTATTACCGAAGTTTACACGAAACGGAAATTATTATGGTTGAAACGAGCAATTTGGAAAATCCATGTTAACGAGTTTTCAAAAAATACACGTTCAATGTATTACTGACACCTCTTCAATTGTTTATATTTTCAAACCATTTGTCGTCATTTAAATGCTACAAAGGATATTCAACAATTTATTTTTAATAAGCATTTTGCATGTTTGAAAAAAACCTGTGACTCCACACAGTCCCAAACAATGAGTGAGAGTAGATGCGATACATTCGCCTGCATGTGTGCGGAACGAGGATCGAACACTTTATCTGATGATCGACGGTATATTCACCAGTAGGTAGGTACCTATGATGAATATTTGTATTCTATAAACATTATGAAAAACCAGGGTTGCGACGTTTTGAATCGAATAATGAAAATATAAGTAATTGATTTGTGCATTATTTCCATATTTGAAAAATTATGAAAAATCAATATGAATAGAAAAAATCAATCTTTAAATCGAAAAAATCTTATTTTGTTGATTTGAAAAAAATCATGATGCTTCGCAACTCTTACAAAATTTGGATAATTCTGTATCTATTTATATGAACAGCTTTTCAAGAGTCATATAAATTACGAGGTATAACATTAAAATAGCCATACGGAGTGATTGGGAGATTGAGAGCTACTTTCAATAACGTTGATAAGTTATATTCTCGGTTATTATCAAAGACATTCAAATACAGGTTATTATGAATATTATTTATTTACGAATAATAATGAATAATGACTATATTTTCCTAAGGCCTTCATTCTTCTACTTTTTATTTCTTTGATTTTTGAGGACTGCTTTCACTACATATTTTGTATTTTGGATATTCATCTCCCGTTGGTCCCAATATATGTACCATTTTCAGAATCATATACATTCCACATGAGAATACAATATCATTTTCTTCTCCATTTGGATTTTTAGATCTCATTACACCTTTGAATTTCAAAATTTCAAGCTTTTCCTATGCAAATCCGCAAATTCATCATTAGTTGCACCAATAATTTCATAATACTTATTATGGTTCCAATCTATGATATTGTGTTGACTGACTCGTTTTTTCATCTTCATATTTTGGAGTATCACCAGAGGGCGCAAATATCATCGGACAATTCGCGCTCTGGACTTCTTGTGAAAACACCAGTCCATATTTCGATGTGATTTTTTTTCTGTAGGAAGATGGGGATTCAAACTAGGTCCGATACTATTTGAAAAGTGTTTTTTTTTATTATTCGCCAAATTCGATATGTTCAAGAATATTTGTATACCTTTTGTATTTCATATTTTTGAAAATAAAATAGTATTTCCATTAGCTGGATCACTTATCTACTTGATGAAGTCAATAAGTCATGAAAATATTGATTACTTCACTTTATGACAAGTCTATAGAGAAAGAGTGCTATTCGTTATTGCTCACTTCTTCAGCACCCTCTACTTCAAAATTTAGACCTTTAGGATATTACATACAGTATGGTGGAAATGTATGGAATAAATTCATTATCTCTAACGTTTATGAATTTTAAGGAAAATCCCGAGACAGGTCGATTTTTATTTTCAAATTGACATCTCTTGATATACATACGGAGTATGTGACGTCATCCGCGTAGTTGTGGTGACGTCATCGATTAATTTTTTTAAATTAGAACATACCCCGTCCATTTTTTTTTCGGAAGGTATATTCATTATCTATCTGACGGTATACTAATATTAGGAAAATAAAGTAATACAGGGTGAGAAAAAATTATTTTATTTAATATTTACAACGGAATCGTTACAATAAATAATCAAATTCGTGACGTTCTGCAAGAATACAATGTAATAGACAGAGAACTTTGCTATCGTTTCTGAATATATTTGTGAAATATTCACTCGTATTCGTTCTTTCAAATTATCTGATCTTTCCGGCTTCTTACATAAACTTTTCTCTTCAAATAACCTCTGAGGAAAAAATCGAGAGGAGTTGAATCAGGAGATCTAGTTGGCCATTCGATTTACCCTCTCCGACCTATTTAGGTAACTGTGTACATTGATAGCATAATTATTAGCTTGTAAATATAAAATAAATTTTTCTCACCCTGTATCACTTTATTTTCCTAATATTAGTATATGGTCAGATAGACAATGGAAACACCTTCCAGAAAAAAAATTGAACAGGGTGTCTTCCTATTTAAAAAATAATCGATGACGTCACCACAACTACGCGGATGACGTCACAAACTCCGTATGTATATCAAGAGATGTCAATTTGAAAATGAAAATCGACCTGTCTCAGGATTTCCCTTAAAATTCATATGCGTTAGAGATAATGAATTTATTCCATACATTTCCACCATACTGTAAATATTTTTTTGAATAGATTTAAGAATTCCTATATTAAAATGCCATTAGGTAGCATCCTGTATATATAGTGTCAATACCCGATTGCAAATTATCATTCAGTTATACAATGTTAAATACAACACGGTTTCATATTTATACTGTTCCCTCTCTACTTTTACGTATTGAGATCTGTTCAACATTCAAATCATCGCAATGATAAATCCTAAATCGATCCCCGGTAAATAGAAGCGACCTTTGTCGATAGGTTTCTATTCATTCATATTGTATACCTTCTGGGTGTATATATAAATATTCTTATTTGAATATCATACATACCTATTCCTCATTATGTATGAGAATTTTTTCATTGTGAACAATTCAGAATATTTTTATTTTCCACGCAATGTATAATTATTTTATACATATAATATACCATATTTACTAGCAAACCTAGCAAACTGATTCATATAAATTTCTATTTCCTATTCTAATTTCATAATATCACCCGTACTATCGATTGTATCGTGTTTATAATCTACTTCGTTGAGTTTCACCAGAGGGCGCAAATATCATCGGATAAATCGTGCGTATTTCTGACGTTGTAGAGCCTCGGCTCTTGACTTCCTGTGACGATACTAATCCATATTTTGATCTGATTTTTTTTGTGTAGAAAGATGAAGGTTCGACCGAGGGAGGATGCTATCTCAAAATTGATTATTTGATGTAGAAATATTTTTTTTTGATTCGCCAAATTGGCTAAAAATTTGCTATGTTCAGATATATTTTTATATCTTTTCTTTTCGAAATTTCGAAAAAAGAGATAGTATCCTCCCTAGCTTGATCCTTTATCTACATGATGGGATCAAAAAATCATGAAAATATTGATTGGTTTTCAAATGAGAAGTCAAGAGCGGGAGTGCTGCATTCGGTATTCTGCGCGTCCCATTGCCCACTCTTAAGGAAATTATGAGTGCCTTAATTACCGATGGCAGAGGTTATTAAGGCTCTTTATTTCCCGTGGTACATAGATAATTTTATTTTTGTTCGATTTTCATAACAATATGTACATATTTAGAACGCAATAAATGTTTAAATTCATAACCTTTCTGGTATATTTGAATTAGGTAGCGTTGATTGTAGCATTGTTGGTTGTTGCTAGGTTGTCGCTATGTTACATGTTTATAAGCAAACTTTCTTTATCAATCAATGTTATTTCGTTAAAAACGTGTTTATTTTTCACCACAAATCGACGATCTTTTTCTGATATAATGGAGGATATTATAAAAAAAGCGGAAAAAGCAAGACAATCATTACTTCCATCGAAAAGTGAAGCCCTATATCAAAAAGAATACAACTTATATCTGAAGTAGCTGACACAGAGAAATGTTATGTCAAAAGATGCCAACGAAACTGTCTTTCTGGCATATTTTCAAGAACTGGTAAAGTATTTTCAGTATTTTCTGGTAGATTTGGTAATAATTGTATTTAATCGTTGCAGTCAGGAACGTTTAGCCCAAATTCGTTATGGACTAAATGGTCAATGCTCAAATCGATGGTGACCATATATGAGAAAAGAGATATCACCAAGTTCAACGAACTAGAGGCTTTTTTGAAACGGAAAAGTAAGGGGTATAAGCCGAAAAAGTCTGCTGCCTTATCTCCTAAAGATGTCATCAAATTTCTAAAGGACACCCCTAATGAAATTCATTTATTGCATAAGGTAATTTTTTTCTCATAATTTTCTTTTTCGTTTGTTTATTTCGTTTTATTTGTTATAGGTTGTTCTAATTATGGGTTATTTTGGAGGATGCAGAACTCAGGAACTTCTAAATATGAGTATAGCAGATATAGAGGACCGGGATACTGTTATGGTAGTGAACGTACCGGAAAGTAAAACTGGTGTATCGAAGAAATTTACAGTTGTGGATAAAAAAGAGTTCTCTGCTTTGCCTTTATTGAGACTTTATATGTCCTTGCGTCCTGAAGGTACAAAACGATTTTTTTTGAGCTTCCGACAAAATAAATGTACAACTCAGCCAATTGGAAAGAATATGTTTGGCAAAATTCCCAGCAAAATCGCAATGTATTTAGGATTGCCAAACCCACTAACCTATACGGGACATTGCCTTCGTCGCACTTCTGCTACTGCCCTAGCCAATGCAGGAGCAACTATGACAAACTTAAAAAGACACGGAGGTTGGAGAAGTTCCACGGTGGCAGAGGGGTATCTGGAGGACAGTATTGAATTGAGAAATAAAACGGCGCGTATGCTGTCTACTTTGCCATCAGAAGAGGCAGGCACCTCGACTGTAGTGAACAGCAACAGCACCACCCATAAAAAAGAAGAAATTGTTTCCAGCGGCGGAAGTAATTTTCAGGGAACATTTGAAAATTGTACATTTATTATTTGTAATGACGTGAAAAAGGAAAATATGTCTTAGTTTTCATTACATATAAACGTTTATAAGCATTTCTTGTATCATTTTCACCTGTAAAAGGTAAGAGGGAGTTTTCATCATTCGATAGCCAGCCACCGTACGAAGCAGACGCTCTTGGAAGGACTCGAATCTTGGACTATCGAATACGAGACGGAGTGAGATTCTAATTGATTCGAACAAGACTCGACGACGAATTAGAAGTCGGCAAAACCAAAAGACTATGCAGTGCGCAGGTTAATACCGAGCGCACTGTTGATTGGACGAGGAAACCAGCTTCAAACTAACATTTTTCTAATATTTCAGGTTTATTTTCAGGATTTCTTTTAGGAATCAAGAAGATAAAAAATAGAAATTCCCCAGGATGATATGTTTGCAGTCCCAACAAACATGGACAGGGCCAGGGATACCAAAAAAACCAGGAAGGCGGCCTCGAAGAGCCGCAGCCCGATAAGAACCCCAAGCAACGACGCTCTCCTGAAAACCATCCAAAGTTTACAGGAGCAAATAAGCGCCCAGACAAAGCTGATCGCGTCCCTGGAGGCCAAGATCTCAGCTCTGCAGAACCAGACGCCGCCAGAACAGAGAACCGAAGTCTTCACTGGAGACTTGGAAATTCTCGCCCAAAAGGCAGAAGAAAAGGCGAAGGAACACCGCAGAAACGGGGACAGAGAGTCCTCCAAAATGCACCCCGCCCTCGCTGCACTAATAAGGGCAAACAACGAGAAGGCAGCACCCGTCGAAGTCGAAACCGACATGGAAGTCGAGACGGCGTCCGGAGGCCAGAAAAGGAAGGCTGAAAGGAGCCCCGAACGTGCGGAAGAAACACCCGCAAGCCCAGAGCCCGAAACGGAGGAACCCGCCGAGTCAGCCAAGAAGACCCAGATCCCGCCCATTGTGCTGAAAAGCCCAGGGGAGTGGACATAAGTCAATCGGAAACTGGCCGAGAAAGAAATAGAAATTCCGTTGGTGAAGCCGACAGGACAAGGAGTTAAGCTCCAAACAAAGAACCCGGCGGAGTTCCGTGCCGCCACCAAGATGCTGGAGCTGGCAAAGCACCAGTATCATACTTACACCCTGCAGGAAGACAAACTGCTATATGCCGTCATGCGCGGCATCGATATGACGGTTTCCACCAAGGAAATCAAAGAGGACCTCATCGGGAAGGGAGTCCCCGTCGAAGACGTTCACCGAATGAAGTCGAACGTCACCAAGAAGGAGATTCCCCTGGTACTTATCCAAGTGCCGAAATCCGACAAAACCATCTGGACGGTGAAGGACTGCTGCAGTTACATCGTCAAGATGGAGCCACAGCGTCCCAAAAGAGGCCAAATCATGCAGTGCCACCGCTGCCAGAAATTTGGTCACGGACAGCGTAACTGCCATTGTGATTTCAGGTGGGTCAAGTGCGGAGGCAAGCATGAGACGGCCACCTGCAAGAAGCCCAGGGAAGCGGAAGCCAAGTGCGCGAACTGCCACGGCAACCACCCTGCCAATTACAGAGGATGTCCTATGGTTTCCAAACCTAGGAAACCGGCAGCCACAAGCACTCAACCCACAGCGAGACCGAGCGCACCGAGACCGCCAGCGCCGAGAACGACTCCTGGTCGTTCCTACGCCGCAGCGGCCTCCACTGCTACCGCCCCCAGGCCCGCCGCCCCCAGGCCTGCCGCCCCCAGGCCTGCTGCCCCCAGAGCTGCTCCCACCACTGAAACACAGAATGTGCCGGTTGAATTCCAGGAATACATCCGGCAAATAATTGAGAAAACGGTGCAGCAGACCCTCGCTCGCCTTACGATGCCCTCACTTGTAATCAATGGCGCGTAAGGACTCACTCCTGATCGGCTCCTGGAACATCAACGGAGCCGCAGCGAGAAAACTGGAACTCCAGGAAATCCTCTCGAGAACCTCCATCGACGTCATGGCACTCCAGGAAACCCGGCTCAAACCAGGTAAGTCATTCAAAGTACCTAATTATGTTTGTTACAGAAATGACAAGGTAGACAGACAAGGAGAAAAAACCCTCCTGCTGATCAAAAAACCCTAGACCACTATCCAGTCAGCACACCAGACCTGGAACACCTGGAAGCCACCATAGCGGTAGTGAATACGGCCACCAAAGGGGAAATCCAGGTGGTATCCGTGTACCTAACCTCGAACCAGGCAGCCACCTTGACGGACGGAGTCCTGAACGCCGTACTAAGCGAAAACAGGCAAACCATCGCAATAGGAGACTGGAACGCGAAACACCCCCAGTGGAACTGCACGACAACGAACTTGAAAGGTAGGCTTCTTTTAGGCTACCTGGAACGAAACGAAGAAGTATCAGTCCTGGGACCAACCGAACCTACTAGGAACGACGATCGCACTGCACCCAGCATCCTAGATATTGCCGTACTACGAGGACTTCAAGTCCCTGTAGAAATCGCAGTACTGCACGACGGAACCTCAGACCATAGCCCGAAGCTTCAAGTGGGAGAAGACAGAACAGAGGAGGACACCTCGATAAACCGGAACAAGGTAAACTGGTCTTAATTTCAGCGAAACTTCCACGAGCAAATGGGCCTCATGCCCGTTATAAGCTCGATAGAAGACCTGGAGAGAGCAGTGAAAAACTTTGAACGAGACGTCCAAAGAGCCAGCACCACCGTTACCCGAACCACGTACTGGAACCTGCAGCACGAGCTGCCCCCTGAGCTCAAAGAGCTCATTAGGCAAAAGAGGAGAGCTAGAAAGCTATCCATGCGAACCAGGCTACCAGAACACAACCAGATAGCGAGACAACTTGCGAGAGACGTGAGGAGAGAACTGCAAGCGAACAGCGATGAACGCTGGGCTAGCAAAATCTCATCACTGAACCCGAAAGATGGGAGCATCTGGAACATGCAGAAACTTCTGAGGAACGGACCTACACCGATTCCCCCTCTTCAAGGAGAGAACGGTATCGCCTACACGAACAAAGACAAAGCGACAGCCTTTGCAGAAGCCTTAGAAAGGCAATTCGTGGAAAACCATAGGCCAGAAGAAGACGCAGAACACCGTGGTTCGATGCAAACGGAAAGTGGACAGGATCAGGATGATAGACGACCAGGAGGAAATCCTAAGGCCAACTTCACTGGAAGAGGTGAAAGAAATCATCAAATACCTGAAAACCAAAAAGGCTCCCGGGATAGACCACATCCCGAACAAAGCTCTGAAGCAACTCCCCAGAAAGGGGATAGCAGCCCTTACCAACATAGGGAACGCAGTATTGCGGCCGAGACACTTTCCAGATAGCTGGAAAGAAGCCTCAGTGATAATGTTGAGGAAACCAAACAACGACGCAACCCGGCCCGAAAAATACCGCCCAATCAGCCTACTACCCGCCCCCAGCAAGGTGATAGAGAGGATCATAAAGAGACGATTAGAAGAGATGACATCAGAACTTGGCACACTTCCAGACGAACAGTTCGGCTTCAGAAGCGGACACTCGACAGAAATGCAGGTCACGAGACTCGTCGACTACGCAACCGTAGGGTTGAATAGGAGACACTTCACGGGAGCTGTGTTTCTAGACGTTGCCAAAGCTTTCGACCGAGTTTGGCACGACGGACTTATCACCAAGATGGCCCTTCTAGAGTACCCCACACCCATGGTAAGATTAATCGACTCTTATATTCGCAGGAGAACTTTTAGCACCAAGACAGGAACGGACAGATCGGAAGTGAAGTCAATGAGAGCAGGAGTACCCCAAGGTGCAGTGCTGAGTCCACACCTCTACTCCATCTACACATCTGATATTCCAAACAACAATAGACATTGCACCCTGTCATTGTATGCAGATGATATAGCCATCGCATCTAGATCCCCTAGAGCCGAGTTCGTTACAGGTACCTGCAAAGGTCCATTGACGAGCTCGAGCAATGGTGTATCAACTGGAAAATTCAGATCAACCCGGAGAAGAGCCAAGCCATCCTCATCACGAGATCCAAAAAACCTCCAGTCGGACATGTGTCGATAGGAGGCCACGACATCCCATGGACAAACTCAGCAAAATACCTTGGGGTAATCATCGACAACAAGTTGACCTTCAAGGCCCACGTGGACTCCCGTGTGAAAACAGCCATACGAGTCAGAGGACAACTGAACCCGCTAATCGGACGCAGAAATCCGATGAGGATCGACCTGAAACTCCTCCTCATGAAGACGATACTCCTCCCGATCCTGACCTACGCAGTAGCAGCCTGGGGACATTGTGCCAAAACTCACCTCAAACGAATCCAGAGTTACGAAAATCGATGCGTTCGTATGTTCGTCAACGCACCATGGTTCGTCAGATCAGCCTGGAAGTTCACAATTCACATACATATCTTCTCATTCTCCATCCAGTGTTGAGCTCATGAATATGAAATAGGCAAGGACATTCATAAAACAAGTTAGTATATTCTTTAGTATTTTGATTTGAACAGCTTGCCACTATAAACAGGTCGTAATCAGACCCTTCATGGCCTTAGAAAGTAAGGTATATTCTGGTAAAGTTATGAAAATATTGAAACTTTACAAAACAAGCTAACCTTGCCGAAAAAAACGAATTTCCCGGATCATAAATATATTCATTATCTACTCTTCTCATATATTGAATTGAAGAAAGCAACGAAACCCTCCACTCACCGGATAATGTATTTTCTTTAGGTTTCCCTTCAGGTTTCCCAATGTATGTTCTTCATGGAAAACACATTCAGCTAATCCAACGAGATGAAGAGCGGTCAACCACTTAATAAATCGCACTCTCCACTGATACAAATACATTATACTTATTTATAAAACTTTCTGTACTATTCATTCACAAGAATTTACAAAATTTTGCGCGAAATAATAAATAATAACAAATTTGACTTGTTGTTGACAACCACGCGTCAGCGTCAGTGATTTTAGCGCCCTCTATAGCGAAAACTGTGAGTCCTGCATTAGAGAGGTAAAGTGATTTGGTTGAAAAAATATGTATGGCTTTGGATAGGAGTTTTTTCACCATCTTATTTCCACCATGGTCAGAACCAACTCCATCTTCAGAGACCTGCAACACCCACCCGTCCTGGATAGAATGAAAATTCTATCCGCAAAGACCCATACCAAGATGGAGAACCACGACAACCCCCTAAACAGAGAGGCGATGGATTACGACCCGAGATTCCGAGAGCGATATAAACGTCCAAAACACCAGCATTTGGACCAACAAGCCCCTTAGGTGAGTAAGGGAACACACAGGTAAGCCAAACACACTACACACCGGAATAGTAGCCTTTTTTAGCCTGAAAAGGGTTACCAATTCCAAAAAACACTGCGCCACGGAATAGTAATTATGACCAACACTCCAGAAATAAATCTCCCAAGTTACAGAACTTGGAAGTTACTGAGAGCTCGACTAAGCTGATAAATGAAAAATGGAAAAGAAATAAATTGGACAAAAATTTTAGCATTACATGGACTACGAGCAGATATAATTCAATGTTCTGCGTGGCATTCACCAGGAAAGTAATTGTTTTCTGCTCGTAGTCTACCAGACATTCATTTCAAACTATGTTTGATATTCTAATTGGATAGACTATTTTCTCTTTCTTTTTCAAATAAGTAGTACGAGGTTTTAAGGTCCAGAATTTTTACATTCGAATCAAGAGTTTTGGCCAGGAGAAAAAAAAAAGACAAATTCAATAAAAACCAGAAAAGTTTGAACTAAAACAAGAATATATTTTGATAATCACAGTTTCAAGAAATATCGAGTATTTGCCAGACATATCTGAAACGAAAAGACCTATAATAATAATTCTAGATAATAACCATGCTTTCACAAAATTACTTATACAATTTTACCATTCGAAATATAATTATATTGGTGTTCAGCAAACTTTAATTGAAAAAACACAAAAATTTTGGATATTACAGGCCAGGAAATTAGTGACAAAAACAATCAAATTTTGCAATTTTGTCGAATGGAAAGGGCAAAAATGCGATTGCGAGAATCATATCAAAAGCATGAATATTATTTCAGAAAGTCCTGAAAGCATATTTTTCACCATTCAAATTTCATTTCACTTCATTTCTAATCCGAAACATACATTTTTGATATTGGGACGTGAATCCTTGATTCAATCGAGAAGAAGATACAAAAAATCTAGTAAATGAAAGCTACAAGCTATAGACGAATCCAGACACCGTCATATTCAAAACATAATCTTCCTCTGTTATAAAATCTCTTCACATTTTCTACCTGTAGATGTATGCCATATAGATAATGAATGTACAGGCTGTTCCATTTTCGATGTCCTGACGGGATATCTCGCTTACTTTCAAAGATAGAGATTTGCGGTATTCGCGAACGTCAGCTACTTTTTTTGTGAAACTCACGATACCGCAAACAAAATTTTCATAGCCCGCTTCGTTTCTGAGATATAGGGCGGAATTGAAAAATTGCATTTTGGGACACCTCCTGTATCTCAGCTACCTTTCAACTTTAATACATACTCTTACGTAGAATCCAGTGGCGTAGTCAGTTTTTTGAAATGAGCTGTCATAATTGAGATATAACTCAAAGTTATGTTTTTTTGAATGGAACACCCTGTATATTTATCATTATTTGAGACATGAATGCTTCGAGTTTTTCAAAAATATATAACACTCATGAGATATTTTCAGTATTAGACCTTTATTTAGAAAATTTTCTGTTTTTATAGCTAATCAAGACAAATAATTCCTATAAAATAGATCTTTTGGCGCAATAATTTTGAAACTTTTCGTTTTACCCTATATGAACGAGAGTGGTATTAGGTTATTGCGTGAAAAAAATCTATTGTGAAAGTAATATTTGTCTTTGACTAGTTATAAAAACTCAAAATTATCGGAATACAGGCCTAATACTAAATATATCCTATGAGTGTAATATATTTTTGGAAAGCTCGAAGCAATCATGTCTCAAATAATGGAAAATATACATCATGGTGTTCCATTTGAAAAAACATACCTTTGGGTTATATCTCAATAATGACAGCTCATTTCAAAAAACTGACTACGCGACTGGATCTCACGTAAGAATATGTATAAAAGTCAGTTCTTACTTCTTCCATCAGTAGAAAGATAGCTGATATACAGGGGGAGTCCCACAATGAAATTTTTTCAATTTCGCCCTGTATCTCAGAAACGAAGCGGGCTATGAAAATTTTGTTTGCGGTATCGTGAGTTTCACAAAAAAGTAGCCGACGTTCGCGAAGACCGCAAATCTCTATCTTTGAAGATATAAGCGAGATATCCCGTAAGGACATCGAAAATGGGACAGCCTGTAAATAAATGATAGCGGCCCCAAAACTGAGCCATGTGGTACACTTTGCTACCTTGAAGTAGACTGAGTGTTGGTGCAAGTATGCAATTACTAGCTGAAGCATTCAACTACGTATGTATAAGTACACCATCAGAAAAATAATATAGTAGTAGTACCTACCTGAAAGTTTGCAAATCAAAGGTTGAAATAACGTGTCATTGAAATTTTTTAATGACACTCATTCATTGAACAAAAGAAAGAAATCAATGGATATTGTTATGTGCGTCAACCAAAAATTCGAATGGAAATAATTCGTAGGTATTGGTACCTTGATTGAATATTCAAAGGAGCAATTGAAAATGAATAACCTAGCTGAACTCAGTCAAAAAATTCGAATGGAAATAATTCGTTCCTTGAATATTCATGCGAAATAATTGGTAAATATATCCTAGCTGAAATCAGAAGTTCTCATTTGTTTGAACAGGTAGGATCCAGTATTGTATTTTTCGCATTACATATAAAGAACTTCTTGGGTGAGTTATCAACTTCTTATAACCATACTTATACAATGTGTTTCTCAATAACATTTCATTATTTAAGGGGATTATTTTTTAATCTATTGTGAAAATAGGTTATTTAAAATTTGAGAATTTTTTTCCATGATAGCTTTGGTATAATTTACCCTAAATAATTTTCTGGAACGTATAATACGCATCTTCTATGCATCAAGTGGTATTTTTTGTTACGGAAAAAACGTTTTTCATTTTACCTCTGTTGACAGATGAATTTTTTCAACTTCCTATCATTCGAAATGACTACTGAACAAACACTAATTTCGCAATTTTGAGATCAAATTACATAATTCAATCAATAGATATTTGATTACTGTAAATCTTTCCTCAGCAATGTAGGTCAAATTGTCGCTATAAGTACAACAGCCTACTAGTTTAAAAATTCAAATTCCCCATGAATAATGTTCTTAATAGGTAGGTAATTCGATTTCATATGATTCTTCGATATTCAATCATCGTTTTTTCCGTCACAAAAATTAGTGAACCTACACTGAATCATTCTGGTTTTATTTCGTGAAAAAAAAAATATTTTCAGAATCCTTATTGTTTTCCGAGAAAATCTGGACTATTGGTTATTTTCACTTTTCGCATGATATTTTGGAAATAAATCCAATATACCTATTGAAAAAAATTCGAGATATTGAAAAAAAATCCAATATAATGAAAAAAATCCGAATGTATTCAGTAGCTTTTTTTCAATATATAATATATTTTTTTTATTTATCGAATTTTTTTTAAATATTCTGGAGAGAAATCCAATATATTGGTGAAAAATCCAATGTATTGAAGAAAAATCGAATATATTCAAATTTTTTCCAATATTTTGGATTTGTTTCCAAAATATTCAAAATTTTCTCGATATATTCAATAGTTATCCAATATATTCAACTCTTCTCCAATATATTGGATTATTTTATAAAATATTCAATAAATATTCGATATATTGAATATTCCGAAATTCTGCACAGTTTCAAAAAACATCCTGTACCAATTTCATGAAAAAAACTTCAAGTACGAGATTAAAGCTGATGGACTGAGCTAGCGAACAGTGTAAACAGAATTCAAATTGTTCAAAGCAGAAAAAAGTTATTCGAATTTTAACAGGGGCTAAAATTTCGGGGTGCGACGTAATTAGTGTTGCGTAGTTTAGAATATGAAATGTTCATGTCTGACGATAATGCTGAAAATACACCTATTGGCTTGATATCATCAGTGAATAGGCTCCTTTCGCAGAATTTTTATCAGTCCTGAGAGATTCTACTTTGAAAATTGTGGAAGTGAGAAGTGACACAAATTCTGATATTTTTGGTTCGATTTTTTTTCAGTAAAGAGATATATTGGTAGCAATTCAGTCTCATTAAGACTTGTATGAGTAAGGAAGACGGGGACCTTAGCTTTTTAAGTGTCATCCGAAGCACTAATTGGCTGGTTATCGTTGAGAGTCCGAATGATTGAAATTTAGGTACCAAGAATGTTCGGTTGGTCACCTATCTCCTCCCGCTAAACGATGCTACTGAAATAACTAAAATTTCTAATAGCCCCGCCGGGATTCGAACCCGGACTATAAGCCAGCGATACACGCACTCGACCACCAGCCCAGTTAACACTAATAAATCTTATCAAAAAGTTTACAGGGTGTTAGTTAATAAGTGCGCCAAACTCCACTAGGTGATTCTGCATGAAAAAATAATGACAGTTGCTATATGAACGTATGTTCGCAAATGCTTCAGAGATCGAGGTGTTAAAAAATTCAGATCATTAACCGTATGCGCCACAATGATGAACATAAAATTGTGAACATAAATTTGCAACTAACTCTTGAAACCCACCAAATTCCATTTGCATACCTCGACCGCTTTCAGAACAATAAATAAATCTTCAGTTTTTTAACAAGAATTCTAAGATTTGATTCGAAATCTAAGTACTTATTTGCGGAATTACGTTTATAAAGCAAACTGTCATCATTTTTCTCATGATGAATCACCAAATTATTCACACACATTTTTTACCAATACCCTGTATGAGTTGCCACAGGGTACTACAGACTAAAGGCTGGTTTATGCTCATACGAATTTCGCAAAATTAATGCGAATCGGAAAATATTGAATATTACATTGATATTATTTCTACTCTAGAACACTTTTGATTCGTGCATTCTGTAGTAACATATGATTACATAAAAAATTCACAAAAAAGTTCAAATATTTCAAGTTTATTGCGATATTTTTTTTCAGCGGCCATTCTATTCGCATAAATTTTGCGGAATTCGTATGAGCATGAACCAGCCTTAATGTAAGCATCTTTGAATAAATATTTTTTCAGAATCAGTAACCATGGTTATAGAAAATGCTGACGAGTTTAGTCACGATGATACACCATTTAAATTTGGACGTTTACTTGCTGATCCTCTTCCTCCTGATGCAATTGTTATATCTGGTGAGTATACCCATCGAAACCTTTATTCAAAGAGAATCAATTCTCCAACCTAAAACGCCAAAGAAATCCGAACTGTGAAGGCTCTTTATCTCTTTGTCTTTGTCAGAAATTTCAGGCATAGGTTAGGTTTTTGACTATCACCGTTGAATAATCACAAAACCCTATAGCACTACCAGCAGCAATAGTTGAAAAATCAATGATTACTATACAGGGTGAGTCATTGATATGGAAAAGCTTGATTGCACCTACACCATTGATGATATCGAAATAAACCGAACGAAACTGCAAACTAGATATCGAAGTGCAGTTTCTAAAATTGTTTCGTTGAACACAGGGTGCACCATTTTTGCGGAGCAAATTTTAACATAGTTTTTTTTAATGACACCCTATATATTTTTATACATATCTGAATCGGACCTCTGTTAGTCATTATAAATCCTTTTGATTTTTCAATTCGATTCAACCGTTCAGAAGTTATTGAGGTTTTTCTAAAAATTGAAGCATTCGCAGGCACTTTTTAAAAAAATCGCAGGGCACTTGGTTTCCAGAATATCAAGTTGGGACTTCGCCTATGTCTCCTTGAGTATCTTTTGGCGTTATGACCGTCTATTTTCATTTTGATATCATCCTGTTGTGACACATTGATTTAGGTGAACTTTGAAGGGCCATAATTTGATTTCTTTGAAAGAGAAAAAAAATTTAGTCTATCCAATTAAAAATATCAAACATAGTTTGAAATGAATGTCTGGTAGACTGCGAGCAGAAAACAACTACTTTCCTGGTAAATACCACGCAGAACATTGAATTGTATCTGTTCGTAGTCCATGCAACGATTCACACTGTGAATGCAGATCGCATTCGCTTCGAGTGGAGATCTTACGGTCTCTACTCGGATAACTACCCTGCACTGATGAGGGCCAATAAGCCCGAAACCGTTCTGTAGGTTGTTAGGCGTGCCTGTCTCGATGTGAATTTGTCACGTCTTAGGAAGAAAGAAACATTTGCGATCTGCATTCACAGTGTGAATCGTTGCATGGACTACGAACAGATATAATTCAATGTTCTGCGTGGTATTTACCAGGAAAGTAGTTGTTTTCTGTTCGTAGTCTACCAAACATTCATTTCAAACTATGTTTGATATTTTTAATTGGATAGACTAAATTTTTTTCTCTTTCAAAGAATTTGTTTGTCCAATTTATGGCTAATAATTTTTTTCTTAATTTGATTTTTTCAAATGATACCCCATATATTCCATTGCTCATTCGTGTTGAGCGTGTCATTCTACATATTTTTCATTGATTATGTTTCTTCCCAAAAGTTGATAGTTTAGAAGATAATTCACATTATTTAAAAAATTAACAGATAATTTCATCAATTGAACTTAGGGTGCCCTGAAAAATTATAAGTTCTGGCAATAAATGTCAAAGTTACTGCTACGAGCGTCCCTTTAGAAGTGATTATTGAGTAATATCGGCCACCCTTACAAAAAATACGAATTTTTCATTAAATGAAATGGTGGACATGGTTTATGTACTGATGGGTGAAAGTCTGCTGGCGACCAGAATTTATGATTTTGATTAATATCTCAATAAATATTTGTTTAGTTGTTTTAATACTGTGAGCTTATTTAATTTTAACTCAATGAGTTCTTGTCAAAATTCGAAAGGTTTGTCCGTAGCAGTAAATTTGACGTTGTTGTCAGAATTCATTGATTTTCATGGCACTCTTGAGTTCAATCAATGGAATGTTGTGTTAATTTTGTTTGAAAATTGATTATCTCCTGAACTATTGAGTTTAAGAAATCGTAGGAGTCAAAAAATATGTAAAATCAAACGCTCTATACGACTGAGACAAAGTTCACCGAAGTCAATGTATCACAGCAAGGTGATGTCACAATAAAAATAGACGGTGTTGCCGCTAAAATATACCTGAGGTGGTTGCTTAAACGTAGGCAAAATCTCAACTTCATATTCCGAAAACTGAGTGCACGGCGATTTTTTGAAACAGTGCCTGTAAACGCGTCCATTTTTAGAAAAACTTGAATGACATCTGAACGGTTGAAGAGAATTGCAAAAACTTAACACATATATGAAGTTCAACATAGAGCAAATTCAAATATGTGTAAAAATATACAGGGTGTCATTTAAAAATAACATGTTCGAATGTGCTCCGCAGAAAATAGGAGAAAATAATTTTACAAACTGCACTTTAACCGCCCATTTGCAGTGCCGTTTGGTTTATTTCAATATCATTAACAGTGTAGATGCAATCCCATATCAATGACTCACCCTGTATATGTACTGCAAACATCACTAGTTGATAGGATGTTGGATTATTTTCGAATAGGCCGAGCTTATGTCCCATATGTGAGATGGTTTAGCTACAGATGTCTTACAGGCGAGTGAAACAACGGCGTTGAGTTAACTAATCTAATCATAAAGTATATTATATATACAGGGTAATGCAAATTTCATGGTACACTATTGTCAAATCGGAAACGGAGAGAGATACGAACTGAGTTAAATTAAGAAAAATATGCGCAATTTTATGTTTATCTCGAATATCAAAAGAAATCGAGGATATCTTGAGTAGTCCCTGAAATATCGTGAAAAAACTGAAAATTATCGATTCCTATAATCATCGTTAACATTTCAAATATTGCTACTAGGATTTTGAAATTCAGTAAATTACCAAAGTTAGCATGCTGATTTCAACGATGATAGGAATAAAAATCCAGGCACACTAGATTCGAAGATATCGAAGTCAACTTTGACATTTCTAATGGTAGCCATATTGGATTTTCACTCCATCGGATATATCATGAAATTGCCAATTCATCGATGTATCACACTTATGTGTTTATTGATAGAGAGGTTGAAATAATAGGAAAAATAGAAAATATCGAGTCGATTCGAGATCTGTCACGTTTATAATTCCAGATATTTTCACAAAAAGTGACAGAAATGATGTGAAACCCAATTACAAAGGTGCTAGATGGCCACTCTACTGCAAAATAAAAGTCATTGCTGGGTTGCCTCACTCTTTTCTTCGACATCAAATGAGATCAAGATAACAGTTGAACTAAACATTTCATTATATCAAATAATAAGTGGTTATTCTGACAGCAGCCTACTTGTCTCTGATGATGAATTTTCCACAATAAAATCGGAATTACACATCAGCTCGCGAGTTTAATGTGCAGATAGACTTACGTATGAACTTCTGTCTACTATGACATAAAAAAAATGAATAATCTAGAAGCATTGATGCTACATCATAGATTTTATACTTCATATTTTCCATTTTTTTGTTATTTCGACTTCTCTTTTTTAAAACATACAGGTGTGATATATCAATGAATAGGTAATTTCATGATCTATCCGATGGATTGAAAATCCAATATGGCTACCATTAGAAATATCAAAGTTGACTTCTATATCTTCGAATCTAGTGTGCCTAGATTATTCTTCATATCACCGTTGGATTCAGCATGCAAACATTAGTAACTATATCAAATTTCAAAATCCTAGCAGCAATAGCCGAAAATTTGTCGATTACTAGAAGAATCGACAGTTTTCAGTTTTTCCAGGATGTTTCAGGAACTACTCAAGATATACTCGATTTCTTTTGATATTCGAGATGAACATAAAATTGCGCATATTTTTCGTAATTTAACCTAGTTCGTATCTCTCTCCGTTTCCGATTTGACAATAGTGTACCATGAAATATGCATTACCCTGTATATAATAACAATGGTGATCTACTGACAAACAGGAATTTCAAGAATTACATCTACTCCTGAAAGAACCATGTAAATTTACATCAAATAATACAAAATCGAGTTTACAATCAACTATAATGCATGAACACAGGAATTTATCCGATCAAGTTCAATACACAAAACTAATTTATCAGTCTCCCATTTAATCAGAAAATCCTACTTCAAATACTTGAATATTTTCAAATACAAACTTGGCTACTATCCGACAAACGACATCACCCTCTGAGATGAATGGTAATAATTTCCTACCACGTGTCTCTTAAATTGATTTTGAGTCGATGAACTGAAATATTTTTCTATCGGGCTTCATAGACTGGTTTCTATAGGGTCTTGGACAATTTACACATTATGTATCTGGCTCACTTATCACTTCGTAGGTGATACTCAAAATTCGCGACTCTTTCATATACGATGTGACAATACTTCTATAGCCTGAATAATAACTATCGCAATTGTCTATCGACAACTTGCGAAAATGGACAAAGTACGATTCTGGTATATATCGATGAGGACACCGTGACTTAAAAGTAAAACCATGTCGCCGTGGTGGCGATGAGCGCAAAGCGCGATGATTATAGTGGAAGTCCATCACGGTCGTGGGTTCGATTCCCAGGCCCGTCAGAAATAACAAAAAAGGCGAGGCGACTGGGTGTAGCATGTTCTGTCTTTACATACATTTAAAAAATATATATACAAAACTTCTGTGGCAAATGAACTAGTTTTCGATGCCAGGATGAGAGAAATGAATAAGTGAATGAATGAATGAGGATGAGTGAAAGGTGAGAGCGAATCTTAAAAAAAAAAGTAAAACCATGGGTCATATCAAAATTAACCCCTTGTCTCTATCACTCCGACAAAAGAACACGTGCACAGTATTATGTCACCGAGTATCCCTTGTGGTTCATTCTTTTATGAATTTTCGGCTTTATCTTTCTCATCGATAAGAGATATTGGCCAGCAATTTATATTGTCGGTGCCTTTGAGATTCATCCGATTATGAAATCATATAGGCCGCCTACAGTAATCCTTGTTAGGACTTGGTTGAATTATCTGTACTTGACATTCGATTTCTGATTACTTTTTCAAATATTATTTTCGTGATCAGCACATAAAAACCGACGATTTTCGGGATAATTCAAATAATATGAAAGATATCGTCGATTTCTTTTGATATTCGAGATGGTCATGAAATTGCGCATTTTATTCGTGATTCAACCTAGTCCCATCTATCTACGTTTCCGATTTAACAATAGTGTGCCATAAAATTTGCATGACCTGAATACTAATGTTCAGGACAATATATCGATTACCATATTATGTATGTTTTTAAACTGTTAACTGATACAAGTTATTAGATATAGTCTGTTAGTAATCAGTTTAAGTGAATTAATCAAAATTACCCCTCAAGTTTGGTATAATGTCTTAGCAATAAGTCGTTGAAAGTCGCAGTTGTATGTGCCTGCAATTATTTTGCCTTCAAACTACAGAAACATACTCGCACTATACCTACTCGCCTTTTTTATTATTCTCTATCACAACTGTTATATTAAATGTCTGTTGAGAATCTACAAGATGTGAATATCTCCTAATAAATCGATTTCCTCTTCTATCATATCAACATGTAGTCACAATAAATGCCATATTGAAGGTATTTATGAAAAAATGGAGGTGTTCATCTTATAAAAAAGTATGATTGGTAGATATATTGAACTTTCTCAAACACTTTGTATAACAGATAATGGAAGCTGCAAAAGGACTTCATCGCTCCCTACTTATTCTGTATTCAACGATTGTTCTGAAAGTGAAAACATAAATTGTAAATATACAGGCCGTTTCTTTTATCATGTGGTAACATATTCTAAACCGTAAGAGATACGAATACTGTTATATAGGAAAAAGGTAACTATTGTGGTGAGCACTAATAAGATTGCCAGAAAAAATCTACAGGGACACTCATCGTATAACTCGAAAAGGGCGGGAGTCCTTGTAGATTTTTTATGAACAACTTACTGCTCATCACAATAGTTACCTTTTTCACTATTCAATCGTCTTTGTATCTATTGAGGCATGTTTGACATAATGGTTATATAAACAACATCAATAATACAAATGCACCAAAATGTAGATTTCAGTGAACAATCTCCATGAATGTAAATACTGCATCATCAGAAGGTACCATTGAATGAATCAATTACCGAATGAATTCCATTTTCTTTAGGTATGTCCGGAGCTTTTCCAGCTGCCAGAAATATAGACGAATTCCGTCATAAGCTGAAGAACAAAATTGATATGATCACGCCTACTTATCGGTCAGGCTTCAATCGAGCAGAGATACCAGTAAGAAATGGCACACTACCGGAAGATATAATGACAGAAATGGACGCTGGATATTTCGGTACGTGTAGTGGATATAAGTACCATAATCAAAAATGTATAGCAGGGTCCCATTTGAAATATACTTACACAAAATACAACAGAAATGTTCACTTTCCTCTTACTCTTTGCGCTGGACATTATTGTATTATTGCTCCCGAATAGTAAACTCTTATCTCGATATATCTATCACGAAAGAATATGAGGGCCACCGAACATTTTGTTTTATTTTTTTTACTTTAAACTCGGAATTCCGGACTAAGAACTTGGATTTTTTTTCTGACTTCAAACTAGGAATTTTCGACTTGGAATTTTGTTTTACGATAGATGATGGAAAAGCTATCAATGCTGGTGTTCCACAAGGTTCTGTTTTGGCACCAACTTGGTTCCTGCTTCACATCAATTACTTGAGGACATGTCCACAGCTGAGGAAGCTAGAACTGCAAGGTGGATACAGGTTGATACTATCAATGGAGATTTAGCTAAGATTCTTGTAACTCAAGCTTGTGTATCTTCTCGAAGGCGGACCTCACAATGCCTTAAAATGATTATGTCAGGCATGATTTAGTCAATATGAAATTCATAATATCCATGTTTGGAATGATCACGAAGATGATTATGTGAGATCTATTGTAAAAATTGTTTCACAGGAATTCGATTTTCAGTTTCACGCCAAGAGCTACTTCACATCTCAATAATTTTTCATATCCTTCAAAACACAGATTCAATCTGTCATGGAGTGTATAGTTCAAATGTTTGGAGTTCAGCTCTTCTATCCATTTTGGTGACCCATTCCCATTCTGTGGATATTTTCATGGTCGATGGTCATCGAAAATTATTTATATCATTATGCCACCACGAACGATTGCTGGCCACCCTTTTATTGCCAGCCTCGAGGCCTGCAGAACTTCTCTCGATCAGCATTCTATTTTCCTTGAAACGGCGAAGTTGAAGAAATTATTCGATATATCGATATTCTACTTAGGCCTATGAAATATTGTCAACAGGTAAAATCACACTAGATAATGATCAAAAAAGGGTTCCACAATTATTATCGTATTCCGAATGAAAATAGAATGAAAATGCATCTCCAAATATTTCATTGTCATCAATAGTCAAATACAAATCTTGCAGTGAAAACTAAATGTCGGTTTTAACAAAATAAATCTAAAATGTAATGAATACTTCAGCTAAGGATTAAGGAGAAACAAGACTGATAAAGTTCCTATTAATTATGGTGCTTCTTTTTTGTTCAGGAATGCATGGGCGTTTGCCGGACATTTGTAACCCAGGAACAAGATTACAGCTCGAAAAGATTATCGAAGCCATTTATGATGCTGGAATGTCTCCAAAAGATTTCGAATATACGAATACAGGTCATTTTATGGGGTATTGCTTCAATGAGAGAGAACAAGTCCTTCAAAATATGAAGGAAGACGGAACATTTTATGCCAAAGGGTAATAAGAAAATACAATTAACAGTTTTTCACTTTAAACATGGTGGTCCTAATGAAAAATCTAGTAGGGAACCAATAAAATAATGTAGGTACTTTTTTTATCAAATTCTAGAAAACCAGGGCTTTCAATTTGAATATTTTTTTAATTCTTAATTAAGTACCTATGCAATATGTTTAATGGAAACCATTCCGATTATCATGCATCAGAGTGGTACATATTTCAAGTAACTACTGTTGATGGAAAAGTCTCTGATCATCTTGATTACCTATTATCAGATTTTTCATTGTTAGGTACCAAAGATTTCGACCCACTTTGAAAAAACCTTATATTCATCATGGGTTTGAAATGATTTGTTAAATAAAGTAGAGTATCATTGAAAATGGTTCATTCAATACTCTTCTTGAGAAATGATTGCCATTTTCTCAGGAAATTGTATTTCCTGAATTTAGATTTGCAAATACTCGTATAGAATTCTATAGAATAAACGTTACTTACCCAATAGTTTCGATTGCATTTGCCAATTGTTTCATCGTTTCTCTGTGTTCCCAAGTAGCAAGAACCGAACTGCTAATGAAAATGTTACCATGTACACTGAGAAAAATTTTTCACAGTCACAGCAGTTTTTCCGCTGCGATAGCCAAAAGTTTTGGCTACATAAGGGACAGGAAATATCTTTACTACTGCAGAAGAGAGCACTTGACTGCCAACGTCTACCTGTGGTAGCACAGCTACTTTATAAAGAACTTATTTAACGTTTGAGCTAAGTAACTTTGCTGTCTCCTGTTATGGAAGAGTTACTATGCTATAGTAGGAAATATGTTTCATTCTATTATTTTGTTGTTGAAAAGTAGATTAATAATACAGGAGAGATATTTGTTGTTCTTAAAAAGAATGTTCACTGATACAGGTAAGAGTCTTTATTAGAAGAGCAAAGCTCTTGTCTAGAGCAGCAGAGTGTTTTTTTAGCCAGTGGAAGTTAATTCTCTCACAATAGCAAATATATTTGCTGAAAATATCCTCAAAAGTGGTACCATTAAGAGCATTCAACGAAACTAGGATGTGAACAAAGTTTAATCAAACCCCTTAATGTTCATCAATCAATATACAAATTATAGACAATTTCTGAAAATTTGATAAAAGTTCGTTTATTCTAGTTTTATTGTTGCACGCACTATGGTTCCACTTTCGAAGAGAGTCCCCTCAAATATATAATGCTATAGTAAGAGAATTAACTTTCTTTCAGACTGTCTCAGCCTATAACATCATAATTCTTTAAGGGACTAAGAATTTTAATGAAACAACAGTACCTATGCAAAATTTTATCCATATCGGTAGTTTATCAGTCTCAAAAAACTTAAATCTATATATGAGTATAGGTAATGAACATAAAATGAATCCATTCGGAATGTCAGGGCACATTTTTTAATAAGTATATATCAAAACCGTAAATCAACTGAAAAAAAAAACTCAGATTTATTTGAAATCTCAAAGAAAACTTATTGATCTATGGGGCATATTCGTACACTCAGTATGTATATATACCCACGATATTTCACGGTCACAATAATGTATTCATCATTTCAGAAATCTGAACATTTTCAAAACGATGTATGTTCTCAACCACATAAGCCAATACTTATTTCCATTCCATGGATGACATAGTCAAATTATTAATTTAAACAATTTCAAAGGTTCTTCAAATGAATACAATTTATCCTATTACTTCCTTCCACCAAGAAGGAAAAATAATGTTCATCATCAACCATACCTCGACATTTGGGGTCTCGTTCACGTCTTGATATTGGCTTCGAAGATTATACTGAGAAAGTATTATACTTTTGAAATACTTACCTATCACAATAATATTCATGATGGCAACTATAATTAGAAATCCCAGCTTTTAAAGGTAAATGCTTTAAAATGATCGTCGGCCATCTCTCAGGATCACTTGAATTGTAGTTTATATACACACGATGAACCATATACACATATACGAAGGTATCACAAAAATTTAAATCAAACATGCGTTAAGGGTTTCACTCAAACTCAACACGAATATTTTAGTGAAACGTTGAATTATCCACTGTTACTTTGTGAAAACAGAAAATTACTGGAATAATGGACGGGACGAACGACGGACGACAGACGAGATGGTCTGTTGCAAGTCTGACTATAAATGAGAACGATACCAACCGAACTGCGATTTTGGCATGTCCAAATCGCTTTCAGCAATTCATTTTTGCTTCTTTGCTACAACAGTAACATATATCTAACTATCGCGGAAAAGTACATTTTCATGGTATCAGAAATAATTTTATAGAATTGCAGTTCTACTTCAACAGCCAATTTGTTTTTTTGTGATAGAGAGTTTCTTCGCAATTACAATAAAGCAGTTTCAGTAAAGTGATATTTTCTGTAAGAGCGAAGCAACATTACTACGTTTGTAACTTTTTTGGCTATGACAGGTGAAAAAAACTCCTGGGACTTTCCTCCGTGTATATATAATGAAGAATTCTCGGCTATTTACTTCTGTTGTATTTCAGTTTTCCTACGGATATTTCTAAATCTGTGATTTCAGGGCCCTAAGATCGGTGACTGGGAGCTATATTGCGCATCAATTGAAATTTAAAGGCCCTGTGTTATTATGCGATACAGCTTGCAGTACTTCACTCCATGCTATAGATCATGCTTACAGAGCCATCAGACAAGGAGAATGCGAAGCTGCTCTTGTTACGTCATTGAATATTTGCTTAGCTCCAGGAACAACCGCTCAATTTGCTTGGTAAGTTTTGAGTAGCAATATCAACTCTTGGAATGAAGATTACATCATATTAATCAGAAAGTATGAATTCAAAAAAACGGGTGGATGAAAATCAATGACTCGAAATCGCAGAGAAAACATGATGTTTCTGAAACATCAGGCAAGTCAGTAGAAGGATATAGGGAGAGGAAATAGATATTGGAATGTTTCTTGAATGTTTGGAGGATTTCATTCGGCAATGAGTTTTCCTACGACCACGTACGAAAACGTCAATAATCACACTGTTTTGTTATTCAGAAAGTAGCTCATATCACCATGGTGTTGTTTATTCGAAAGAAAAAAGCACAAGTGTTGATATGAAATAGAAATAATTAGGTATATTGTGAAGGTACTCATTGTCAATATAAGCGTTTTTAAATCCAATTCATTCATTTATTGAAATTTCTGTCTCGTTTTGAATTATACCGGGAACTTTTTATCTATTAATTTCAATGTGTCTAAAACTGGAACCTATACTCTTTGCTGGAACTATTTCGATGTTTATGAGAGCGGGTTAGATCATTCAAAAGAGTACGGCTACAGTTTTATGCGCGGCTTGCTGCTTGCATCAGTTTGATATCACCAACGAGAAGATTCTTTGGTATCACAGATGTTTGCAAAGAGTCAAGGACGCATCAACTCGAGTAACTCGTACGCGCTTGCGCACTACATACTTCTATGGTTCTGTATTCCTGGTTGCGTGATTACTGACGCTATAGCAGGCGTATGGTGTCAAGGTTGTTTATGTACGCTGGTGTCAATATCAATGAAATTTGTCCAAACTAAACTAACTCAATCAATCAGTAATACACATAATGAGGAATTGTCGAAGAAGTATTCAAATATCATCTTTAATATGGAAATAAACAGTACTTGATATCGAATCAAAAATACCTGAAATTATAGAGACCGCTCAAGTTACATTTTTGACAAGACCTCCCGCGAGATGAACGTATTCGGAGTCGTAGGAAAAATAGTGTACAAAACTGGTTGGAAAGTGAATTTCCTTCACTCGTTACGTTTCCGCACTCACCGCTACGCAGCTCGTGCTCGTGCTCGTGCTCAAGAAACCGTTCAATATTTACGTGAATGATCTTTTCATGTTGGACATAGTAGAAGATGTAACAAGTTTCGCAATCGTTTTTTCAAGATGAAAATTGGAATAGTCTCAAACTAAAGACTGAAAGAAATCTCGGAAGGATAATTGGCTGGTTCAGGAGTAAACTCTAAACTAAACTTTTAATTTAGAGAAGACTAATAACATTTCTTTTACTTCAAACAAAACGAAATTATCAACTTATGACACGCTGTCTTTTGTAATTGCTGATGAGAATATCACCATTCATGCCGTCGAAAGCATAAAGTATAGACAGTCATCTGACATGGAATGTACTGATGAATTATGTCACAAAAAACTCTGATGCATATTACCAAAATTCAAACATATTCATATTATCGAAAACTCCCCAGCATGCACGTTACATCACTTGGCAGTTTCGCAAAGTCACGAATTACACATTGAAAGATATATTCATTGTGATTACGCATATTTATTCAAAGTATAGTAATATTCAGACATTGCTTTGTTTACAAGAATTCGAAGATGCAGTGATAAGAATTTGAGGATATTGATCAATAACTAAAATGCCACTTTCACAGATCGAGCAACTTCGCAACGATGTCTATTCGAGATCATCACTATGTTAACATTAATTGACTGATATTTGAATTCCTGTTTGAATGGGTCACTTCATATTGTAAATGTGAGTTGTATTTATTCGCATATTCACACGTTGTTTCTATATTTCGAGCTGATCATTGATAATATAGATAAACTATTTCCATTTTCATATACTTCAGGGAATTACGCATCCGACTCTCAGATTCAAATATTTTGTTTTCTGAGGGTAAGTAGCAATCCATTTTTTCTATACTATTTTCAAATAACTACCAACCTTCACTCCTCAATATTTTCATCAGTAACCCTCATTCCTATGTTTTTGAGTAATGTATTGGTTTTGGGATGTTCTTACGTTTCTGATTATACAAAACATCATGCTGGTTGAACGATCAAGATATTGACTCAAAACGGATTGAAAATGATTTATTTTTCTATAGAAAATTAATAACGTGTCCTTCGAATTTGAACGTCAAAATCTTATTTTAGGTGGGTGAATGCAGATATGAAAATACCTCACAATATCGCAATACAAAATCCAAGTTCGTTCTTCTATTTTTCCAATGATTGGCTCGGAAAAATATCAACGAAAATAATCAAGCAAAAATTTAAAACTAAAAAGAAGCAGAAAACGAATAATGTTTTCAAGTATTTTTCAAATGTTAAATTAATTCACTTTTGGCCATTTCATTCGAACAAATATTTCGCTACTCTGTCCCGATTCAACTGAGACAGAAACTGTTGAGAACACTTGAAAACAAAATAAATGTAAAATTTATATACGAATATAAAATTTAAATAGTTATTATGCATACGATTTGGAGAAGATTCGCTGATTTTGTTTAAAAAAATCGCCAATATTTTTCTGATAATAATTGTTCATATCAGTCAATTATATTATGGAATAGTAGTTACTCTATTGAAAATATTCATCTGATTGGATAGAACCAGACTTATAGTAACCTCGGAAAATGCAAAGCTTGAAACCCTAGTACAATAAATACCCGCCCGGTATCAGCAATGATTAGAGTCGGTTGCAAAAGAATTCAGTTGATAAATAAATGCTCCGTCAGAGGAAGCGGCTTGCACGCGATCCACAATCGCTCATAAAAATGATTCAAAATCTCTATTCGAAATTCATCTGATATAGGGTATATGTTTTCTATGTGTTCTGAAAAAAGCAATGCAACTTTGAGGTCTCAAAGAAACCTATTAATATTAGTAACTTGTATAATGATTACCCAGTTAATCAGTTTCGGTGGCAGGAAAGTTGCTGGGAATTACTATCGTGGAGATGCGACTTCGCGATGATGATACAAAAAAGGCGCAACAGTACTTATTGGCGAGTGTTTAATGTCCGCAACCTCACATATCGCCGATAAGTTGCCAGAATATCGCAATGAATATCTATTTGAGTTACCATATACTGCAATTATGCGATGTTTCTTTGTGGTAGCATATTAAACATCCATGGTACAATAGTGCAAAAATCGAAATTGAATCCAATAAAACTTTCGTAGACGTTTGATCCGCGAATTACCATTCACATCGCAAATGGTGATTCCATTTCACATTGATGAATACGTGAATGAAATATCTACTATCGTTTCTGAATATGAACATTAATTTCTCGTTTTATGATGGATATAAACATAATGTTGATAATGAAAGGTTTACTGAATATCACTGGGGACAGTCAGTCGGCAATCCATTCTTGTGTTCAAATAGTAATTCTTTTGTAAGGTATTTGTTATATTTGGGTAGATTATATGCGGTTGTTGGTAAGGAACGCTATCTCTCGATTTTAGGTACCTATAATTACTTATTTGAATAGGCACTGCAGGTGAAATGATTTTTTCCTGATTTTGAAGCATTCGATAAGTATTTTTGGATGTCGGGTAGTAACTGTTACAAATTCTATTTTGCATTTTCGTAAACTAAATGAAATACAGTTCGAAGTGATCAAAAGCTATGTACCTACTCTTGGTGAATTGTGAAATTAATCGAAAATAAATTATTTACTTTCTACTTTTCACTGATTATACAGGGTGCGGCACCGAAAACGAAACAGATCGAATATCTTATAGACATATGTGTTGTGAAAAAAATGCAAAAACACGTCGATTTGTAAACCAAGGGGGACATCTTTCTACCATAACCTCAAATGACAGTGTATGAACAGTGTATGAACTTAAAAATTGGAAAGGCTTGCATACATTTTACTCCAATCATTCCAAACTACAATTATTCACAATAGCTGCTCAAAGTGTTCTCCATTAACTGCCATACATGAGTATAAGTTAGTCTCGAAACGTCTGAGGTTTTGGAGCATTTCTGGAGTTATTTGACGACATTCGTATCTTTGAATAAAAACTTTTTTTTCCGCAAGAGGGCGCCAAAATGAAAAGTTTCGAAGCGAACACTCACATGGCTGAATTCCTTTTTAAATTACCTTTTCAGTGATGTGTCACACTTAGTACTTTCCCTATTTAAATTGTATGGGTGATAGTGACCAAGGGGAGGAGAGAGAGGTATGACAGTTGAGGTTATGGTAGAAAGATGTCCCCCTTGGTTTACAAATCGACGTGTTTTTGCATTTTTTTCACAACACATGTGTCTATAAGATATTCGATCTGTTTCGTTTTCGGTGCCGCACCCTGTATTTTGCGAGAAGATGGGACACAACTTTCTCAACATGATTGATGTGACCTCTGCTTTTTTATTGCATTTTTGTCTTTCGATCTCCTGAAGTCCTGAATATTTCATGATCCAGGCATTTGATTGGGCACCAGAATGTGAAACATAGCGTCAATTCGAGCTTTGATAAATTTCTTTCTTGATTTTCGAGTTATCCCATGCCGTATGCGTAATATCGAATCCTTAATAATTTGTAATTGAACAATATAATGCCAGTGCGATACCAAATCAGCCAATATACTTTCCATGCATTCACTAATTCGAAGGTTGAAAGTGTCATTCGGACGATGGTTGAATTTAGGAATTATTGAGATACTGAATTCATTTCATTTGAATATATCACACTGTATATTCAAGATTTAAATATTATTTGATCATTACCAATCGAATAAATGTTTTCAATGATATTTCACATCAATATCATATAGTTTAGTAGCTACCAAAACATAAGAATTAGAGCTGGATAGGACTGGTTTAAACATAAAATTTGCGCATGAAGTTAATCGTTGGGTTATCGTAACGTGTCATCAAATTGCACAGAAAAAACAGATCTCTTAAATCAAATATATATCTCGATATATATATTCTTGAATTGTATGATCTTCCGATACGAATAATAATCTCAGATTAACCAGAAAGTTTCTTTTCTCAACTAATCACGTTGTTTGCCTGTTTACATGAATTTTCTTGAAATGAATTTGATTGAACTGAATCATCCGCACTCTTCACCTTAGAAAACATTGTGAATAATGTCAGTCAAGATTATTTATCTCAGCTCAAGAATATCGTTTCTTATGAAAATGTGTTTTGATGACGAAAGCATGTACCACGTGACCAGCTTGACCAATAAGCATAAATGAGAATTATCACCCGAGGCGAAGATGCGCAGTCCGCGCACTGTCCGCAGAACCAGCTAGACAACGCCAACAATAACGACGTTGGCCGCCATTTGAGACTATCAAGAGATACATTGTGACAGGTTACTGTGAAGTTTGCTTTGATGGTACTAGTGTTCCTATAGTGCAGAGTGCAGGCTCGCGAAATCTTTATAACTCGAGTACTCAACATTGACGTAAAATGTTTCCTGGAAGCAAAAACAATCTAGAACATATGTGGACATGGCGTGATATCACTGGCACTGTTGAGTGTCAAGAATGCTTTGTTTCGTGTTGTCAGGTCATGTTAATGTGCTACATCCCCAGTTTGCGAAAAAACTACAGTATTTTTCATTTTCAATTATCGGCATGCAGAGTTGCAATCCTTCGGAAGTCAATGAGAATGAATCAAAAGTGATTCCTCTTGAATCAAGAGGATAATTGTTCAGATGTGCTGAGAAATCAGCTTCATTCAAGAAAATTGTTTCACAACGGAATTGAAATATTCTTGCCTCAAACAAACCACATTTTTCAATAAGAAAGTATACATTTTACAAAAAACTTTTTGATCCTAAGTATAGTCAAGAGGATTTTGTCGAAAAATCAAACTAATATTTGGTTGGACCTATACAAGATTACCAATCTCTTGAGTTAATGCGGTTACAACTCGATTTAAGAGATCCTTTTTTGTTGTGTGGACATCCCAAAAAATTTACAAAAAGAATTTGTAATAGTTTGAGAAACTTCACAATCTTTCAAATTCGAATAATATCACGATATCTGAAAAAAGTTTTTAAAAATATGTCGTATAGTATTAGCAATAAGCACTTCATCGAAACTTCTCAATATTTAGTCGCATGCGATTCCTATAGGAATTGAATTTGGGAAATCGCAATGTGAACAATAAGTGGATGTTGTTTACGTAGCGAAGTCGTCAGTAAATCTTTGATAAGTCAATGTTACGATATTTTTCATTCCCTGCGACATACTGTTACTTTTTTGGTTGTCCTGGTCAGAGATAATAACTTATCTCTGACTCTCTGACTTATGTCTGAATGATAACTTATCCCTGACTGGTTATATTATGTATGCGTGTGCCGTTTGGTGATATTGGGGAATATTACAGTGAAGTTTCGAATAAACCTCGCATTAAAAGACCCAATGTGGTTATCGATAGGACTACTGAACTACTGAAATTTATATAATGGAAAGGAAATGGCCTTATCAGGTCTCGAAAAAACCTCGCATAATGGTACGCAATGTGGCTATTAAACATACATTTATTGACTGGAAATCTTTCACAAAAGTGACAACGGATGGATGTTTCTTTGGGGGAAATTTTTTCAAATCTCAATTTGAACGGCACAATGACTTGAAATGCGTAGTTTATATCGCGGACATTTCGCTGCGGGAGGCAATGTTGTTGGTACATCGCATGCGAGCTTTGAGTCGCAAAGTTACTTCCATAGTACATCACATCAGTTACTTCCCAGTGTTTGCTGGTTCATTGCCAGGCAAATTATTGTCTGATTTATAGAACTCCCATTTTGATTGATTATTTTTTGATATTAGAATCGCTAAAACGTTTGGGATTCAATCCAAAAATATCTCGCCAATTTGTTACGGACGCGTCAAATCAAGAAAATACGTTGTCATGTTGTTGTCATTTAGTAAAAACAATATAAAGATGGTCAGGGTAGCTATGGAAATAATTGACATATATGTTGTCAAATTGATGAATGCTATAATATATCAGTTATAAGTGAGGTTATTTGTCATAATGGGTTTTAGTGACAGGGAAAAATGTGATATACCATCATTATATTTGGAAAAAAAAAGCCAAAGGCGCACAACGGAAATATACAATAGCACATGCCTCAAGAGAGTCAGGTTTTTTCGATGGAGAAATATGGAAAATCATGATTAAGCACAATATTTGGAATTCGTTAACAACAAATATTTTTTATACCTTCTAATCCGAGAGAAAATCCGGATCAAATATCTCAAAATCTATGACATATTATAAGTATTCATCAATTTGATAACAGATATTTCAATTATTTCCATAGCTACCCTGACCATTTTTGTACTAATTATTTGAAATTATCCATTTCAAATCTGGATTTCAACGTCAAATATCTCGAAATCTATTGGAGAACATGATATATTATGTGTATATATTTGAAATCAGAATAATTCCCGATCCAAGAGTGAAAAATGTTTCCATGATCCAACCATAGCTTACTTTTCAGACCTTCAACTGTTTTTTCACGTATATGAAATCTACACGAAAAATTAAATGAGACTGTTTTTTGAAAAACAAAATTGAACAATAGACAAAAAAGTTAAGGTGGGTTCAAAATATACGTGAAGACCTTGCCCACTTTTATGCTGAAAAATCATATAAAAAGAAGTTTGAAGTATCATTTTTAGTTTCTGAGTTATTGGAAAAAAATGTTTAGATTTCGTTTTAATTTTTTCACGCGGAAACCGAGAGAACTAGAAGTTTATAATTAGGACGTTCTTCAGCGGCTTTTTCACAAGGAATCTAAATCTGTCATCGTATTTTGCAAGGCGTTATTGATTTCAGAGATACAACCCTTAACTTTGGTTTTTCTTATGGTCGCTATATTGCATTGTTGCATTTTTGAAAAGTCTGTTTTTTACTGATTACTATGACGTATCACTCGATATGTTCGAATCTTACCTGCTGGTCAAAATTGGTGAAAAATTGTTTTTGCGAAAAGTGTGGAAACAATGCAAAAAAAATTGTTTAACATTCTAACTTCTGATAGTTCCATTGAACTTGAAAATTTACTTGCATACTTGAAGTTATAAAAGTATTTTCTTCGCAAAACAAAACGTTCATAAAAGATGCTCGAATATTTCACTATTCACTTCTAAACACAATTTTATTCTTCATTCCGAGTTCTGAATAGCTCAATCGATAGGTACCTACAATTTCAAGAATCAGGTCATAAAAGAAAGAATTCTGGATTAATGAAAAAATAATAATACTGGATTATTGTTTATGGGAAATGAAGAAATATTTCTTAAAATTGTATTCATTGATGATTGCTGAGCTGGGAAGAAGAACGAATGGAATTTAGTCTAGAAGAGAATGGTGGAATATTCGAGCATCTCTTCTAACTCACAAAATTGCTAGCGTTATTTTCAAAGCACTCTCTATAAAAACGATTTTTTCCCAATTTTGATCAGCATGTGAGATTCAAACATATCATGTGTAACATCATTGTATTCAGAAAGTGACAGACTTTTCAAAAATGCAAAAATCCAATATGGCACCCATAAGAAAATCCGAAATTGACTGTTGTATCTCTGACATCTAGAACGCCTTGGAAAATACGATGACAGATTTAGATTCCTTGTGAAAAAGTGCCTCAAGAACGTCCTATAGTAAGAAACGTCCAGTTCTCATGGTTTTCGCTTAAAAAAATAAAATCTAAAATTACAAAATTCAGTTTTTTTCCAGTAATTCAAAAACTAAAAATGATACATAGAATTTTCTTCCACATAATTGTTCAGTATGAAAATGCTCAACTCTGCCCCAATTTAATCGACCTCGTATTTCTCATAATAACTGAGATCCCCAACGGACACCCTGTATAGTGAAAACCAGTGTACCCACTGTACAATACTCTTGTTCAAACAGGGATTGTTTTGCTTATGTGGTTGTCACATCCTCCTAGTAATTTTGTTTCTATAAATATGCTGCTATATTCTTATTGATTGATATTATAATTATTATTACATGAATTATTGTGTTATATTTTGAGATGTGTATTCGTGTTTTATAACTTGTCCAATTGTCATGTAATTAGTAGGCTAAATAAACGATTGATTCATAGCAATATATATATATATAGTCTGTCTAATTAATGTTTTTATATGGAAATAAGGTGGAATCTCAATCAAGAGTTTCCAGAATTATTTTCGTGTGATTGACAACCTGTGCAATTCGCCAAGCCTCATCAATAGCACTGGGCCGGTTATCAATCTTCACACTTCCTACCCAAATATTGTGCGTCCTGACTCCATTTTTGTAGGTTGGGAGTATTAAGTCCTGACGGTGTATGCAGTCCCTTTGATGAGAATGGCAACGGTTACGTGAGATCTGAAGCCGTGTGTGCAGTGCTCCTTCAAAAAGCGAAGGATGCTAAGAGAGTCTATGCACAAGTCATACATTCCAAAACGAATAGCGATGGTTTCAAAGAACAAGGCATCACTTTTCCGAACTGGAAGACACAACATATGTTGATGGACGAATGTTGTAGAGAGAGTAATGTTGGACCTGAAGATATCAGTTATGTTGAAGCCCATGGAACAGGTACCTATACTGCCATAAGAAACAATATAGTCATTTATGATAAGAGAAAAAGAAAATTTGAAACATCTGTAGCGTTTTATTGATCTACAGCGTGTCTCACTTCATCTCAATTATTATAGTTATTTTATCCCAACAAAATTAGGACTTGTTTGAATAACTATCAGTATGATGCATTTGACGCATTTTTATTGGAATAAAAAGAAGTATATTATTTAGTGAGTCAAATATTTGGAAACAACAGACCATTTCTTCGGATAAGTGATCAGGACCCCCAATAGTTAGTTCAATATACAGATATATTATGGGTCGTTCCTAAAAAAATATCCGTCCTGAAAAATCTAAATTTGATTCACTTCTCAAGGAAGCATCCATGTGATTTTTCAGTTAGAATCGTGATGTTTGTATAATTTCCATCGATCCTGAGTGTTTCATATTTCTAATTTTATGAAGGAAATTACCATTTTCCAAAACATGGCATCACTGTCTATGAATTAGAAATTCCCAACTCCTGACTGAAGATTCAGATAGGTACCTACCAGATCCCAGTTGAAATTGAATGTGTAATAATCAGCAGAGTCTCCACAGGACTCTGAAGTTTGACTACTTTGGATAAGTCCGAAACGGGTAATTAATGCACACCCATATTATCATGTATTTTCTATCAAAGAATATGACAAAACTACTGGGTGTTCAAACAACTTATGTTTGGTAGATATCACAAAACATTTTGTAGTTGATAGTATCTGAAAAAGAAAGTTCATCAGTATTTTTTATAGTAGGGAATGCGTTCTTTTCTGAAGCTGTAGTTTTTCAGGGACAAGCGCTGGAGACCCTGAAGAACTTGAAGCTATCGATACGCACATCGCTCGAAAACGAAAAAATCCTCTGCTGATTGGTTCTGTAAAGTCTAGCATTGGTCATTCGGAGCCAGCTGCTGGTTTGTGTTCTATCATAAAGGTAAAACAGCTCTAAATGATTATGCTGAATTGAACCTGAACATTTTTAATATTTCAGGTCTTATTGGCTTTAGAAGAGGGTAGCGTTTTCCCTAATATACATTATCAGAAACCCAGGAATGTTTCAGGACTTCTAGAAGGAAGGCTCAAGGTCGTTTGTGAACAAACAGAACTACCAGATAAAGGAGCAATAATATGTAAGACTTTTTGATTGAAATTATAATCGCCGATCATGTCATAACTCTTTCGTAATGTTTGTTACATCCTCAGATTTATAATATTCATCAAGATTATCTTGTTGGTGTGTCACGTAGCTCATAAGAAGTCTGCCTATACAATTGTTAATTATCGTTGTGCCGTTACAAAGTGAAAAAAAATTACACCACCTCACACCAGATAACATCGTCTGGTGTCCCCTGAGATCCTGATTGTTTTAGTGTCAGTAAACAGCGGTATATTATTCACCACTGTATTTAGGTGTATGTGACCTTTTCCATAAGTGTTTAATAATTAAACCCAGTTGTAAGTAACACTGGTATCAGTGCTGAATTAAGCAGAATGAACACTTTGGTGGTGTTGTTTATGCATTTCCGAAAGTGCGATTTGAAACTGCAGTGGTATGATGCTTATTCTGTGATTTTCTTGATGCTGAATACTACTTCAACGAAATTGTCTTCGGTGCGTTTACACACTGAGCATGTATATGCGAATACTTTTCTGGTGAGAAGGAACACCATATCCTAAGTATGTTCAGGCGAATCAGTGCTTTTTTTCACCATCTCATTGTCACCTATTAGCAAAAGTTCTATGGTTCGAAGATCGAACAGATGAGCGAATAAAATTCACACCATTTACATGCTCACATAAATTATTTTCACAATCTATATCGAATCTGGTGTCTTCACGTTGAAAAACTCAACGAAAGATTATTGCCTCGAAATAAGATGATTCATGCACAGCCTCGATTCCATCGTGATATGACACGGTGTAACTTGGTGTTAATTTTATATAATAGGTGTTTTTTATGCGTTAACGTGAATGATAGCACCATTGTGAATATTACGTTTCAACCATTTGGTGTTTCTTATGATTTTATGTTCAGAATCTTTCATCATATTCGTGTCATTTTTTACTACTAAGTTCGGAATCAACACCAATTAGCACTCAATTGCGAAATGTATAATGAAAAGGATACAACTTTGATATTCAGGTTTCGTATTCGTCGGAGTTTGCTCTGAAATCCATTTGATTGAAATTACATTCAAGTATTTCTTACAATATGTAATGAAAATAAGAAAAATTATTGTTTCTATCAACACTGCCCTTGTGGTATGGGAACTGATTTTTTCATCTATACCAATGCATTACCACGAATTCATTTAATCTTACCATCAATAGATCCTGATCAACTGGTCTTTTTTTTCATGACCTTATTGTGGACGTTCAGTCCAAATCTGCTTCAGTCCGAATTCTTTTTTCTTGGGCAGTTCACCGTTGATTTGGAGGTCTTCATGGATTATCATTTCAGTATCATTCAGTAGGTTGTTCCTTTTCAGAATATAGTCTATACTTCACATCATTGTTCATTAATTCCTCTGGATTTGGCGTTGATATCTTTTTACCAATTTCATAGCAGTTCATATTACTCAATTGGTGGTGATGCTCATTTTCATGTTTATAACTTCGCCCTAAGTATCATTATTTTTTATTCATGTTTAGAATTCTCAAACTTTATGTCATCAGATTTTGCCTTTATCAATGTTGTTTCGAATACCTGATGGGTTCTATTTTCATCTCTCAGCTTCGCTGCTGAGTTTTCTAGTAATGCTGTCTTGCTATACATTGTGTTCATAACGTCATTTTGTGATAGTTTCCATGAATTTTTCCGATTTGAGTCATTAACGTCCTGCTTATTACCGTTATCAAATTAAAATCACTTGTACTGAATGTTTTTGTATATACTCATCGATAGGTGTAAACAGTTTTGGATTCGGAGGTAGCAATTCTCACGTTTTACTGAAATCTGTATCAAAACTGAAAGTTGAGGGTGGAAAACCAACAGACAACTTACCAAGGCTTGTTTGTGTAAGTGGACGTACAAAAAAAAGCGTAGACTCGCTTCTTGACGATGTTTCAAAGGATCCAGTAGACACTGAATATGTACGACTTCTCCAGAATTCATTTAGGTGAGTGACTCAAATTTATATCTTTCAACCATCCGCGTCAAGAATTTGGCACAATATGTAGCTCTACGGTGGTTATAATTGCAGTTTGAGTAAATACGGGTAGGTTTTTCACGACTGGTGAAAATACTATGTGAGATTTTATTCCAGAAGGGATGATGCGAACCACTTATTTAAGGGTTACTCGATTATTTCAAAAGAGAAAGAAATGAAGAGATCTGTTGTGAAAGTTTCTTTGAAAAAACCACCACTTTGTCTGGTTCTTGGAAAAATAAATGACTGGTATTCGTTGGCCAACGAGTTTCTGGATGTCCCGATTTTTCATGAACCGTTGCAAAGGTGGGTATAACTATCACATCTGATATTGGTCGGAAGACCGCGGAATTGAATTTGATGAACTTGTTCAAGGATAAAAAGCTACTTTGAAAGTGAAGGTTTGAGCTTCGACGGTACCATCTTGAATGCAGACCCAGAAATACGTGAAGCATTCGATCAAATTGGCATATCAGTGATTTCAGTATGCATTGCTGATACTTTGAAACAGCTGCAAATAAAACCAGAAGTAGTAACCGGGCATTGGTTTGGAAACTACATGTGTGCTTATTTTGAAGATAAGATAGATTTCAATCAACTACTACAGTGTATTCTAAAAAACGACAAAATCATCAGAACTAAACAGGTAAGAAATGTCAATGTTTACTTCGCGTTACTTGAATTATGTATTCTGAAAGAATAGAACTACATAATTCATGAGTGTAATTGGGTAATTGTAATTGAATTGCGTCCGGAATGAAATGTGGTCTTGTTATCACCACATCTCCATGTACATAGGTAAGTGAAAATCTTCAAACTACGCGACTCATTCCTGAGACAATTACAAGAAAAAATGCCATATGAAATGGTGTCCGAAAATGATTATTTACCACATACTTACTTTGTTTTTGAAGGACTGTAAATACCTATCTCGGAATCGGTCATAGTTATTGGGAAAGTGTATCTTTTTTACTTGAAAAGGTTGTGTGATTGAGGTATTTTCATAAAAAGTGTCGAAGTATTCCTGTCAAAAAATTTGGGGCGATTCAATAAAAAATATAGATAGCGAATGTCTTCTAGGCGCAACATAAAATGTAAACGAAATTATGATGTCTCACCTCTGAAAAATCCTGGGTACCGAATGTTGTGCGACTTATTTTTCACAATTGACACTATTTTCTTTAATTTTATTGTGATAATGTATATTCAGATGTAATGTCACTGTGATTGTCATTCTTGAAAATAAAGTCGTGTTCTATTCTATTCTATTCAAGAGAGATTTGAGAAGAAAACGAACAAAAATTGAATTTCAACACCCTGTATCACCGGAACGAAGCATTTCCGTGGACGAGTTTATAAAGACGTTTTCTATTGAAATTGTCTCAGGAATACGTCATCCGAATATTTTAACGTACTAATGTGTCACCCTTTATACTGCTGACATACCAAAAGAGCAAACGATCAGCTACGAAAGCGTATAAGGGCCACCGAGATTTATTAATTGTTTTTTTTTGACTTTAAACTCGGAATTTCCGACGTTGAACTCGAAATTATTTTTTACCGACTTCGAACTCAGAATTTCCGACTTTAAAATCGGAATTTTCGACTATGATCTCGGAATTATTTTTTTCCGACCTCAAAATCAAAATTTCCAACTTCAAACTCGGAATTATTTTTTTTGACTTCAAACTCGGAAATTCCGACTCTAAACTCGGAATTTCCGACTTTGAAGTCGGAATTATTTTTTTCCGACTTCAATCTCGGAATTTTATCAACGCCGGTGTTCCACAAGGATCTGTTTTGGCACCAACTTTGTTCATACTTCACATCAATGACCTGATAGAGGTGTTCCGTCTACAGCTTTGCGGATGAAAGCACACTCCATGTACACTTCTGCTCTAGAGCCGCTATATCATCCAAAGCTAGAGGTTGACATTATCTATGAAGTTTTAGTTACAGTTTTTGAAATGGGGATCTGATTATCCAACTCAAGTTGCATATTTTCTAGATGATGGCTGATCTCATGTAATGCCTGGTTTGATGATATCTCGAAAATAAATTTGATTTATAGATATTTTTCCCAGGTCTGGTTAGATATAGACACCAGGAAAGACCAAACTAGATGTCACACAACTTCGCCGTTTGATGAAAAATAGAATCCTGATAGAGGGAAGTTCTGCGGCTCTCGAGCCTGGCAAAGAACGGGTGGCCAATCTGAGTATGTCTGGTCTGTCTGTTCGGAATCGCTCATAATGATATAAATGATTTTGATAAGCATCTACCATAACAATATAAAGGGGATATCGCCCACTTTTCTGCGGTCAACAAACTCGTAAATGCAACCCAACGAGCACAAACATCCCTGGGAGGTTTTGGGATGTTCTGAAAATGTTGGCATGTGGATGTTTTTCTGGGACGCAATATGCACTTCCTTAAGAGGTCTTCAGAAGATGTTGAAAGTATTGTTTTTGTTCTTGTGTGGCGTTTCTTTGTATGTATACGGTGAGGTACTAGCGAGGTCAAAAAAATGTTTACTTGTGGATGTCAATGAGGTCATACAACATACTTTTCGACGTCACGCCCGGGATGAAGAGTTCAGTGGATTGAGCCCATTTGAGCCGTCCTATACAGTTGAACTTAGTTAAAAATTCTTCAACAAGTCAACGAAAATTGAGGTTAAATTTATTGTTCTCAGTTGTGTTGTAAAAAATCATTCAAAAAGTTCTTGTGAATTCGAACAATAGCGATAACTGTGAAAAGAAACTTTGTTATTTCCATTCCGAACAATAAAGACATTAGGATGAGATGGTTTTCTGCTGTTAATACAGCTATCACAACCACCAAGTATTTTTGTGAAGATCATTTTGATGGACAGGTGAGTGAATAAGTAGATCAGTCGAAAAAACGGAGTTACTTCATCTTTTTTTCAGTTGGAGGTAGATATAAATAAGATTTCACGAACAAACATCAATACAAAACTGACATTTCCATCAAAAAAGATCAAATAGAAGCCTCACAGCATAGACAATGGGGTGAAGAGAACAGTTTGCTTTGGTGATTCTGATCCAGGAAATACCGTCAATATGGAATAGCTTATGTGCAGAGTGGAGTGGTATTCTGGTATATTGTTAGTGTTAACAGAGGAGAAGATATGAAATTAGTGAAAATATAACTCCACATTCAGTATTATAGTGTGATTATGTCAAAACTAAAATGTAAATATGTTGTTGAGACAATCTTTAATAAAACCAAGATTAGGTTACACATTACTGGTGGTTAGAATATTAATTCAAGTTAAATGTGAAATCTTTCTTTCCTAAAAATATGTCCTATAGATGGAACAAAATTTATTGAATTTATATTTCAAGTCAATATAAGTGTTCATATATTTTAAAAGTGTTCATAAATTATATAAGTGTTTTTTTTTAACCATTTCTGGTCATTTTGGTAATCTCTGAAAACGTTCTTTCATTTGTTTTGTTGAAGTTTGGGTAAGTGTGATTGAAGTAGATAACTATTAATTTCGCGCCGAAGTTTCAAACTATAATAGACCAATTATCATGGCTCTTTTGAAATGGGTCCTGATGATGATTCATTCTAATTCGAAACTTCGGCAAGAAAATAAAAGTTCTTCTTCAACCACACTAATCCAAATCCCAACAAAACAAAGGAAAGAAGATCTCTTCTCAAATGTCCAAATGAATAGCAAAAGACTATATAAAGTGATCTTAAAAAAAGTTTTATTCAATGCAAATCAATATACACTAAACGCTTTGGAAATGTTCTGTTGTGTCTATGAAAAGACTATCAAAAACTTAGGAAGAGTTCTCTTTGTGATATCCCAAGGACATCCTGAAAATGGACGCCTGTGGCGGACATTGGCTGTTATATAAAAGTACTATTCATGTATGAACAGGATATCGCAGTGGATGTTCAATGTCTCGAAATCTCGTACTTTCAACATCTCTGAGATGTTTTTGTGCTTGCTGGGAAGGTCACCAACCAGACGTATAGTTTTAATGGATATTGAATCCTGGAGCTGAACTCTAAACATGTGAACTTAACTCCATGACAGGTCAGATTTGTGCTTTGTTAATTATAAGAATTTTTTAAGGTGTGAAGTAGTCCTTGGCGCGAAACAAAGAATCAAATTCTTGTGAAGCAATTTTTGCACATAATCATTCCATGATAGGGTATTGTTGATGATGGTGATACGAAGCATGATCAGCATGAATATCGAGGATTCAACATGAACAAAAACATGCCTGACATCTTCATAAGTATAAGTTATTATGAGGTCCACCTTCTTGAAAAAAAAAGTACAAGCTTGAGTTTGGCAGCAATAATTGTAGCATCGAACTCTACTAGATTATCAGATCTCTATTGCTAGCTATTCCATCATCTATCGTGAAACGAAATTCCGAGTTCGTAGTCGGAATTTCCGAGTTTGAAGTTGAAATAAAAAAATTCCGAGTTTAAAGTCGGAATTTCCGAGTTCAAAGTCGAAATTTCCGAGTTCAAGGTCGGAATTTCTGAGTTTGAAGTCGGAATAAAAAAATTTCGAGTTTAAAGTCGGAATTTTCGAGTTCAAAGTCATAATTTCCAAGTTTGAAGTAAAAAATTCCGATTTTGAAGTCGAAAATTCCGAGTTAAAAGTCGGAAATTCCGAGTTTGAAGTCGGAAAAAATATAAAAAAATCTCGGTGGCCCTTATACGCTTTCGTAACTAGCCCTGAATTTGTGTGTGAAATCGAAGAATGGCTTTTCAAATGAAAAATAGAAATTAACGGTGAAAAAAGCCAGGCGGTATACTGTTCACGAAAGTTGACCCTTCGGACACGTTATGTAAATCATGTTAATCTCTGTATAAACGATACAAGGAGTGCTTGGACCGATAAACTACTAGGAATCATTCTAGACTCCAAATGAATGTCAAAGCTGCCAGGCGAAATCTGAAAACGATTTTAGGACGTATAAGCAGTAAAGCTTTCGACAAAGTTTCACATCACCAACTAGTACAAAAATTAGGGAATTTTGGTATACTCAATAACATCCAATTATTATTGAAGTCCTATCTCAGCGACAGGAATCTTTTCGTCGACTATGAAGGTGTGAAATCGTTCAACTTTATAGCCTATTCAGGAGTACCTCAAGGATCTAACCTGGGGCCTCTTTTATTTCTTCTTTTTATTAATGATATTTGCACTTCAATCAAGTCAAACAAACTTCTTTTCGCAGATGATATAAAAATCTTTACAGAAGTCCGAGATATTGAAGATTGTCTTCGTTCACAAGACGACCTGAATCATCTTTTTGAATGGTGTACTGAAAATAAGCTACCTTTGAATGTCGAGAAATGTAAAATCATGAGCTATTATAGAAGAGTATCTACCTTTTTATTTAATTATAAGGTTGATAATGGTGATCTACGTCGGGTGAGCGAATGTAAGGATTTGGTTGTTATATTTGACAGCAAATTAACATTTAATATACACATTGAAAAAATCATAACTAACGCCAACAGTGCTCTGGGATTTCTTATACGTAATTGTAAAGAGTTTAGAAATATCAAAGCAATTCAATATGTCTAAAACTGCTTAGTACGTAGTTAATTGGAATACTGCAGTGCAGTTTGGAACCCAAGTCAACTCAAACATATATCAGCGTTAGAATCAGTTCAAAAAAAATTCCTCAAATTTTTGTTTTTCAAGAAATTCAATGTCTATCCTGAACGGCACTGCGATTACAGTTTACTTCTAAGAGAGTTTGCATTTGTTAGTTTGAGAAAACTAAAAGAAATTGCAGACATGACATTTGTATACAAATTGATCAATAATCATATAGATTCAGCGTCTCTCCTGTCTATTATAAATTTAAATGTACCTCGTATCTCGTCAAGGTCTAACATAATTTTTCGAATCGATGTGCCAAATTCACAACATCACTTCAATAGTCCTATATCATCTATGTGTAGAAGCCTAAATAATGTTTCGTCAGTGAATGTATTCTTTTCAAATTTAAAACAATTCAAAAAACAACTGTACCACCCTTATACCAAATTAGCCTTATATATCTTTTTTTATTCATTTCTATTCCGTTTTTTTCTTCTCTAGTTATTACTCCCAATTGGGCTTTGGCCTGTTGGATGTATTATGTCTAAATAAATAAATAAATATATGGCCCTGAAGTAGGTATCGTCCTAATCCCCTAAGACCCGAGGTTCGGAAGAATCAAATACAACAAAAAAACAATGCACCAATTATTATAAAATAAATGAATTATCATACCGGTTTCGCAAATCCACTTTTATTCACTTTTATGGATCAACTGAAATGTCGATATAATTATGTTGTGTTCATTTCGAGGTATGCATCTTTCATTCTGTTAATCAAAATCAATCCGTTATTTCCTCCATTGCACAGGTCGTAGAGAATCAAAAAAGAGAAAAACCAACTGCACTAGCGGAGTCAGATTCGAACGAGATCTACCAGGAAAATTCCAGAAGCGCTTCCATGTTTAATTGCAACGAAGAAAAAAAAAGTATATTGCTGAATTCTCAGGTTTTAGTGATACAGGTTGGAGAGTCACTGGAAAAGAACAATTTTGATGAAAATGCTGAAGTATGTTCGTTCCAAACCTTTACTGAATTTTTGTCCATGATTGGAAGGTAACATTTTTGATTATTTGAAACTAGTATAAACGATATAATTCATGTATGTGAGGAGGATTGTGATTGTATAAAGATGAAATATATTGCATGATGATTAAAAACTTGCACTGATGATAGAAATGTGAGGTGTTTTCATTTCACATAATATTCAAAAAAATAATTCACCTATTTATAAACATGGGAATATGAGAAAACAATGGAAGATACAGAGTGTTTAGATTTATTGAAAGAGTCAAATTTGAATATTCAATTAATTATGAAAATCAAGCCTCTTGAAGAAACACATTCAATAGTCGTAACCAAAAATTTTCGTAGAATGATTTATTTGGTTCGTGGATAATTCTGTACCTAAGTAGAGTTATTAAATTTTTTAGATTATATGAACTAAGCTATACGTTACCGATTGAAAAACTCTTCCCAAAAGTAGAATTTCCAGTAAGCAGAGGCACACCTATGATATCATCCAAGATAAAGTGGAATCACGAGAGAGTTTGGGATAACACGATATATTACCGATCTTCCGACCCTGAAGTATTCGACTATGAAATATCACTTAAGAGTAGAGAATGGAGTTTTGTTAGTGGCCATATGATCGATGGTGAGTGGAATAGGAATCTATGAAATACTTTAAAATTATTTTTGCATTCATCATCTTTACTTTTAATTCCCCCTCGTTCGACTCGGGATAACTCTCAAAATATTCTTGTTGCCGAAAAAGTTGTCAGAAATCATTGAAGCTCTAGTATTATTATAAGTGAAAATAATGATTAATTCTCCATTCACGAGTTCCCAAGATCTTTCAATAATTCATTGATTTGTTTCACAAGATGATGCAATCTGATTCGATTCCTAGATATAGGTACCTACTCTACGAATCAACTCTGGTATCGGGTTCGATACAGTTACAATAGGATGGGTCCTAAAACTGTTACTTTGGGAACATCACATTTCACGTTTGTATTTTAATCCATCAATTACAGGTCGAGTATTATTTCCTGCTGCTGGATATCTCTGGTTGGCAAGGGTCTCGCTGCTGAAGAAACTGAATGAAAACAATGACGCTTCCATTCCTATGAGTTTCAGAAATTGCAGATTCATCAGAGCAACTCAACTGACATCTGATAGTAACATAACGTTGACAGTTACCTTAGCAGCTAGTGGTTATTTCGAGGTAGTGGAAAGAGATTCATTGATAGTGTCAGGAGAAGTTCACGTTATTGAAGATGTTGTTGATCTAAAATCTTCGGATGTGAGTTGTAGTCACTCTGTTGGGGTCATGAAATCCAGTGACGTGTATAAAGAACTCAGATTGCGAGGTTATAATTACAGGTGGGTATTGTATTACGGCTATGACTGTTCTGAGTTTCACGACTATTCAAAAAAAACTGATAAGCACTAGTATAAATTTGATAAAGCTTATAGTAATAATGTCAGATCAACTGATACTTATAATCAAAAGAGGATGTAGTGTGACTTGTGCAATCTAATAGTCTACTCAGAAAAGTATGTAAAAATATAATTTATCTCCGTATGTGAATGATAAATAGCTCAATATTTAGGTGAAATGTATAGGAAAAAAATTAGACTGAAGCCAGGTTGCATCACAAGTTCATCGAGCCTTGTTGTTAACTCATCGTGAGATTAATCCTGCTAACTCGCGAGCTAAAAGGCATGCGTTGCTATTGTTACAAACACATCTAAGAATAATGGTAGTGCTGTAGAAATGCTGTTTTTGATCAATTCTAACTATTTATTTTAGTGGCGAATTTCAATGTATCGAGCAAGTTAATATTGAAGGAACCATGGCACTGATCAACTGGAAAAACAAATGGATTAACTTCATAGACAATGTCTTTCAAATGATAATAGTGCACAGTGATACCCGACTTCTATATGTACCAACAAGTATAGCCGAATTGAACATTTATCCAACAGTCCACAACAGGATGATCAAATCGTTCAAACTTAAAGATAATGCAGGAGACGCGGATATAACACATCTTCCAGCATATTATAATCCATATACCAATACTGTCAGGTCAGTGAAAGTTCTGATTGAATTTCTCTACGTTTGAGAGCAAACTCTTGAATTCAGAGAAATTGAGATTTTATTTCAGTGCTATGTTCATTGCTTCGAAAAAACATTTTATGTGATGTTTGATCAAATACATACCTACATACGTCGCTTACATCCACCAGTCGTTAACAATGTATCATTGCTAAAGACCGAGATCTATATACAAATATATGTTTTATACCACAGTTTTTTTGGAGGAATCGATTGACATCTCATCAACAAAATATTGAATTTTATGTTGTTCAAACTGCAGAAATCTGAACATTTATTAGTTTAATTATTGATTATATTCGAGTTCGAAAATAAATATTTCTAGAAAATAAATGTATTCTCTGAACTGTAGGAGCCTGTTAGTGAAGTAATCGGCATTTGAATAAAGTCGCCCTATATACCTATTGCTTATTTTTATCGTGATGAATCCCTGATAGTGTTGAACAATTCCTAAGAATTGGTTATTAGCCAGCATAAGATCGTATGTTTACTTGTATTTTGGCTGGAAGCTTTTATCCGTTATTTTTTTAGATGTGGTGGACTGGAGGTTAACAATTTATTAGCAACTTCAATAAAACGCAGGAAATATTTAGCATCACCTGTACTGGAAGTATATCAATTCATACCGAATATCACGAGTTTAGTGCTTTCGGAATCAGTGAGGGTAAATGCTCAGATAATACTAGAGAATTCTTTATCCAACAAATTGGAAATTGTGGAGTTCATAGACGA